>JACEGR010000017.1:0-704441 GCA_014170235.1 Listronotus bonariensis
TTGTCTATACGCTGTTCACTATAAATTGAGAAGAACACCTGACAAAAAATGTACATTGCTTTAAAAAGTCAGTATCACTAGTTACCACAATAAAATAGTAATTTATGTAACAAGTGCATAAAGTGATTTTTTTACGAATTTGACAGCACGAGCAGTTAGGCAAGTGCGGCAATCCCATGAGTAAAAAAGACACTTTATGTATGTGTTACATACTATATTTTTTCCACGACCATATAAAAATTTCCCAATATACCATTTAAAACATGTTTTATTTATCTAAACTTATTAATTTTAATTTTGGGAGCACAGCCATTATATCGCAACAAAAAATCATGACCTCCTTATTTTTAAGAGACAGTTATCCTCTTCATAACTATGCATTTATTATTTAGTTTTAGAAAATTGTATGTACTTACTTTTTGTAGAAATAATACTAAATCAGTATAAATTAGTTTTCAATTTCTTAGTCATCCAAATTCATTATTACTATTAATTTTTAATAATGTTTATTAAATTTATTTGCAAACTGTCAAAATTTAAAACTGGGGCTCATGAACTAAAAGAAATATTGACGAAATCAAAGGTAACTTGACCGTTTGGTTCAGTTGATGACGCGTTTACTATTACATTGCATAAATTGATATTAAGGTTCATTGTAGGAGACATTGAAACAAAGCACTAATTCAAAGTGTGAAAAGAACCTTCGAAGTGTTAAAAAAGTTACTTTTTTATCACTTTGTGTAGTGTACTAGAATGGAGTACTTTAACTTCATTTAACGGTTGAAAAAACAGCATTTTTTTTAACGGTCGTGGAAAAATGTATTTATTGGTTTAAAAACCCGTAACCGGAATTACTTACTATGTATTCATTATCAATTTATAGTGACCAAAGAATAAGTATGTGTTATTTTAGAATTATTGGTGGTTCCTCCTCTTCAGAGCTATGGTCGGCATTGGAGAGGCTAGCTACTCTACGATAGCTCCAACGATTATAAGCGATTTGTTCGTCGGAGATATCCGATCCAAAATGTTGGCTTTGTTTTATTTTGCCATACCGGTGGGAAGGTACGTATAGTTATTTTTAATAATAGTAAAATATATCTTAAAATTAGTGGGTACAACCCATCCATTCAATAGGTTGTTAACTTGCCACATTAATATGCATAGTTGTGACGTATACAACATGCGATTTCAATGCAATTTTAAATATTAATTGGTCCATGATTTTGCAATATTATTAAAAATATTGCGTGGAAGTATTAATTTAAATAATATACAGTTATTGCATTAATATTATTAAGGATCGTAAAAATGGTTCTGAGAAATAACTTTCCCCTAAAATGTTAATTTGTTAAGCTGCATACCGACAGCGACGGCTTCTTAATGTGGTTGCTGCAACCTTTTTTGAAAATAGGATTGTTTTTTTTAACATATTGGTTGGTAGAAAAAAGCCGGCAAACCAAAAGATATCGTCGCTCTCAGCTATTTATAACTTTCATTAATCCAAGTATTTTCTCTTTTGTCCAAATTTTATCCTCGTTTTCCATTTCTTCTTGCAACAATCACTCAAACACGTCCAAACGGATACTGCGAACTCATATTGAACGCCTTTGTGTTCGCGCAAAAAGCCAACACCTGTACGGTTCGCGACGAACGTTGCAGCGCCCATTAGAGCAACCGTCCAAACGACCGAGTCTTGTTGCGTTGAATATAGGGGATATAATCCCGAGCGTTTTTTCCAATCCCAGGAATCTCGGACTGGGCACAGACAAACCCGGGATCCCGGGTTTGAGGGTAAAGTACAAAAAATGCGAAAATATTCAAAAATCAACTTTTATTTTTTAAACTTCCTTTGGGAATAGAAATAAAATATAAACAAAAAATAAGTTTTCTCGTCATAACAAAAGAACAAACTAATTAAAATAAAGAAAAATCAACTTGATCCAAACTTTGTTTTGATAAAGACATTTCTACAGTCGTCTTGATTAGGTACCGTTAAAAATAAAAACAAAACTGTATTTCTGCAACATTGACATTCCCTCTCGTAACCTCTAATTGATGTCATTAAAACATTTGTAATTTGTAATATAACAGGGTACGAACGCTGTAAGTTCAACACAGCTACGTCATCAACAACCAAATGTTTTCATACAAAAACATCGACTTGCCATGTTCTTTTTTGCCATAGGCATCGGTTAATTGTAGCATAAAATAACTAGCTACCGCAAATCGTACATAAAGGGTTTCTGTAGTCGATGAGATGTGTTTGGGGCATTTTGTTGCTATCAAAGAATTACGTAGCGGTGTTTAACTAACAGCGTTTGAAGTCTACCACAAACTTAAGGTAATAATAAACCCTATAAATAATAAAAAGTAAAATATCCAAAATATACTTTAAAAAAGATATTTGAATGCAAAATACGAGTACTAATAACTTGCGTGATGGTGTTATCATTGCTGTATGATTAAAAATCTAAACTTCTAGGCTCCTTTTTTGTAAGTAAGATTGTGACTGGCTAAATGGCTAACCAGCCAAGGCCAAAAAAAAAAAAACTTGCGTGATGCGGAGTGTTGCTTTTACATAACTTTCTTTAAGTAAGACCGCGTAAACCTGTCTAAAATTAGCTGTGAAATAATAAATAATAGTTTAAAAAAACTAAAAAACGCGCTTTTATATGCAACCGAACTAAAAATTTGAAAATAATTTTTCATTACAAAGAGTTTGTCACTTCAGAGTAAAAAGCGTGGGGTGCATTTTACTATTTTTTCATAATTTTTCCCTCATAGATATTTGCAAATAGAATAATTATAACATTTAATATATTAAGCACCCCACGCTTTTATTCTGAAGTGACAAACTCTTTGTAATAAAAAATTATTTTCTAATTTTCAGTTCGGTTGCATATAAAAGCGTGTTTTTTAGTTTTTTAAACTATTATTTATTTTTCATTTTTAGTTCGATATGCATGTATGTATGTATGTATGTAAAAATGCTCCAGTTTATTCACTAAAAATTCCTTCGCCATTTTGTCAAGAGTAGTATTAGGACACAGAGGATCTGTAAAGGAATTTATTTATCCTGGCGGTCCTAATCAGGATAACGGGATACTGTTTTGAAATTATTGCATTGTCATCGGTCCTTGATACGTGTGCAAAGTTTCAAAGAAATTGAATCGCTGGGAGTTGGTAAAAATTAGGCTCAAAGATTCCGTAAGATAGATAGATAGATAGATAGATACAACCCAAGCTAATAAAAGCGTGTTAAAAATGGATAACTTTTTTGCTTTTCAGGACAATGGGGGAAAAAGATGTTTAGTAATAGGTACAGAAAATAGGGGTGAGGACTTTTTTCGTCTTGCAGGAGCAACGGCGTCAGATACCCTAGGAACAGTCCTGCGTTTCGTTGCAATATTATTTTGAAAAATGAAATTTACTTATTGATCACAAAAATCCCGGGATTTAAAGAATTTAACCCCGAAGATTCCGGAGTGTAAAAGGGGCGGAATATATCCCCTAGTTGCATGTTACATTGCAGGTTGCATTACAGCCATCTGTACGCGGCTTCACTACATAGTATAAAGCAAAGTTGATTCTCGCGTCTGTCTATATGTATGTATGTTTAGATCTTTAAAACTACTCAACAGATTTTAATGCAGTTTTTTGTAATAGATAGGGTGATTCAAGAGAAAGGTTTATATGTATAATAACATGCTTAAGGGGATGCCGTAGCACGTTAAATGAGCTAAAACGCGATTCGCTGCCGTTTTTAAATATTTGTTTGAGAAAAAGTTGTATATTGAAAAGTTTCTTAAAATGATCCGGAGATTATCGGAAAGTTGGTTATTTTTACGGTTTTGTAATTTTGGGAAATTTAATGTGTTAATTATTACCATTACCAAAAATCAATTAACTTTCCGATAATCTTTGGATCATTTTAAGAAACTTTTCTATGTACACCTTTTCTCAAAACAAATATTTAAAAACGGCAGCGAATCGCGTTTTAGCTAATTTAACGTGCTACGGCATCCTCTTAATATATTAAAAACCACTGATAATTTCAAGATTTCTAATCTGAAGTCGTAAATAAACAATTTTTTTGCCACGAATTTAAAGCGTGCGAAGCCGCAGGCAAAAGCATAGTTTAAACAATAAGTAAGTATAGTTGTTTTAAACCATGGCTAAAAAAAGTTTTTTTTTATAAAATCCATATAAGTGGTAAAATAACCGGATTCTTCAATACTGTTCTCCACACCATAAACAATCTAAAAAACGTTTTCGTATGTGTATATCCAATTATTTACAGTTACGGCACTAAATCAAAATTAATGGCTCCTTGCGTTTACCTTTGAAGAATAGCATGCAACTTAAATATTTAAATCCTTACAAACGGCTTTGAGCCATCGGATACTTAGATGGTTTCCTGTTTTTCTCTCAGAACACGATAAACATGCCTCTTAGGCTGTTTGTCTTAAAAATTTAATCTTAGGCTCTTTCGTCACCCGGTGCTTTCTTTTTCGTTTGGTGGATTAAGCTGTCAAATGGTTTGGTAAACATTTGTCATAGTCAGAGAGTGAGATAAGTAGAATTTTTGGTAGTTAATTTTATTACTAAAAACTATGCACGAGCAGCTGGTAGTGTGGTTCACTATGGTACTGTCCAGTGTTGAATTTAATTTTTTTCCTGGGGGCCGGAGGGAGTTTAATATTTCCGGGGAGATTCAGAAGTAACCAAAAAAAGTCATAAGTACTTGTAAATTAATACCAAATTTATCCAGTTGGGAGGGTTACTCCGGAGGGAAATGTCCCCCGGTTACCGCCTAAATTTCACGCTGGTATTGTCTAAGGTTCGTTTTACACGATGACGTTTTATTTTATTTTTTTGCGCGCAGAATTATTATCACTAGTTAAGTACTAGTCGAATCAGTGGAGCTGTAAGTCCTCAGTAACAGCTCCGATTTAAATTTTTTAAACTTTTGTTTTATTTAGTGAGAGCAGTGGCAGCGTGAGACGCATCTTGGCTAATACTATTGACAAAAAAATGTACACCACTGACTTTTTGCAACTTTTATATTTTTTCTATATGTAGCATCTAAAAAGTACATTTCGATGGTTTAACAAAATAATAAAATCCGCTTATCTGAATAATCCTGGACCATACAAGAAACATTGAGGCATTTTTTCTTTCAAAAATTAAGTTTTATAACTTATTATTAGCAATTATGTAACAAAAACAACAAATACTTTATTAAAAAACGTTTATATCTAGTGTAACAAAATTTTATAAAAAAAAGGGTTTTAAAAATTTTAATGTTTTTTGAACAGCTTTAATCCTTAGAGAACGAAAAATTTGAGGACCCATATTTATATGAACTCTTTTCAGAAAAATGGCACAGGAATATGCCCCTAAATTTTCTTCCCCCAATTAGGAAACACCCTGATATGCCATTTATACAGAGTGTCCACTAACATTTCTGATAAACTTTTAGGGGTGATTCTCCATCAAAAAAAAAAAAGAAAAAAACTTTAATGCAATCGACGGCGAAACGTCGGTAAACGATTTTAATTTACCGCGGTCCAAACCCAAGAACCCAGATTCAGTGCCGGACTGGGCACCATTTGGGCTCACCGGGCAAAAGATCAAAATAGCCCCCATGTACAGGGTATCCCATATTTGAGGGTGATCATGAGGATTTTCATTATCACGAAGCTAAAACTGACGACTAAAATTAGGAGGTGGCCCAGTGGAATATTTAAAAGTTCATAACTACAGTGCGCAAAATTTTTTGACTTTTACAGTTTATCAGAGGGTTTTATTTAGAAATATTTAAAAGTAGAAAATCACAATCTATATAGTCACTCGCGTATTATTTTAGAAATTTTTAACACAAGGCAGCATCGCGCAGGACTATTGAATAATAGCTCCCAACTTTTTTGAGCAAAATTTTTGACTATCTAAATTTATCAGAAGGCCTTATTTAGAAATATTTAATAGTTAGAGCAACTTAAATCAAAGCGTTCGCAAATTTATTGCAATTTTTCGTTACCACGAAGCTGAGAGTGACAACCAGAATAAGGAGGTGGTCCAGTGGAATATTTAATACTTCATAACTTTAATGCGCAACATTGTTTGACTAACAAAATTTATCAAAGAGCCCTATTTAGATATTTTTAAAAGTGAAAAATCAAAATCTAAGTCCTTCGCGAATTCTTTATTAGAGGGCTTTATTTCAAAATATTTAATTCCTGTCGTACTGGGTGTGTACAAGGTGCCCCGAATTCGAGGGTGACCATTGGGATTTCAGCAACCGTAAAAAATACAAAGTTGTTTAAATTAGCGCGAAGTTGCATAACTAGGAGCACTTTAATGCACCTCTCATAAATCTCAAAAATTCCGAAAACTTTTGGAGATATCTGTAAAGCACCAAAATTTGTGATTTGGTTTTTATTTTTTGGCATGATATGTACCGATGAATTATCCTTGGAAAGCTTTATCGAATATAGGGTATTTCGTTGCATTGTTCCATTGGAAGAAACAAAGTTGATGGTTTCTCATAGACGAAAAGTCGCATTTAAAATATATAGAGCTTAAACAGTTGATATCAGATAGTGCTTTCAGTTTTTAATAGTGTTTTAAAAAAGCCTATAACAAATAAAAAAAAAAACAAAACAATTTTCCAGTCATGTTCAAAAGTTTCCGGACTTTTTAAAAATAATAATACGTTATAAAGATCTCCTAAATAAACTTCACCCTTGGATTTGGGGACACTTTGTACATTATTTTTAAATATTATCAGTCTTTAAAAAGCATTTTTGCAATTAAAGTAGTAAAATTTATGTAAAAATCTAAAAATATTGTATTTTACGTCCAGTTTACTAAAAATGTTTTTAAAACCTCTATATAAACACGAATTAGAGCTGCAGCTTAAAGAAGTCATTGCAATTATGCAAAAATAACCTATTTACTATTCTTTAAACATTGTTGTCGTAATTCCAATCTTATAATTTATTGAAAATTTATTTTCTTTCCACCTTTTTTGTTTTGAACTAAGGGTGTAATTTCATTGATGGCTAAAAATACAGGGTATGATTCCTAAGCTGATTTTAGGAAGAAAAGTTCATATGAGCATATGTCCTAAAGGTCTTAACTTTTGAGATACAGGGTGTTAAAATTTTTAAAAAACCAAAAATTTCGAACACTTATTTTAGTAAAAACTGTTATAGTGGATATAACCCTTTTTAAATATAAAAAATAAAGTATTTATTGTTTTGGTTACATAATTGCTAATTAAAAATTATAAAGCCATAAAAAGACATCGCAATGCTTCTTTTATGGTCTAATTTCTTTTTCTCTTAAACTAAACAAGACACGGAAAAAAATAAGACATAAAAGCAGTATTTTTATTTGCGTAATCTTAAGAAAGCACAAAAATTGTACACCACACATTTACACAGTCAGTGGCATACCGTTTTTTGTTGGAAATATTGCTTCAGTTGCCTCTCGAGACGCCACTACTACCTACGACCTATTAAATTTCATTAATGGTATTGCCAGATTAAAACAAAATTGGGTAAAGAATAGTTAGGATATTTAGAAAAATAGATTTTTTAAAATAAATAATTAAAAGTTAGGAGGTTTAGGACATAATATGTTTATATGAACTTTTCTTCCTAAAATAAGCTAAGGAATCATACCCTGTATTTTTAGCCATCTATTAAATTACACCCTGTATACCTATGGTAGATATAAATTTGCAGAGTAATAATAAAAATTATATTTTTTTAAACACATAATGTTTTTATTACTTTGGATTTTTTTCCGCTTTATTTCCGTGAGTGGCCTGCAAGGCGTCAGTCCGACACTGCCCAGATTCCTCACATTTTGTACTTGTCCCACCAGTCACAATTAAAAAAAATATATTGCTTCTACATAGGTAATCACTCTAATCCATTATAATAATAAATGTATAAAAGATAAATTTTATATTGAGCAAGAAACATTTCTTAAAATTCAGTGGCCGAACTGAACTTAAATTCGACTTTAAGTATGCCGCCGTAAGAGAGAAGGATTTTTCGATGTCCCACTAGTCACACTAGATCAAGTGATAATTTCGAGAAACGTAGAAAGTAATCCAGGTTTTTAAAAGGGATATTGTTAATTAGCTAGTATTTTATATTATTAGATACATTTTATTATAGCAAAGACAATTGTAGTTTCACCATAGACTCCCAGAACAATGCTAAATTTTTGGTCATCAGTTTGGACGCTGGCTGGGCTGAATTTATGAAGCGGAAAATTATACGTACTGTTTACGTGTGTACTCGATGAATACCCGTTTCATAAATTGCACGAAGCGAGCGTCCAAGCTGATGACCAAAAATTTAGCATTGTTCTGGGTGTCTATAATGAAACTACAATAATTGTTTTTAATTAGTGAAATTCCAGAGTCAAATGTCCCACCAGTCACTATGGAATGCCCCCTGCAACTCGCATAAAAAGCATATTTCCGGACTCTTAGTGGTTGCTGGACTAGGCTTTAGCTCCCCACCATCGCATCGTCCGGAAATATATCGCTTCTCCTACAAATTACACAACATACTATTTTTAACATTTTTCATTTTCATAATAATATTTAGATTAGTTTTTGTATTACTAAAAGTATTATCTTGTTTTAGTGGTTTGGGTTATATTGTTGGTTCCGAAACTGCAAAATTGTTTGGTGCCTGGCATTGGGCACTAAGGGTAACCCCAGTTCTGGGTGTGATAGCAGTAGTGGTTATCATATTATTTCTCAATGAGCCCGAAAGAGGTGAGAGTGAGGGATCCGGGCATATGGAATCTACCTCTTGGTTGGAAGATTGTAGTCACATCGTGAAAAGTAAGTAGCCAACCAAGTTCACATAGTCTCTGGGCCACTAATAAAATGGACACACTTTTACAATCTTTTTAGAGGGGTTCCTTTTGTTAAGGGGGGTAAGGTATTTAATTTACAACTCACGTTTTCAAAGTCGGTGCCCCTGATAACTCCAAAACTACTGCACCGATCCTTTTGAAATTTTAAACACTATTTCTGTACATCATTTACGAGGTAACGCTGTCGAGTTTTTTTAAGCGCATTGGTTTAAGGGGGGTAAGGTATTCAATTCACAACTCACGTTTTCAAAGTCGGTGCCCCTGATAACTCCAAAACTACTGCACCGATCCTTTTGAAATTTTAAACACTATTTCTGCACATCATTTACGAGGTAACGCTGTCGAGTTTTTTTTTCATAATTTTGATTTTGCAATAACAAATTAGCCGATTTTTTCCCACAAAATTGTGTTTTTCACTTCAAAGTGTTCGAAAAATGAAAAAATTTGGAAAACAAAAAACTCGACAGCGTTACCTGGGGAAAACTATTATCTAACGAATGAACTTTGATTTTTGATTTCGGATGATCCAGCACCAAGTTATGAGGGGCACCGCAATTCAACTTTTTTCGAGACACGTCCGAACAATTGCTGCCATTGCCGTATTTTTTAATATTTTTTGTAAAAATTTGATGAAACATTCTTCGAATGTCATACTTTAATGTACCATTGGTTGAGTAAATAAATTTTAACTGTGTCGTCAGAAAAAAATCACGAAAACATGGCTTTTTTGTACGATTTGACCTTAGCCCCCCTTAAGTCTACCACGAATATTCATACCGCCATATATGGAAACGACGCTTTAACCCAGCCTATCAGTGGCCAATACCACAATTTTTTATATGCAATTTTTAAATATTCTGCCAAAAATGGGAAGGAGTACAGTCATAAAACCATAAGGTTTAAACACATGTTTCGGGTATCGAGCTAGGCGGGTTTTGTGACTGCAACCCTTACAATTTTTGACACAATCTTTAAAGTTGCATGTAGAACATTGTGGTGAACTTGTTCTACAAAAAAGTAACGCGTTCGCCCAGTCCGACACCCGAAACATAACAGACTGGGTTGAAGCGCCTCTTCCATATATATATATATATATATATATATATATATATATATATATATATATATATATATATAGCGGTTTTAAAAGTATTCTTATCCCAAAGTCAATTTCATTACTGGCCCAAGGATTAATACTGTTATTAATAAATAATTATTGAGTTAGGTCATATTGTTAAATATGCTCATTTTTGAACGTGAAAATAGAACTTGAGAAGTTGGGCTATCTGAGATTTGAGTTACTACTTATTTCCACATATTGTCTATTTCAGCCTGTAGATATACATTAATTTTAATATTTTTCTTTCAGCAAGAGTTTTATGCTCTCAACAGCTGGTTTTACCTGCGTAGCCTTTGTAGCAGGTGCCTTGTCGTGGTGGGGCCCCAAGTATATGGAAATGGGCCTGGCACTGCAAGAACAGTTCAGATCCAGCAGACAGGTAATTATTATTTATTTTTATTTCAATTAGGTAAAATATTAAATACAGCTTCTTGTTTTATGTAAAAGCTTCTACAATTTTAATACTTATACTTTTTGTTGTATGAGGTTAAAGAAAAAAATCTCCTAATAGTCCGGGAGGTAGCTACGTCGGGAAAACAAGAATTTGAGGTTGGCTGATTGTATATATGTTGTTCTCCCTCTTCTTTCGGGTAGATTCTCGGCTGTCTGGCTGGCGGTAGCGGTTGCGTTGGCGCCCAGCTGTGACCTTGACGTTTAGAGCTGTCACTGATATGTCAAAAATACAGATCTTGGTCATATATTATCGTATCAAGTTTCATCAAAATATACCGAACAGTTCAGAAGTTAGAAGGGGGACGACTGTATAATTAGCAATGATAAAAGTGTCTGGCAATAAAAAAATATATGTTTGGTAAACCTATCTAAAGACCAAAGTCGGTCTATATAGGGTCGCGACATTCGGCCATATTGCTTTGACGTGTTATGACGTCACATCTCCCATTTTTCAGCCATGTTGTTCAGTGCCGGAGATATACAGTTTATTGTATTATTAGAACAACTGTTTACATAACAGTTTTTAATTATTATTAAGTTGTAAATTCTTTTACTTTAAATAAAAACATTTGGAATTACATCTTTCAACAAATATCACTTTCACAACAATACAAAATGAAATGTGCAAATTCTAGGCGCCACTGAATTGATCATTAGCTTTAATTTTACCCAGTCTTGCCAACTTTTCTCCGTGGAGTGCCCTTCCTTGCGTCCCCGACCTCGAACCACCTAAAAGTTGAGGATGTATCGGAACCTTATAAATATAAACTAACCTTGTCTAAAGACAAGAAATTGAAAAATAGGTTTCCTAAAATGTTTTCAAAACCTTGGATTGTTACCTGTACAGGTAGGATGCACAAATAAACGAAACCACTACCGCTAGTCAGACGGCCCAGGGTCTATCCAGAAGAGGAAGGAGAACAACATATTAAAAAATCTAAAATTATTTTTCAAAAACGTTGCTACCTCCTATAATGGTGAATTAAATCTCCATTTTTAAATACTGATATTATTAGTGCTCGGCCACGATATTAAGCGTCAGCGACCAGCGTTGAGCGGAAAATGTGAGAGCGCTGTCTTTGATCTTTATGCGGTTGTTTATTTAAATCAGCCGCTCGACGCTGGCGCTTGTTATCGTACCCGGGGCCTTACATGAAACATCTTTAAATCACTCACCACATAACAATAGATTTCCTTATTTTTAATTTGTATTTTTAGCATATCGTTTCGTTTTGGTATCGTCGCAATGGTATCGGGATTGGTAGGAGTGCCTGTTGGTTCAATGTTGGCCCAAAGTTGAGGCATAAATTTCCAAGAGTTGATGCCTATGTGTGCGCTTTTGGACTTTTGATTTCCTGTCCATTTGTCTTTGCTGCCATTTACACAGCCTCGGTATTCTACGGCACTATGCTTCACAATGGTATTCTTCGGAATGTTCTTTTTGAATCTCACTTGGTCCATTGTCGCTGATATTTTATTGGTAAGTTTAGTCCAAGAGCCGACGTGGTGGCAGACCTTTGTTATTTTGAAAAGCTAAAAGCTTCTCAGTGCATGCTCCCAACATAGGTAGAAGTGAGGGAGACTATGAAGTTTGAATCTTTAGTGGCTTTGGCAGGTACCATGTATGATTAAATGAAACTTAACTTTCGTCATTTTGTCAAAGCTGAATTTTATGTTACTTGGGTACCTATTAGAAGAAATTTTCGTAGTCGGTCAGAACAGTTTGACAATTCTAACCCCTTGCCAGATGAATCGTTTTAAGGAGGCCCAATGGTCCTGTCCAACATTTCTATTACTTTTAACATAGAAAAAAGTCTTAGATCAAAAGTTGTACAGATTCCAAATAGGCATATCCTAAAAATATTATTCATGTATACATAGTGTCCCAAAAATAGTTACTGCTGAGAAAGTTAGTTTCTTTTGTTTTTGCACACTGTATACATCAAAATATTTTTACTACATTCCTATTTTTAGAACTCTACAACTCTTATACATGATGCTTATTTTTTCTTGTATGCCACAAAATGTCTCTTAGTGCAAAGGGTCGTTCTCCTAAATTTTTAACAGATATTTGAATTGGTTTAAAAGATATTATGAAAAACCAATATTTAACAAAATAATTAACACCCCGTAGTTTAAAAACTAAGACGTTGAGGACATATGTTCATAGGGAAGTTTTTTCTTCTTTTTTTGGTGGAAAATCACCTCCTAAAATTTTTGCATTTGTTTAGATACACCTTGTCTAAGACTCTTTGCCATATCTTTTTAAATATCAGAAATATTGAACTTCCTCAGATCATTGGGCCACCCAAAATGTTTGTCTGCCAAAGGGTTGGAACTGTCAAAACAATCCGGCGACTGAGGAAATATCTTCCTAGTAGGTGACATATAAAATTCACCTTTTACAACATGACGAAAGTTGACTTTAATTCCCAACCTTTGGTACCTGGTACCTGCCAAAGCCACTATGAGTCAAACTTCATAGTCTTCCATCGCTTCTACCTATGTTGGGAGCATGCACTGAGCTGAGCCAGGTTGTGCCGCTCATCGGACTCATGCTCTATAAAATTTTATTTGATTCTTAAAATATTAGTAATTGTATTTGTAGATTTTACCAGACATTTTTTTTTCAGTATGTAATTATGCCAATAAGGGAGATCAACTGCCGAAGGTTTCCAACTCTTAGTGTCACATGCCCTGGGAGATGCAGGAAGTCCTTATTTAATTGGAGTGGTAAGTTTTTTCATTCTTTAAGTTACAGCAGTTGGATTAAATGGGAGTCAGAAAAACTTTTAAAGTATTATTTCAAGTAAAGTACTTCTAATAACAAGAATCATATGTTAAGCTTCAAAGCAAATCTGTCTTCTCTCTTACTATGTTTAGTATCGAATATTTGAAGCTGGCTTGAAAACAAAGCGGCTTTGAAGCGATTTCCAATTCTACGTGTTTATTTCGGTGGCTTGAAAGTCTATTGAAAATCGAGGTCAAGCACATTTCAAGCCATCGTCGTACGCATGCGGCAGTTTTGCATCCATCAAATAAAAACACAAACCTCACTTGTTAATTCGTCCCGTTTTGTGTGCTGTTGTTGGTGTGAGCGTGTTTTATAGTTGTTTTCACCTGTTTTTCAACTCATATTTTTATAAAAATGTCAAAAACATATATGAAATTAACACTGGATGTCGTTCGAGGAAGCATTAATCTGAAGTTAGGCAGTTATAAAGCCCGCTTGAATCGTTTATATTGTGTTTCTCATCGGCTTCAGTGAAGTCAACCCTACTTATTTTCAGGCTTCACTTGAACGATTCAAGTCACTTTCAAGCGCGTTTATATCGCTTTTCAAGCCACTTTTAAAAAGCCGCTTTAACTCAAGCTAAGCTTTTACTATTTGATATAGACATAGTGTCTGTTTGCAAGTTAATTATAAAATTTTAAATATATGGTATTTAAATAAAATAAATTTGTTCCAGCTTTCTCAGAGGCATTCCAAATAATGTTAAACGGTCACAAAACCGATACAGTTACCACCACAGAACCATCAAGAACCACTATAGCTACAAGCACTCCGTCAACTCCTTCGGACAGTGATATCAACGCGTTTAAGTCGTTGGAATACGCGTTATTCACGACGTGTTTCATCGAAATTTTGGGAGGATTTTTCTTTCTTTTAAATGCCTTCTATCTTGTGGAAGATAGAGAGCGTGGAGAGAGCCATACATGGTAAGTAAAAACATTGGTGTTGTCGCAGTTGCCGACCGTTTTATTATTTTTGGGATTTTGAGGAAATTGCTTAATAGTAGTTTATAGAGTAACTTTAAAAAATATATACATGGTGGCCGCTAATTAATGGTACACAGAAAAACCACGATTCCTTATGCAAAAATATTAAGATTTAACCAAACATACCTATATCCAAAAGTTGATAATAAGGAAGATACAAGGTGTGAAAAGTGAAGAAAATATTTTTAATTTATTTCGATAATTTTTGTTACGTTTTGAATATTTTAATAAAACTCGGTAACTAGTGGTTTTTGACATGAGCTATTCAGATTTAATATTCATTTTTATGTGTAAACCATAGGCGGCTGACTACATTTAAATTTTTTTAAAACGTCCTATTTTTTGCTACACTGTATGTAACATCTAAGTAAATCAGTAAACTCCCCTATGGTTTCTACACAAAAAGGTATACTTTGTAAGAGTGGCTCTGAGCAACCGTTTTCAAGATATTTGAATTTAAGTGGTTTAGTGCAACCAAAAATGCCTATAAAAACAGCGTATTAGTCATAACTACAAAACTGCCTCATGATAAACGAATAATATAATGTATTCTTTCACATACTTTTGGTTGCACCAAACCACTTAAATGCAAATATCTTGAAAACGGTTGCTCCGATCCATTTTTACAAGGTATACCTTGGTTGGGACGTTTTAGAAAAATTTTAATCGTGTAGCTAGCCACCTCTAGTTTACATAAAAAATTAATATTAAATCTAAATAGCTCATGTCAAATTCATTTTGATATTCCGTATTTTCCTTATTATCAACTTTTGGATATTCGGTATGTTTGGTTAAATCTTAATATATGACATAAGGAATCTGTGGTTTTTCTGTATACCATTAATTACCGCACACCTTATATAATTCTTTAGTGAGCAAAATTGCAACTCATTTACTAAGTTTACAAAAGCGCTTTCATGCGCATTAGCCATATGCGAATTTAACTAAAACGCATGTGTAAAACTCTTATAAACTGTTATATTCGCATTAGGCTACTGCGCATTAAGGGGCTCGTGTAAACTTAGTAATTGACTTTTTCCTAAATTAAGTTCTTTTTTTATTAGCATCTATCATAAAATTTGCTTTAATCAAAACTAAGTGTAGTAAAGTTATGCTGTAAATACTATTTGTATGATAAATGTTAATTAGTAGCAGTCTTAAAATACAGACCCTGTATCTATTCGTAAGTTTCTATTAACCACTGGTTTGTTCCTTCAGCAGTTGGAAACCGTTTGAAAACCGTCAGGCTTACGCGCGGGATATAAAATCCGTTTGATTTTATCTTGTGCGCATGCCTCTAACAGTTTTTAAACAGAATCTTCTGTTCTGTAATAAACCTTTAGAAAAAGCTCACTTTCGCGGTCTCAGTAAAAGAGAAGTCTGCCGGACTTCAGATCAGTTAAGGATTAAAGCAAAATCACAATATTTATATTTGAAAATATGTCTTATTGGTGGTTATTTTAAGCGACTTTACGTTGATCACGTATTCGACACTAAAGTGTGATTGGAGAATAGACCCGCCGTATTCTCTTTTAGCAAGACTACTTTTGGCAACATTGGTACCCTTCTATCAAACGACGCTGCCACCTCACGGTCTTTTAATTGATACGGTTGCCTCGTAAATTCCTAGCCAATCAGGGCTTAGCATTTTAGCTTAGCATTACTATTGCATCACGAGATTGCGACTTTCTGTTGTATACCTTTTACAGGCAGCTAATTTTAAGTCAGTGAGCATAAAATGAGCACTAAAATATCTAAATATGACAAATAAATAAATTGCAAATCAAATTACTAACCACACGCCATTAAAAACTATATCAGTACAGCATCTGATGACGTATAGTCCGCCATGTTGCAAGGTTTACGAGGCAACCGTACTAATCTACAGACCGTGGCTGCGACTAGCTCTATTTAGAGTTTTTAAAGAACAGGAAAGAATGCTGAACAGGTTAGAACAGTTCCGTTTCTACCCGAGAACAGGTTCCGTAAACCTGTTCAGTTGTTAATCTGTTCTTTTAAAAAGTTCTTGACAATGAGGTGGAGACTGGACATATTAGGCATTAATTCATTCTCTTCCTGGTTCACCCGTTCACGTTCACCCTTATCGATCGAAACTATTCCAAACAATGCATACAAAAAAAACAGCACCATAAGCCATCCATAAACCACATCGCACCGCGAACGTTAGCGTGAACAGTTCAAGCACTTCAAGCTCAAAGCCTGGTTCAAGTTTCTTTGATTCAAATGAACTAGAATAGCCAATATGGTCCACTTGAACGAACGCAGATCACAGAACCAGTGAGAACAGAGAACACAAAAACTAAAATCGCGCGTCCGTTCCTCACCCGTATCGGTTCGAAAGAACAGGCTGTTTCAGTTCCCTTTAAAGAACGGTTCACTGAACAGGCTACCTCTGAACATGTTCTTAAAAAACTGTTCTGTTCTTTTGATAACAACTCTGGCTCTGTTTTAAAAACTCTTTGCTTGTGTCAAATAAAGGCGTCGGCTGTGTTCTTATATGTGTTTGATGAGTGCTATAAATTGATCGAATATTGGGTTTTGGGTCTGTTTAAAATGGAATTTAATTTATTCCAAAACTTGCAGATTGCAAAGCATTTTAAAGTAGTGCAGTCAAATGTGAAACATTGAAGCTAATCAAGCTTTGACGTATAGTCCGGAAGGTAGCAACGTCGGGAAAACAAGAATTTTAGGTTAGCTGATTTTTGATATGTTGTTCTCCCTCCTCTTTCGAGTAGATCCTCGGCTGTCTGGCTGGCGGTAGCGGTTGCGTTGGCGCTCAGCTGTGACCTTGACATTTAGAGCTGTCACTGATATGTCAAAAAATGCAGACTTTGGTCATATATTATCGTTCCAAGTTTCATCAAAATATACCGAACGGTTCAGAAGTTAGAAGGGGGACGACTGTATAATTAGCAATGATAAAAGTGTCTGGCAATAAAAAAATATGTTTGGTAAACCTATCTAAAGACAAGAAATTGAAAATTAGGTTTCTTAAAATGTTTTCAAAACCTTGGATTATTACCTGTACAGGTAGGATGCGAACTAATAAACGCAACCACTGCCGCCAGGTTCCATACAGCTTTAATTGCATTCATATTCATTATAATAGTTGTAAAACACATTTCTTTACAAATCATTTGATTTTAAGCATTTTTTGTCATACAACGGATTCGATATAGATGGGCCCAGTGTGTAATTCACTTTAGTGTATATAGCATACCTTAGCACGCAATCAATCGTGATATTTGCAAATACTTAAGTAAAGATGACATATTAGACTAAAAATCACGATTGATTGCGTGCTAAGTTATGACATACAGTAAAGTGCTTCGGACACTGAGCCTGCATTATCGTATCTGTTGGTCCGATAAATAATGCTTGGAATCCAATTTGCTAAAATTTTGTGTTCTACAACTACTTAGAATAAATCATAAATGTAAATAAATAAAACAGAAACGAGATATTCACTATAAAACTGATTATTTTGACATTTGATCTGTCTTTCTTACGATATCATAGGAGATTTGTCGGGTTAGAGTATTTTTGTACCAAAATAAAGGTCATTGTTACAGATATGGTCCGCTTATTCCGTGTGATTCCGAGATTTACCCTTTAATTTGACTATCCAAAAGAGACAGGAGACATCAGCATATCAAAATGAACTAAATGCTTTGAAAACCTTATCTTTACCTCCTATACTAGTAGAGCAAACCCGTTAAAGCTTTTGCTTCATGTTACTTAAGTTCCTTATTCTTTATTGCAGAGTTACAGTGATTTTGGATTTCAGATTCTTGTGACTCAACGGAAAATGTGTACTTAATACCAATCGCGTCTAAAATCTTTGGACAAGCCGATTTTAGATATCGCTCAATGGACAGAATCCTGTAGAAGATATTTTAAAATTAATATTTAATAAATCTTAAAATTAAACATTTTTATATAATATATAGAAAAAATACATAAATAAATAAAGTCCCCTTAAAGTATTTTAATGTTTAGAAATATATTTTTTAAAATCTAATTTGCTGTCTCTCTCTCTTATTCTGTAGCTGAAAATTCGCAGCCAGACCATACTGAACAGACTGACCCTTTGGCAGCAGATCAAAATACTAGAAATTTGTAACACGTATGTTTTCAAGGGTTTTTCTGTATTGGGTTATTTAATCATTGAAATACATACAGACTTGATTTTTAACAGTTAAATTACGCATTCCTTAAATTTTGCACGAAAATACAATATTCCAAATTGAAGATTAAAATACATATACAGGGTGTTCCCTAACTACGGTACAAACGTTTAGAGGGTGATTTATTAGTCTTTTATGAAATCATGTTTCTATAAACGTGTATTCATAGGACTTACTTCATTTTTGAGATCAGGGCGTTGATTAAAAAAAGCAGTCAATATTTTTCAATATCCTAAAAACCCTTAAACCGATTTAAATTAAATTTAGCACACTTGTTTAATGTAATAGGGTGCTTGTAAAGCTCTACCTAGATTAAGATTATTGGGTCCAGTGGCGTCTCGAAAAAATACGCCACTGACTTTTTAAAGTCTCTTGTATTTTTTTTGTATCTATCTTCGTTTTTCTGAAAAAACAGGCACTTTATTTCTTCTAAAAGTACCCACAGATAAAATAGTAAAAAACAAAATAAAAAATAAACAATTGTTTGCCCTCAAATAAATAAGTACTCGTGTTTATTTAAATTAGAAATCATCATTTTCCTTATTTACTAACGTCAAAATTGTTTATTTTTAAATTTTGGATTCTTTATGCTGTTTATGAATACTATTTAGAATCACCTAAAGTGACTTTATTTTTTCTCGGAAACAAAACGAGACACAAAGAAAATACAAGAGACTAAAAAGCATTTTGCATTTGCCATTGCTTAATCGGAAAAAAAATATAAAAACTTTATAAAAAAGTAAGGGGCGTACTTTTTTCTAAATAATATTTGCGTATGGTACCCACTGAGACGTCACTGAACCCAATAATCGTAATCTAGATAGAGCTTAACAAGCGCCTTATAACATTCAATTGATGCACCAAATTTCATCCAAATCGGTTGATGCGTTTTAAAAATATTTAAAAAATACCGACTTTTTTAAAAAACTTTAATGCTTCGTATCTCAAATATGAAGCAAGTCCGGACATATGTTCTTGGGAACTTTTTTCATAAAAAGACATAAGAAAGCAATCCTTTTAAGTTTCGTACCGTTTTTGGAAACACCCTGTATAGAATTTTGGCACCACAATTTACGAACACACTGTGTAGGTTTATTCTAGTGATTGTATGTATTTTAATTAAATTGGTTCTGGTTTAAGGCACATTCTAAGAGTGCACGGAATCATTCTAACAGACATTTTTAAAGAAAATCATCAAGGGTCTTAAAATGGTGGAGGAGCTTTGGGAACGGTGTTGGTAACCGTATTTACCTGTTGTTCTTGTCTAGTAACATATTTACTTATTCAAACATTGTTTTTGTATTTTTTTACGCTTTTAACCAACAAGAGATAGTTTTTCCAAGTTGCTGATTTGTATATGAGCAACCAAAGTTTTGAACAAACTAGTACCATAACTTATAATAATCATAAAAGAAAATAAGGTCATAACTTACTTTTTTAATGAGATATCTTGTATATTCCACCACAATTAAAAACGATCTTTAAAAGAGCTTCACAAAAGTATCAGATTTTGTATATCTATCTTTATACAGGGTGTCCCAACTCTATTAATACACGAAATATCTTCGCCCCTGTACAAGACAGGGGCGAAGTTAGTCCGTGCATAAATAAAGTTAAGACAGCCTGTATAATAGTTTCGGAAATTTGACAGTTGAATTTGAAAAATAATAGATATAATTTCACACAGCACTAAGCTTAGATTGTATTAAGGAAGCCAACATCAGTATCATCCACGAATAACACACTTACCTTAAATAGATACTTTTTAGATAACGCCCTGTATATAACTTAGTAAACAGACTTAAACGTATGTATTAAATTTAAAACTATTTCTTTTTGGTAAAATGTTTTCTTCCGTCCTGAGTTTTTCTTCTATGTATTTGTTTTTTAACTAAAAAATCTATTAAGTTTTTTTTTCTTGCAGGCAACTCCGAGTCCCTCCTAATAAACGAGGACCAACAACCATCGTAATGGTACCGCAATATCTAGTTTGTAAGATTTGATATTGTGTGGTACCTCACGAATGAGTACGGCGATAGGCGTTCTTTCAGTGTGTCGTGTAGTTAAAAAGATGTTATTCTTTGTTGAAACCCCGTACTAGATGATTATAGGAGTCGAGTTGCTTAATGTGATGGGAGTAAAAAGAATAGGTCAATAGATTAAGGCCAATTTAAACCTCTGGGATGGACTTATAGAAAATAGTACTATCTCGAGTAATAAGCTCTTGGCCAAAATTTTGCATTGTTAAAAATCTATTTTAAAGTTGGATAAAATGTATTCCATATTTTGCGAGTTTAAACAACTGAACAATGTTGCCAGTGCTTATGTCAAAGACTTCAGTAAAAAGCTCAAGGACGTGTAATTTGATTGGTCTAAAGCGCTACAGACATTCATGCAAAACTGTCGCATTGGGGGATCATGGTTAGTTTTGGTTAGTTTTTTTATTCCTTAATAAAGCGAATAAAAAAATTACTAGCAAGAACTAACCATGACCTCCCAATGTGACAGTTGGTATGAATGTCTGTAGCGCTTTAAAACAATCAAATTATACGTCCTTTTACTGTAGTCTTTATGTAAAAAGCTTTATGATAAATAAATATGCCAAAAAAGAAAAGCAGCTATAGAAAAGAGATGTCGTAGCTTATATGTTTGTGACGTATGCATCGCCAAACTACGTCACTTGGCTATGCGACGTTTTAAATATTTCGCGGGCGTTTTGCTTAAAACGCTAATTTCAGAACTTTCTATGTAAAAGTCGCATTTTTTGAAAATAATCAAAAATGGGATTATAATTTAATTTATGTGCATTGAAAATCTGGTAGTTTAGATGTAACTGGCCAAGGGCTTATTAAATTACGGTAGATAAAATTACCAAGATATAAGTGTGAGGATAAATCTAGAAAACTAAGTTTTCTACAACGCGTATTAGCGATTTAGGTTAGTTCTGGTGCAGTGAAGTGCACAATGACATTTGTTTGTCATATTTTGCTTGATGTTGTTGCAGTTAGTATTATATTTTTAAAATATTTTTTTATTTATTGGGTGAACGCAATAAAAAATAGAAAAAAAAGCCAGGCTACAACTTGTCTCAAGTGTTTTTAAGCCGGCTACTCATTACGCGGTACTTGGCGAGTAACTTGACTTGGAATATACTTGGCAAGTATTTGTAGAGTTCCAAGTAAGCTATCTTCATTACGCGTCTACTTATAGAATTGCGAGTTTTTGGTAGTACCAGCCAACAAGTGAGTACCAGTAACAACAAGTAGTTTTTAAAGATGAACGAAACTGAAACGACAGTTTAAGCTGCTTTTGTAACAATCACTTGTGGTTATATTTTTAACAATAGTAAAGATAGGTAGGTATTTTTCTTTTTTGTATATAAAGTGGGGCTGCTACCTGCGCCACTCGACTAGTGCCTAGTTTGTTTAGCGCCAGTTGCCTTGCAGCACCAAGCAATGCACCATCAGTAAAAGTTCAAGACGGTCAGTCAGTTTGCCAATACTAAAACAATAGCACCATCAAATAGCAATATAATACCACTATTGCTAATTACACCAGAAAAAAATCGAAGTACTCGAAACGTAAAAATTAAAGATACTACCACATCTTAACAACGTGCCGCCTAACAATATTCGACTTAAAATATTAAAACGCAAATACTGATAAAATATGCCAATCGGACTTTAATAGTTATTCCTCGCGAACCTTCAATTCGACTTGCCAAGTAAAGCGTAATGTAGCGCCGGTAAATAAATTGCCAAATCTAAACGAGTCGTCGTATATACTACTTGCTACTTACCAAGTACTTGGCAAGTACCGAGTAGTGAGTAGCCGGCTTTAGGTGACGTTCCGTAAGTTAACCACGGTTCTTGGTTTTTCGGTTCCCGTTCCGTAACCTTACCATTATATGAAATCTGGTTAGATTATAAAACGCAGTGTCTTAACATTTTGATGTCACCGGTATTACCGCTGTCAAATCGCTCTTTACCGATCGGTAATCTTGGTTAACATACGGAACCTTGTTGTCATTGTGGATTTCCTTACATAGGTTAATTGTATTTTTATTTTTTATCGCATTCGTTTAATAAACATAAGAAATATTTAAAAAGGCGATACTAACTGCCACAACAGCAAGCATATGACTACGAAATGTCATAGTGCTCTAAAATGGTTCAAAAAGTTTTCGACGAGGGAGCTGTTTTAAAATACTGAGGTAGTGCTGCGCGTAAATTTAAAATTGTATCTCATTTTAAGTAAATATTAACCACACGAGTATAGTACCATTTTTAAAGTTCTAAAATAGTTTAAATATGGCACAATCTATTGTATTTTTAATGAAACTCACTAAAGCTAAGAATGGTGTGATTTTTTTAGCTTCTCAGACGAGTAGTATGGTAGTGTAAAGAAAATGTGTACAGAGAGATTTGTTTAAGATAAAATGTCCTTGTTTAAACTTTATTATTTATAGGATCTTTAGCATTCACAAAAATATTTTAGTTATTTTCCTAATGCTTCCTTCCTTTTCTCACCCAATTCAATAAAAATTACATAAAGGGGAAGCATGGTAACATATATTAGTTTTTAAGTTTTAAAAAATCTAAATTAATTCTCAATTACGTTTGAGTTTATACCACATATGTTTACTGCTGACATTATTTTTTTATACAACTTTCTATGGGTTCATGTAGAAAATATACAAAGGATCTAGAAAATATGTGTATAAAATTTGATGACAAGCCCTTGACGTCAAAATAGGCCGATTTAAGCTAATTTTACTTCGTTTAGCCGGTAAAGGGCGTCAGAAATTTTACCTTTTGCTTAAATTTTCTTGTTTTGTCGTCAGAAGTCTGCTCATCTTTAAGCATATTATTTTCAACCTTAAAAAGTCGCTCTCTGTACAATTTGTATATAATTCCTGTGAATATGTTTTGCCTAAGATTTATATGTTAGGTGTGGTAATAGTGAAAGATTTTAAATATTAAGTATCTATTTATTTTACGTTTGATGGTGAGATTAAAGGACTTTTTTGTTAAAATCGATTTCTGACTACGAAAAAAGTGGAATATTTTAAGATAACTAATTTATAATTTTGACTGATGTATTTATATCAGAAAATTTTGCAACCTAATAGCACATTGGCCCTTACAGACCACTCTTTACTCTTAAAATTTACAACTAAATAAGCTTTATTCATATAGATTTAAAAATTATAAACTTTTACATTAAATTTTACCAAAATCGAGCCATTTTTATTTGAGAATGTCGAATACAAAAACAACTGAACCAAAATGGATCGCATTGTTTCAAAAGTCAGGAACCCTGATTACAAATGTAATTGACCAATGGAAAAGATATCCATTCATTTGTTTTGATTATGCCATTTTAAATCAAAATGGCTCGATTATGGATATTATTTTATAAATATTTTAATTGACTAACATTTAAAATAAGATTTAGAAGAAATTAGAGCGATCTATTCCACTTTTTGTCGTAGCCAGTTCGCAGTATGAAAGATTGTTTATAATTAAAGTTATGAAATCAAATTTTTTGACTGATCGACAAATAAGTCAGTGTTAGGCCGGTCATTCATAATTCACACTGCCATTTGTATATATATATATATCATTTAAAACATCCTGTTTTTATAGAATTAATAAATGAAATTTTTAGGAAATTTCATAAAAAACAATTCTAAATGGTTAAGTTATGTTTTTAAAAAATATTCTCTCGAGAATCAACATAATCGAACACGTGCAGTCGACCCTATTAGGTTAAGTTTTAAGGTATTTAATCTTCATTTTTCTTCCACAAAAGTGTATTCCTTTGTGGTAGGGTTCCTTAAAGACGATCTGCAGCTTTTGCTTTTAGAATATGTAATCTTCATAAAGATTTATATACAAAAAGAACCCACGTCTTTAATAAACTCACCGCAAAACCAGTTGCAATAGGACCCTATTTTTTCAATTTTAATACTATTATCGGCGAATTTTTGAATTTGAGGATGACGAAAGCAAAAACAAATGAACTTAATGTCTGTAACCATGGTTACAAACGCAATTAATCAATGAAAAGACATTTCCTTATTTGTTTTTGCATGCGTCATTGTCAAGATTAAAATTGCTCCATTGTAAAGATTTACATAAATAAAAATGTCAGAGAATATGTTTTATGCAAGCTGCAATAAGAAGAACAATACTAGTACTTATCAGTATTTGTAACTATAAAAAAGCTTTTTTTTAGGGCTCAAAAATACTGTAGATTTTTTACCTATTTGTCGAAAACCAAATATTTTACATGGTTGTTTCTACAAAAATGTGTTCTTGTTTTGAAATAATAATAATACTTAAAGTCCAGTCTTTATAGGAAGTACGCTAAGCAATAAAACTTATTGGGCACGGTACTCAGTGGTTCTTAAACAATAAATTATATTTTAAGATTTTTAGGAATATGGGGTCTGGTGAATAAAGCTAAGCAAATGCTTTTACCTATATTAATAGAAGATAAAACATACAAAATGGCCATAGTCGGTCTATATAGGGTCGCGACATTCGGCCATATTGCTTTGACGTGTTAGGACGTTACATCTCCCATTTTTCGGTCATGTTCTTTTTTTTTTACTTTTTTACTTTAAATAAAAAAACATTTGGAATTAAATCTTTCAACAAATATCACTTCCAAAACAATGCAAAATGAAATGCGCAAATTCTAGACGCCACTGGATTGATCATCAGCTTTGATTTTACCCAGTCTTGCCAACTTTTCTCCGTGGAGTGCCCTTCCTTGCGTCCTCGACCTCGAACCGCCTTAAAGTTGAGGATATGTCGCAACCTTAAAAATAAGTATATTTTTGGAAGCGCTAATTTTGCCACCTACTTACAAGTGGACCAGTGGAATTTTTGATACGATTAAGTACACCAAAGCTATTCTAACTTAACCGATTGGCTGTAAAATACGCGATGACATTTTTTTGTATACCGGATTTCTTATAATGTCTCTTCGGTAAATCTTGAAACTTATGAAATAACAACTTTAGCTGTTAAATACAACTAAATAAGTTTTTTTAAATCTATTTATGTCTACTTAGTATTTGTAGAAACAACTCGATGTGAAATATTTTACTAATATACAAAAGACTGATCTTACCGTTTATGGTGTAATATAAATCCCAATAGTAACCAGTCTGGGTTTATAATTATTTTAAACTAATTAATTTATAGATTTGTATGTAGTTTTTGTTTTATTTTGTTTAAAGAAAATCTTATTTGTATGAAAATAAAAATATTAATTTATGATAAAATGTTTTTCTTTTTCTACTCAATGAACCTAATAGCACTATTTGCGTTTTGGCAGATAATGCTTTCCAAAAATGTCCTTGGGGAATCCTGAGGATATTTGGAATTCTAGGGGTACAAAGAGATACAAAGTGAATAAATAATTCTACAAAAAATTAAAGTAAAATAAAGAAATTAAGTTAAGGGGAAAAAATGAAAGTAGTCTGAGGGAACACATATGGAACATGGGGGTAATACTTCTAACTGCAACTGCATTTTGTTGTTACAAGTTAATAATATGTCCACTGACACCAGAGCCGTACAGCAAGGGGGAGGCATTTCGCCCCCCAAAGAGCTTAGATAAAAGACCTCATATAGTCATATACTTTATGCGTATTTCTGGCTGTTGGCCCCCAATATATTCTGCGTGTACGGCCCTGACTGCCATTGTTTTTCCAAATGTATGCCATTTCTATTAATCTATTAAACACAATTAAGAACTAACACGCACTTTTGTACGAATTATTTACCAATATCCAAAAAATAGTCACCGGAACAATTCTAGTTTAAAGAACTAGCTCTTTTTATACTAGAACAAAAAGAGAGATAGTGAGAACATTTTAAAATCGCAAACTCGGTACTCTTTGAAAATAATAAAAAAACATGAAAAAGGCCGCCTGCAGTCGGACTATTTCACAGAAAAGCGCCGCTATTCTTTACAGCACCGCGCCGATAGAGACACAAGCGGCATACCATAAAAGAAAGTTAGCAAAGACGGCCGCAGACAAGCCTGTCGACTTAATTACTTTGATTTTTTTCTTGTCAAAGAGCACCGAATTTACAATTTAAAAAAGTTCATTCTAATTTACCTTAATGTTTCTAAGTTCTTTCATTACTTTCGAAGGTTTCCGAAAACGCCCGAATTATCCATTAAGAACTTTTATGCCATCCTGTACTATGGAATTTTCGCGATATTTCTCAAAGATTCTAGATCCTTCTTTACTCTTCCACCATACTACGAATCTATACTAACCGACGGGAAACCTCCGATCGGTTAGTATAGATTCGACTTTTGTGCTGTAAACTTCGAGACATTGACAATTAAAGATTTTGCCGTTATTGTAACCATAGTTACGTTACATTGTTAATAAAGGTATAAAAACGAAAGCACGTGTTTTTATACGAGGTGATTCGGAACAATACCTTTAAAAAAATGCCAAGTTTTACTCTAACGCTAAAAAATATTGGTATCACATCTTTCATCAATCTGCTTTAATGCTTTATTAGAAAAGTATAAAAACATACGTTATATACTTAAACACTAACTAGTAAACATTTTAGTAAAAAACAAACTTAACAAAAGACGCATTAACTGGAACATCTCTTATTGTTTTTTGATAAAATTATTGTCAATAAAGTGTTCCTTTTGTACAGATATTTGTATACTTAAAACCTACTTTATTTACAAAATTATCACAAATATAGATGCTAATCACAGTAATACTTGAGATTTCTATAGTCGAGAAAGTAGAGTTCTAAAAACGTGTTCTTTCGAAACCTACAGGTTGTCTCGAAAACGTAGTTCCAATAACTACAAATTTGGAATTTATAAACATATAATTAAAGTACTAGAGTTCAAATGCTGTTAGTTTAACACCGCTACGTCATTCTTTGATAGCATAAAAATGCCCCAAACACATCTCATTGACTACAGAAACCCTTTATATACAATTGCGGTAGCTGGTTATTCTGTGCTACAATAAAGCGATGCCTATGGTAAAAAAATACATGGCAAGTCGGTGCTTTTGTATGTAAACATTTGGTTGTTGATGACGTAGCTGTGTTGAACTTACAGCGTTCATACTTTACTTAAGCTAACGAATACGCTGTTAAAATTTGTATGTATAAATTATTTATTGGTACCTATTGCTGAAAATGAGATTACTAAAAAGATTTAGTGAAAGTCTCCGCCCGACTAACCAGATTTGACGTCTGTAGATTTATTTTTATTAGAAAAACTATGTATCAGTGCCTAAAAAAACAATATTGTTCGTACTTTACTTAAGCTAACAAATACGCTGTTAAAATGTGTAGGTATAAATTATTTATTGGTCCTACTGTTGAAAATGAGATTACTAAAAGATTTAGTGAAAGTCTCCGCTTGACTAACCAGATTTGACGTCTGTAGATTTATTTTTATTAGAAAAACAATGTATCAGTGCCTAAAAAAACAATACTGTTCGTAGTTTACTTAAGCTAACAAATACGCTGTTAAAATGTGTAGGTATAAATTATTTATTGGTCCTACTGTTGAAAATGAGATTACTAAAAAGATTTAGTGAAAGTCTCCGCTTGACTAACCAGATTTGTAACGTCTGTAGATTTATTTTTATTAGAAAACCTATGTATCACTACCTAAAGAAATAATACTGTTGGCGTTTGTAATTTTATTTATCCGCTGTATCGGTGACTTTAGATTCAAAGCAGTTAACACATCAAGTTGTCATCAATTTGTAACAATAATTTGATCTATATTGTTGTGGCGGATTCATGTATCACATATTGTTTTCTGGGCACTTACCATCTTATAACACTTCATTCCTGGTCCCAGGGTATAGAATTGACTCTTACTAATTTAAAAATGCCTGAAACGAACTTAAAAAAAAATCAAAACAAAACTCCCTTTAGCAACTAAAAACCTACCAACGTTTTAGGGCAGGTTTACTACCTTTTTAAGATAAAAGTAATATAAAAATTGTTAAAACTTAAATAATAAGTTATTAATTATTACAAGGACTTACTATATCATCTTAAATTTTTATAACAAAATTTAGACAATTTTAATTAATATTTGGGTTTAAAAAGTAAAGGATTACTGGATTTTTTTAATCTGTGAAAAGCAATCTGCAAGTTTATATAGGCCAATACTTATGTATACATAGAATATATAACCTGTGGAAACCCAGGGCTGAAGTGGTGCCATCTGGTGAGTACCCAAATATTATAATTTGACATTTTTTTTTAATTATTAAAAAAATATTTTTAATTAAGTGTGTATACGTTCTCGAGACACCCTGTATTCTAATATAAGTTCGAAAGACAAAAATACCCTATTTTAATTTACATAGAACTCTAAGTGTGTTTCTATCAAGGGCATTCCTTAAAAACCATGATGCACCATCCATAAATAGCTCATAACCGTGACATAAAGAATACAAGATTAAACATCTCAATAATAATATAAAAATGTACAAAAACTACGAAAAATATAATGTATATAACCTAAACTGCAGTTTTAATACAAAAGATCCCATTTATAAAAGTTCGTTACCTGAGCTTATTTTTATTCCCAACAGGGTTCTATAGCAGAATTTTTCACACGTTAAAAATTAAACACAAATGTCAAATGAAATGGAATTCATGATAATTACCACTTTAAACCCTATTTGCAGCCATATAATAATATGGAAGCGGCGCTTTAATACTGCCTGTCAATTTTGACATGTTTCGCGTGTCAGACTGGGCGAACGCGTCTCATTTTCTGTAGGACAAGTTTACCACAATGTTTTACATGCAATTTTTAAACATTGTGCCAAAAATGGTAATGGTCACAGTCACGAAACTCACCGAGTCCGGTACCCGAAACATTTTAATTTTAAGACTTATTGTTTTGTGACTGTAACCCTTACCATTTTTGACATAATGTTTAAAAATTGCATTAAAGACACTGTGGTAAACTTCCGACAAAAAAGTGACGCGTTTGCCCAGTCCGACACCCGGAACATATCAAAATTGACAGGCTGGGTTAAAGCGCCGCTTCCATATATGGCAGTAAAAATATTCGTGGTACACTCGTCAAAACAACCGCCCCCTTAATAGGTTTTAAAAGGGTTACTATCATGAAATCCATTTCATTGCTGGTCTAGGCACTATCTATATAGATAGGTTAAGGTAATCTTTTATAAATACCTTGCCTTTTTTCTAGAAAAATAAGTAATTTCTAGTAGTTTTATTTATACATTTGGCACATGTTGTCAAAATTATATCATAGAAGTTTTAACTTAATGATAATCGTCACGATAACTTCAAGCTAACTAAAAATAAGATATTCGGGAGCTTATTAAACCCAGAACATCTTTAAAAATCTGACTTTTAAATTTTTAAAAGATGTAGGAATACAAAAAAATGTTTTGGTTTAAAGACGCTGTGTCGGGAATTAAATGTTGTATAAGGCATGTCAAAATTTTGTCAAAGCTCATTTTAAAACTTATTTACAAAACTTTTAAAAATATTTCTAAAGTTTTAAAGATTTAGAAAGTATGAAAAATAGTCCTTATCAGGTGTTTGACTCGCAATACAACTATGATGATAACCACTTTAAAGAAAATAGTTTTGACAACTATCAGTTTTACTGGAAAAACAGTTACCTACCTATACCTATTTTCCAGAATTTTTACTTAATAAACATACCAACAAATATGGTAACAGTGTCAACGATATACAGGGTGTCCGAAAATGGTCATTACAAAAGTTGCTTGGCCATTTCTGGACGCCCTGTATTTAGAGGTAGTACTATTTGAATTATGAACACATTAAATCTATATAAAAACAAACTTGACAGGAACTAAACAAACAGCCTAAAATTAACCTTTGGTTATGAACGATCTATAAACTAACACTAGTAAGTAAAAACCTTAGTCACAGATTACACATTTTTACGTTATATAAATCAACACATTAATAGCGGCGAAATAAAGGTATGGTATCTAAACCACTAATCTGGATGGATTGCCAATTTTATCACCTGCGCGAAACAAAAGTCATGGGCGAAAAAATGTGTTGGTGCGCTTGGGTACCAGTCATCCCTGAGGTTTGACGCGCGGGAGCTATCTATCCGCATTATCGGAAAGAATTTATTGACCCCTTGTCTGGGTTTTCCGTTTGGAGTACGGTAGCTAATGACCGTCACGCTTATACCGCCGACGAAGGGCACGGTGTGTCGGTGTTTGTATTCTGCCATGGCATTAAGTGCACCCAATATGTTTACCGCGCGAGATCCTAAAAATCCGAAAAATGCTTCTTGCCACTGCTAGATCTAAATGAGGATTATCTATGATCCCAACACATTTCATATTTAATTTTTTGTTAATATATTTTAGAATCTTCTAGATATTAATGCCACCCAGAAGTCCTAAACCCATTACTTTGTATAGTATTTACAAAGGCATACTGGTTAATATTTTGTATTTAATTTAAAATTGTTTTAATATTGCACCGTTAAATTGCCTCTATTTTTAAAATGTGATATTTCTTTTTAAAACAAAGAAGTTTAAAGAAAACCTACTGCTCAGTTTTCCTATTCCTTAGAGCAATAATTCCTAATATCAGGGAACTTAAATTTCAAGAATAAGGTTAATACTTACTATCAAAAATACATGTTTACAATACCAGATCAAACTCAAATACCTAAAAATACCATTGTACTCTAATAACATAGAGTACCACTGGAATGTGTGCCGTTTTCACCATTAAAAACCAATGTATTGTCTAATTCGCCGGACGAACTAGAACTTGAGACACTATTATCAAATTTGAACTTTTTTCTGGAGGTTCCAATGCAAGGTCCTGCATAGGATCCTCTAAGCCTTCCTGTATCAGCAATTTTTCAACTCGAAGTTGGACTGCATAATCCTAAAAAATAGAGAATAACTTAATTATTTGCAACACTCTGATTTCTAGTTAAATTAATTAGATAGAAAAGTCCAAAAATTGATTACTTTAATAAACTTACATATTTAATCCAAGGATGATAAAACATCTCTTGAATATTCAGTCGTTTTTTTGGATTAACTACCAGTATTCTTTTAATCAAATCTTTTGCTTGATGACTTATATCAGACCAAGCGTCACTGGTCATACTAAAGGAACATTTCATTATTTTCTTCGCTAGTAAGTTGTTGTTCTCCTCACTAAAATATAGGATTAGTTACACTTTGACTGACAGTTCTTGACAAGTACAATAAAACATAGCAAGTGCACATTTATTTGAACATTTACTTATCAAAATGTATTTTAAAAGAATATAAAAGTCAATGGGCGCATCCAAGAGTACTCAGCCGACTAACGGCTGGGTAAGGGAATGTCAAAACTGTCAAAATAAAGTCATCCTAGTGGTTTAATTTGACAATTTTGACACTTGTGAAACTAAGCGGTAAAGCGGCTGAGTACTTCCAAAGAATACTAATCCATAGAAAGTCACAAGCGAGATTTCAGCGTACCCTGAAATTTTAGTACCTACCCTGACCACCAGATAGCAAAAGTAGTCCAATCGACCAATAGAAACTCGACACGGGATCGACCAATTTTCTGATTGGTCCCGTACCGGCTTTCGCTATCTGGTGGTCAGAGTAGGTACTCAAATTTCAGGGTACGCTGAAATCTCACTTGTGACCCTCTATGGATAAGTATTCTTTGGTACTTCTGAATGCGCCTTATATGTTTATATAAAAATCTTTGCAGCATTTTGTTTGGTAAACTATTTAGACAAATTATTTTTCACAACAATCACACTTTCAATTTTAATAAAACGGCCCACAGACGACGCAACTTGTTGTACTACAGGTAGAAAAGACAGCATGACCGACAATCGGTGAAACAAGTTGCATAGACTTTTACCCACGGACACATCGAATTTAAACATCAATCAGTCGTAAAGATTTGCAGTACGATTGTATTGATTGTTGGAGAAACAATACAAAATTCCATTTATGACAACGTCAAGGGGCCTAACTCGATATTTGGCAAAATGGATTATACCCGTTGGTTATACCCATTGACATTTCAACACGGATGGACCAGCCAAGGTCGCCGATTATTGATTCCATAGCAGTGCGGCTGGAAGAGAGATAAGAGGTGGAGCTAGTTCGGTCAAAATCCATTTGACATTCATGATTCATGGCGGCATGCATGGTGTTTTATAGTGTCTTCATTGGCTATAAAGCCATTTCGCTTTGACAACAACTGGCTGGCTATTTGTGACTATTTTCGTTATTTTTATTTTAATAGACACACATAATTTCTTTTAGTTTTATGTGAAAATATATTTTTTATTATTTATTTAACATTAATTGAATCAATAATAAGATATAGTATTTGTTTCTGGGAAAACTCTAGTCAAAATCTGTTAAGCTCAGTTTTTATTTTGCAAAAAGAGCTATAAGAACTATTTGCAAAATCAAATTTACTAGGGAATTCGGCAAACCTTTATTTATTAAACATAAGATATTGACACTGACATCTATTTTTATATTGGAAACTGTTTGTTTAATATATAAAAAATATTAGTGTAATTATAATAAAAACTCTTTATATAATTTTAGAAATAATTCCTGCATTGATCTACTTATACCACATTCAAATATGATTAAAAAATGTATAATTTATGAATTAAAAAAGATATTTAATCATTAACCAAATTCTATAAAAAATATTAAAAACATACAGAAATTTAAAAAATATGTTAAAACAATTTTACTTAAAAGAGCGTATTACAATTTAAATGAATTTTTCGAGTATACATTACCATAAAAGGTATTTCTTTTTTAACACGCTTTTATTAACTTGGGTTGTAGATCTATCCATCTGGCTATCTATGTAACGGAATCTTTGAGCCTAATTTTAACCAACTTCCAGCTATTCGATTTCTTTGAAACTTTGCACACTTATTAATGACCCATGACAATGCAATAATCTGCAAACAGTATCCCGTTATCTTGTTTTTGATAGCCAGGAAAAAAAAATCCATTATATTATAAAAACAACACCTGGGTTGCCATCTGTTGGTAAAATTTCAAACTTTGCTACTCAATGGAGAAGAAATTTTTTAGTGGGTTGCCATCTGTTGGCAACATTCCAAACTTTGCCTGGGTTGCCATCTGTTGGCAACATTTCAAACTTTGCTACTCTATGGAGAAGAAATTTTTAGTGGGTTGCCATCTGTTGGCAACATTCCAAACTTTGCTACTCTTGTTCACTAAAAATTTTTTCGCCATTTTGTCAAGAGTAGCAAAAACTAAAAAATGAAAAATAATTAATAGTTTAAAAAACTAAAAAAACACGCTTTTATATGCAACCAAACTAAAAATTAGAAAATAATTTTTCATTAAAAAAATATTGTCATTTCATAGTAAAAAGCGTGGGGTGCTTAATATATTAAATGTTATAATTATTATATTTGCCAATATCTATGATGGAAAAGTTATGAAAAAATAGTAAAATGCACCCCACGCTTTTTACTATGAAATGACAATATTTTTTTAATGAAAAATTATTTTCTAATTTTTAGTTCGGTTGCATATAAAAGCGTGTTTTTTAGTTTTTTAAACTATTAATTATTACTATTATATATTTGTCTGTGTATCTGTCTATGTTGTATATGTATATATAATTAATTGTTTTGCTTTGTCTACAAAGATATCTAAATATTTTTCATGGCAATAAAGCTTATTATTATTATTATTATTATTATTTTTAGACAATGGTTTTAACTTGCTCAACCTATAAGTGTACCTCCAGAGCGTCAAAAGGAGTGAAGTTAAAATTTTACAGGTAGGTTAATTTTCAAATAATCCTAAAGTTTTTAAGTCTGGCCCTTTTTGCCCAAACTAGCTCCATCTCTCTCCTGGACCTTTCTAACTAATGTTGTCCGCACGAGAACTATGATGATTTGATGCAGCAAGCCCGGTCCATACGTATTAGAATGTCATTGGTTATACCCAATGTTAGACACGGACAAACCTTATTGATGTTATGACAATCTTGTATATCCGGATACTACCTAACAAATGATTGATAAATTGAAATAAAATGCAAAGTGTCAGCCAAAATAAGGACCCCAGTTTTTTTAAACCGCTCCTCTTTTGAAAAATTGTAAAAAGAAAAAAATCGAGATAGGCCTCTTCCTAATAACAACAACGATTTTATCGTTTCGCCGGTCCATTCTACTTAAGTTGTACAACATGTACAATTAGTTGCATAGTCTGTAGGCCGTTTAATAGGCAGTCTACTTACACAAATGGATACTCTTTTGACAGCATAAAGAAAAGTATGACACCCATACTCCAAATGTCAACTTTTCGTCCGTACTCGCCGTTGTCTCTATAGCTCCTATTAATGACTTCCGGCGCCACGAAACGTAGTGTGCCGCACATAGTGGTCATATCGCTACCTAAGGTCACTTTGCTAAGACCGAAATCGGTAATTTTCAAAACGGTCTCTTGCCGATTGTCTAAAAGTAAAATATTGTCCGGCTGCAAATGTAGACATAATTAGTAATAAGTTAAAAAATAAATAAATAAAATTAAGTTATTCAGAAAACTAATACATGTTATAGTCTATCCAAACTATTATTTTTAGGTTGGCAATGTAAATATTCCTTGATCAGTAAATTTCATTTTTTGAATTTAAATTTACAGCTTAAAAATTCAGGACGTTACTGAAGGAAGTTTAAAAAATCTTGTATATGTCTAGTCAAATAGCTTTTGATTCTATTTGCCTAAACAATTTTTAAGCAAATAAAAATAAAAATATTTGCATTACCAGACGGTCATGCAAAACTGTCACATTGGGGAGGGTCATGGTTATTTCTATTTAGTTAAATCTTTTTTTAATTTCTTAATAAAGCAAAATAAAAAAAAAAGAAGATTTAACTAACCATAACTAACCATCACTGCACCAATGTGACAGTTTAGCATGACCATCTATAGTTTTTTGAACCAATCAAATTACCCATGCTTTTGCTTTTACGGTAGTCTGCAAAACACACTGTACGCGTAATATGTTATCAAATATATCATTTGCCTAAAAAGGACCACGGCAAATGCATTTACCTAGGCAAATGGCTTTTAACTAAAAATTATTTTCATGAAGTCATTTGCCCAGGAAGAAGGCATTTGCCTAAAATAACCATTTGCCTGCGACATATACATTTCAATTACTAAATTTATTAGTATTTTTTTTGCTGGACATACGAGTGCGGTCGGATTAGTACTTAGCCTTAGAACTGGATGGCGCCACTATCAAAAGAGTAATTTACTATTGGCAATTTTAAAGATCAATGAAACCTTTGGTGGTGGGAACTCTTTGTTTGACCTCCGGGCAGTGCGGACGTGCGTAGAGGACTACAAAGTTCTTCCCGGCGTGGCGGCTAGAGGTGTCGTACGAACGTTTTTTTACCTTCGGGGATCAAGGAAAGATTCACGCTAAATTGACGGCATCTTTCTTCTGGATCTAAGCGCTGTGAGCGAAGATTCCTATAAGCTGATGGTATCCTGTTTGGTGGTGAACACGAGGTATTTCTCAAATGGCGGGAAATAGATGGGCGTGCCATGGAAACTGTCAGTAGTGAAAGTGAAGGTTATACGTAACACCAGTAGCAGATCTTGGTTTGACAGCCGACAATTTATGCATTTCATCGATTGTTGAATTGTTTGTTTTCTTTTTGGAATTTCTGGGAGCTACGAGCTCGATTATCCAGATTTTCCGCCGACGAAGCCCTGGAAAGCATAATCCGGAAGGGGGAGAGTGGTGGATTTGACCTGAAGGGACCAAAACCAAGAAAAAAATAGAGAGAGAGAGAGAACCTTTGGTGGTCAACGGCGCAACCTAAGAAAACAGGTGATCGGACATATTTAACCATTGAAATGGATATAAATATAATATTATTTATTTACTTCGTTATATTTAACACTTGTTTTTGAGCCTTGTGCGTAAATAGCTGTGTGTTTTGCTATAATTTTTATCAAAAAGTCTTTCTTTTGACCTATATTAAAACGTTTATTATGGCATCAGAAGAGCCATTAACATTAAACAATAAAAAGACGTGTGTATAATCAAAATAATATGGTTTGAATTCAAGATTTCTTCTCCTTTTACTGTGCACCTACTATCGGAAGTGCAATTGAGATATGAAAATACTGAGCTTAGCGTCAAAAACAGTTCTTCACTCATTCCAAAAAAGTTTTACATAGAGCTTTCTTCACTAATGACCACTAACAAAAAAGTCTGTTAAACCATTAAGGGCACTACTCAAAATCACAAATCAAGTTTTAACACACTTAATATGTATAAATCTATACAAATTCACGGCTGTATTAAAACTTAAACAGTATTTTAAACCGTTTGAATACCCGAAATAGGTAACAGGATCAAAGCTAGCTAACTGCATATTACCTGCTTCTTTCGACTTTTTATACGTTTAGCAGCGCCCCCATCGATAGTTAAAATCACCAATCGTCTACTGGCGTCCAACGGAAAAACAACTTATGTGCATATTATAAGCCTATTCACATACGGCGTTTTTCCGTTGGACAGAGGTCTAGAATATTCTCGTATAAAGCCACTGTCAAAATTTAAGTCGTATTGCACTCGTATTTTTGTTTCAACCGCGTGTGAAAAAAAAATGGAAATAGGGTAATAGTGGTCGGTGATTCTATTCTTGTTCTGGAATGTTTGGATGCTGTGTTCGGTGACTGTTCTCCTTCGATGCTGACCGTCAAAAAATTGGTTTAACGAGTTTTAACGTGGCCGTACGTCGGTTTTTGATGAACCACGCCCGGCAGTTCCAAAACCGGCTACGACAGATGATAACGTAACAAAAACCACGATCTCGTATTGGCAGACCGTCGATTGAATGTGTGTGAGATTCCAGAGACAGTAGGCATCTCAAAAGACCGCGGTTACATCCTACATGAAATTTTGGGCATGAGAAAGCTGTCGGCGAGATGGGTGCCGCGGTTGCTCACTCCGAACAACAAGCGCAACCGTGAAACCACTTCAGAGCAGTGTTTGACTCTGTTTAAGCGGAACCCAAAAGAGTTTCAGCGTCGTTTCGTGACCTTCTCCGGTACACACCAGAGACCAAGGAACAATCGAAACAGTGGACTTTACTCGCCGAACGTTCTCTAAAGAACCACTGTTTTCTGGGATTCACAAGGTGTAATCTACATCGACTATCTGCAGAAGGGCAAAACGGTCACAGGGCTCTACTGTGCCGAATTATGGGGTCGATTCGATGCCGAACTCAGAAAAAATGGCCTCATTTGACGAAGAAAACATGCCCACACCACCGCTGTCGCCACGGTCAAATTGGTCGAATTGGGCTAGGAACAGGGACGCAATTACCCCCTAAACTTATTAAGAATTTAAAACATATTCGTGCTTTTCGGCATATATATTCTATAAACTGAGACTTCAGCCCTCAAAAACCAGGAGCTAGTTGCGCCACTGACTAGAACTCCGAGCCCATCCATCACATTCTTCTGATTTGGCCTTGTGCGACTTTTTTGTTTCCAAACTTAAGTCACCCGCCGGGCAATTTTTTTATGTCGAATGAGGAAGATATCGCTGCCACGAACGTCTACGTTACAGACCACGAGAATACGTTTTTGCAGACGGGTTAAAAAAGTAAAAAGTTGGAACATTGCTGGGTCAAGTGTCTCAAGCTAAAAAGAGACTGTAGAGAAATAAATTGCCACTTTTCCAAAATTTTCGTTTTTCTTTTGTGGGCTGAGTACTTATTGGGCTGTCCTCGTATATTTGCAAAATTTAAGAAAGCTTAATGTTTGTCCATACAAATTATCATTTCTGTTAAGCTACAAAAAACTACAACTTCATCAATGGCTGACAAATGTCAATTAGCTGATTAAACCGCGTGTGAAAAAAATTACCAAGGACTAAGACTTTTTTAATAGCCTGATTCAGGTGAATCAGTTAAAACATGTTAGCTTGGATAAACTATAGTTTTGGTTAGTCATTGACTTATAGAGAAAAGCCATATGATTAATGTTTAAACTGTTATGTAATGTTCAGTTTACTCCTTTTATTTTATACTACTGTTACAAATTTTTATTTAAAAAACACACCTTCAGATCACGATGAATTATACCTCTGGAATGGAGATATTGTACTCCATGTAACATTTGGAGAAAGTAAAACTTCACACAGTCCTCTACTACCGGAGACTCCATAACACGCTTAGTAAGTTCTCCTCCAGCCATATATTCCAAGACCATATAAACTTCTTTGTCGCACTGTATAATTTTTTCACATCCAACTATGCAAGGCTAAAAGGAAATAATTAGTTTCCTTACAAGTGCATAAAGTTATACTTTTTTTTACGAATGGGAAGTTTGGGAGCACAAGCCGTTAGGCAAACAATATCTTAATAAAGAACAATTATCTTAACACCAAATTTAAATTCAAATTGTTTTAAAATTTTGGGAGATAAATTAATAAAAAGCAAATTTTTTATTTTTTAAACTTTTAAAAGCTCGAAAGCAATTGTTTTTACAGCAAAATACCTCATTTTTTAGTTAAAGATTTTATGGCAACTACGATGAATTGCGATTTTCGATATCAAAAAGATCATTTACCTACATAAGAAATGTTTTTTTTTTTAATTGAAAATGAAGAAAAGTGTCTTGGTGTTTTACATCGTTGGGTTCGGTTTAAAATCCTGCATTCAGAAATATTATGAAAGTGGTATGGTCCTATTTTAGTTTTTGCGCTAGAGACAAAAATATAAAAAAGTTAAAGATTTAAAAAGATGAATTCGTTTTTTTTTTAAGTAAGTAAAGTATGAGAATTGATTTTAGAATGATCATGACAGTCTAGATGAAAAATTAAAATTTAATTTAAAAATAAAATTTGACCACAATTTATTTTAAAGATAATTAATTCCGGCGTAAAATGGTCTGTTGTATATGAAAAAAAACAGAATATTTTATTTCAAAATCAAAAGTTTCAATCATTTGCGGTAAAACCGAAAGTCGTAAAAGCTTATCATATATGCATAAAAATGACTATTCGTTAGTCTAACACAGGGCCGGATTTAGGTGTATGGGGGCCCCGGGCCAATGAGCGTGTGAGTGCCCCACTCAAAGTAAGAGATTAGAAAGGACAAATACCCTCAGCCAACCAAAGTGTATACTTACATGAGAAAGTGATCTTAGTATGTTTATTTCATTGGTGACTTTCGATGGATGGTTTATTTTATATTGTTGGGATGTTCTGTTTTCCCCCAATACAACTTTTTAACAGCAAACTGATTAAAGGTATTCTAAAATTAATTAAAAGTTGTATTAGTTCATAATCATGTGTTTAATAAAATCATTCATCAATTTTAGGCGTTCAACCAATTATAACCGCGGTAATAATTAGTGACAACTTTGACGTATAATACATTGTTTAAACGTCAACATAACAGATTGGTAAATACCGATTTAGAATTGGTTCTTCGCCTAAAATTGATAATTGATATAAACTTTAAACAATTGCAACAGAATTTGTAATCATAAAACTGTCACATCAGGCAGAGCCTCTAACTAAACCGGCTTAACCAATCAGTCTCATATTTTAGCACAGGTAAATATAAGTTTTAGAAATGAAACAATATTATACTATGGGACAAGCACGGACTTTACTTATTTTCCCCCGTGGCCTAGTGGACAGAGCTTTGATCTTCGAAGCCAGAGGTCGGCGGTTCGATTCCCAGCGGGGAGACATATTTAGGTAGTAGTTATTTAAAAATAACGACCGTGGTGGCACTACCGCGTTGTCTAAAAGGTGCTGTGAAATGCATTACTGCATGTTTCAGTGCTTGGACAACGTTGACGGAACAGTGGGAACGATGGGTTAAACATCTAATAACCCGGCACCCACGGTACTCTGGTATTTAGGCATATGCCTTCGTGGGATGTCAAAAAGATAAAAAAAAAAAAAAAAGATTGACTTTTACAAGAGGAAAATGAGTATTCCGGCGATTTGCATACTACATACTTTTTCTACAACTAGTGACAAAATAGTGACATTGGCTCAAGAGTGATATTTAAAGAACGAGATTATCGAAAACTCAAGATTCACGTTAAAAAATTTGTTTTGATGGTTTTGTCTTGATCCATTTTCACATTTTTGTAGTTTGTACAAAACAAAACAAATTTCTTAACATGATCTTGATCTTGTTTTTTTAAGAAGCAAAAGCAGTTGCCATACACGACTTCCTTGAAGATTTAAACTTATGATCCATTTATCATATTATTAAGTCCATTTGTGAACATACTGTTTAATATATCAAATTTATGCACAATTAAAGCTACTTATGACGGCCGTGGGTAATGAACGTGGGTAACGAGCCATATTACCTGTTTAAAATCACATTAATAATAATTTATTTGTCCCAAAAACTGTATAACAATACAAAATACCTCACAAGAGGAGAACATGTCACATACAACAAAACTTAATCCTAACATAATTTAAAAACAATGGTTGAACAGTAAAAAAAAATAAAATAAAATAAAATTTAAAATTCAGACAGTCAGATTATCACAGGAATATTGAAAAATTATCTCATCTCATAAAATGGGTAATGTAATCATTTTTAAATAGTGGTGGAAAAGTTTTTCTCACTTATAAATATTTTCCATTTCATAAACTATTTAAGGCTAAAATTTTTGTCACTATCGAGAGTATAAATGGTAATATAAGATTCCTACTTACACGATCTTTAACCAGTCTTACTTCCCCACAAGCCCCATGGCCGAGCTTGCGAATGTTGGCATAATTTACCATCAATTCAGATGGTAAAAACTCATCGACAATACCTTGCTCTCTATAAATGTATATTGAATTGGCAGGGCTTCCTATTGCAATTAAAGCGTCGTTTTGGAGAATTCTTCTAAAATATATTTAAATATTTCTTAAAAGAAATTCTTTATATAAATGTTACATTAAAATCTTAATGCGAATGGCCAGATCAGTGGCGTAGCCATATGGGGGGTAGGGGAGGGCGGCCGCCCCCTTCGACTTCCTTGACTTGGTGCCCCTCTACCAATGAAATAATATTTCTTTAAAACAATCTTAATTTTTATTTTTTTACAGATCAAATCAAATTATCAACAGCTGTTTATAATATATCACTACAAAGTCCGTATATTGTGGGTTTAGAAGTAAAACTCACTAGGTGACATTTTATGTTTCAGGGAATAACGATTTTATACAAAATGTATGATGAAAAGAGAAGATAAACCATTTTTTATATATAATATTTTAATGATATATGGATGGTATAAATGTAACTAAAATCTGTTAAGCTCAGTTTTTATTTTGAAAAAAGAGCTATAAGAACTATTTGCAAAATCAAATCTAGGGAATCTTGCAAACCTTTATTTATTAAACATAAGATATTGACACATCTATTTTTATAATGGAAACTGTTTGTTTAACATACAGATGATGCATCGCCGGGCGGGACACAGGAAATCCCATGTAATTTTTAATGGGGTCAATTATTGGCTCCCCTAATTATTTTAGAGAAAAATTCTATTGAAGTTTATTGAAGAGCATGCAAATCTACGTCCATGGTAAAAACTTTAGATTTTTCGGTTATCCCGTTTGCTAGTTAGATGCTAATATATTTTTAAAAATTGTTACATTATTATCGCCTCATATTTATGAACAACAACAAAAATACCAGTTATCGTACGATTTTTTGATAATAATAAAGCACTAAATTTCAAAATGCCCGCCCGGCGATGCATCAACCGGTACCTATAAAAAATATTGGTGTAATTATAATGAAAACTCTTTATATAATTTTAGAAATAACTCCTGCATTGTTCTACTTATACCACATTCAAATATGATTTAAAAATCTATAATTTATGAATCAAAAAGATATTTAATTATTTACCAAATTCTATAAAAAAATATTAAAAACATAAAGAAATTTAAAATATATGTTAAAACAATTTTACTTAAAAGAGCCTATTACAATTTAAATGAATTTTTCGAGGATACATTTCCATAAAAGGTATTTCTTTTTACTACAATATATTTGTGTGTGTATCTGTCTATGTTGTATATGTACATATATATAATTTATTGTTTTGCTTTCTCTACAAAAATATCCAAATATTTTTCATGAAAATAAAGCTTATTATCATTATTAATATTATTTCTACAAAAAACTTGTATGTACTATAAATAACTTTAAAATTTTTGAACAATTTTTAACAAAATATATATTTAGGCTTTTTATTTAACTTACTCCTGTTATCTCTTATTTATCGGGATTTATCAGAAGAGCGGAAACTTCTTAGGTTTCATAAATCACAAAATTTAAATTTTTTATTATAGAAATAACAGTAGCAAATTGATAGCACAAATATCATAAGGAAATTGCGAAAATAGAATGCTTAAAAGGGGGTAGTAATAAGTTTTGAATTTAGTATGGTTTATTTATGATATAGAGCAGGGCTTCCCAAACTATGCGTCGCGACGCAGTGTCGTTCTAGAGGCTTTTTTAATGGTCTGTATTAATAATAATGAAATAATAATAATAAATATGAAAGAAGAATTCTCTTGTCACCAATAAAATAGTTCTAATAAAAAGTTAAACATTCAATTAAAAACTTTTAAATTTTTTTTACAATTTACCAAATAACTACAACCTGTAATTTTACTTACGTAATGCCGTTTCCCAGTTTTACTCGGTTAACAAAGGTCCCGTTTTTGCTAAAGTCTGTGATGTAAACTAAACCATCTTCGGTATTTTTCTCAATGCGAAAATGCATCTTTGAAATATTAAAAAGAATATTTTTAGGACAAATTTTTGCGGTTACAACTAAAGAGCAGTCTTCTGATCTTCCAAAGGTAAAGCGGTCAACCAAATCTACAAGAAAAAATAGTTTACCATACTTTTTTTCAATGAAAGAAAAAATAATATCAAATAAAGCTTAGTAGGCTCTTGGCCAATATTTCACAATGGTGAAAAGCTATTTTAATTAATAGTTAAATACGTCACCCACCCGCGAAAATTAAAATTCAAACAAAATTATTTATAGTTTCTTTGCAAATAATTTTTAAAGTTGATAAAAATTTATTCCACAATTTGCGAGTCAAACAACTTCACAATGTTGCCAGTGCTTATGTGAAAAGCGTCACGTTAAATAAATATGCAAACAAAGGAAAAAACAATAGCAAAGGCATGTCGTAGCTTGTATCTTTTGTGACGTAGGCTCACTCCAACTACGTCATCGCTCTATGCGGCGTTTTAAATAATTTCGCGGGCATTTCCACAAAAATACAAATTTTGGCACTATTACAAAAATTCTTACAATTTTAGGGAAAATTTGAAGAAAAGAAATAAAATTCAATCTATCTACACCGAAAATGTGCTACTTTAGGTGTACATGGCTAAGGGCCTATATCTATACCAAAAATACTATGAAAATCTTACCAATATTTTGTAAAAATTGTTTACAAGAAATAAGTCGACCCCATGGCATGACAAGAGGCAAGTTTTCTTGTTGTGGTGAAAGCTCTTCCTCTTTGGGTGTGAGGGTATCAGGAAGCCTGTCTTCATCAGATATCTCATTTAATGTGTTCTAAAAATGTACTTTTCGTTGACAACATGATCTTTTAATTTTGGTTAAATATACGGGTGGTCCGGGAAGCCCCGCCCCGAAGCAAATCTGAATATTGTGAAGTGTCAGTAACATATAGGTCTATTAAAAAACGGCGTTGATTGCTGAAATCTATTGTTTATATTATGGTAAGCTTAATTTTTGGGCAAGTCAACGTTTTCATTTTAAAAAAAATGTTTTAAGACCCTACCAATGGGCGGAGGTGCCCGATAGGTTGGGTAACGCCACCCACCTAGGCTGAATAAGGCCCCCAATTAAGATATTTTTTTACTTCAAAGTAACACATTTTTAAATAAATTCAACGATGTAACTTGTTATCTAATATTTATTATAAGTCCTAGACATTCAGGTTCTTCTAAATAATAAAATTAAGGGCTAACGATAATAGATAAATAAAATCCAAGATGAAAAAATGTATCATACTTTTCTATAAAAATATAGATACATATATTCCATTGTTAGTACCAACAAAATGTTAAATATCTACACAGCTAATTGGCAAATATATGGTTTGGTGCCATCTTGACCAGAGCAATTGTCTCTCGGCGGTCTTACCCGCTTTTTTTTAATTGCAATTTTCCTCAAAAACCTTACGAAACATAATATTTTAAAAATGCGTAATAAAATACAATGAATTACCTACATTTTGATATATTATTGATGATGTAAATTAATACTTATCTATAGCGGTAATGTTTAAATTTTTACAGAAGAAAAATACATCGACCTACATCCAAAACGTTTTTCGACGACTAAAGAGTTAAAAGCGGTTTCGCGGAGCTCAAATCAGCTAAGTTAACATTTCAGCTTTACTGATTGTATTGAGTGCTAGATATCAGACTGATTAAAGGTAACATTTAGTAAGTTTGACGGTGAACGTCGTTACCCGCTGAGCGGAGCTTCCCAGACCTTCAATAATTAAAAATTCTGGTATCATACTTACACAGTCCCTGTTTTTAATTTTGTTCAGTGATTTATAAACGTAGACCGAATATGCTGCATTGGCTAATGATATTATATCATTATGTTTAAGTATTTTCCTAAAAAATTATTAGTGTAAAGAAAGAATTGTTAAACACATTTCAATCTTATTTGGAAAAAATGGACAAACTTAAAAGTGGCTTCAATTATTTATGCAAAGAACTACATTTCCTTGAACATTTTTTTTTGTTTATTGACATTTTGGAGCAATACATTTACGATTTTTTATGTTGTAGAAAATTTAATTACAAAACTTTTTTCCCTCTACAATTTTTCTCTAGGACCAACACTTATAAAGATGTGAGCGATTAAAGTTGAAAAAACACATTATTTTTTACTATTTCTTTTAATTCTGTCTAACAAGTGTGCCTCATTCTTATGTACGGGGTTTCAAGTTTTAAATTTACACACCCCTTAACTTCTTAAATTTTTTATTATACAAAATAATTTAAAATATCAGAGTGTTGGGGTACTTCTGTAGTTTCTGAATTACTAATCAGATTTTTATTATCTCTTAAAATATACCAGGTATGACAAAAGTACGATTTTTGTTAATGGAACACCCTATATATTATTTTACCATTAAAAATATATTTTGAAAAACTTTTAAAAAATACCACATTTCATATACCTATCTCAATTAGTTTTAGAAATATAGCCATGCAAATCTGATGAACAATTTTTAAGTCACATTAGAAACGTAATAAACTTATATTCCCCTAACTTTTTATTTTTTAACATATAAAAGAAATAAAAACACCATTTTGTTAAGATGATTCTGTAGTATCTGTATCTTTCAACAGAATTCTTTCCCTCTAAAGATATACAGGGGGACAAAAAGTATGATTTTTTAAAAATAAAACAACCTGTATATTAAATTACTATTAAAAAGATAATTTAAAGAGTGTTACAAAAATATCATATTTTATGGGTATATCATTAATGGTTTTGGAAATATGGTCATAAATAAAATTATTGGGCAATTACATATTTTAGTCTAAGATCCCGCTGCAGGATTGGTGTGCTCATCGACTTTTTGTTTAAAACCAAATTTTTATGTTTATTTATAGTTAAGAGAATATATATTTACTAGGGTGCCTATCAAAATTTGGCCGCCATTATTTTTTTAAAAATTATTTTTAATTGATTTTTGGTAAAAATTTCGTTTATTTATTTTTTAAATAAAATAACGTCTACATAACGGTAATTAATATCAAGATTCTAAAAAATCACGGTTGCCGTTGCGCACCTGGCCGCACCTCTTTGCAGCCAGGTGTAAACAGGTATGATTTCGATAAATTTATACGTTTATAACCTATTTTTATTAATTATATGTCAAATTAAAGCTAATTTTTTTCTATTAATTATCATATAAAGTTGCTTAATTAAATCTGGCCGCAAATAAGGGTTACTGGCTGTTAAAGATAATAAATATTTAAGGTAGAGTGAAAGAGAGTGAGCGCGTAACATCATTTGTCAGACGAGGACAGCGATTGCCGGCTGTGCGACGCTTTTAAGCCATTGCGCATGCGTCGAACGTTAGTGTTCTCAACCACCGGGGAGTAATAGAGACGACTTATAATAAATACTCCAAAAAATATGTAATTTTTTTCAAAATGACAAATTTAAAAATTGCAACAAAAAATTAATATTGATTTGATATATCGACGGTCTAGTTAGGAATTTGTCTAACTTCTTATTTTTTAGAGGGTGATTTTTTTAACATTTTGATGAAGCAATAATCCAATTACAAATTATTTGAATGATTCAAACTTAAATATTATATACTCTATTAGATATAAATAATTTTAAATGGTTTTTTAAAATGATAATAAATTTTGAAGTAATTGTTTTTTCGTACAAATAAAAGATTCTCTAAAAGGAGTTAGATAATTTGCTAATTAGAACGTCGATATTTAATATTAATTTAAAAAATAAAAAAATAAAACCAAGGTGACTTAAGTAAAAGAAAATTTTATTGCGAAAGTATTATTCAAAAATTTTATTAGATTTTATTCAAGTATTTAATTGTCTGTTACATATTAATTAAACATTTAAGCAAATTAAAAAATTAATAAATTTATTTTATAATATATAAGCGAGCACTTTTGGAATGAGATATTATTAAAGTCAAGTACATTGCTTTTTTCGTTACACAAAAACACGACTTCATCTTTATCAATTCTATTTTACGTTAATCAATATAATAATTTTTAGATGCACAAATAAAATAACAATGTAAATATAAAACGTTGTTTATTACGAACTCCAAAACAGCGTGGTTTTTATGTTAGAATAAAAATGCCGCATCTGTTCAGTTGAGAACACTAACATTCGAGGCATTCGCAATGGCTTAAAAGCGTCGCACAGCCGGCAATCGCTGTCCTCGTCTGACAAATGATGTTACGCGCTAACTCTCTTTCACTCTACCTTAAATATTTATTATCTTTAACAGCCAGTAACCCTTATTTGCGGCCAGATTTAATTAAGCAACTTTATATGATAATTAATAGAAAAAAATTAGCTTTAATTTGACATATAATTAATAAAAATAGGTTATAAACGTATAAATTTATCGAAATCATACCTGTTTACACCTGGCTGCAAAGAGGTGCGGCCAGGTGCGCAACGGCAACCGTGATTTTTAGAATCTTGATATTAATTACCGTTATGTAGACGTTATTTTATTTAAAAAATAAATAAACAAAATTTTTACCAAAAATCAATTAAAAATAATTTTTAAAAAAATAATGGCGGCCAAATTTTGATAGGCACCCTAGTAAATATATATTCTCTTAACTATAAATAGACATAAAAATTTGGTTTTAAACAAAAAGTCGATGAGCACACCAATCCTGCAGCGGGATCTTAGACTATTTCTATAATATATTAGATGGCCATATTTCCGAAACTAATAAAGATGGATAGTATATTAAATGTAGTATTTTTTAAATCTCTTTCAAAGATCTTTTTATTAGTGATATAATATACAGGGTATTCCATTTAAAAAATCAAACTTTTGTCCTAACCTGTATATTTTAAGAGATTAAAAATCTAATTATTGATTCAGAAACTACAGAATTAACCCAACAAACTGATATAATTATTTACTTCGTATGATAAAAAATAAAAAGCTAATGGGGGTGTAAATTTATAAGACACCCAGTACATCCTTCTAAAGGAATACAAGCAACAAAATGGTTGCCATCTTCTTCATTTTCCAAGCATCAAGTTTCAAAATTTATCAAAGAGCTACTATATAACCATATCTCTTTTAATATTTAAGTTATCAAGACATTAAAAAGAAGAAAATGTTAAGGAAAGGTGAAGCTATAACTTCAGCATAACCATTATTATATTACTGTTAACATCCATTCTATGGGATGACTAAAAGTTTTTGAAAAAAAAGAATAATTTTTAATCGCCTTGTATGATTTGCTTCTGAAAAAGAATAATCACACTTGAAATTATATTATACCCTTTTACTAATTACTGATATTTCCTTTATTTTATTATGTTGATACATTCATTAATAAAAGAAACATAAGCATTTAAAAAAACTTGAGATTATGCAATCATTTTTGGGAAGAGTATTTTTCATTTTTAAAATCGTACAAACCTTTTTCCGTTGCCAAGTTTTACAGAGTTAACAAATGTTCCATTCTTGCTAAGATCAGTAATATAAACTAATTTATCAGTACCAATTTCAATGCGGAAGTGTTTTTAGATATTTCATTTATAATATTTTCAGGGCAAACATCGGCATTTATGACCAAAGAACATTCTTCGGATCTACCAAAAGTAAAGCAATCAACCAAATCTAATAAAAAGAAAAAAATAGCATTTATATTAGTCATGGACTTTAATTTTTTGCTTAAAAACCTATAAATACCTATAAAAGTATAGGTATCTAAGTATAAATCCGTTATCTGGTTTGGGAGTTATTAATTTTAACACTAAATTTAAAGACTAATTGCAGTTTTGGGGTTATATTACAGTGTGTCCCCATATTTTAAAAACTGTGATAAGAAAACCCCCTTTCCCAACAGATTAGTAAGGTTAAGCTCAACCACCCTCTATAATTATCAATAGTTATCTATAGTTGGATCATTTTTATTTAGGAATAAAGTAAGCAAAAACAAATGAAAAAAGATTCAAATGAATTGAAAAAATCCTTTCATTGGACAATCGAGTTTTGTAACCATAGTTACCTACCAACTTTTTCAATCAGCAATTGTTTTTCCTTTTATCATTTTTAGTTAAAAATAGCTTAATAAAGTTGACGATTGGAATAAAATTAACATGGAATAAAAATATTCATGTTATGGGGTATAAGCAGCCAGATCCTCTTTTATCAGAAAGGAAATGTGAGTATAACAAAACTTGTTAATAAAAAGCAGATTAAAAAACCTTTATCATAAAAATCAATAAAATGTGTGTGATAATTCACTGTTACAAAATCATCTTTAAAGTCTAATTATGCAACTTAAAACTAACAATAATTATGTTAATAAAGAAACAAAATTACAATTTAATTCTTCTTTAAAAATACAAAAAAATAACAGCAATTGAAAAAATAATAATATCAAAAATTAAACAATTTGTGTTGTACATACATAGAAAAAAATAATAAAATCTTACCAACATGTTTTAAAAATTGTTTACAAGGAATAAGACGACCCCACGTTATTTTTAAATTTTCTTGTGGAGCCTTATCATCTTTATAGGTAACAGGTTGCCTGTCGGTATTCATCTTTTTGTTTTTTCCTAAAGAACATAACACACACAATTCATCCCATATCCAAAGGCTACTACGCCACAAAGACACAAAAACAACTAAATTAAAAAACACATAAAAAGTCTGTGTCTTGTTGTGTCACTTTACTTTTTTATCGTCCACGTTCTGTCAGATATTTCCCGGCAAAAGGTACGCGTTTGATTGGTCAGAATAAGCAGGTGTTTTGTGTCTCCGAATGTCTTACTTTTTCTAGCTGTCTTTGTCTATTTTTAACGAATTTCCAAGTACGTATGTCTGAAATAAGATATGAAAATTAAAGAGCACTTCTTCAGTCTTCAGTGGCATTTTTGCACCGACCATGCGTGTTCGAATTGTAATAAACTGATGGACAATTGAATTGACCTGACCGAATTAGAAAAAAAAAGTTTCCAATAATATAAAACGATTACTTTATCCCATATTAAAAAAAACATGTTTCAATTTAAATCACTTTTGAGTATTTTTAAAAGGTAATTTTCTAGAAAATGGGAGCAACTCCGATTTTGACGAAATTTGGTATACGGGGTTTTTGGGGCGCTGATCACGAATCTGAAAGAATTATTTGGCGGAAACGTTTCGTTCTCGAGATATCCATCATCAAAGTTGATATTTGAACTAACCTTATTTTCACTATATTCCCCCTTCTTTTTGCACACAATTCTTGATTTAAAGCTAAAGTGTCACACAATATTTGATTTTCACCTTTTAAAACCTCGTTTTTCTACGTTTTTACATTATTTTTGAATTAAATTGCGTGGCTTTTCTTTGATAATCCGGCAACCATACATACACATAGGGCTTCATGGCAAACTGGGATTAAAATGATTCAAAGTATAGCTATGCAGTTTAATGCAAAAATAATGTAAAAAACGTAGAAAAACGGGGTTTTAAAAGGTGAAAATCAAATATTGTGTGACACTTTAGGTTTAAATCAAGAATTATGTGCAAAAAGATGGGGAAATATAGTGAAAATAAGCTTAGTTCAAATTTGAACTTTGATGATGGATATCTCGAGAACGAAACGTTTCCGCCAAATAATTCTTTCAGATTCGTGATCAGCGCCCCAAAAACCCCGTATACCAAATTTCGTCAAAATCGAAGTTGCTCCCATTTTCTAGAAAATTACCTTTAAAAATATTACAGAAAAAATACAAAGGGCGTTTTCACAGAAACAGTAAAATATACAGGGTACTTAAAAAACACATAGGATGATTCCCTGCATAATTTTTAGACAAAACGTGTGTCCACAAATTTTTAGTTATTCAAATACAGAGGGTTAGACTTTAAAAAATATATACTGTTTTTTTATAAAAGTCCTAAATATCATTTAACTAGTTTTGTTTTATTTGGAAGATGTTATTTATAGTATCAAGGGCATAATTGATTAAATTTATTAAGTCCAGTGGCATCCCAAGCTGCACTTGAACAAATATTTTTGACAACAAACCATTGATTGTGCATTTTTATTTTTTCTTTGGATTGAGCAAAACAAAATCAGATTTTAGGTTTCCTGATTCTTTTTCATACCTTGCTTAGATTTCGAGAAAATAAAAATAAAATGCGCCTTATTGCCCTGGACTAAACAAAAAAACTTAACTTAAAGTAAAGTAAAGTTTATCAGTTGAATTTAGTATTTGTTGCTGTTGTTAGATGATTCATGATCCAAAAGAAAATTTTCACTATGTTTTTTTTTGTATAGTCCAAGGGTATGCATTAAGGTGAATTTATTGTTTTTTTCTAACACTAAACTGACAAGTAAATCTGAACCCTGTGTATCAAAAGCTTCATTTCACATTTTCTCGCTCGCAAGTGCGTTTTGGTTCAGCATGACCATCTATACCTCGATTAAGGTGCACCGTCATAAAATTAAAACAACATAGAATAATGAAAAAAGTGATATCTCTTGCAAGTATGGTATTAAAACATGTTGTATTTGGTTTAACATAAATACGTTTTCAAATATTACTCTTAACATCTGTACATCTTAGTAGTTAAATATTATTATCCCATCCCATGACAGGTATATTTTGCAGATTTAAACACCTGTGAGGGTCATATACTGGTTAAGCAGGTAGGTATTGGGATATCGTCGAATAAAGCAACAAAAAAGGATGTATGGGACTAATCCAATCAGATGTGTTTACATGCAGGTATTCACGTTAGATTGTCTCTTTTCTTTACATTGCCTATGTGTTATGTTATTTAGCTGATTCTGTATAAGTCTAAACTTGGCTACCTGTTATCCTATGTTATACCGACTGTCAACAAATCTATTACAGAAACCATAACTCCTAGAGTATTAGACATATCAAAATAAGACTTGGTCTAGGTAAAATGTATGAAGAGAAGAGTTGCCGCATATTTTTTACTTTCCAGTCACTTCCGGTTTAACCAAAAATTACTGTGTATTCATTAAAATTTAAAATTTAGTTTAATATAATAATCCTTGCTACTCGTTTAATGTATTCAGTATATTCCTTTTAGCACTGTATGGAATGCAAAAAGATAAGAACATTTTTAAAGTAAAATAATGTCCGAAAATGCTTTATTTCCGAGATATAGGGTGTTAAAGTTGGTCCAATCCACCACTCTCCCCCTTCCGGACTATGCTTTCCAGGGCTTCGTCGGCGGAAAATCTGGATAATCGAGCTCGTAGCTCCCAGAAATTCCAAAAAGAAAACAAACAATTCAACAATCGATGCAATGCATAAATTGTCGGCTGTCAAACCAAGGTCTGCTACTGGTGTTACGTATAACCTTCACTTTCACTACTGACAGTTCCCATGGCACGCCCATCTATTTCCCGCCATTTGAGAAATACCTCGTGTTCACCACCAAACAGGATACCATCAGCTTATAAGAATCTTCGCTCACAGCGCTTAGATCCAGAAGAAAGATGCCGTCAATTTAGCGTGAATATTTCCTTGATCCCCGAAGGTAAAAAACGTTCGTACGACACCTCTAGCCGCTACTCCGGGAAGAACTTTGTAGTCCTCTACGCACGTCCGCACTGTCCGGAGGTCAAACAAAGAGTGTGTTAAAGTTTTAAGAAAAAAATGCCTTTTTTATCATAACTTTCCTACCACTTTAAATATTTCCGTGAAATTTGGCTCCACGTCTCTTTTGACCATTGATTACATTGCATTTTTGGCTGTAATTCTTTTGTTTTATAAATTTCGCAGGTGGCGTTCGAACAAGATTTGTATTGATTTTTTTAAAGACAAAAATGATACGCCACTGCTTTTTTCCAAATCAATATTATTTTTGCAATACTCATTTATCTTGGAGTTAATTTGGTCTCTTGTTGTACGACGAACGGTTTTCATTTAAATTAAAGATATTTTGATGCATGGAAAAGTCGCTAAAATCAGAGATATAGTGTTTTTTTTTATTAAATTGGTTTTTGTCTAATTTTTATTAAAGTTAGGCTAAATACTTACATTAACACAATTTAAATTTATATTGAAAAAATATATCAGCGGTACTTTAACAAAAATTAGACAAAAACAAATTTTATTGTCATGCATCAAAATGGCTTTTTTCTTTAAATGAAAACCGTTCATCGTACGAAAAATATCAAGAGACCAAATTAACTCTAGAGTAAATAAGTATTTCAAAAATAATATTAATTTGAAAAAAGCAGTGGCGTACTTAAAAAATAAAATAAATCAATATAAACTTGTTCGAATGCTACTGGCATAATTTAAAAAAATACAGCAAAATTAATGTAATGGTCACAAGAAGTGTAAAGTGTTTCTAATTTTGTTAAGATATTTAGGCTGGCAGGAACGTTATAATAGAAAATGCATTTTTATCATTAAACTTTGGCACCCTGTTTTTCGGAAATAATTTCATTTGAAAAATTGTCTTATGTTCTCGCATTCTTCACAGTGTTAAATGTAACAACTTAAAAACTTAAAAGAATCCTGTATATTAATATTATCACTCTGATGTTTTCGATACTGGACTATCGAAGGTAAAATATCGATCATCGATCGATGTTTCAATACCATCGATAATCTTTGTGCATCCTTACATAACACAGCTGATGATAACTTGTCCTTGTGCAGGCTAGTTTTGTTTGAAAAAAAATATATAAATTTTTATATTACATTTTAAAATAATTTCTAAAATATAAAAACATATGGTTTCTCAGACATTTTAATATTTCATTTAGGTATGATGGGGAAACAAAGACTTTTAATTGGTAATGGTATTACCGGCCTCTCTCAAACTAAACTAAACCACAGATTAATACAGCTTATAGTTCGTGACAAAACTTCATCCTTAAAATGATGCAAGTTATGAGACGAAATTAATCTGAGAATGTTTGTTCTCAATAACCTATGACCCGTTTAATCAAAAAATGTTGAAATTTCTCTGCGGGAGGTTATCATCATGTTGAATGTTCAACAAGCCGTGCTTTTCGATTGGTCCCGATTGGCTGACGTCACGGTGTACAACAACAAGTGGTTGCTAAATTCTTTTCGAAAATAGATAGTTTAAATTTAATTCCTTCAGTTAATTGTACGACTTCTTGCGGTAACAAACATTTCAATCATATTCTTTTTATACGAATATTTTAAAAGTAAAATGGCAAAAAATGTATTGGTAATAGGAAGCGGAGGCCGCGAACATGCCATCGTGTGGAAATTGTCTCAAAGTCAACATGTGAAAGAAATTTTTGCTGCCCTGGGAAGTGTAGCTATAGAACAGGTTTCTAAGGCCAGAAATGTTTCTTTGGATCTCAAAAATTTTCAGGTAAAATACGAAAAATATGCACGTGAGAAACTAAGGTTAAGGAACCGGTAAACAGCTGTTTTTTATTTATTTTTTATAACCATTGTTATTTCTCTCTCTGTAGTATTTTTTGCCCAATTTGAACGGACGTCCTTTACAAGGTTGTTTCAAAATCATATTCCCCTTTAAATTTTTGGTAATTGTTTAAAAAGTTGCGGCAACTCCGATTTTGATAAAATTTGGCATTTGAGGGTTTTTTGGGGTGCTGATCACGAATCTGAAAGGAAAGTTTTTTTCGTTTCCGAGATATCCATCATCAAAGTAAAAATCAAAATAATCTTATTTTTACTATATTCCCCTTCTTTTTGCACACAATTCTTGATTTAAAGCTAAAGTTACCCATAATATTTGATTTTCACGTTTTAAATTCAGCAAGCCATGCATACACTGCTCCAGCGCATCCACCGTAACTTCCTACGATTGTAAGTTAAGCTATGCAATTTAAATAAAAAAACGTTAAAATACGTAGAAAATGGGATTTTAAAAGGAGAAAATCAAATATTGTGTTACACTTTAGCTTAAAATTAAGAATCGTGTGCAAAAAATTAGAAAATAAAGTGAAAATGAAGTTAGTTTGATTTTCAACTTTGATGATGGATATCTCGTGAACGAAACGTTTCCGATAAAAAAACTGGTAATTTTCTAGAAAATGGGAGCAACTCCGATTTTGACGAAATTTGGTATATACGGGGTTTTTTGGGGCGCTGATCACGAATCTGAAAGAATTATTTGGCGGAGACGTTTCGTTCTCGAGATATCCATCATCAAAGTTGATATTTGAACTAACCTTATTTTCACTATATTCCCCCTTCTTTTGCACACAATTCTTGATTTAAAGCTATAGTGTCACACAATATTTGATTTTCACCTTTTAAAACCCCGTTTTCTACGTTTTACATTATTTTTGAATTAAATTGCGTGGCTTTTCTTTGATAATCCGGCAACCATACATACACATAGGGCTTCATGGCAAACTGGGATTAAAATGATTCAAAGTATAGCTATGCAGTTTAATGCAAAAATAATGTAAAAACGTAGAAAACGGGGTTTTAAAAGGTGAAAATCAAATATTGTGTGACACTTTAGCTTTAAATCAAGAATTGTGTGCAAAAAGAAGGGGAATATATCTAGGCGCGCTTGTGGCGGCTTCGGTTGTATCGGCGAGCGTCGATCTCCGGAGTTAAGCAGTGGAATGCGCGCCCATAATTTGGATGGGTGTCCGGCGACAGCGGTGTTTTGGGCAACGGCACACGGTGTTTCTGCTCGGGGATGCGGACCGAGCAACAACCATCCAAGTTATGGAATGAATGGTGTGTGAATGAGAAGGAGTAGGGGTCAAGGTACAATAAGCCTTCAGGCTTCAGGCTGCAGTGCACCAAGGGGAATATGTATAGTGAAAATAAGCTTAGTTCAAATTTGAACTTTGATGATGGATATCTCGAGAACGAAACGTTTCCGCCAAATAATTCTTTCAGATTCGTGATCAGCGCCCCAAAAAACCAAATTTCGTCAAATTCGGAGTTGCTCCCATTTTCTAGAAAATTACCAAAAACTTTCAGATTCGTGGTCAACGCCCCAAAAAAAAACCTATATGTAAAATGACCACATTTTCAAACTTAGAAATCGGGACAACTAAAATCAGATGTATTTTTTTTTTTAATTTTATCCATAGACATAACAAAAAATTAACCTCTTTACACGCGGTGCCACCCCAAATCGGGACTTTTTCAAAAAATCGGGACATTTTCTTAACTCGTAGGGACGCGGGACATTTCTCCAAAAAGAGGGACTAATAACCCGACAAAATCGGGACGTGTGGTCACTTTACCCATTTGCCAAATTTCGTCAAAATCGGAGTTTGTCCCACTTTCTAGACCATTACCGTTTTTTTAGGGCGTTGATCACGAATGTGAATAAATTTTTGGTAATTGTCTAGAAAGTTGTGGCAACCCCGATTTTGGCGAAATTTGGTGTACAGGGGTTTTTGGGGCGCTGATCACGAATCTGAAAGAAAAGTTGAAAATCAAACTAACTAAATTTCCACATTATTTCACCTTTTTTTGCACACAATTTTTGATACTAAACTAAAGTGGCACACAATATTTGAATTTAACCTTTTAAAACACCATTTCGCACCTTTCATATTATAGGGGCACAATTAAAAATTTTGTGAAATTGAGTTTTTGTGATATATAGGCACAAAAACAATTACTTTGCATGATGCCCTTGACAGAAAGAGACAGAGCCACTCATGGGGCGCACAAACATAATTGTGTCTCTATCTTATTTCCGAGGAACGCGACCCGATATTTAATATCAATTTCACAAAATTTTTAATTGTGCCCCTATAATATGAAAGGTGCGATTTGTTTACGTATTTTACAATTTTTTTTGGAATTAAATTGTATAGCTTTACGCAGCAGATTATGGTGAATGCGCCGGAGCAATGTATGCATGGCTTGCTGCTTTTTAACACGTTCGCTACCGAGGGTCATTTTGTGTTTCGACCCCATAAACCACTTTATTATTTTTTGTAAAATTACTTTCTTTTGATGTTTATTGAAGTGCTAATTAGTTGTAGTGTTGGAATTTAACATATTTGAGTGTTTATTTAACCCGACTCATATATGAGTCAGTGGTCCATTTTATACCATCCATACATACGAGTCGTAAATAAAAGTTACTTTCACTAGATATAGGTATTTACTAACAGTATATAGGTACATTTTTGATATCAAAAATCGTTAATAAAACAAAATTATTCTAAGAATCTAAAAAACTAAACTGAAATCTAAAAAAAATATATTTCTTGTACAAAATTTTTGGCAAAAGACTACATAATTTTTTTATTTAAATATCTAAAAAAATAAGTAAAAAAAATTGCTTCTATGATATCTTTGACATAAAAACTAAACAAAAATATATTCTAAATATTCAAAAAATGAACTAAAATAAATACTATACTTATACTAAATGCTACACCCAGACCACCTGACACACATACGAGCCGAAGCATTACACAGACCGTGTTTTAAAACAAAACCTCTACAGGAAACCCCGAATTTTTAAACTCGCATTTAGTATTATAATGTAGCCGGCTCACATTTGAGCCGGCGGTCTATTTCAAAAATTGTACTGGCTCATATATGAGCCGCTTGGTAGCGAACGTGTTAAAGGAAACCTTGGCAATTTATTTAGTAAAAGGTGTAAAATACGTAGAAAAACGGGGTTTTAAAAGAAAAAAATCAAATATTGTTGGCCTCTTTAGCTTTAAATCAAGAATTGTATGCAAAAAGAAGGGGAATATAGTAAAAATAAGGTTATTGTGAATTTTAACTTTGATGATGGATATCTTGAGGACGAAACCTTTCAAGAAAATCTTTTAGATTCGTGATTAGCGCCCCAAAAATCCCTGTATACCAAATTTCGTCAAAATCGGAGTTGCCGCAACTTTCTAGACAATTACTGATTTTTTTTTGTCGGAAACATTTCATTCTCAAGATATCCATTATCAAAGTTAAAATTTAAACTAATCTTATTTTCACTATATTCCTTCTTCTTTTGTGCACAATTCTTGAGTTTCATACTAAATTAAAACATACTTGATAAACATTTTGTAAAAACCTGATTTTTTTATTTATTTTACACATTTTTTCCATTAAATTGCAAAGCTTCACTTTTGATCGCATCGGCCATGGGTATGGCCGCTGCAAAATCCGAAATTATTCAAAGTTAACTTAACAGCCAATTTAAATTAGTTAAAACTCTTTTTAAATATTATATAATACAATAATAGGCTCTTGGCCAAAATTTTACAATGGTAAAAAACTATTTTAATTAATATTTAAATACGTCACCAACCGGGAAAAATTAATTTAACAAAATTGTCTATAGTTTTTTGTAAATAACTTTTAAAGTTGATTAAATTTATTCCACCATTCTGCCGTTAGACGGCAAAATTTGCGAGTTCAAACAACTTTACAATGTTGCCAATACTCATGTGCAAAGCGCCACGTTAAATAAATATGCCAACAAAGGAAAAAGCAATAGAAAAGGGATGTCGTAGCTTAATGTATCTTTTATTACATAGGCACACTCCAACTACGTAATCGGTTTTAAATCATTTCGCGGGCATTTCCACAAAAATGCAATTTTTGGCATTATTGCAAAAAATATTGCAGTTTCCGGGAAAATTTGAAGAAAAGGAATCAAAACCAATCTATCTACACCGAAAAGTTGCTACCTTAGGTGTTCATGGCTAAGGGCCTTTTCACTAATCGAATTTAATTTATTTTAGGAAATAGTTAAGTTTTGCAAAACAAATAATATATCACTAGTTGCTGTTGGTCCAGAAGACCCTTTGGCAAATGGTATAGCTGATGTTTTAGTTGCTGAAGGCGTTAATGTTTTTGGACCGCAAAAAATGCCGCTCAGATCGAGTCAAATAAAGATTGGGCCAAGGCATTTATGGATAGGCATGGAATACCAACGGCCAGATGGAAATCTTTCAATAATTCTGCAGATGCAAAGAATTTTATTAATAGGTATACCTAACTAGGTTTCACATGGATGATACAGTGCGTTTCTTTAATGCCCCCCTTTTACCTTTTGAACGGATTAATTTAAAAAAATTAAAACTAGGATATAAAATTAATGCATAAATACTATATTTTAGAGTAAAATTGACAGGTGAAAATTTTAATATGGCGGCTGGGGGCCATATTATATTTTATTTTATGGACAAGAATCAGTGTAATTTTTTTAGCGCACCTTTTCAAGCTTTAGTAGTAAAAGCAAGTGGACTAGCAGCAGGTAAAGGTGTAGTAGTAGCATCTAATAAACAAGAAGCTTGTAATGCGGTAGATGATATTTTAACTGACAAGAAGTTTGGTACAGCTGGCGAAACTGTTGTAGTTGAAGAACTGCTATCAGGAGAAGAAGTTTCAGTAAGTTCTCACCTTTTATTTAAAAAGTTTTAATTTCTCAATTTTATTTATGTGTAAAATCACTAGCTATAATTAAAATAAAGAGAGTATTGAATATAAAAAAATATATCTGAAATTCTGCAGCATGCCTTTTTAGTTTAATAATTGTACCAGGTGTGTGTAATTTTTAAGATTTTTAAATGATCTTGTTAGAGGTGATAGGGTGTTCCATTTAAAAAATCATACTTTTTGTCAAACCCTATACTGATTCGAAAACTACAGAACTAACCAAATAAAATGATATTTTGTTCCTTTTTGACACCCAATACAAATTTTGTATCTAATTCTGTATCATGAAAATTTATGTAACACCATATTCCATATAAATTTATGATTTTAAGTAAGTAAATATAAAATGATTAAATAATTTATTTTAGGTTTTAGCTTTTTGTGATGGAAACAATATTAAAGCAATGTTGCCAGCTCAGGACCACAAAAGAATATTTGACAATGATGCAGGACCAAACACCGGGGGTATGGGCGCCTATTGCCCTTGTCCTTTATTGTCTGAAGACCAGGTTAAATATGTCCAAAGGGAAGTGTTGGAAAGAAGCATTGCTGGTTTTAAAAGGAAAATATTAAATACATAGGTAATAGATAACTTCCTATTTTCATTTGTAATCCGTTTTTAAGAAACACCCTGTATATTGCGTTAATTCAGATTCAAAAAATACAATGTTGCAACATAGTCAATTAGCTGTTAAAAACGGGTAGCTAGATCCGATATTCCGAAAATTTTTACAGAAATTACCCGATTTTTGGTTTGTGTCTCGGTTATAAACAAGTACTTGGAAAAGAAGGCATTAAATTTCAGAAAAAATATTAGGCATCATTATGTAACAACTAAAATAAAACAAAGAATGATTAACAGTCAGCGTTCCGAGTACTTTTAAATAAAGCCACGAAAAGTGCGTTCTTGGTTATTTAGACTTGAACTGCAGACACAACAAAACCGATTTTGTACATTTTCTTTTAATGCAGAATTTTTAACGGAATCCACGATGACAACCACTAAAACACGTAACACAAGTTAGAAAGTGACTTTATTTCTATTTTTTTATTTGCAATTATTTAATAAATCATAAAAAAATATGATACTAACTGCAACAACAGCAAGCAAAATATGACGGGCAAATGCCATAGTGCCCTAAAAGAATTTAGAAAATATCCGATAGGGGCGCTTAACCTGAATTCCTTATTGGTTATTAGCACTTGTAACCATGGTTATTGGCTTTGGGCCAATGCGACCCATTTTGATTCAGATGTTTTTAGCTTTTGTCATTTTTAAAAATGGCGTAATTTTAGTAAGTAAATGATAAGAAAGATTCTGCAAAACAAACTCTGATAAAATATCTCTAATAATAACACTGGTCAACACGATTTTGGTGTCTGACTTCTTCATATTAAATTTTAGATGCTTTTAGCCCAAAACTAAAGAAAATGTATTTTTTAATTAAAGTGTGCTCTTGTAGAAATTAGAGCAATTTTTAAAGTTTTTGGGAAAAATCAGTGATTTTTATACCAGGTGTAATTTAATTGATGACTAAAAATACAGGATCTAATTCCTTGGCTTATTTTAGGAAGAAAAGTTTATATGAATATATGTCCTAAACCTCGTAACTTTTAAGCTATAGGGACTTAAACTTTAAGACAAAAATGGTTTTCTTATTATAACTTCATAACTGTTTGAGATATTTTCATGAAATTTGACATGCACCCACTAAGCACCAATAGGCATTTTTTAATGTAAAAGATTTTTAATTATTTCTACCAGTGGCGTCCAGACGGGATGTATACTGGAGATTTTTAAAAAATATATAGTACGGCACTGTTTTTTCGAAAATAAAAATTATTTTTATAATCTTCATTTATTTTTCAAAAAAATGACCTCTTGGCTTTTTTTTCTCCAATGAACCATGTTCTCGAAAAAAAATAAAAACCATTTTTATGCATATTTTGTGCTATAACGAATTTATTTTGAAATAGTATGTTGGTGCCCTATTATTAGTTTTTTTTACGCGAAAACGGTTCCTCGGTGTAAAAAAATGTCAAGAAGTCAATTTTTTTGCCAAATAAATGATGATTTAAAAAATATTTTTATTTTTGGAAAAAGCAATGGCGTACCATATTCCTTTCTTTTTATTTTTGTATTTCTTTTATGGTTGTATGAGCTCTATTATATTAAATCAGACAAAAGCAAACTTTAAGAACTAAAAGTAAAAATTTAAGTGTCCATTTTAAAAACATATATTTCCAGGAGTACTATATGCGGGTTTAATGCTCACTCCCGACGGACCAAAAGTACTTGAATTCAATTGCCGCTTTGGGGATCCCGAAACGGAAGTCATATTACCCTTACTGGAATCAGATCTGTATGAAGTAATGCTCTCTTGTTGTAATGGAACTCTCGCCTCTCAAGAACTAAAATGGAAAGAAAATATCTGCGCTGTAGGCGTTGTAATGGCTTCTAGAGGATATCCGGAAACATCGAGTAAAGGACAAGTTATAAAAGGTAACAGTATCTCACTTAACATTTAGTAACCAGAACTAACCAGCAGTGGCATTGCCAGTTTCCTTTTGTCGACAATGATCGTGGGAAACATTTCAGGAGCAAAAAAAGGTCCTCCCACCCCTTTAAACACAATCCTATCTGTCTTTAACATGCTATTTTACACATAATACAGTTTTGCAAGGCCCCTTTTATGACAGATTACAAATACGGGCCTAAAAAAGTCAGCACCCTTTCATTTCTATATTTTTCCCTATGTCACATTTCACCCACTCCAACATTCGTTTTAGAGCCATTGGAGTACTAAACCATGCCTCTGCCAAGTAATAGAGGTGCTGCCTTTATCCATATGTCAGGACCACACTAACCTCATCATTTACGGTCGAAAAAAAATTTTTCCTAAAAATAAAATCCAGTAAACGGCGACAACTGGTTATTACAAAACCCCCATACACTTTCCAACTCTTAACATACCTTATTTTTAGGGATTGAGGTGGTGAATTCCAAACCCAACCATGTCGTTTTCCATTGTGGTACTGCAGTAAAAGATGGTAACTTAGTTACTAATGGTGGTAGAGTCTTGATAGCAGTTGCATTAGCACCTCAGTTAGTTTCAGCAGCAGCTAATGCTACCAAAGCTTGTGAAATTATTCGATTCGATGGCCAACAACACAGAAAAGATATAGCTCATAAAGGAATAGCAAGGTAATTTAGTTAATATTTGTCAAATTTTCACGTTACACATATGCATCCCTATACCGTCTAACTAGACAGTCCTGAAGTTTCCACTTTGTTCCTTCTTTTATCCCTACCGCGAATAATTTATTTTTATAATATAATCATCTATTGAATACTTTTTCTTGTTAGTTCTATTCTCAAATCCGGTAAGCTAACTTATAAACAAAGCGGCGTGGACATTACAGCTGGTAATGAGCTAGTGGATCACATTAAACCATCGGCAAAATCGACAAACAGACCCGGGGTAATGGGTGGATTGGGCGGTTTTGGAGGATTATTTGACACCAAGGCTGCTGGATATAAAGACCCATTGCTGGTATCTGGGACAGATGGTGTTGGAACAAAATTAAAGGTAAAAAATGGATTAGTTATTGTCCACATTTAACTGTCTTAAGAAATAAGATCCTGAACCTACACTAATTATTCTGACTCACTTTCAAATTATTGCTGGGTATCTCAAGTTTCAATACAACCAAAGACAATTGTAGTTTTACTATAGACACCCAGAACAATGCTAAATTTTTGGACATCAGCTGAACGCTTGCTTAGTGGAATATATGAAGCGGGTAACCATCGAGTACACACGTAAACAGTACGTATAATTTGCCGCTTCATAAATTCATCCAAGCCAGCGTCCAAACTGATGACCAAAAATTTAGCATTGTTCTGGGAGTCTATAGTAAAACTAAAATTGTCTTTGGTACAACTTACTTTCCTCTCCTTGGCAGTTAGATCCAGAAAACCTTTTTTCTTATTTATTCATACCATAAAACTTCTTTCCTTTGCCTATAGCTGTATTGTATTTTCATGACTTCTGTTCTGAACAATTAAAAGACAATTTATTTTCTCGAAATTTTTAAAAGAGCAACATAAAGTCCCACTTATGCATCCCTTTATAGCCCTTCCGGAGAAGCCCATAACTTTCCACTTCTAACTTTTCTTGAGACACCCACGATACGTCAACTCTAAAGCATCAGCTATTCGTGGAATGTCAGAAGATACAAACAAATATATATATATATATATATATATATATATATATATATATATATATATATATATATATATATATATATATATATATCAACAGACTTTTCTTAAAGAAAATCTTAATTTTAGATCGCCCAAGTAATGGGCATACATGATAGCATAGGCATCGATTTAGTAGCAATGTGCGTAAACGATGTTCTAGCTCATGGAGCTGAACCGCTTTTCTTCTTGGACTATTTTGCATGTGGTTCTTTAGATATCAGTGTTGCCAAACAAGTGGTCAGTGGAGTAGCTGAAGGATGTCGACAAGCTGGATGTTCATTGATTGGTAAGATAGTCAAATGATCTAAAAAAGTAGGAAAGAAATATATACACGTTCAGCCGAAATAAAAGGTTTATAGGCAATGCGTGGAAATTTAACGGTATAATGCATGCGGAACACTAACCGGTAGAGATTAAACAAAGAATTCCAGCATGTAAACACGGTAACGCATCAATTTCGCTATGTTGTTTCTTTACTTACCTATGGACGTTTTAATTTGAAAGCCAATATTTTTTATACTTCAAGGAATGTTTAATTTTATTACTGTTTTGTAGGTGGAGAAACAGCTGAAATGCCAGACATGTATCCACCAGGCGAATATGATTTGGCAGGTAACTATTGTAGAAATGATAAATGATTTACCGGTGATCGAACCAAAAATCACCCGTGAGGATATTTTATTCTATACTACATAAACATGCTTTGTTTTTAGGTTTCACTGTAGGGGCAGTTGAACGATCTCAGCTGATGCCAAACATCAAAGACATTCAAGATGGCGACATAGTTATTGGTCTACCATCGTCTGGTGTACACAGTAACGGATTTAGCTTAGTAAGAAAAGTCATGACGTTGGCAGCTGTTAGCTATAAGGATCAGGCGCCATTTAGTAAAGAAAAAAGACATTTGGTAAGCCTTGCTGTATTAATGGGAAAGAAAACTAATATTTAAGGGTGGGGGTGTAGTAGGGTATTTTAGCTTTTTTTTGTTAATTTTTTTATTGGAGAACACTTTAAGAATGTTGTATAAATAAATTGAATGTTTTCTTTAAATTATTTACGAGGTAACACTAGAAAGTTTTTTTTAGTCAATATTTCTAATTTTAATAAAAACAGCCTTTCTATTTCTCGTTATTCACCTCTAGTTTCGGATTAATCTATTAGCAATTGCTTAGGGGCACCTTTTTTTGCTGTTAAAAAAATCGGTTATTAAAAACAAATGTTGTCTGTTTTAAGGTGACCTGTTTTTGCTCTTCAAAAAAATTTGTGTTAGTGAAAAGAAATGAAGAAATTTTATGTTTAGGGGACACCACAGAAATGAACTGCTTAGGGCATCAGGAAGTCTTAATTTATGGCCACCGCAATTCACCTATATTTTCGAGGCGCCTCTGCATAATTGCTGCCTTTGCCATATTTTTTGGAATTTCTTAACAAAAATTGTACACAGTGTTCTTCTCATGTTATATTTTAATGCACCATAAAGTTTTATAAACAAATTTTGACGGTGTCGTAGAAAAGAATAATTAGAATGTACCTTTTTAACAACAAAGGCTTTGCTATTTTTTAAATTATTTTTGAAATTAATTAACTGGCCACAATATTACAACAGTATGTTTATCTTTTTTTATTATGTATTATAATACATTTATTTTATAATTATAGGTGAAGAACTTTTAAGACCAACCAAAATCTACGTAAAATCAGTGATACCAGCAGTGAAAACTGGAAAAGTGAAAGCTTTTGCCCATATTACCGGTGGCGGGTTAGTCGAAAACATTCCTAGAGTTTTACCTGATAATTTAGCAGTAGAACTAGACGCAACAACTTGGAAAATTCCCCCAGTCTTTTCTTGGATCGCTACAGCTGGGGGTATCAACGAACCTGAACTTTTAAGGTAATTTTGAAGACAGTTTAAGTTTTAAAAAAATAGTGTGAATAATGAATGTCAAGAACTATACTTTGGTCACTTTTAATTGAGAGAAAAACACCTGAACAAAAAATGTAAAGTGCCTGGGCTAGGAATAAAATGAACTTCATGATAAGAACCGTTTAAAAACCTTTTAGGGGGTTCCTTTTGACGAGTCCACCACGAATATTCATAACGCCATATATGGAAGCGGCGCTTTAACCCAGCCTGTCAGTGTCTAATGTTTCGGGTGTCGGACTGGGTAAATGCGTCACTTATTGGTTTTTGTTTACCACAATGTTTTACGTGTAATTTTTAAACATTATGCCAAAAATCGTAAGGGTTACTGTCACGAAACCCGCCTAGTCTGATACCCGAAAGATGTGTTTGAGCCTTATGGTTTCATGACTGAAACCCTTAAAATTTTTGACACAATAAATAAAAATTGCATGTAAAACATGGTGGTAAACTTGATTAACAAAAAAGTGACACGTTCGCCCAGTCCGACACCCGAAACGTTTGAGATTGACAGGCTGGGTTAAAGCACCGCTTCCATATATGGCGGTATGATATTCGTGGTAGACTTGTCCAAAGGAACCTTCCTAAAAAGATTCTTATCATAAAGTCTATTTCATTACTGGCCCAACGCTACTATTATATTGGTTTAAAATGTCAGTAAACCCAATTACCACAATAAAAAATGTATTTTATTGGTTTAAAAAGTCAGTAACTGGATTATTTACTAAGTATTCATTATTATTATACAAAGAGTGCCCAAAGTGTAGAAAAAAGATTAGTGTTTGATTTAAATTTATATAAATTTTGTAGAACATTTAATTGTGGTATCGGTGGTGTATTAATAACTAAACCAGAGCACAGTCAGGAAGTATTAAGACTCGTTCAGTCCGATGGAGCTAGTATAATCGGAAGAGTTACTAAAAAATTCAAGGTGAGTAATGATAAAATTACATAACGTTTTTGTTTTTTTAACGAAAAGTGCATTAATACTAAAAATTGTAGTAAAAGTGGGATCATAGTCATGAAAGATCGACGATTACCCGAAACACAAGGTGATTCAAAAATTGATCAAGAAACTGAAGTATACGGCTTCATCTAAATTGTATTACAATAACTTCTCTTGATTCTATTTTACTGCGAACCAATTACTGTGACCTAATGACCAATCGTGACCAATTGTTACAGCATTAAACGACCTCCGAATGTTGACTTTGACATGCTAAATATATTTATGTAGCAATTAGTAACCTTAAAATTTAAAACTCTTTATATTTATTCCAGTGTCTTTGACCAAATATTAAATATCTATGACCAATTCTCTAATTGTTACTAGCTTTCAGAATTTGTTTTCTGAATCTGAAATTTTTAATTTTTGGCCGCTCACAAAATTTTCTTCTCCTTAAATGTCTTTATTTAATACAGAACTTCGTTAATCTTGCTAACCAATTAACTAATTATACTGACCAATGTTGACCATTTGGTGACCAATTGCATCTTTTTTGGTTGAGCCATGTATGATTAATTTGAGGCGCTAAAAATTGTTCAATGACTCTTCATATTATTTTAAACATGCTGTAAAAATTGGTCTATGGATGACCAATTCGTCACACTTAGTGACATATTATTTTAAACATGCTGTATAAATTGGTCTATGGATGACCAATTCGTCACACTTGATGACCATTTATGATCATTTCGTGACCAATTCGGAGCTGTATTTCAAACCTAAAATTTCACATCTTGGGCCGCTAAATAGATGAGGCTGTTATAACTCCACTAAGTTCAATTTTTTATTGTTTTTTAAATTGTTTGCTTTAGGAAATTGCTATATGACTTCATATTTGAAACATAGACTGAGTCGATCATTTTAGTAACAATTCACATCGATTGTGTGCCGCTAGAGGTTTCTACCTACATTAAAAATTGTTTTTGTCGAGAGACAAGAGTTACTTTATTTTTTAGCAAGTTTTCTAAAAGGCCTTTTAGAAGTACATAATACTTCCTTAAAATTACTTTTTATTCTAATCTGTATATTAATATATGTAAGTATCACCATTAAAAAGATCTTTTAAAGAGCTTTAAGAAAATACCACATTAGGTACATCTAACTTTATTGGTTTCGGAAATATGACCTTTCAAATCAGGAACTTAGGTACTTTTTAAAGTGCCGCCATTTTGTAGTAGGTAAAGGTATTGACTTTATATTAAAGGGTTATAAAGTACTCGCCAGGGGCTTTACAGTGATGTGTCACACGACGCCCCCTCCATTAATTGTTCTAGGATGGCGTACACCCGCCATCTTGATTGTTGCAACTATCATTTTTACGTCAAAAAGTAGTTTGCATCCCTAAATTATCAGGGAGGGGACTATTCAAGGCCACACTGTATAGACATGCTTGACTGATCCCTGACAATTTGGCAAGAAATCTGTGTGTTTTTAACACGCTTTTATTAGCTTGGGTTGTAACTATCTATCTATCTATCTATCTATCTATCTATCTATCTATGTAACGGAATCTTTGAGCCTAATTTTTACCAACTTCCAGCGATTCAATTTCTTTGAAACTTTGCACACGTATCAAGGACCGATGACAATGCAATAATTTAAAAACAGTATCCCGTTATCCTGATTACGACCGCCAGGATAAATAAATTCCTTTACAGATCCTCTGTGTCTCTTGACAAAATGGCGAAGGAATTTTTTAGTGAATAAACTGGAGCATTTATTTTTAAAAAACTAATTGATATATCGAACTAAAAATGAAAAATAAATAATAGTTTAAAAAACTAAAAAAACACGCTTTTATATGCAACCGAACTAAAAATTAGAACATAATTTTTCATTACAAAGAGTTTGTCACTTCAGAATAAAAGCGTGGGGTGCTTAATATATTAAATGTTATAATTATCCTATTTGCAAATATCTATGAGGGAAAAGTTATGAAAAAATAGTAAAATGCACCCCACGCTTTTTACTCTGAAGTGACAAACTCTTTGTAATGAAAAATTATTTTCTAATTTTTAGTTCGGTTGCATATAAAAGCGTGTTTTTTTAGTTTTTTTAAACTATTATTTATTTTATTGTATACATTTATCAGTATACACCTTTTATCTGTATACAGTGTGTCCCAGGATAGGTATTAAGTCGTAAATTTGAATAATTTAATTAAAATAAATAAAATTTGATCTTTTAACGTACAACAAATCCTACTGAAGATATCTTACGTTTCAGAACAAGTCATAGTCAAAAACTTTTCCCAAGTAATGGAACAATCAATGCGACCGTATGTGCCTGAAGTAGTGTCAAAATTGAGTCAAATCAAAAAGAAGGTGGCGGTACTCATTTCAGGCAGCGGTACCAACTTGCAGGCGCTGATAGATGCTACACAGGATCCCACTCAGCATATAGGAGCAGAAATTGTATTAGTCATATCAAATGTAGAAGGAGTTGAAGGGTTGAAAAGAGCTGAAAGAGCTGGTATAGCTACAAAAGTAAGTTGCTGTTATGAACACAAATTCTGATGTTTCTCTCTCTGCTGCCATATACCATATAAAAATTGAAACACCCAGAAATAATGTCACGGACGTATATATAGCTTTTTTATGGGGGGGTCCTGATTGCCAAAAAATATGGTGTTAAAAAATTTTGAAGACCAAAAAAGGTCCTCCCTTTTAAAACTTTCAAAAACCATTCTTGCCCTTACTACTAGTTCCGTTTTGGGTATCAGAAATTTTTGAGGAGCAAAAAAACCTTCTTATTAATTTGGAAAAAAAACATCTATTTTACGTATTTTTTTACTACAACATGGTCTATTTCCTTTGTCCCGTATTCTAAGAGGAGGGATGTGGTCCCGCATAGCCGTACACATTGAAAACATAAAAAACAATGAAATCTTCCATACAAAAATTTTCCTTCTTACTCCATTCTACAAGGGAGGAGTGGGGTCAAACCCTCCCCCCTATAGGTATTCGCCCCTGAATAATGTAACAAAACTAACCAAAATTGATATACATAATATTTAAGTTTGGTGCATTACAAAAAATGATTATTTGAAAAATGAAATTTTGTAGGGTTTTTTGAAAAATCCCAATTTTGCTTAGAGCTCCAAGGGGTCAGAAGGCTTCGCAAAGAAACAAAATTTGGCATTTTTTAGATTTTCTCCGAGGATCCATGACACCCGTGCGTTAAAAAGAGGTAGTGTTAGAACCAACTGCTACCTTACGTCCAATGTATTGATAATGTATTATTTCAGCAGGATAATGCACGACCACATCTCGCTCGTGTAACTATGGCTTATCTAGATCAAGATCTTGTGGATACTCTATGTTGGCCTCCACGTTTTTTCCCCCATAGAACACGTATGGGACATAACAAGGGAAAGCCTCAGTAAGCTTTCCTAACCAACCATGTACTTTATGTATCGCATTTTATGTGCTGCATGTCTAGATGCACTGTATAAATTCTCACGGTGGTTATACGCATTATTAAAATCTCCAGAATCTTCCGTGTGTTGACTTACGCCAAAGTGTCATCACTTAGAGGAAATATATATTAATAAAAAACTAAAAAACACGCTTTTATATGCAACCGAACTAAAAATTAGAAAATAATTTTTCATTAAAAAAATATTGTCATTTCATAGTAAAAAGCGTGGGGTGCATTTTAATATTTTTTCATAACTTTTCCATCATAGATAGTTGCAAATATAATAATTATAACATTTAATATATTTATCACCCCACGCTTTTTACTATGAAATGACAATATTATTTTTAATGAAAAATTATTTTCTAATTTTTAGTTCGGTTGCATATAAAAGCGTGTTTTTTAGTTTTTTTAAACTATTAATTATTTTTCATTTTTTAGTTTCTGCTACTCTGGTGCAACTAACCCTATATTTTTATTGTTCATAAAAATTGAACACCAATGGTGCAACTAACCAAATTGTGTAAAAACTAAAAATTTCTTCTTCATTTAATAGCAAAGTTTGAAATGTTGCCAACAGATGGCATCCTAGGTGTTGTTTTTATAATATAATGGAATTTTTTTCCTGGCGATTCAAAAAGAGATAACGGGATACTGTTTTTAAATTATTGCATCTTCATCGGTCCTTGACACGTGTGCAAAGTTTCAAAGAAATCGAATAGCTGGAAGTTGGTTAAAATTAGGCTCCAAGATTCCGTTACATAGATAGACAGATGGATAGATTGTTACAACCCAAGTTAATAAAAGCGTGTTAAAAATATCAACATTTTTTTAAGGGATTATTTTTAGGTACTGCAATTTTCATAATAAATAGTATATTTGCCAGTGGCGCAACTACTCACTGGTTTTTGGGGGGCTTATGAGCCAGTTTATAGACTATATTTGCCGAAAAGCACAATATCTTTATATAACATAATCTTGCTTTTTTTTATTATATAGGTAATTAATCACAAACAATACGAGAGCCGAGTAGACTTTGACATGGAAATGAACAAAGAGCTCGTGGCGTCAGGAGTAGAAATCGTATGCCTTGCTGGATTTATGAGGATCCTCAGCGTGGACTTTTGCGAAAAATGGAGAGGAAGGTTGATTAACATCCATCCTGCTTTGCTGCCACTGTTCAAGGGAACTCATGCGCAAAGACAAGCATTAGAGGCTGGAGTACGAGTCAGTGGATGTACAGTACATTTTGTAGAGGTAAGTTATTAGAAGAAAAAGTTAAGTTACAAGAACCAAAAAGTTTGGGAGCTCTCCAGATAGATTGTAAAGCAGTGGCGGCTCGCGGATCTAAAAACAGGTGTAGTGCAGGAAGGGACAAAAACGCATTCACCATTTTAGCAAAATTGAAAATACTCAACTATCAAAAGTCTAAGTAATAAGTCTTAATATCTAAAATTACCTAAATTTTATACACCAAATCAATCCTATCTTTTAATGCAGCAAATTTATCAATTATATCTTCATAAAATGGTTGAGTTTTTATCAGTTCCCGTAGAAGCTCCTTTTGAATTGAAATATTGGCCAAAGATAAAAGTTTATCTTGGGATATAGTGTTTCTTAAGAAAGTTTTTAATGCTTAAGACAAGAAAAACTCCGTTCCACTGACACGGTTGTCGACGATATCGTTAAAATTAGCGAAAACAATTTATACGCCTCGGTAAAAATGTCTTTTGTGCGCCAACTTGTTTCACCAACTGCTGCAATGAAATATTTCTTTAACTTTCATCAGCAAATATTAGGCCAAGTTCATTTTTTAGCCGCTGATTTTTTGGAAATGATTCGGCATATATCTCCAATACATTTTGAAAAGAATCAGTGGGAAAAGTTTGGTTGTACTAGCCAAACTTTGCAGTATCAGCAAGACAAAAAAATTGTAGTTTGTAACAATCTTCGAATCTTACTTCCATTTCCATCAAAATATGATCTAATATCTCATAGAGAAGTGCTCTGTACTGTCCTTTAATTTCTTCCTGTGAAAAATCACTGTCGCGAATAATACTCAAACGGAAACAATCAAAATAATACGTGAAAACCAACAAAACGACCAAAACCTATATTATCTGCACAAAATTATCTGTTTAAGGCTAGCGATTTACCAAGCAATACACCTGATACTTCAACCCGCGATCTCTGGCCGCCGGCAAGTATAGCGTTGTCATGGCAACGGAGCGTCAAAGCGTAAACAAAACCACACATGAGGTGTATACTTCGGTCTGTTTTATATTTTCAATACACTTGCTAATCGCGGATTGCGATGCCCCGTTGCCGAAAGCGGAGGAAAGCGACTTGCGCCAGCGGTTAATTTATATGCTAGATTTTCCATGGCGAATTTTACAAATAAGGAATAGAAATGAGAAAAATAAATTGAATAATAGTAATATGTTTTTTATGTTTTATTATTTATTTTTGGTGAAGTGGCACTTCACTTACTACACCCGAATAGCCGCCAATGTTGTAAAGGGGTGCATGAGACTATAAATATCTATTAACTATCAATAATAATAAACTTTTGTTATTTTCAGCCGGATGTAGACGCTGGTGCTATTTTAGTCCAAGAAACTGTGCCAATAGAAGTTTACGACACAGAAGACACTTTGATAGAAAGAATTAAGACTGCAGAACACAAAGCCTTTCCAAAGGGCCTGAAATTGTTGGCAACCGGAAAAATAAGATTGGGAAGCGATAAGAAGATATTTTGGTGTTAAAGAATTACTTAATTTTGGTAGGAGTATAAGGAACCTTGTTGTAAACGACCATTCAAGCGATTTTATATTTACAATACTGAAAAGTCTCTCTTTATACAAAATAAGCCCAAGAATATATTATTATTCTACAGTGACCGCCAAATGTTGAATATATGGAACCCTTGTTTATTTTTGATTTTTCAAAAAAAAAAATTCTCTATAAAAATATCTGCATACAGCGAAACTCACAAAACACTGATCAAAATTTAAATATACCATAGCATATACGAGGTAGGTGCAAATTAATGAATATGACACAAGAAAAAACTACCTTTATTTTTGAACTTAGGGAAAAATGTTATTTGGAAAACCTGTTTAGAATTAGAAGTCATGTCATGTTTTTGATGCAAAGCCTTCCATTAAAAAATTGGAAGAAAACTTACTTTTTCAACTTACCCCGAATAGAGGTTAGATCTAACTGAATTAACTGCCGTAAATTATCCCTATTGTCTTTAGCTTTCGAAAAATGTTAAAGCTTTGTTATTCTTAAAGCAATTAAGTACATTTGGATCAATTCAAAAAACAAACGTAAATTTTTGCTTTTTGGTGGTTCAATAAGGTCAAAACTTAAAACCCTTTTTAGATTAATTTCCCATATCGTTTTTGCCTTATAAAAAATGTCTTCGCATTTTTAAATTTATGATCATATGTTCGAATTTATTTAGATTAATCCTAAAATATATATATATAACATTGTAATAGAAAATCATTAAAATAAATTATGTTTTTTAAAAGTTAACTTGTTTTTAATAAGGCAAAAATGATGTGAAACATAAATCTAAAGGGGCTCTTAAGTTTTAGCCTTATTGAACCACAAAAAACAAAAAATTTACGCCTGTCTTTTAAATTGATCTAAATGTACTTAAATGCTTTAAGAATAACAAAGCTTTGACATTTTTTTCGAAATTTAAGGGTGATAAGGATAATTTACGGCAGTTAATTTAGTTCGATCTAATCTCTATACGGGGTAAGTTGGAAAAGTTAGTTTTTCTTCCAATATTTTAATAAAAAGCTTTGCTTTTAAAATATGACATAACTTTTTATTCTAAACAAGCTTTTCAAATAATATTTTTCTCTAAGTTCAAAAATAAAGGTTATTTTTGTCTTGTGTCATATTCGTTAATTTGCACTTACCTCGTATATGCTATGGTTTATTTGAATTTTGATTAATGTTTTGTAAGTTTGGTTGTAAGTAGAGATTTTTATTAAAAAAAATAATTAAGAAATCAAAAATAAAAAAGTTTTCCATATGGTTCAACATTTCTGGCAGTCACTGTATTTAAGGTATCAAAATTAAATAGCAGTTTTATGCAAACCAGTGATAAAAGTGATTTTTAAAATTATTCCATATTAATAGTTAATTAATTAAAATATGCGTTATTCATATGAACTAAAAAAAACTTGTTATTCAATTTTTACAAACCTGTTTTATACACATTTTTATGGAAATTGTTATTGCTTTATTGATATTAGTTTTTGTATTAAAAATAAAAGTGTATTTGCTAGAAGTGGCGTTTTATTTGTTTAAACTAATTAGCAACATGGCAACTTTAAGTGAACATGATAAGGCTGTTTTAACTTGTGTATTTAATCCAAATCTGCCTATTGAAGAGGCTGAACCTGATATCAACATAGAATCTAAGGGTATGTTTATAAAAATCTAATTTTAAACCAGAAAGAAATAATTTAAAATTATCAGTTATGTGATTTGTTAAAGATTTAAAATAATGGTCGAGGCAATGAAGCACTAAAAAGACCAAAAGTTTGGACGGATCAGAATACGCTTTTTTGCATTCGCTTTCAAAAATTATTTGTAAAATTCCTACCTAATTTTTACCTTATACAAACCGGAAGTTGCATTGCTGCAGTAAAAAATGCATTCAAAAAATGATTTTTTTGTTGCTTTTGGAAAATTTAATAAAACATATGTAAATAAGAGTCATAACTGGCCAAAGTCGGTTACCCGGAAGGTTTAGAGGTCGCTGATGACGATTATGATGTTTAAATTGACCTCCCCTACCCCACAGAACACCTGGAGTTCAGGAACGCCGACGAACGTCATCTGCATGGAACTCTCCCAAAATTCATGCGAGATATACAACTGGTTGGACGAAATGTAGAGTCGACCGTCGAAACGATAATCGCAGAATCTGTGACGTTGTCATTCAACAAGTTGTACGACACGATTGACGGGCCAAAATTTTTTTTTCCGACCGATTGCACAATGTATGCGTCCATGTTTTGTCATGATTTTAAGAAACAATTTCAGTTTTTATTCCAAGGTTTATTATGTATTTCTTGTAGCAAGTAGCACCATTTTATTTTTTTTTCTTAACTTTCTAATTTTAAGTCGATAACTAGTGACGCAATAATTTTTTCGTAGTAGTCGTTGTCAAGATAAAAACTTTATACAAATTTAATTATTATTTTCCAACCTGACAATAAAATCGTACCGCAAATCTTAACGACTAATTAATGTTCAGATTGGATGTGTCTGTGGTCAAAGGTCTATGCAACTTGTTGCACCGATTGTGTGTAATACTGCCTATACAACCTGTCGTAAAATAACTTGCATGGTCTGTGGGCCGTTTCGGTTTAAAATAAAATATGGTTAGTAAAAATCCATTTATACGACCACATCCCTAAAAAAATGGTATATTGTATTTTCAGATGAAGAAGAACAAACTCCAGCCGTTTTGAAAACCGCAGAAATGGAAGTTAAAGCTATTCAAATAGCTGAGCAAGGGAGCTTACAAGAGAGCTTAAACATTTTGAATCAGGCCATAAAAATAGCACCAGACAGACCGTCTTTATACAATAACAGAGCGCATGTCTACCAATATCTAAGACAATTTGAAGGTAACATCTTGGAAATATTCCCTTTTTATCTTTGTGACAGTCAAGATGGCTCATGCCTAAGTAACAAAAGTACCGTGGGTGTCGGGTTACTAGAGGCTTAACCCATCTTTTCTCCTGTTTCGTCAACGTTGTCCATGCACTGAAAAATTATGGATGATGGAGGGGAGGATAACCATCTTTTATGGCGGACAAGTTGAAAAAGTGGTCATAGGAATGTAGCAAGTTGGGATGGCACCACATTAGCCAGTTCATTTTGTATCTCACTCTAATAATTCACGCTCATTGGTTAAAAAATCTCCTCTGGCTACTGTGGCGCCACCTTAAGTTGCTCCTTTCGACGGACACTTTTTAAAACATTCAGATGGTTATCCTCCCCTCCACCATCCATATGAAAAATGCAGTATGTTCAGTGTACTGCCGGGGAAACACTAAATATAAATTTTCTGAAAATGTATAATCTATTTTTCAGCTGCATTAAGTGATTTAACAACTGCTATTGAAAAGAGCACAGAAAAACATCAGAAAACTCTATGTCAAGCCTACACCCAGAGAGGAGTGCTTCATAGAAGAGCAGATAGAATAGAATTGGCAAGAGCTGACTTTGAAAAAGCAGCTCATCTAGGAAGTAAATTTGCTAAAACTCAGGTAAAAAACAACATTTTTCTAATGGGATACCTTATTTATTTTTCTCCTTAACTTATGCAATATACAGGGGGTTACAAAATGTTGCTAAGAAAATTTAGGACATAGAAAGCCATTTTATTTAGCATTTGATTGAACATAAATACTTGCCTGTATGAATGCTACTGATGGAAGTACTTTATTAAAAGAATTTTGTATTTATGAATGTGATCCTTATTAATATTTTCGTGTACCAAAACTCATAAATAAAGTGCTAAAGACGAAAATTACAACCGTGTGTCATGAAACCTGAGCATATTCGCACCTATATTTATATGAACTTTTTTCACAATTAATTGTGTTAATTAAAAAAATTTGCTCCAGAACTTGCACCAATCTTAACTCGGCTCTTTCGAATTTCTTACGACACAGGTATCTTTCCGGAGAGCTGGAAAGCTGTACGTATTCAACCTATTCTCAAGAAAGGATCTAATCTCTTCCATCTAACTATAGACCAATTTAAATTCTCTTAGTTCTTTGTAAAGTAATGGAAAAATTAATTAATTTACAAATTCTTAAGTACTTAGAAAAACACAAAATTTTGCATGACAAGAAGTATGGATTTCGCCACAAAAGATCTACAGCAGATCTTCTTTCCTTCGTATTTCCGCTTCTAATTTATACACTTTATATATGTGTCCCAAATCCGACCTCCTTGGAATATTGTTCTCATATCTGGAGCAAGGCGTCCCCCACAACCCTAAGCATTCTTGATTCCATTCAAAGAGCTATTCGTCTCATTAATGATCCTTCACTTACTTCTGCTCTGAAGAATTGTCCAGTATAGTTCCTCCACTCACGGTTTCCAACAGAGAAACTCGTGGTTCCGCGAGTATGCATCCATATACGGTCCAACTGGACAGGCCCCGAACTTCCGACTTTGTTCGTTCTTTTATCCCTAGAGTTTCTAGAATGTGGAACCCGCTGCCCGCGAAGGTCTTTCCTTCCACCCCAAATCTTCAAGTATTTAAGTCCCGTGTCAACAAACTCCCTCTTACCTCACTTAAGACACCCACGTTACGTTAGTATTTAGGCTTTTAGCCTTCGTGGTTAGTCCAAAAAAAATAAAAAATTAGACATGAATGTTTTTAAATTTTCTCAACAACGTTTTCTAACACCCTAGATGGCAAATAATATTTAAGGAGCTCCAAATCAAAGCACAATTTTTAGTAAGCGCTTTCCATATATGAATATTGAAAAGTTATTGAATGAAAAAATATTTATATTAGAACTAGCTTTTGCCCGTGGCTTCGCACGCGTTAAATTAGTAGTAAAACAATTCCCCTTCCCGCAAAAAAATGTGTTTATTTACGACTTGAAGATATGGTCTATATTGGTTAGGCGGATTCATTTATTATATGGTACACACCTGGAAAGAATGCTTCGGTCCTGACTCCGGTGTATACGAGCTGACCCTGTTCAGCCCTATTAACCCTCATGAACTGGCCGGTCCCCTGAAACAAAATAGAAGAAAAACCCCCAAAAACACAAAAAAAAAACTAATTAAGTTTCGGTGGCAAGTCTCCCACCGTTGCGTTGTCAAGTTAAAATTAAGTTAAAAAATTAACTAATATTTATATTAAAAATTATTATAGGCTTTTGAACAGGGTCAGCTTGTATACCCCGGGACCAGTACCGAAGCGGTCCCATTCTTTCCAGGCGTGTACCCAACAAAAAGACCATCTAATTTATTTACGTTAGAAATCTTGAAATTATCAGTGGTTCTCTAATATATTAAGCATGTTATTATACATATAAACCTTCCTCTTGAATCACCCTATCTATTAAAAAAGACTACATCAAAATCCGTTAAGCAGTTTTAAAGATCTAAGCATACATACAGACATAGGGACAGACGCGGGAAGGGACTATGCTTTATACTATGTAGTGATATAATATATTTTAATTAATACACTTTTTAAATATAAATAATAAAATGCGGAGTAAAAATTGTAAGATATTCTTAAAATTGTCTTTTAACAAAAACTGCGTTTTGATTAGGAGCTCCTCATTGACTTTTTTAGTTAATCGAAATGAATCCATATGCAGCTCTATGCAATCAAATGCTCCGCCAAGTAATGGAAAAATTAAATTAAAACAAAACTTATAAATATTTACATTACCTTTATTTAAATAGATAATCTAAGTATTGTATATCTAAAAAAATTAAATAAAACTCATCATTAAAACAAAAATAAATGCATTTTACTCTAGAAAGCGCAAGTATCAACTAGCTGACAGATCCCTACTACAGAAAAATATATAAATATATACAAAAATACGTCCACTTAGTTACAAAACCCTCTGGTACAAGTTCAGTTTCAAAAAGGTAGAGATACCAAAAAATCCTATTCCCAATATTTACTCCAGATTCCAGCTTTGTGTAAAATATATAATCTCAACGACAGGATATACTTATGAAAAGTGTAACATTTAGCCTAATCCTTTAGGGTAATCATTTATGTTTATGTAAAAAAACAGCTGTTTGGTTGATAATGGTGGACTATGACTCTTCGTGAAAAATCCAAAGATGTTTCAAAAGTTATTTTTGACGCGCCTTGTACAGTTCTAAAAATATAAATTTCAAATTTAGCAGATAGTGCCTGGGTCAGCAATAAAATGAACTTCATGATAATAACCCTTTTCATAACGCCATATATGGAAGCGGCGCTTTAACCCAGCCTGTCAATTTTGACATATGTCGGATGTCGAACTAGGCGAATCCGTATTTTTTTTGTAGTACCAGTTTACCACAATGTTTTTCGTGCAATTTTTAAACGCTGTACCAAAAATGGTAAGGGTACAGTTACAAAAACATAAGTCTCAAAAATGGCATGTTTCGGGTAACGGAAGGGTTATTATTATAAGTCCATTTCGTTGTTGGCCTAGGCACTAAGAGCACACTTTAAGCAATGTAAATTAAATATCTTTAATATATATTTTTTTAACTTTCAAAGGTTGTTGTGCCTCTGGTCACTTTATGCCTCTCCCTTAACAATCACACCCTATAAAAATTAAAAATAGTATATTGTTTTTTTAGTGCAAGGGTGATATTTTTTTGGCAAGGTTGTAGGGTTGACGGACAAGCTTAGCAAGTCCAGGATCTACAATCAAGCCCAAAAAGCTACTTTTTTCGAATAAGACATGCTTTTTTTGATCTTTTTAACATTTTATGGCATGTTCAAATATTGAACTTGGGTTAACCCGATAAATTGATCGGACCCTTAACTCGGATTGGATTCTGCTGACCCAGGGGAAAGCCAGGGTTAGTTGGGTTAAACAGAAGTGTCAAAATCAGCTGTTTCGTTTTTTAGGTTTTGATAATTTATGACGTGTTTATTAAAAGAAGAAAAAGTACAAAAGACAAAAATTTAGTATGTACTGATTATTTTTAGCTTAAATATTGTGTAAATCTTAAAAAATAACTGCACTAATCTTGAAAACAGCTGATTGGATCTACCCTAACCCATCGAATAAATATTTGAAATGTTTTTGTTTTTTTTTCAAATTTCAAAAACGTGTCAAAAACACTACAAAACAGCTGATTGGATCTACCCTAACCCAACGAATAAATATTTGAAATGTTTTTGTTTTTTTTCAAATTTCAAAAAATGTGTCAAAAACACTACAAAACTGTCAAAACTTTAATACCACGTTGATCATTAAAAAAATCCTTAAAGCATGTTTTTAGAACGTTTTTTTCATTCTCTGTACAATAAAAAGTCAAACTTTTATAGCGTTAAAACTATCTATGCCTTTTTGGCCGCATACCATAGTCACGCCAGTTTACACCAGCTGTATTTCTACACAACTAACCAGAGCCAAAATCACCGTCTGATCCGTAACCTTAAATACATCGAAAACCACATTTAAATATTGAATTTAACTAACAATAGTCTCCCAGGTATCGGGTCCATTTATTTTCTGAATGTGCGACAGCGCTAAATATATTCTCTAATGGTGAGGCATACCATGGAATCAAAATTATTTTATTCTAAAATTATTAACTTGTAAGTAAAATCAGTAAATATTTTTTCTACGAACATATACATTTTTACATTTCAATTTCTGAGTCATTCTTTGGTAATTCTCTCAAAAGTGGGGGAACTTCGATTTTAACCAAATTTGCTATACGGGTTTTTTTTGGAGAGGGCTGATATTTATCATCAAAGTTGGAAAACGAACTAGCCTCATTTTTATTATATTCCCGTTTCTTTATGCACACAATTCTTAATTTGAAGCTAAAGTAGCACCCAATATTTAATTTTCACCTTTTAAAACCCCGTTTTTCTATGGATTTTACACATTTTATCAAATAAACTGCAAAGGTTCACTTTGAAATCATGGCAACCATGTACAGTGGTGTGCATAAAAATAGCGGTGGTAACCAAACCTATTAAAACTCCATTGGGTTTTGGACTGGCCGGCGCAATCACCGGATCCAAATCCTATCGAAAATCTTTGGAAGCACTTAAAGAAAGCTGTTTAAGCTAAGATAAAAAAGATTTAACCAACCGGAACTAACCATGACCACCTCAATGTGACAGTTTTATTTACTGCTTATTTCACGAATTAGGCAAAATTTTACCGAATATATGGAAACTGCAATTACACAAATTCGGCGTAACATATACATAACGCCACCATAGCTTACTGCGACGTAAATAATTTGAAGTAAAGCTTTCGAAATTTAATGCAAAAAAAGTGTAAAATACGTAGAAAAACGGGGTTTAAAAGGTAAAAATTAAATAATGTGCGTCACTTTAGGTTTGTATACAAAAAGAGGGGAAAATATAGTGAAAATAGGGTTTGTTTGATTTTCAACTTTGATGATGAATAACTCGAAAACGAAACGTTTTCGACTAAAAATTCTTTTAAATTCGTGATTAGCGCCCCAACAAACCTCCGTCAAAATCGGAGTGCAATTTACATTGCATAAGTTTGTTAGTAGTAGGTGTTAAAACAAAACACTAATTCAAAGTGTGAAAAAAGCGTCAAACTGTTAAAAAAAGTTGCTTTTTTAAAAACTTTATTTAGTGTATTAAAATTCAAAATGTTTAAGTTAGAGTTACAAAAGTACAAGAAAATATATGGACATGACAATACCCCAAAAGAATAATATGTCATTCCCTTCTGTTAATATTCCATCTATTACCTCTACAAATCGGCCATGGTTAAGCTTTCTAAATTAATATAAGTGCCATTCTCCATAGTGGTATACAAAAAAATAATAATAATAAATAATAAAGAATTGCCCTTAATTTTAAAAAATGTTGCCTCACCATATTAAGTTAGAATATTGTCTTAATACTAAGAGTGTCTAAGAATCCTCCAGTTCATTGTGATCCACGATCTCAAAATCTTTACCGGTACTCGATTTTGATTCGCTTTCACTTTCTGATCCGTTACCTTCTTCATTGTCCAACTGTCGGTCATCTAGATCTTCAATGTTTCTAAAATTTAATCCTAAATTATACTTTGTTATGCTAAATATGAGTTGATATTTACAAATATACAAAAAGAAACGCGTCAAAAAAAAAAAAAAAAAAAAAAGAAAAAAAAAGGATTCTAAACATACAATCACAATGTTCTACTCATAGTTTATAAGTGTTTAAAAAACCCTTTACTATAGTAAAAATTATTAATTTACCCTTTTCCATCATCGGAACTCTCCCTTTTTCCTCATCTCTTTCTCTAGCGCTTTCGTCACCATCCTTTTCGTCTTCACCATCACTGTCCTTGTCTTTCTTTTTCTTCTTCTTTTTTTATCGGACGTTTCGGCTCCAGGTCCTTTATACTCATACTTGTAAAGTGGCCAGAATGAAGCGAAAAACCTACATCCTAACAGAGTAAACAATTATTAAACAAAGTGCAATTATAATACTTATGTATAATAGTATAAAATACATCAACAGATCCTTTTTTTTAACCGACTTCAAAAGAAGGAGGTTATCAATTTGGCTGTATGTTTTTGTGTGTTTTAGGCGATTACTTTGTCAATTGGGGACTGATTTTAATTTTTTTTTTTGTATTTGAAAGAGAGCACTTCCGCGGTGGTCCCATAAAAAACCAAGTCAGGATGGCAAGAGAGAAAGCTACTAAACTAGACCTATTGTTTTCTCTCTGTCGTACATTATTCGTGCGGCAAAGCTGCCTCTAAGTGGGTAAATGCTCAAACATCAGGGGTGCATTCAGAATCGACAACCTTGGGGTAAAATTTACCCTTTTCACCGAACTGAAAGAGAGACTACAGTAAAAAGCACAGAGGCGTGTAATTTGATTGACTGACATTTGGAGGGTCATGGTTACTTCTGGTTAGTTAAATCTCTTTTTGTTTATTCGTTTTATTAAGAAATTAAAAATAAAAGATTAAACAAACCAGAACTAACTATGACCTCCCCAATGTGACAGTTTTGCATTACCGTCCGTAATGTCTCAAACCAATCAAATTACACGTCCCTGTGCTTTTTACTGTAGTCTCTGAAAGATGTACTGATAGTGTTTTTAGTGTATGTTAACCGATTTAATAGTAATAATAATAAACTAGAAATTAGAAAACAAAACTAAAAAGCGAAAAATAAACATTTTTACAAAAAATAAACCGACTTCAAAAAAAAAATGAGGACGGCTTATAACATAATATATGCGCTAAACCACTAAATGTTAATAACTAAAATAAATAAGCAAAAGCTTTTATACTTTAATACAATATGTTATTACCCGGGTTACGTTCATAAATCATTACAAAGTACACATTTCTTACATTTCTGTTACAAAGGTCGTTTCTAAATGTCATGCACTGCTTTCTGTCTTTCAGCGTTCAAAAACAGTTGGGGAATGTAACTGTATTACATTCTTTACCGTGCTCCCGAGTGCGGTAACAATATACCGATTGTGCACATTTCATATTTCTCTTTTAAAATAATAGGCAACGAACGAAATTTTAACAATTTTTAGATTTAAAAGTTTTCAAAAAGAAAAAAAACAAAATTATTTGCTAACGCTACTATGGTTGTCAAAACAACTTTGTTTACTTTTAAGCTCTTTTTATTTAGGTCCTAATTTTTTTCCAAACCACAAAAATACCTACAAACTTTTTCAAATTCAAACTAAGGATATCTTTATACAAACACTAGCTGACCCGGCAAACGTTGTTTTGCCATATAAATAATTTTTAAGTAACTTCTAGCCTAAAAATTAAAAAAAAATGTTAAGGGCGGACAACCATTATCACTAAGGGGTATGGAAAAATAGATGTTGGCCGATTCTCAGACCTACTCAATATGCTCACAAATTTCATGAGAATCGGTCAAGCCGTTTCAGAGGAGTACGGGAACTAACATTGTGACACGAGAATTTTATATACACGTTCGGCGCTTGAAAAGTTTCGAATATGATTTTTGGGCAATGTGTAAGGAAAAAGACGGAGTAGAGCGAAAACAAACCTTGGCTCCACCCAGGGCGGCTATCGCGTCGTCGTTGCGCTTATCAGTCCGGTCAAAGTTCGGCTGCAATTCTTCGCATACCAAGTAGTGCGTGTTAGCCGATCATGTTTACAATTTATTTTAACCTTTGGTACGAAGGCGGATCACAGTAATAGCAGTACGGGGAATCGGTGTCGCTATCGGTGGGCGGTTACCTATGCAGTCGTTCTCTGTCGACTCTCTATCTATTAGTGTCTAATACATTAAAACGCAATCCGTTAGATTCAACTCGCCAAACCTGTATAAGATAAACATACAGGTTTATTAAATTTAGGTGCAGATTATTATTGAATTAATAAGTATTGATTTGTTTATAAATTGATTTATATATTAAAAATGTAAGTTATATTAGTTTATAAATAAATAAACATCTTTGAATATTTTACGTTACAAGTGACATTCACGTGACATTTCCTGAGTAGCGTTTAAAAATTGATTTTACAATGTAATACATTTTAAATGTCATTTTGATTCCATTACAGAGTACAAGGATTACTTTACATTTTATTTATGAACGCACTCCGGACTTCATATTTTTTTATTTATTATTTTTAACTATTTAGTGAGCTTTATTTATTTTTTGAAGTCGTTTATTTTTTTTATTGTTTATTTATGAATTCAAATCTACACAGAGTTTTCTTGCTTGAAATGGTGATTCCTTTTGTCGTTTTATAAAATATTTCTATTAAAACATTTCCGGGGTTGCTTCGTTTATAAAATACAGGGCGTTTAAGTTAAAAAAGAGTCGATATTTTATGAATATCTTTAATATCCTCAACGTATTTGCTTGAAACTCGATAAAATAGTTTAAAGTAATAAGGCACTTATTTAGTAACTGTATTAAAATTATTGGGTACAGTGGCGTCTCAATGGGCACCACAGTCAATATTATTAAAAAAAGAATCCCACTGACTCTTTTGGTAGTCCTTATATTTAAAATTTGACACTTACCTCTGTTAGATTCGGTAATATCCACAAATGATGTCTTCCAAAAGTCACCATCCAAATGAGGCAGAAAAGAATCAATCGAACGACTGCCATGAAAATAATGGACACCAGGAAGCAGGCTGCAGCTACACTTATATAGTATACTCCAAGCCTAGATTGAAAAAAAACATATTCTGTACAATTTTAGCTTAAGGCAACAACATTGAATTAAATAGACAAAAATTAGTATTACAGATTATAAAACATACTCATAACATAACATAACTCCAGAAAATATGTGTGCAAAATTTTATGAATTTGTTACGTCATATTAGCTCAATTTAATTCCACTCACTGTTCGTCCAACGAGTCTAACGGGACGACGATTGAACGGACAGGGAAAGAAATACCTCGCTATGGACATCCTCAAATATCATAATATTATTGGACGATGCTTTGGAGGCTCGTCTTGAGGGCAACCGTGATATTTAGCAAATAATTAAGTAAAAACATAACATATTACTCTAAAAATTACGACTGATTGCGTGCTAAGGTATGTACATACAGTAAAGTGCTTTACACTCTGCACCTTCTATTTACGGATCCGTTGGTCAGACAAAAAAATGCTTAAAATCAAATTAGTAAAGCATTTTGTGTTCTGCAACTTTTATAATAAGTATAAATACGATTAAAAGTAAAGGAAACAAGATATTCGCAAAAAACTGATTTTTTGACATTTGACCTGTCATATTTCGAGTTCCTTACACGATATCATAGCGGATTTTTAGGAGAGTATTTTTGTACCAATATAAAGGTATGTACAGATATTCAGCTTGTTTCGTGAGATTCCAAGGTGAAAGTTTAAATTAATTGGGCAAAAAATAAATAAAATAGAGTTACCTAACACCTGGTGGCCAAAGTGGAAACAGGCAAACAGCAATGGCGCCCAATACCAAAAAGGTACCAAATATCCAATAGTGGAATGGTATAGGGTCGTAGATCCAAACGTATGCATCCAAACTATCCACAAATCTTTGGTCATTGTGCATTTCGAGACGGATTTTCTTTTTTAGTTTCTCCTTTGCAGGCTAAAAATGCGATGTGACTGTGTCAAAACGAGCCTTTAATTTAACTGAGCTTATATTGCAGTTAAACTTATTTTTATTTATAACACTACAGTTTTTACTAAACTTTAAACCTGAAGGTGGATTATTTTATTTATAACCGTACCGTAGCGTAGCCAGGATTGTGCTTAAAGGGGGTGAGAGGCAAATTTGCCTCTAGAGGAGCATGGAGCACAACCATTTGTTTGCCTCATGTCTTTGGTGAAATAAGAAAAACATTTTAACTAAATTTCTTAATTATTGATCATAGTCTGTTCAACCATTACTAGATATTTTAATTGTGATGTCTGTTAATGATTTTATCACCACCTGTATTTTTGTTTTATTTTAATTGTTTTTAACAAATGAAATGATTTTAAATGAATGTAAATTTAATCTATTTTTTATTTATTCTGTAGTGACGTTTCTTTGTCATTGTAACAATGATTTGTGGAAATAAAGGATATTATTATTATTGTTATTAAATAGCCTTTGCTATATATTTTTTAAATATATACATTATACATTTAATATTTTATTTAAACAATTCAGCATATCAGAAGACACATGTTTAAACAGTATTTTGATAAATTCTTATTAAAAATTCTGACGTCTCAAAAAATGCTCTTGCCGTGGACAGCATATCTCATTACTTTTTTTGTACATGAATTAATCTTGTTATTGGCCAACGGAAACAAAAAATAATAATAAAATTGAATTTTTGACAGCTTTGAACAAAAAACACATTTTTGGTCAAATCTTCGCCATGTATTAGCTGGAAAAAATTTATTGTAATAAAATAAAAGAAACCTTTGTTCATTTCAAAGATGTGTGCAAAATTTGAACAAAATCTCTTCATAACTTTTTTAGAAATCGTGTCCGCCGATTTAAAAAATTGAGTTTTGAGATAAACGGTGTAAAAAGTTTTAAATGTTGCACTGACTTGGTTCAAGAATAGAATTTTACTTTGATCTATTTGAAATTTTAGGAATATATTTTAAACATATTGTAGTATTTAATAAGACAAAAACAAAAATTCATTTTATGAAATTTTCATAATCCACCTAACCCACTATCTAGCAGTCTATGGGTTATCCACCAAACAATCCAGTACAGAAAAACACTAAAATAACTTTTTATGTTTCGCCTTTTTAGCATAGGTTTTAAACCTTAAAAATGTATTCCAATTTAACATCAATTATTTAAATTTAACAATATAAACATTGTTATTTATCAATGCGACAACATAACAAATAGTTTCATGGCTAAACCCAAACCTAATAAATTAAACAGCTATTAGTAAATAAATTAAACATTGTTAAGATAAGCTTAAAAATGGTAATAAACCTTAAATTGCTGTTCTAAAACAAGGTTTGTTATAATTTAGCAAAACTATAGTAACCCAATTAAAGTAAATAAATGCAAGGAAATATAAAAAATATGTATATATACATGTATATTCTGTGGATGTACTAAAATAAAATTAAAAAGCAAAATCAAATAATATATTATGTTTAAAATAGAATCTATCATTTAGCACACATTACAATCTACCAATAAGATTATATTATGAAATAATTTTGGAATTATATTGTGCAATGCTATAGACAAACGTCAAAACTGCTTTTATCATTAAAAACCACAGTAGTAAAATATTTTGATAAAATTATCAAAAAAATTGCTTATTTATGCAAAATTTTTAATTTTCTTATTTTATTATCATAAGTTTACAAATTTTATTTACTAATATACAGGGGCTTTTTCCAATACTTTTAATTTCATATTGTATTCAAATTAATGGTCTAGAACTCAATAAGTTTATATAAAATTTACCTTTTCACTTGCATCTTTTCCCTCCACCACACTACTCTCAGCATCTGTGCCCTTATTTTGTTCCTTATCTTTCTTGCTCTTTTTCTCCTCATCTCCAGATTCCAACTCCTTTTTCTTTTCTTTCTTCTTACCCTTTAACTCTAAAAATAATATTGGCTTCCCTAATTATGTTTATATTGATATATTGTTACTTCCTAACACACTTTGGAATTAACAAAACTAATATTTTTATTTAAGGTTATTTATTATTCCTCCATATAAACTAAAATTTACCTTGTTCAGAAACAGGGACTTTTCGAGCTCTATGATAGAACCTGTGTTCCAACATGACATGAAGAAAATCAATGATTTCATCCCTGTTTTTAAAAATTGGACTATCACCTTTGGCGAAATTCGACTCTAAAAAGAGCATCCACTGCTCTTTTTCCTATAAATAAACAATCATTAATTAAAGAAAATATCATGAAAAAATATTTTTTAAATAAGGATAATTCTATACACCCAAGCAAAAACTCTTTCAAATTGTTGTTATTATTTCTTAGAATATAAAGGGTATGACAAAAGTATATATACAGCATGTCTACTTAAGTTCACACCATATAGGAAACCTTTTTATTATTGATTTTATGAAAAAAACTTTTATTTTTTATAAAAAAGTTCTGCATGGTCTAAAACCTAAAATTCAATCATCAGATATTATTTTTTTGCAGTGGTATACGAGGTATGTCACAAAATGTGATTTTACTTAAGAGAAAAGTACCATCATTTTTAACAAAATCGATTTTTTTTATAAGAAAAGGATGTTTGGAATAAAAAATAACTTGCAAATATTAAAGCTAATTATTTACATTTTTAACAATATTAACTTAACTACAAGTGAAGTACCTGCTTTTAATGGGGAAGTACCTGTTGTTATTTTAAGGACCTAACCTGAACTTTGGATGATGTCACTCCAATACTTTATTTATAAAAAAATTCAATTTATAGTACTGTACTTTTAAGATATAATGCAAATACAAATTGGATTTAAGCTGGTAATTTCCACATATGACATAATTCAAAAGCAAAGCAGATATTGACTACAAAACCATTTTAACATTAATTTGAGTACAAACTAGTTTCTACCTTATGTTGTTTTATAATTAAAATACCTGTAAATATTCTATTGTGGTTTAAAAAAATTTCGTCTTTTATAGGAACATTCTTCTCTCATCCATTTTGCTATATTGTACTCTCTTTGGTGGTTTATATCAGCAACTTCCCAGGAGCGACGTATTCCTGGAATTCAGCAAGGAACCTAATTATATCATTCTAATTTTGAGATTTGAAACTCAAGTCCCAGTTATTTTAAAAACATTGGAATGTAAGGGGAAAGCACAATTTAGTCATTTAATAACTTAAAATGAATGAAATCTTAATGCACTTTAGAATAAACAATTTAGTTCCATTTAATTTTAGAAGGTGTGCATATTTTCATTTGCTTAATGGTAACAAAAGTTATCAGACCATAACATACAAATTTTCTCACTGCGTAAATTTTGTATTTGCATTCTATAATCAATAACTACACAGTCATGACACTAAAATAAACACAAAATCTGGCATTCTACTTAATTCTTTACGAAGTAAAATTGTACATAAAAACAAAATTGAAAGCAGCAACGTCACTATTATGAGTTTTTAAATTGCACGGGACATATTTTGCACATTTTTAAACTAATAAGCCTAAAAACGTAATGACAATATTGATTAAAGTAAAAATAAATTACAAGAATAAATAATCAAGAAAAACAATAATAAAACCGAGATAATCCCAAAGAATTTAAAAACTTACGTCTTTGCGTTTTTCTGCTTTGGAATTTCTTATCCGCCATTTTGACACAATACTGACAGGTAGTACTTTTCACATTAAAAAAAATATTCTAGAGGTGGTACTGCCAAACTTTGTACGTTATGTCAGAATCCTAAGCGGCAAAAATCAGATTAGGATACGATACATCGCATAAGTTAAATACGTTATCGTTAGAGAAGTAACTTCTATTTAACAGACGGCTAGACACCGTTACTACCAAGAATATTTGTTGAAAGATATAATTCCAAATGTTTTTATTTAAAGTAAAAGAATTTATATCCTGGTAATTTTCTGAAACCTGCGGCAACTCCGATTTTAACGAAATTTGGTATACAGGGGTTTTTGGTGCGCTGATCACGAAGATCAGTAGATTTTTTTTGGCGGAAACGTTTCGTTCTCGAGATATTTCTATCGAAAATTCAAATTTAAACTAAAACTTATTTTCACTATATTCCCCCTTCTTTTTTTTTTTGCAGACAATTCTTGATTTAAAGCTAAAGTTTCACACTCAGATTAAATAGATCAAACTATGGCTAATACAATTTAATGCAAAAATGATGTAAAATAAAGCAAAAACGGAGTTTTAAGGTGAAAATCAAATATTGTCTACTACTTTGAAAAACTTTAAATCCAAGAATTGTGTGTGCAAAAAGAGAATATTGTAAAAATAGGATTAGTTTAAATTTCAAGTCTGATGGTGAGTATCTTAAAAGAGACAAACAGTTTCTGCATAAAAATTTCTTTCAGATGATCGGCGCCCCAAAAAGCCTCTGTGTACCAAATTTCATCAATCAGGTTGCCTAGGAGCTACCTTGCCCATCTTAATAATAATTGAAACTGTTGTGTAAACGGTTGTTCTAATAATACAATAAGGCACTGAACAACATGGCCGAAAAATGAGATCTATCAAGCGTCATCACGTCAAAGCAATATGTGAATATCGCGACCCTAAATGAACAAACTCTGGGTACCGTGGTTTATCTAAAAATTTTTGTCAAGCACGTTTCTATTTCGAGAGATATCCATCTTGAAAAAAAAATTTACCGATTTCCTTTCATTCCCCTTCTTTTTGCAAACAATTCATGACTTAAAAGCTAAATTGGCAGTCAATATTTGATTTCCACCTCTTAGAAAGCCATTTTTAATTTATTTTACCATTTTTTTCCATAAATTACCAAGCTTTACTAATCCGTTTCAATCACAGTAGAATAATTAAGAGAATACCGATTATTTGAATACTCCTCAACTTTGAACCACAGCCCAAAAATTTATTAAGTCCGTCTTACAGTCAGCAATTTTTGCTTTTTAATATTGCAAAAATAGGGCAAGTACCAACGTGCAAAAATGTGAAAATAAAGTTCGAACTAACCTATCTCTTGACCGGTATTTAGAATAGCTGTTAAAAATGAAAAAATCGAACGAAAAAGAACCACCGCGGCTACAATTTGCCTCATTGACTGACACTGCCGCCTTCTCCACTCCTGGGGGATGAAAATTCAAGAGAAAAGCAAAAGTGATGGTCATAACTGGTAACTTTGGGTGGGGGTTGAGTACCACTAAAATAACCAAATTTTCCAGACTTGCGGTTTACGAAGCTGCAAGGAAAATCGAATCCAACTGGTAAGGTGCAAGTTGCAATAAAGTTGCAGAATACACGCTGCCAAAAATCAGCTGTTCGCGTACTGCGCATGCCTACCACAAATTTCTTGCAAGTTGCAGAAAGAACTTGCCGACTGTTTGTGCCGACTGTAAAACGGACTTTATATTAGGAGTGCGTACTGCAGGGTCTGGTAAAGATTCGGTATCCACGAATTCTCGCGTTTTTAAAAGTTTCAAGTAAAGAGTGTTTGGTTCATAAAACCATTTTTAGATAAAAAATCGTTGGATAAACAGCTTTTAATAAAAATATTAATAAAGTACCGGATTTTGTATACATTTTGATGCTAAGACAAAGATTAATTAAACATATATTTACTCCTTGGCTAAGACTCACATATTATTACCCGTTTGATTTAAAATATGTGTATAATGTTGCCAATACACATAGTTTTTATAAAACCCGAAAGAGCAATTTTTGCCCAATCTTAAAAATTGTATTAGTCAGCAGGCATGATTTAAAAAAATGATTTAACTAACCAAAACTAACTTGAACACTACCTATAATTATTCATCTTTGGTAAAAAATATTTGAGCAGTATCAAGTACCCAAAGGATTTAATTAGGGTCAAAAATACTTGCCAACACTGTACAAGACCAGTTATGTTTACATTTTGTTGTCATGTGTCATAGAGTTGTCATCATTATTTGAAATCTTACAATTTGAATATTTTCCACAAAGAATTATAATATTATAGCATTATTTTAAGGAGGTATTTACAGCTAATTAAGGGAACCTACAACTAAAATATAAATCCCTACTTTCAAGCAAACTTGTGTGTTATTAAAGAAAATTGAAATAAAAATTGAGTCTGAAGGTTCCCTTAAAATATTGCGTTCGACGTTATTTAGGAAACACTTGAACTCCCTAATATATATTTCATACAAATCAGTCCGAGGGCTTTTATAGAAAGCTGTAAGTAAAGTCATATAAAATTAATATTTTTTCTATTCACTCATAGATGCCGCCCAAACAATTCAACAAATTGTCAAAAACAGATGATTTTTATTTATTTATTTTTTAAACCCAAAATGTACAAATAATAACACTAAATTCATTATATGTAGCTTAATTCGCCAGTTTAGTATAGTTTAAAAAATAGTATGCACAAATGGCTATAATTCTAACAAGAACAAGGCTTTTTAGGACCCCTTTTAGAAAAGTAAACAATGTAGCCTTTTTCAGCAAGACTCCAAGCGATAAGGAATATAAGGTATGTTATATTTAAATATTAGCAATACCTAGTAATCTTAATAATCTCTATATTTCGTTAGAAATGTTACAAAATACTTGAGATAGATGAGACAAGTGACCAAGAGCAAATACGACTGGCTTACCTCAAACTTGTCAAGAGATATCATCCGGATAGTGGTACAGAAGAAGCAAATGCTGACAAATTTCAAGAAGTATGTATATAAACTATTCATATGTATATGTCGTTTAATCATTACCATTTGTTGTAGATCGATCAAGCTTTTAAGACTTTAATGCACAAAAAATCAAAAGAGAGGTGGGGTGTTGTCGAAGAAGCTAATATTGTGGAAGAACAGGATATTAAGGTACGATAATGTCTTAGAACTTGATTTTTTTTTCTGATATCACTGCATATTAGTATCAAGACAGAAAAAGATATAATGCCTATGATTGCAACATCTCTTACTAAATTTGATTTCAGCACACAGCCCCACAACATAGACAGTACTTAAGCTATGATGGTATAGGATCAGGTAATCCATTTCAAAGGGAAAAGCAGTACATTAAAGTTAGGGCAATGCATGCTGCAGAAAATGTATATAACCACAGGATTTCAAAGGTTACTGCAGATGAAAATGCCCTTATGGAAAAAAGTTCCCCTAAAACATAAAATAAAAACAAAGTATGTTACTGTTTATAGTTGGTAGTATTCTTATAGTTTGTCAGTGGTTTAATCGGAAATGGCTCCAATTCAGAATTTTTAAATAGAATAGCCTATTAGTTTTACATTTTTTGCATTTCTAAGACGATTCTTAATGAGAATTTGACAATTTAAAAAGTTTTTACACCTGCTTGATGTGTGTAGAGCCATTTTTAATATAGCATCTAGGTGGTCATGATCGGACACAAATTAATATAAGGACCGGACGATATCAGAAAAATACATTCCTAAGTTTTAGTTACTAGTATGAAAGATAGCAATAAAACAGGTTAGCAAATTGACATTTTCATGTCTATTATTTTTTAAATGGCTGCCAGGATTTTGGATTTTGGCATACGGAGCTCAAACATACTTTGTACATTCCATTACCCCCTCCCCCAGAAAATTAAATTATCCAGGTCACTGTGTATTCAAAAACCGATAACAATATAAAAGGAACAGTTTAAAAATGTAAATTCGGTGCTCTTTGATAAGAAAAAAAATCACAAATAAGTTTAAAGCAAATAAATCGGCATGCTTGTCTTCGCGGCCGCCTTTGCTATATTTCTTTTATGATATGCCGGTTGATGCAGCTGGTCATCGCACTATGGGATAGAAATTAATTTTTTGGTCAAAATTCTTAAACTTACCAATCTAACTTAAAATAAGGTGCTTTTTACTGGAAAAATATAATAAATTATTACAAATGCTTTTTGAAACCTAAAACTTTTTAAATGGAATACCCTGAATATTATATCACCACAAAAAATATTTTAAAATGCTTTAAAAAAATCTACATTTGATGTGTCTATCTCAATTAGTTTCGGAAATATGACCATCCAAATCTTAAAAATAATTTTAAATTATTCTTAAAAGTGTAATAGAGATACATCTTCCCAACTTTTTTATTTTTAAAATATAGTATAAAATAAATAAAAAACACTGTTTTGTTGGGTAGATTCTGTGGAATCCATATCTTTCATCAGAATGCTTTTATCTTTTAGGATATACAGTGTAGGACAAAACATATTAAATTTTAAAATGGAAAACCTTGTAAATTATAAAAAATCTTGTATCTGTCCTTACACTCAGAAGTAGCAAAAAGTAGGAAGGCAATTGTAAGTACAAAAACTGATACAAGACAAAGGTAAAAAAATCTTTGACAAAAGTAGCGAGACTGCATCGGAAACACAACAATAGCTCTTATTATTTAAACTCTTTTACTTTTTTAGTAAACAAGGCTAATAATAAACTAAGTAGATTAAATTTTGTATATTTATGTTTACTTAAAATACATTTTCAAGTTTCTTATTACCCCTATAGAAGTCGTCATATCCTTTTATAATTTCGCGTACATGTAGTTTGGAGTATCTACTTTGAAATACACAGCATGAGCCATTAAAATTTCAAAGTTGCTTTTTGGCCAAAATAATGGATTTCTATCCCATAGTGTATCGGCGCGTCGCTGTAAAGGATAGCGGCGCCTTTGTATAAAATAGTCCGAGTGCAGGTGGCCTTTTTTTATGTTTCTTTTCGTATCATTTTCAAAGGGTACCGAATTTGCGCTTTTAAAATGTTCTTACTATACCTAGTATTCGAATACTACCCAACTTTGCTACTTGTAAATTATTTTAGGGAGATTTCAAGACTTTTAGCTTACCTTTTTGCTGTGTTTATCATTAGACTTAAAACTTCTCTATTAAAATTTTAAAAAGTTGTTAGTCTCAGCTCAAAATTTTTAGGTACGGTTTTGACAGATTGGTAGAAGATTTAATTCAGGAGTCTATGTCAAAAGGCGAATTCAGCAATTTGAAAAACACTGGAAAGCCTCTCCCAGATCATCAGTCACGAAATCCATATGTGGACTTCATAACACACAAACTTAATGAAGTATGACATTAAATTTTAGTCCATTTTTATATTTAGTTTATTTTAATTTTTTATTTAAATATAAGGTGATTAAAATAAGGCGCGTAGCTGGGACTAATATAGACGAGGGCGAAGTCGCAGCAGCGAGGCCCCTTTTTTAACACGCTTTTATTAGCTTGGGTTGTATCTATCTATCTATCTATTTATTTATGTAACGGAATCTTTGAGCCTAATTTTTACCAACTCCCAGCGATTCAATTTCTTTGAAACTTTGCACACGTATCAAGGACCGATGACAATGCAATAATTTAAAAACAGTATCCCGTTATCCTGATTAGGACCGCCAGGATAAATAAATTCCTTTAAAAAACCCCATGCAACAGTGAAGCTTTAAATGAAATGATGAGATTACAAAATAGTTTGTAAAACATTTCAATATCACATGACCGCAGAAAACTAATTGATATATCGAACTAAAAAATTAAAAATAAATAATAGTTTAAAAAAACTAAAAAACACGCTTTTATATGCAACCGAACTAAAAATTAGAAAATAATTTTTCATTACAAAGAGTTTCTCACTTCAGAATAAAAGCGTGGGGTGCTTAATATATTAAATGTTATAATTATTCTATTTGCAAATATCTAGAAAAGTTATGAAAAAAAATAGTAAAATGCACCCCACGCTTTTTACTCTGAAGTGACAAACTCTTTGTAATGAAAAATTATTTTCTAATTTTTAGTTCGGTTGCATATCAAAGCGTCTTTTTTAGTTTTTTTAACTATTATTTATTTTCATTGCCAAGATCTATCCAATTAATATCTATCTTACTGAACTCACACAAAATACCTACTCATGAGAGTGAAAATGTGTAAATGCTCGAAATAATATTAAATTGAATTAAACATTTTCGGAAATGATTTAAATTGATGAAAATATTTTCTAAAAGCGCCATCTATTATTAAAGAGTTACTCATTGAACAACTAGTGATATTACACGATTTTGTTTTAACGCGGTCTTAATAATAATAATAATATTCTATAATACTACTCTCTTGAACTCCCATTTTGTCTTTTACTTTTCAACTGATAAACGACGTGTCGCATGGTGTCTATCTTCAACCGTTTTCAAGTGATCTGTTATCATTTGAAAACGGTTAGTTCTGGTTAGTATAAACACCATCCGAAACGTCGTGTATCAGTTAAAAAATAAAATAAAATGGAAGTCCAAAAAGTAGTATTATTCAAAAAGGGCTATTATCATGAAGTCCATTTGATTGCTGGCACAGGTACAAAGGTCTTTTCTATTGTTTAAGGTTTTAATAGACAATGGGTTTACCCCAGAATGGATACTTCTTCAAAAAGAAATACGTGAAGAAGCACATATGTTCAGGAAAAACCTATTTTTGGAAAGGCAATACTTTGGTCCCTATCCTCTATCAGTAGAAGACAATATAGAGTGGAGTGAACAAGTGTACAAATATAAAAATGTTGTAGATAAAATTAATAAAAAAATAGCCAAATTTAACCTGGTAGTACCTATTTTGAATAAACAAATGCTTCAAATTTGCTTGGAAAGAGAAGCTCAAAAAGCAATGGTTACTGGTGACTCTTATGAAGATTTGAGGTATGAAAATGGAAAAAATGGCAAAAATAACGAAAAACGTTTAGAGTCGCCAGCAACTGACAGTGTGACTATATTTGGTTTGATTGACTACTTTTTAAAGGAAAATGACTGATAAATTTGTTCATTGTAGTATACAGGATGTAAATATTGTTAAGTTTAAACGAGTTTAAAATATAAAAACATTATAAATACTCTGTAACTTTTACTATATTCCTATTTTAAATCCCACACATTAATTTTTTGGAATGTGAGAACAGCCAAAAGTGAAAGGATGCTAAATCTGGCATATATGGCAGGTATTGCAAAAATTAGTACTTTAATTCACTGATTTTTATGATGACTTTTGGAGCTGTGTGGGAGGGCGAGTTACCTTAGTGCAAATTAACTTTTTTTTCAGTGTTTTCACTAAAACAAAGCGTTTAAAAAGGACAATTCTTTGGTTCACCTTGTATTTTACATATATTTAAAATTAAAAAAAAACACACATTGTTTAAAATAAAAAATATGTTTATTTTGTTTGATTACATTAGATTGCACAACCTGAAATGTACAAATTAATTAAACAGAATGCTGAATGTCTTTCTTTAATAGCACTAAACTTTGTAATTGAATTATCAATAAACAAAACCAAAGGCTAATTAAATTTCATGTTTCCAAAATAAACATTATACATTTGCAATAGTAAGAATTATAATTTTTTTATTTTGGTATGATCTACACGGTGTACCATATAAAAGGCTAAAATTACATAAATATCCTCTAAAACTTTAAAGATATACTGTAGGATATATTTAAAAAAGGGTAAGTGATAAGGAGTTTAAATAAGTACCGTTTAAAATATTTTATATTGTTTGTCTTGCGCCTTCGCCATTTTAGTTCTTAGGCAATATTCCAACTGTATTTTGTTTTTAATTTTAACCTAAGCTAACAGATCAAAAATTAAACGGTTATAATAATTAATAAGTCAATAAATCCAACAAATTACGAATAGCAATACTTACAAGTATTTTTCGTTAGTGCTGAAAAGCTATATTAGCTTAAATTTTGACAACGGTGGCAGACTTGCCACCGAAACGTCGATTATTAATTATCTTTTTACTTGTTTAAATTTATTTTATTTTTTTTAGTACTTTTAATTTTATTTTGGCGTGTACCCAAATAAATACCATCCATTAAATGAATCCGCCAAACTACAGAACATATCTTCAATTAAATTTTGAGTGTTACAAAATTTGAAATGGTGAAGGCAGACCTAAATAGTTTTTCGATTTTGGAAAAATTAGTTTTTATTTTGCCTATATTTTTAAAAAAAAATAACCTTATCTTGGCGATTCCCCCTGCACCATTTTATGGATTAGAAAATATTACTATTTTATTAATTTATGTAAATAAAAACCTTAATTTTTCAGAACATATTAAAACTGTATGTAAAAAAATTAGCTCAGGTTGTTATGCTCTTAGAATTCTTTCTACTGAACTTGATTTTCCACTATTGAAAACTAGTTATTTAACATTAATTAAATCAATAATAAAATATGGTATTTGTTTCTGGGGAAACTCTAGTCAAAATCTGTTAAGCTCAGTTTTTATTTTTCAAAAAAGAGCTATAAGAACTATTTGCAAAATCAAATCTAGGGAATCTTGCAAACCTTTATTTATTAAACTTAAGATATTGACACTGACATCTACTTTTATATAATTTTAGAAATAACTCCTGCATTGATCTACTTATACCACATTCAAATATGATTAAAAAATCTATAATTTATGAATTAAAAAGATATTTTAATCAGTTACCAAATTCTATAAAAAATATTAAAAACATAAAGAAATTAAAAAAATATGTTAAAACAATTTAACTTAAAAGAGGTTATTACAATTTAAATGAATTAGGAAAAATAGAAGACAAATATATTTTTTTAATCGTTCATTAAACACTTTAAAGGGGTCAAATGCTCTCCTGAAATCCACTCTTAAATTTATTTATTGTTTCAAATATCTTAAGAAGAATGAATAGAGACCGATAGAATTTTCGACAATAAAATTATAGTTTTGATTTTGTGAAGTTATTTCAATTTGTTATCAAAATATTTAAAAAAACAATTTGAAGGTTGGTTTTAGGGGTGCATTTTACCCCTTAAAAGAGCTTAGGCACTGACTTAAATTATTCAAAATGAAACAAAATTGTGAATTATTTTTAAAATATTGTCATTTTTCGTTTGTATGAATTATAGATTATTTAAAAAGTCTTTGTTTAATTGTAAAAGATTACAGTACTAATTAAAAATAGCTTTGTTTTTTCAGATTTTAAGAAAAATAAAGAATAAGAAAACTAAAATGGCGAAGGCGCGTGCGAGTAACAATGGTACAGCCTATGTAACGATGACAGGTCACAAAATGTGAACAAGTGACATCAATGTGATCTAACTTTTTAAAAGGAACCCAACCAGTACTTGTTTTTCAAAATACTTTGTTTTTTCTAAACACCCTTTGACATTTATATATTAAACAGGGTATTCCTACACATGATGTCCATATTAAAGAATGTGATTGTACATAGTTTTCATTTATATTTTGCCACCCACTTTTAACTATAACCATGAAGATAATAGATAAAAAAATATGAAACATTTAAAATAATAATATTAATAATAATAATAATAAATGTCTTTTTATTGATACTGAAACACGGGCGGTCATATCGACTTTTTGAGGAGGGGGCCATGGGCCGAGGAGAAGTGTGTGAGGTGGCAAAAACAAGGTCCACTAACCTCTTTTTATTGGTTTCACCTTTCATTATTTTTACAAAATTACACAAAACCTCCTTCCCACGTATTTGAAAAGATCCTCACTCTTCAATTCCATCATCAGCCTCACCCCTCGGACCAACCTTGAGGGGGGACCCTCAATAAATGCCCATATTTGCCATTAGTCATGTATGAAACACAATAAAATAAAAAAGATGTCGCATCCAAGGGGGGCCATGCCCCCTATGACCGCCCCTGTACTGAAACAAAGTACAATCGGAAACAATAAAATAAAATTAGAGAAAATGTATTCTTTACATGGTTAATATGGAAATTTCAGTGGAAACAAGGCGCAGTCTAGCCAAGGAGGCTACTCTACTGAACCTTGCTCCACTGATATTATATAGAACGTTTTTTTCTACCCCTCTTGGTTACAGTTAAAAGTGAGTGGCAAAATATAGATGAAAACCCTGTACAGATGAATTTACACAAAAAAAAAACCTTATAATCATGTTTTTCAAAGATCTGCAGAGTAAACATTTTCTTTTTAATATTCCTTGCACAGATTTGAACTTTGGCCTCCACCATAGTAAAACCAATATTACTAAAATATCAACTTCTAAGGAGGTTGTCATAGTTGTGATTTTTTTGTCTATTTACACTTTCTAATATGGTCATGACGGTTAGGAGCACCCTGTATACTTCATATCTATACAGGGTGTCCGCTAATTAATGGTACACAGTTGTCCTATTTCAGTAATCTCTCCTTTTCTTTCTACACAAAAAAGGTATACTTGGTGAAAAATCATCTAAATAACCGTTCTCAAGACATTTTCTTTAAGTTCTTTAGTGCAACTAATAAATAGCTTTAATTAAAGCATATTAACTATAACTTCAACTACCACATCATATACAAATAATTTAATGTATTCTCCAATATACTTTTGGTGGCACTAAATAACTTAAACGCAATATCTCAAAAATGGCTGCTCAGAGTGATTCTCACAAAGTAACCTTTTTTGTGTAGAAAGCGTAGAAAAGTTTGTTGGTATACTAGCTTGTACATACAGGGTAGCACAAGAAAAAGTTGTCATGTTTTAGAGATATTTTGGCATAAAAAATCTGTGGTTAATCTATGCACCATTATTTAGTGGACACCCTATGTTTAGATACTTCTACATACACACCTGTTCTTTGCTTGGAATTTCCAGGATTCAGCTTTATACTTAAAAAGGTTTTCAGGCCTTATTAAGTTTTTTTTACTAGAATTCACTACTGCAATATAAATTTCAATATTTTACAAAAATAAAATTAGGAAGAGCAGATAGATGGATAAAAATAGTAAGAGATACAAAAGTGAATATTAAAATTATTATGTTTATAAGGTACTTCTAGTAAATGCTTAAATTTGGTGTTATAAAAAGATTACTTTAATTTATTATTAAAAATATTGTCTATGCCTATTGCACTATCAGCTTTTGGAGTGCAAAAATAACTTTCCTAAAGTTTACAAATTTGGGAAGTCATATGCGAAGTACAAACATTATTTTTTAAATATTCTTAGCAGTCAATGAATAAAACTGGTTAGTAAATAATAAAAATATAAATTATGAACATGTTTAACATTCCTAATGAAATAAAAATCGAATTCTAAAAAAATAGGATCTTAAATTATAACAAATGCAATATTAGGATTAGTTTTGAATAATATAAATAAATAGTAGAAAAAAAGCTTATATGAATATTTAAAAATGATGATAAACAATGATTTCTTCTTAATTATTACCTATAACAAAATATTTTACAGTTTTTACTATCTACGAATATTAAAACCCTTTGTTCCATCAGGTCCCCGTGGCAATCTTATTATATTATCCGATTCTGAAGGTTTTGGTTTCACTATACTTATTCTAAAAAAATAGTGCATATCATCATTAAAGTTGTGGGAAATGTGTGTTATATTTAGAAAAGTGACGTAAACCAAAAATACATTCATTTTTTTAATACTTAAAATCAGTGTTAAAAATCAAATTATACTATCAACAGGGTTGGCCATTTTTCAAATTTAAGTTGTGACAAAACAGTTTTTTTTATTGTTGGTAATTTTTTCAAATTTGGCCTATTGCCTCATTTACTAAAATTTTTATAGGGACTTTTTAATTGAACATGATTCAATCTTGAAATATCCACCATCAAAATTAAAAATACATTCTTTCTGCAAACAATTCTTGATTACCAGGTATAAATAGCATACAATTTTTGATTTACACCTTTTAAAAACTTGTTTTTCACATTATTTTAAATTTTTGTCCATTACATTTCAAAGGTTCATCACTTCAATGGCAGTTGTTTTTGAAAAAATTTGGTACCTATACAGGGGTTTTTGGGGCGCTGATCACGAATCTGTTGAAAAATGGTGTTTTAAACGTTGAAAATCAAATATTCTGTGCAAAATGAAGGGGAAAAATGTGAAAATTGAGTTAGTTTGATTTTCAACTTTGATGATGGATATCTCGGGAATGAAAAAAAATTCTTACAGATGCGCGATCAGCATCCTAAAAACCCCTGTATACCAAATTTCGTTAAAATCTGAGTTTCCACAACTTTCTAGACAATTACCAAAAGTTGTCATAACTTATACTACAAACTTACCTTTCTTCTTGTTTCTCTGAACTAGCTTCCCCTAGTATCCTTAACCTTGCTTCCGCATATTCTAGTTCTCGTTGTTGTAAAGTCTTTTTAGGTATAGGTTTTCTAATATCACTAATATTTTGTGCATCTTTTACAGGCCTTCTTAAAATTTTAACCATTGGTTCTGGAGGTACATATTGAGATCTTAAGGCATCTTCACCGGTTAAAGTCACTTGTATTGGACCCTTTTCTATATTTCCATTTATACTAAAATTTATTTTTTTAAAATCATAGAGTAATAATAGTGGTTTCAGGTGTCAAAAATTACACATACATGTATTTCATTTAACCACACACAGTATGTCAAATTTAATTGAACAACACTAAGAAAAATTAACTATTATAATAGACAAAAATCCTTCCGACAAATTTGTGGAATTGATCCTTATTTGTGCTCCCATTCGGACTCCAAGCACTTTAAATATTATTGTGTAAATTTTTGGTAGAATAGCAATACTTTTTAAACCATTCAGTACGTGTAATACGGCTTTTGCACTTGTAACAGCTAACTGAGCAATACGAAGAGTTTGTAAAGAACCTCGCATTGAAAAAGGTAAACAACTGCACACCATGGTTAATACTGAGCTGAGAATTATCAATTTGCAACTAAGGTTTGACTTTGAAATAATAATTAAGATTATTACCTATTTTCCTCTAAACTTGGCATGATCAGCTTGTTAAATTTCTTTTCTAAAACCTAAAAAAATCATGAAATCTCTACATATAACCTCAATTTTTGGGCAAAACTTTCACCATTAAAGAAATTAATAAGTAACACTTTTTCTACTTGAAATATTATGATTTTATTACTTTATATAATGCTTTCTTACATCAGTCTCTTCAATGTCTTCCCAATTATCTATTTCTAAAAATTCATCCTGCTGTTTAGCAGCCATGATTGGACCCATTTGTCATCCACATGTCAAAAACTCCGTATTTTACGATGAATTAACTTCGAATAATCCCAGTACCATTATATTGATGGTGAAATGAATTATTTATTTTTATAATTCATTGTAAATTTGTTAAAATGTACGGGAAAAACGTATATTTTTACGAAAATAGACACAACTTTTCAATACTCCGAACGTGAAAAAGAAATGTTCAAGTTACGACGTACGACGTACGTCATGTCGTTGTCATTCTTGACACATGTACGTATGTTTCACAAAGTACGGCATGGTGATGCAAAGTCGATCATAGATTTTTGTCGATAGGAAATTTTAAAAATGGATTAATCGGGCTTTTTCTGTTTTCGGCGAAATGAAAATTAAACCAACCCTATTTTCACTATATACCCCCTTCTTTTTGCACACAATTTTTATTTAAAGCTTAGGTGGCACACAATATTTAATTTACATCATTTAAAAACAGTCTTTTACTTATTTTACACATTATTTCTATTAAATTGCAAAGCTTCAACCCCCAAACGCTACAACCATGTATACACACAATACCGCCAAAGACTACTACGATTGGAATGATTAAAAGTAAAGCTTTGCAAATTATTGAAAAAAAAGGTGTAAAATAAATAGAAAAAACAGATGGTGTAAATCAAATATTGTGTGCCAATTTAGCTCTAATTCAAACAAACAAATTACTAAGAGTAATATATCTTATTTCGTTTAAATAATCCTAATAGAGGAATAAAATTAAAAAACAAAATATATATTTTATTTATTATGTACCTTTGACTTTACAATACAACATGTAAGAAAATAAATATCATATAAAAGTTGTTTGCTACTGTGATTAAAAATAACAATTTTTTTAACACCTACTAACATATTTCTAAACTACTAGTAAAATATGAATCTTGTTAAAAAAATAACACTAAAATTTGTTTTGTTTTCGTCATTTTCCCAATTTGAAAACTCCACTTACTCCCTTGCGTATACTTTTGTTTTCTGGTGCCTAAAAAGTACATAAAATGTAGTGAATTAACTGACAGCCTATTTCACTTCAGGACTGGCAAAAAAGACACAAATATACTACCTTAGAAGCCATAGCTCCTAAGTTATAGTTTTTTGGAAACATATTTACATTATCTTATTACAAAGCAATGAAGCAAAGTATACAAAATATACTTCCAAAAAAATTACCGCATAACCTCGGGATTTTTTTTTAAATCAGGGGCGTAGGTACTATGAGGCTAGGCAAGGCAGTGCCCTACCTGGGAGTGCCAGGGCCCCCTAGCTTAGGGGGCCCCTTGGAGTTAAAAGGGCCCTCGGGCTAAGTACAAAAAATACTGAAAACAAGTGTGATGAAAAATAAGGGAAGGATCTTTATTTCTTTCTTAATTTTTTTTTTTAATGTCCCTACTTTACTTTTTTGCCCTGGTTTTGGTGTATTGGTTAGTATTATGCGCTCTTGGTTAGTATGATTAAAGATAGATAAAAAAAATGGAAAGTTAAAGAAACTTAAAAAGTCATAAGGACATTTTTTTCTTCAATTTTTTAGGGGCCCTACTTTACTTTTTTGCCCCAGGGCCTGCTGCCCTAACTACGCCAATGTTTTAAATGCTCATATTTCTTTTAATAATCACCATATCAACCTAATTAAGTAAAGAAAATATCAGAAATGAGTAAGGGTATAATTTAATCACAAATGTGATAACTCCCTTTTAACAGCAGATCATAGAGGGCAATTAAAAATTATTAGTTTTTTCAAAAACTTTTAATATATGGTTAAAAGCAAATACTAACAGCTATTCCGAAGTTATAGCTTGACGTTTCCATGACATTTTCTTTTATTTTCGTTTTGATAAGTTGATTATTAAAAGAGATATGACCAAATGGAAGCATTTTTGTATTGAAGCTTATCGAAGGAATCGAGCATATGGGATAATTTTTGCGGGTAGTGTATTTTCTATGATAAGTATAGTAATAGGCGTATCAATATCAAATAACATAAAAATATTTAAACTAAAAACTGGCAAAAACACATAAACAAACGAATATCCTAAGCATATTACATTTTTTGTAAATTACTGTGATAAAAACATGACATATAGCAGAAATTATATAGCTGTAACAACTGGCAAATTCTAAAAATATTTTACCTTTTCCCCAACATTCCTCATCTTATGCTACAAGAAAATAAATTATTATTAATGTGTGGAATTTACTTTATATAAAAATGATTTATTACCACCAAAGCAACTTAATGTGACAAGAAATTTAAGTAGACAGCTTTTTATTCGATCTGCGTTTTTAAATTTTTACAAAAATGACAAACTATATTTTTAGCCAAAGTGACTTTATACAGGGTGTCTGGAAAGTCAACGAAAAAACTGAAAAAGATAATGGAACAATCCAGAAGCATCCAGAAAAACATAATAAATGACCTCAGTAAAAAATCGTTGATTTTTGAGATATATACAATATACAAAATTCAAAAAGATTTTTGATTGTCATACCTAAAGAAATTCATATTTTTATATTTGGATTTAAAGTTTGCAGCAGTGAATAGCTATTTTATTGAAAAAAGATTAAAATTAAACGAAAAGTTAACTATTTTATTTTCAATATTTCAAAAAATATATTTTTCATAATGGTAGGGAGCCCCCGGGATTTACTACAGCGCGGCAGTTTATATCATCTTGTACCTGGTTAAGTACCTCCACGTATACAGGGCCGATCGTAAAAAAATATATCCGTCAGAAATTTTCGAGTGCGTCAGATTAAGATAGAGAAAGTTAATTTTAATGTAAACAGTGTATATTCCACTAATATGACAATTTGAGAGTGACGTAAAGAAAGCGAAGGGCTACGAAGTTGTAAAAAAACACATCATTTAGAAATTTTCGAGCGTGGCTATTTTTTAAATTATTTTAAAGAAAATAATTCAAAGATAACAAAAATATATAACTCGATACGATCGGAACGATTTTCACAAGCCGAAATAATAACAGTATTTTTTGACATATTTACAAATAAAAATCTAAAGCCGTTTCCGCCACCGATGAAAAGGTATACATTAAATAGCTTTGCAACCCAATAGGTCTCTATGACGCTCGAGTAAATCCCCATTTAGCATTGTGGGCTCCCCGACTATAAAGACTCTTGCTTTATCTGAAATAGCAGAAGCCTTAGCGGGTGTCTATAAATTACGTGAGGCGTTTTTGGTGAGATATGGTAATATTCACTTCAACCCCCTTCGCCCTAAAGGTCTCACTAATTTATGGAAGCCCATTAATAAGAATCGCCATATCATATACAGGGTACTGGTTTTCGACTCTCCCTTATTAGATAATAATGGTTAGTAGAGTGTCTCCTTACAACTTGTATAATAAAAATATCATATTTTATTGAAACTTACGTGTCTAGAACCCAACAACATTTTAGCCTTATCTTCTTCCTGCGGAGCTGAACTATCTTCTCCAGTTCCTGTACTTCTTTTAATTTGTAATTTTTGTTTTATTGCCTAAAAATAAATTCCATAAGAATTTAACTATAGATTGTTTTAGAGGTGGTGAATGTTTCTCATACCTTGTTCTCTTTTTATACCATCTAAACCAAGAGAGACAAAAAAAATTATGTTGTGATATTATTTAGAAAGTATTCTTACTTTATAAAGGTATATTTTTAAGAACGTAAACAAGTGTTTTTATAGATGTTCTTATCAAGGCATCAACATTCTTTAGACCTATGTACACGATCTTAAGGAAATAAAATTCAGTTAATTTTGCACAGTAAAAACAAGAAGTTTTATTTACAATGTCACTGACGTAAGTCTAAGAGAAATCGTTAATAATCAAACAAATGTCAACAACTATCGTAATCGTTTTTCGAAATTTTAGACATCTCAAATATTTTCATTAATTTTTATGTAAAAGTTGGGTAAATAGGAAACTTATAAGTGTTTAGTACTTATGTTTCGAACTAACCGACTATTCAGACCTATTTTGCTGTACTGTGAACATGTGCTTAACCTGCAACTTAATGAACGCAAATTATTTGTGCAATTTTAAATGTTAAGTACTGTTTTGTGATTTATATATGATTACTGTAAAGTGTTAGTATTGTTAATATAGGTCGTTATTATAAAATATGCCTCAACAATAAACAGAAGCCCAACAAGTTCTTATTTTAAAGATGGTAACGTATTTTCAAATGAAGAAAAAGAAGGTAAACTGTATTACCCGTTAGTGCGGTATTTAATGTTAAAAATATTTTAATTCCAATAAGTTTAAAAGTTTTTTTAAATTAAATAAAGTTAAAGTTTAATAAATATATTCTAACGTCTAAATTAAAAATTCAAAGTTTTTCTTTTGGTTTAATATATGTTACAATACACGACCTACCCTAATCTGGATATGACGTCAGGTAATGTGACGAAACATTCACCACCTCTGAAACAATATAGCCTAGACTATTTTTTTTACTTTTCCTCTTCACGAATAGGAATATAAGAAAGGTAAGTAGCAAAAAAATATTTTTAATTCTTTATTTTTATTACCTGTGACAAAATGACCTTTTTCGTATCGTTTCTTATGGCCATAAGCAAATCCAGCCAGGTCCATGTCATATTGTGATATTCCAAGGTTGGAATGACAATGGACACATCTCTCAGATCTTCCAAATTCTTTTCTTTTGTACCTTTGTAACTTACTTTAACCGGCACCTCCGGAATTTTTATATAGACGAACAACTTGTTTTTCTCGGCTCTCTCCTGAAAACATTTTTAATAATAAAAAAACTTAACTGTGAAATTTACACCAAAATGTTTACTTTCACTTAAAGATTGTTAACATATTACAGAGTGAGGCCGCTATTTTGTAATTTTCAATTCTGGTGTAAAAATTTTCGAGAGAATCTCACAAAAGTATAGACACGGCCAAATATCTCGAAAACTAAGAGCAATAGAAACAAGTTTCAAATAAAAAAGTTGCAATAAAGGAAACGGAGAATCTTATAGTGACCTTGGATTTGACATTAAAAGTGGCATTAATGAATATTTCAAAGTCAAATTGACTGATTTAAATGGCATCCGCCTTTTTAATTCAGAAATTAAAAACGGAAATTTTTTTCATAGAATAGTATTACTAAGTTAAGGTTTAAAAGTAGACAAAATTTTATTTGAAGGTCAAATGTACCGGGTCTACCCCATTTAAGTTTTTATTTTCCAACGTACAATATAATTAACAATATTATGTATTGGATTAATTCTGTGGTTTCCGAATTAGTAATCAGATTTTTATTATCTCTTAAGATATACAGGATACGACAAAAAGTATAATTTTTTAATGAAACACCTTATACAGGGTGTCCGGGAAAATGTGGAAATCTCTCGCACACATATGGAACAGATGAAAATAACACGACAAGCTCCTATAAAATTTTTCCGTTTAAGCCCCCCTGCGGAGAGGGATTTTTCGTGAATAACTCTTAAAGCGCTCTGTATAATTTGATATTTTAGTACGATGCATATTAGTAAAGACCTCTTAAAATAGTGCCCTTGAAACTTATGTCGCTTCTTTAGTTTGACGGGAACGGACTAGTTTTCGCACATTATTGATAAAATTTTTACGCTCTGTATGGTAAAGACACAAAAAATATGTTTTTGGGTAGTTTAAACCATTTGCTAAAAAAAGGTACTCTTGTTTGACATCGATAAAATGAGCCATTTTCGAGTAATAATTAGTACAAGTAATAAATTCCTGACCTGCTACGAGAGGACTTCAATACTGAATCAAAAATTATAAATTACATCGAAAATAAAATATTGTGTTATTAAACAAAAATAAACTCTTATTGTTAAAATAATTTTTTACTCGAAAACGGCTCATTTTATCGATGTCAAACCAGAGTACCTTTTTTTAGCAAAAGGTTTAAACTACCCAAAAACATATTTTTGTGTCTTCGCTTTGTCGCTTCTTTAGTTTGCCAGGGACGGACTAGTTTTCGCACATTATTGATAATATTTTTTACGCCCTGTATGGTGAAGACACAAAAAATATGTTTTGGGTAGTTTAAACCTTTTGCTAAAAAAAGGTACTCTGGTTTGACATCGATAAAATGAGCCGTTTTCGAGTAAAAAATTATTTTAACAATAAGAGTTTATTTTTGTTTAATAACACAATATTTTATTTTCGATGTAATTTATAATTTTTGATTCAGTATTGAAGTCCTCTCGTAGCAGGTCAGGAATTTATTACTTGTACTAATTATTACTCGAAAATGGCTCATTTTATCGATGTCAAACAAGAGTACCTTTTTTTAGCAAATGGTTTAAACTACCCAAAAACATATTTTTGTGTCTTTACCATACAGAGCGTAAAAATTTTTATCAATAATGTGCGAAAACTAGTCCGTTCCCGTCAAACTAAAGAAGCGACATAAGTTTCAAGGGCACTATTTTAAGAGGTCTTTACTAATATGCATCGTACTAAAATATTATCAAATTATACAGAGCGCTTTAAAAGTTATTCACGAAAAATCGCTCGCTGCCCCCTTTAGGGGATCATATCTCCGCAGGGGGCTTAAACGAAAAATTTTATAGGAACTTGTCGTATTATTTTCATCTATTCCATACGTGTGCGAGAGATTTCCACATTTTCCCGGACACCCTGTATATTATTTTACCATTAAAAAGATCTTTCAAAAACCTTTAAAAAATACCAGAATTCATATACCTATCTCAATTAGTTTTCGCAATATGGCCCTGCAAATCTGAAGAATCATTTTTAATTCCCATTAGAAACGTAATAAACCTACATCCCCTAAACTTTTTAATTTTTTACCGTATAAAAAATAAAAACACCATATTGTCGGGATGATTCTGTAGTATCTGTATCTTTTATAAGAATTCTTTTTTCTCCTAAGATGTACAGGGTACGACAAAAGTATATTTTTTTTAATGGAACACCCTGTATATTGACTCACCATTTAAAAGATAATTTAAAGAGCGTTACAAAATACTATATTTTATAAGCATATCTTTAATGGTTTTGGAAATATCCCCATAAATAGAATTATAGGCCAATAATTATAGCCCTAATATAACCTAACTACATAATTAAAATTTACACTTATTCTTTAGATTTGGATGATCACATTTCCGAAACTAATAAAGATTTATATATAATATAATATACAGGGTGTCCATTTAAAAAAAATATACTTTTGTCTTACCCTGTATATTTTAAGAGATAATAAAAATCTAATTATTGATTCAGATAGTACAGAATTAAACCAAATAAGTAATATAATTATTTATTTTGTATGATAAAAAATAAAAAAGTTAAGGGGGTGAAAATTTATAACTTGACACCTGGTACAACTTTTTTCTATAGTCCTTATTTTTCAAAATAGTATGCAGTTTCCATACTTTTAGGACACCTTGTATCTCTTTTAAAAATATGCCGCTTCAATATAAATACAACCTTCATCTTTTCCACTTCATCAATGTGCACATAAAAGTTTGAGTCTCTGTTTTTCTTAATTTTCCCTTTTTTGGTCTTTGGTTCCGCATCTCCGTCTTCACTAGCTCTATCGTTGTACTCCGCACTTTCCGTATCTCTTTCAGGAAACGAGAATTTCATCATTGTATTGTAAAATTTTTTGTCAGCCCTGGAAATTTTTAATAAAATACTATTTGAATATATTAAAACTTGAGGCGGAGATTCAACATCGTAAAACAAAGGTGCAGCTTCAAATCATATTTTTTTAATGTCATTGGTTTTCAAGTTACAACCCCTGAAAGTTTAATTTTTTAAATTTTTTGCTTAAGCTAAAACAGATATGACACATATTGACAGCATAGACCAATGACATGAAAAACAAAAAATATATGAAGCTGTTCCATTATTTTACCATGTAGAATTAACGCCTTAAGTATCGTGGTATCCATTTTTGAATCACCCTGTGTTGTTACAAACGAGATTCTTTAAAATGGTAAAAATAAGCTTAGCGTTACTAAAAAAAAGGAAAGTGGAAATATTTTATTTTTTTAATAAGTTCTGAATAACCAATATTCCGTATTTATTGTAATATCTTACCTATTGTTAAAGGTACTAGGTTGATTTCAAAATGCTCCTTGACTGAAATTCCCCCAACCGGAGGTTTTTCCCTGCAAAATATCCTTAGAACTTTCTGAAATAAGATTTAAAATCAGTGTAAATTCACCCAAATATAGAATAAGGTTTAAATATTTTGGAATAAAAACAAATGGCTTATTTTACCTTATGTTCAATTGGCATATCGTATTGTATCTCAGTCGGACAAAGAATCTCCTTATAAATTTCATTGGGAACTAAATTTGTCATTCTTAAGTATCCTAACTCTAATAAATGCTCTACCGAATCATCAGACTTTGAGTTCTTTGTATACCTAAAAAGTTAGTTACCATAAGAACAAACAACCAATCACTAAAAACCCATATCCATATCTAAGACGCCTTAAAATACAGACCGGGTGTTCTATTTATAAATGTAGGTATGTATCGACCACCATTACCACAATCTGGCTATTACGTTCCTAGAGCAAAAAAATAGATATTGAAATAGGCTTAAATCTTTGGTTAGCACTATTATATTGATAGCCCTAGCAGTGTTCCGTCATGCCAAGTAAGGGCATCTATTAGATCATGGATTATGAGGGAATCCCAAGACTAATGAAGAAGAACACCAGGACAGGGTTAAGCGAAAGTATTCATCAAGGCTTACTCGCCGGAATTTACGAAATACTTTCTGAATTACAACCGGAAGGCAGTAAGAATAATAGTGGGTCAATTAACAGGTCATTGCAGACTAAATAAACACCTGGAAATCATAGGCTTGGTAGAAGGAAACCTATGCAGGTTCTGCCAGGAGGAGGAGGAAACCGCAGAACATGTATGGTGCTTCTGTGAAGCCCTTTGTCGTCTGCGTTTCGCAAAGCTGGGTGTAGAAAAACCTAAAGCGGCAAGATTTACCCGCCGGTTTCAAGCTTGTGGAGTCTGATTAAAAGACCGGCTTGGACAGCGTGCTCTAACCTATGGACGGAGGACACACAATAAACCTAAGCAGGTTGCAGTGATAGAGGATATACAATCCACCTCCTAATCTAATCTAATCTAATTATTATCTTGATCTGGCTTGACGTAGTTGTAGCATGGTACATATGCTAAAACTGAAGTCAAGCCCAGCTATCTTAATTTGATAATGAATTAAAGTTAAAAAAAATTTTGAAAATGAGCATTTACCAAATTGCACTAAAAAGAATAAAATAAACTTTTTCTTTAAAACTTCTACTATTAACATTTAACGTCATTACACAATTTATAGGATAAACACTTATTGCGAGATTTAAGTTCTTATATTTAATTAGTTAAAAAAATTATCTACACAGGTAAATCTCGCGACAAGCTTTTATATTAGATATAAACACAAATGATTGTGTTTTTGAGGCATTTATATGAAAAAATTAGTTGAATCCAAATTTGATACTCACAAAAAGTTACTTAATACTAAATCAGCAATACCGATCTGACCATCGGCCTCTGTAAGTCTCCACTGCGCATGTTTAAAGCATATCTCGTTAGCTCTCACGATAGTAAGCGGTTTATCGCTGCGTGTTGAAGCGATTCTTGCATTCGCCAAAAGTTGGGTCTCTTTGTAGCAAGATAACATCATATCTAGTTCGTCGCTTTGTAAGATGAGATTCATTTTACAATCATGCATCTGAAATATAAAAAGATATGTCAAAGGAAATAGATATATTAGCGATGTTAAACACAACAAAAAGGATCCACCACCAAAATTTTATACATCTACTACTTCCTTTATTTAAGTTATGGCAAAAAATACGTCATTTACGGTAACCTTACTCTCGAACAGTCTTCCATCTCTTTTTAAATACAGCTAGTAGATTAAGACAAGAACTGACCCTTCACCTTCGCCTCCTCTTAAAAAATCCCGTAATATATAAAAAAACAAAGGTGACTTCGTTGAAAAGGTGTATTAGTCCGGTAAAATATTGAAATATCGGCTAATGGGGCATTCCACGCGAAATGGGAAAAGGACTAAGGGTTTCAGTTCAGGGAGTGAAAATGGCAAAAAAATTCCCTTTAAAATCAAAAATTGCCGTATCCGAGCGTTTTTCCTTATATGACTTGGGTTGCCCAAAAAATTAGCTTTGATTCGTTTTCAAATGGCCAGCTTGTATTTATTATAATAGTGTTTTTTCTTATTTTATTATAAATATTTTATAGTTAAATAAATAAATAATAATGTTTCTAAGGTAAACATATTATAAACGTGTTTTTAATAAACAACTTCATGTACACATTTTGTACTTGTCCCACCAGTCACAATTAAAAACAAAAAATACATTGCTTCTACATAGGTAATCAGTCTGACTCTATATAACAATGAAAGTATATAGGATAAATTTTAGATGGAGAAGGAAATATTTCTTAAAGTTCAATGGCCCAACTGAAATTCGACTTTGAAGTATGTCGCGGTAAGAGAAAAGGATTTTTTGATGTCCCACCACTCACACTCGGTCAAGTGATAATTTCAAGAAACGTAGAAAGTAACCGAGTTTTTTAAAAAGGGATTTTGTTAATTAGCTATAATTTTATATTATAAGATATATTTTAGTATAGTATAAGTTTTAATCACATTATTATGGTTTACAATTAGCAAAATTCCTGAGTCAAATGTCCCACCAGTCACTATGAAATGCCCCGAATATTGATTTTTGCCAAATAATCTGTTTTCAAGTTGTTTTGTAAACAATATTCAACTATACTTACAAGCCTCTCTAATCTGTCCAATTCCTGTCTGAGTTCCATATCATCGGGATTCTCTTCCAGCGATTTATTCAGCATATATGTATCCTTTTCTAGTCTTCTTAATTTATTAATAGTATTTCTCACAATCGTCTGTTTTTCCTGTATAGGTCTTCTTTGATCTTCCACACTATAAAGTTGCAATTGGAATCGCATTCTCGCCAGCTTCTCCAACGCTTCCTTCCTATGAGGCTCGACATATAGGAGTAGATTGTTGATTATATCCAACAGCATAGCATACTATAATACAAAATGTAAGTGTCAGTGTGTAGAACACTAGCAGGTAGATATTGGACAAAGAATGCCTGCATCTAAACATACCGGATAGGATAACCGTCTCCACGCATTGGCAAAAATTCAGCATTAAACGTTTTGAAGAGACATGACCTGTTTAGTCGTTCGGCCACTTCAAAAGGTTCATAGGCGATTAAAGCAACAACAAAGCGGAACCAATGCGTCACCTTACCATAAAATAGTTAAATGCCCGCATGTTTTGTCTAATCTCTCACTGTAAGTATTTTAGTTGTCAATGACTTAAAGTGAACAGCACAAAGATTAAAACTATTGTTACAGACTTTCAAAAATGTGTGGTAATTTTCTAGAAACCTGCGGCAACTCCGATTTTAACGAAATTTGGTATACGGGAGTTTTTGGGGCGCTGATCACGAATCTGAAAGATTTTTTTGGCGGAAACGTTTCGTTTTCGAGATATTCATCATCAAAGTTCAAATTTGAACTAAGCTTATTTTCACTATATTCCCCCTTCTTTTTGCAGACAATTCTTTATTTAAAGCTAAAGTGTCACAAAATATTGGATTTTCACCTTTTAAAACCGCGTTTTTCTACGGTTTTTACATTATTTTTGCCTTAAATTGCGTGGCTTTTCTTTGATAATGCGGCAACCATACATACACATAGGGCTTCATGGCACACTGGGATTGAAACGATTCAAAGTATAGCTATGCAATTTAATGCAAAAATAATGTAAAATACGTAAAAAACGGGGTTTTAAAAGGTAAAAATCAAATATTGTGTGCCACTTTGGCTTTAAATCAAGAATTGTGTGCAAAAAGAAGGGGGAATATTGTAAAAATTGGATTAGTTTAAACTTCAAGTCTGATGATGAATATCTCAAGAACAAAACGTTTCCGCCAAGAAATTCTTTCAGATTCGTGATCAGCGCCCCAAAAACCCCGTATACCAAATTTCGTCCAAATCGGAGTTGCCGCAGGTTTCTAGAAAATTACCAAATGTGTTTAGGTTAGAGAATTTTAGAGAGTTAGGATCATTTAATTTAGTTTGTTAATTTATTTAAATAATTAACCTTAATTTTTCCAAGTTCTTTCATCACTTTCGAAGGTATCCGAAAACGCCTAAATTATCCATTGAGAACTTTTATGCCATCCTGTACTATGGAATTTTCGCGATATTTCTCCAAGAATCTAGATCCTTCTTAATTCTTCCACCATACTATAAAAGAGTGACGGGAAACCTCCAATCGAGTAGTATAGATTCGACTTTTGTACTGTAAACTTCGACACATTGACAAGTGAAGATTTTGTCGTTGTTGTAACCATAGTTACGTTCCATTATTAATAAAGGTATAAAAACGAAGACAGGTGTTTTTATACGAGGTGTTTCGGAACACTATACTGACTGACAAGGGTTTTTCGTCACCCTTTTATAGTAACTTATTATACTCCAGAATTTTCTGGTGAATTCTATTAATACGGGATGTAAGAAAAGTTCTTGATAACTCAAGTATTTTTCGAAACCTCCGTAAGTGCTGAAAGAACTTGGAAAAACTAAGATACATTTTTTAATAAATTAATAAACTAAATTAAATATTCCTAACTTTCTACAATTCTAAAATATACTAAACATACATACAAATTTTATTTTTATATTACAATAAAAAAATTTGCTAGTGTCCAACCAAACTTTCGGCCAAAAATCAAGTTTCGGAGGCAGTTTCGGTTTCGGCCAAATTGGCCGAAACTTTGCCGAAACCGAAACTGATTTCGAAAATTGTCGTGCGCACTCGCCTAACTTCGTTTCCCGCGGCACACTCTTGATTTAGAAACTTATAAAAAAATAATTAGGTTCTTAATAAAAGATTAAAACAAAATAATTATACAGTGTTTTCATTTCATGTCCCTAATTAATGCAGAATAATGAAAAAGCGCCCCAAATTTTAGTATTTTAGGGTATTTTATACTTGACCACGTGAGTTTCGGTTTCGGTTTCAGCCGAAACTGAAGCCACGGCCGAACATTCGGTTTTGGTTTCGGTTTCGGCCAAAAACCAGTTTCGATCGGACTCTAATTTTTACCCACCTGTAGAGAATTGGTACAAACGTCCAGATCATAATGCATTAAAGTAAAAGCATCTACACCAGATTGTCTACTATCCCATGGACTAACATCTTCTTGAGGCGGTGGAGGTATTTCCCCAATACCTAAAATGACAATCTGACAATTTTTCATTCATATTTTGCCATTTACTTTTAATTATAACATAACCAAGAAGGATTTAAAAAAACGTTCTGGATAAAAATTTCATACTTTTTCATCTATGATCTTTCGAGTTTAAAAAAGAAACAAATAAACATCAAAAACTCAAGAAAAATGAACAGGTAAACTTTTTTTTCATGGGACACCCTGTATATTATGACCCAATTAAAAAGGTCTTTTAAAAAAATTACAAAAACACCACATCTGATATAATATCTATCTTTAATAGTTTCGGAAATATGACGTTTTAAATCTGGGTATAATTTCCATTACATCTACAGTCTCACCTTAGTGTGGTAGGTAAGTAACATATAATAGGAATTATATCTACTATTTTTCAGATTTAAGTTGTCATATTGTGACGTTAATATTTTGAAATACTACTTGACGTCACTTGGTGCAAATGTACCATATGAAACTATCTTTTTGGGACAATGAGACCGGTAGACCATCAAAACTAACTTTTCATTTTTTAAAAACTAACTTAACTTATTTGAGTAAATAAATTTTGTACGGGCATACCCCCTACTCGGAGTAGCCCGTAAGGGGCTTAACTAAAACTTTAACTTTATACTTGACTTGATACTTTTACTACCCACTTCTTATCTAATCTATCTTCTTTTCTAATTTCTTTCTTTCCCTTTAAATATTAAATTTTCCAGTGTTTGTTTTGCATTTCTACGCGACCCAGTTTGTTTAATGTTTTTATTTTATTATTATAAGAGTAACCTAGAAAATTGTTTGATTTATACTTTTAAAACCTTGACACCTCACGTATATTTTTATGTAGCAAATTTCCCAATGTTAAGTAAACCAACAAAAATGTATACTTATTTTAAAATTCCCAAAAATGTATATTTTTAAAATTCCCAAAATGTATACTTTTTATACTAGGTGTTCACATATGCCCTCTTCCTGAAAGCGTTGGACCCACAACGCTATTAGAAATCAGACAAATTTACTTTAAACCCTTAAAAAAATTAGCAATATTACCGAAAACGATAGTTCCATATAGCTTACAAAATTCAAAAATCTAACAATATTTTACCTATTATTTTAATTAATGTAAATAATCTTAACTTCCCAAAGTTTCAAAAACATCAAAAAGTTTCATCTAAGATTAGAAAAATATAAAAACAAAAAAAAATGTTCAAATAGCCTTTAATCCAAAAAATAATTGTTATGATTGATTAAAAGTCTCGACTTTTTTTTCTTTATTAAAAAATTGTCATTGATTATATTTTTTTCTGTTGTTAACAAAATAATTTGTAAATTTAAGTTTTTTCCAAGTCATTTTATTTAAATATAATTGCAACGGTTAAGATTATTTTTATTTATTTATTTATTTATTTTTTGGAGAAAAGTGGCCTAAATTTTATACCTCCTATATAAAACACTTTAAATACATAGTCATTAACTTTACTAAATATTTACTATACAAAAACATCTGCCTTGGTAAATAAAAAATGTTTATTTTAAACTAGCTAGCTCTGCATTATTAGAAATGGTCTTGACCTTTCCCGCGTATTGTATATCATCAAAACAATGACCCTTTCATAACTTAATATTACATATACGGTGGGTTAAAAAAGAGTTATTATCAAATTTTACTTTTAGGCTACTTTTCTCTGCATATTAAATCATTATTATTTTAAAAAATTTTCTAGTAAATAAACCTTTCGAAAAACTATTAAAAATGGATATATTTAATGTGGTATTTTTGTAAAGCTTAATTTCTTTTTAAAACTTTTACCAAAGATCTATGGTAAATTGATTCTTTACAAGATCTATAAGCTGTTAAAAAAATCATTCAACTTTAGGAACACTAAGACCGGACTCGGTAACTCGCAAGAAAGAAATTTCTTCTCTATTTTCTATTTCCTTTCTATTTCGATCTCCTTAAAGTCTTTCGGCTCGTTCCGCATTTACGAATCGGCAATATAAACGCCTGAAAATAGAAAGACGATTTGGATCTTTCTTTTTTGACATTTATTCTGTTCTATTGTCCGGCGTTTTGTATAAAGTGATCTCGCTCTTCTTACTTGGACATTTACCTTCTTTTATAAGCAGGTCTTTGCGTGGAATTTAGGCCATTGCAATTGTGATCGGATTAATAAACAAATTTTTATTTAGTGTCTTGTCTCTCTTGCCCATCGCCGGGCTGTGGGGGATTTGTCGCTTTTTATAGGTACTTCCATGGCTTCTGCTCTGAAGAATTATCCAGTATAGTTCCTCCACTTACGGTTCCCAACAGAGAGACTCGTCGTTCCGCGCGTATGCAACCCTATACGGTCCAACTGGACAGGCCCCGAACTTCCCAATTTGTTCGTTCTTTTATCCCTAGAGTTTCTAGATTGTGGAACCTGCTGCCCGCGGAGGTCTTTCCTTCCCCCAAATCTTCAAGTATTTAAGTCCCGTGTCAACAAACTCCCTCTTACCTCGCTTAAGACACCCACGGTACGTTAGTATTTAGGCTGTAAGCCTTCGTGGTTTGTCCAAAGATAAAAAAAAATTCCATTGCAGAAAATTGACGAACTAGAAAGAATGATACCGAGTACAGACAAGACATAGAAAAGAAATTACTTTTCTGTCTATTTCTTCTTTCTATCGAGTTACAGAGTGCGGGAGCTTTTAGCGGAATATTTTAAACTTTACCTTCAGGATCAATACTTATATCTCCATATCCAGCATAATAAAACTCACATTTACACCTGGATACGATTCGTTGCAACTAAAACAAATATGAAATACATTTTTAGCAGATTTTATAGATTGTATTATAAAACCTGCTAAAGATTATACATACTTGGCGTGAAGTACTTGGACCCACTGTATCACTAACTACAGCCCCTACAGACACTCCACTACCGACCATATTGGGAACCTCTGATGGTTCTGATATTTCAGCGGATTCTTTTTCCTGAATGTTGTCGACAGTTAACCACATAATATTTTCTACAAAAAAAATAAGAAACACAAGTTAGAGGTTAATCTAGATCTAAAATGGCGAAACATGTTTACAGAAATTACCAGATTTATAAAAGAAAAAGCTAAATAAAACAAAGAAAGGTTAACAGTCAGCGTCCCGAGTAATTTTATATAAAGCCACGAAACATAAGTTTTTGGTTAATTAGACTTGAATTGCAGACACATCAAAACCGACTTTGTACATCCAATGCAGAATTTATAACGGCCTAACTTTTATTGCTAATTATCAAAAGTTATTTTTATTATTTTATTCAGCCAATAAATCATAAAAAAATATTTAAAAAAATATGATACTAGCTGCAAGCAAAATATGACTAAAGCTGTTTTTAGCGTTTGAAAGATTTCTTGCGTGAAAGTTTACTTGCTGCAATTTCTTTTTCTGTGCACGCCCATTTTTCTGTTTTTAAAACTTGCTGCAATATTTCTTTCATGCAAGAAGAATATGAAACGCGATATTTTTCTTGCAACAACCCAAGGTTAGTTTATATTTATAAGGTTGAGACATATCCTCAACTTTTAGGAGGTTCGAGGTCGGGGACGCAAGGAAGGGCACTTCTCGAAGAAAAGTTGGAAAGACTGGGTAAAAATCAAAGCTGAAGATCAATCCAGTGGCGTCTAGAATTTGCGCATTTCATTTTGCATTGTTTTGGAAGTGATATTTGTTGAAAGATGTAATTCCAAATGTTTTTTATTTAAAGTGAAAGAATTTACAACTTAATAATAATAAAAAACTGTTGTGTAAACGGTTGTTCTACTAATGCAATAAACTGTATATCTCCGGCACTAAACAACATGGCCGAAAGATGGGAGATGTGACGCCATAACACGTCAAAGCAATATGGCCGAATGTCGTGACCTTATATAGACCGACTTTGGCAACAACCCTACAGTTTTGGTAATTATTTTAGTGATTTTTAAAAAACCATTCTTAAAAAATTATTACTAGACAATTAACTTAACCTAGAAGAGCGTCGATTGTTGGGTAAAGTATATTTATAAATAATAATTAAAAAATTGATTTGTACATTCATTTTATTTTTAAGATTGTTACAAAATAGTTGTTTTTAAATTTGGGTAAGTTGGTACACCTTATTGTCAAAAGAAATTGCAGCAAGAAACTCCACACTGTAAAATTTTAAAAGCCGTTTTTACACTTTGAAAGTTTTCTTGCATGCAATTATTTCTTGCTGCAATTTTTCAATCTGCGCACGCGCATTTTTCGCATTTTAAAAATTGCTGTAAAGAACGCGTGTGCAGATCGAAAAATTGCAGCAAGAAAACTTTCATGCAAGAAATCTTTGAAACTGTAAAAACAGCTAAACAAGTCCGTTTTACAGTAGGCAAGTTCTTTGTGCAATTTTGTTGCGTGCAACTTTCTTTCAACAATAAACTTGCTCCAAGTTTATTGCAGATTCGTTTTATAGTCGGCAATTCGCTTTTTAATATTGCAAAAATAGGGCAAGGTACCAAAGTGCAAAAATGTGAAAATAAAGTTAGAACTTAACCTACCTATTGACCGGTATTTAGAGTAGCTGTTAAAAATGAAAAAATCGAACGAAAAAGAGCCACCGCGCCTACAATTTGCCTCATTATTGCTGCCGCTACCCTCCTGGGGGATGAAAATTCAAGAAAAAAGCAAGAAGGTGGTCACTTAACTAGTAACTTTGGGTTGGGTTGGTACCACTAAAATAACCAAAATTTTCTTAGACTTGCAGTTGCAACTGCAAGAAAAATCGGTCCAACTGGTAAAGTTGCAAGTCGCAATAAAGTTGCAGAATACGCTGTCAAAAATCAGCTGTTCGCGTACTGCGCATGCCTAACACAAGTTTCTTGCAAGTTGCAGAAAGAACTTGCCGACTGTAAAACGGAGTTAAACAAAATGCATGCAAGAAAAATTGCCGCAAGATAAATGTCATGCAAAAAAACTTTCAAACTGTAAAAACAGCTTAAGAAATGTCAAAAGGTAAGGTTGCCAAGTCGCCTATGTTTTATTGCTAATTATCAAAAGGTAGACTGGGCAGTAGGCTAATGTTAGCCAAGGTTGTTAAACATAAAATATAACAACTCAGAAGAAAAATCCAAAACGTACCATTTGCATCATTTTCTCCTGCATTGACAGTGGCGTAGTACTGCATACATTCCAAAAGTCCAGTCCACGTCGTTTTGGATACGAGTGTCCTGTCTTTCCAAGCAGGTCGATGCACTCGTTGTAAAATTTCGGCTTTGCAGCACTCAAGATAACATATCCATTGGTTTCGCAGCCTTTTAAAAGAACTTGTGCGTTCACGAGTGAAACTAAAAAAATAAAAGAATCTAAATAGAATGTTCATGCCTATAGAGTTTCCTAAGGGCTAAGTAGTCTTAGGATCCAAATGCACCCGAGGAAAATAAACTTTTTAATAAGGAGCGCTCGATCCCATTTAAGCCTATGTTCGCTAAATTTTGTGACGTAATCTTTTCCCGTAATTCTTTGTTTACAATCGTACTGGAAGGTTTTTTCAAGGTTTTAGTGTTATTTTTTTTCTTTTTAGTTATTTGATTTTCATATATGTTTAGTTTTTACTGCTTATAGTTAAATTGACTAGTTATTAGTACTGCAACTACAAAGAATTTTAAAACCTGTAAACAGGGGTCACTGACCTTTGGATATTTTTTTACCGGGAATTTACGTTTAAATCGTTATTAAGGGTAAGATACAATTTTTTTAATGTTTTTAGTGATTTTATTTTATGGTATGCAAGTATTGGTTTATAAACAAAGATATTGCTACAGGGGTGCCTAAAAAATATAGTCAAAGCAATATTTGTTACAAAATTTTTGACCCACCTCGTAAGCACATTTTTAACATGTGCTGTTTTTCCAAAAAGGCCTAAATTATACTTGCTGGTTTATACAGGGTAAATTTTCATAAAATCGCTAGAAATATTGGTTGCAACTTACTTTGCCAATTTTTATGTATAACGTCATCTTCCTGACAAGCCTGGACGCCTTGTAAATGTTGTTGCCTAGAGACAGCGGATAGGTCGTCACTGTAAACAATTGAATTATTGTCAGCTTCCGCAATCAGTTGCTGAAGCATGTTAGCTGCATGGCCTGACTGTAGTTTGCTTATGGGCGAGGGAGTGTCTTGAACAGTGGATGCTGACTGAATAGCCTGGAAATGTTAGTAAAAGAAGACAATAAACATATCAAAATAAAATTCTGTCAAAACACTTTACAAAATATCTTATTTATTTAATGTTTTTATAGACTAGCAAACAAAAAAATTAGATCACTTTAAAATTGTGATTTTTTCCTGGTTACTTACCAAATTTCGTTTTACAATAAAAGCATTGTGGTATTATTTACCTGAATTGAATTATTGGGTGGTGTACTAGTTGGGTCAGTATTCCTTCTTTTCATTGGAGTCGTATTGGTATCTTTCCTAAATCCTTTTAGAGCTTCAGTAGAGAGATTTTTTCATTCTCTAAAATATAAATAAAGAATGTTCTACTTATTACATACAAAAACCAAATTATATAAAGAAATCGTCGCATCACAGTACTTTTCCGGCTAAAGTTTGTATACAGGGTGGGCCAAATTAAACTTGCACACTTTTTAACTAATAATAACTTTTTATCTGATCCATTTTTTTCTTTTTTGAAGGGCTAATAGGTGGTTCTGTTTTCTCAGGGTTTGTCAGTTTTGGTCAAATAGATTTAGACAGGACTTTACTTACGGGAGTTTTTCCAAAATACTGCATTTAACCTCGTTGGAAAAGAAATCTGATTTAGCTACAATTAAGCACGCTTTTCTTGTAGACAAACTATGGGAAATGATTCCGTAAAAGCGAATCTGTCAACAATTTGAGAATTTAGAAATTATTATTATTTTTGATAAATAATGCTCCCCATTTCTCTCGATTTTTAAAAAGAACTTTTATTTAGTGTCCTTTGAAAATAAAAAATGTGAGGTTACCATGGTTACTGAGTTGAATGCTGACCAAACTTAACAGTAAATTAATTAAAAATAAACTTAGTAGCCTAACTGTAGATATTTTTTTGCGACAAAGTTTAATGCATCATTTTGGAAAAAGTAAGTCCAGTCCTGTTTAAATCTATTCGACCAAAAGTGACAAACCTAGAGAAAACATATCTACCTATTAGCCCCTTAAAAATAAAAAAGATTGGCGCAACAGATAAAAATTTACTATTAGTAAAAATGTGCAAGTTTAATTTGGCCCACATTGTACTTACAAGACATTTCTTAAGAATATAAAACCCATTTTTAGCGACGTGTTTAAAGACAAGCTTTAGAAAAAAAAATATGCAGGAACTTTTCATATTATTATCATGCATTCTATAGGAATTTGGAAGATTACCCACATAACGTACGTCCTAAAAGTTTTGGCACACAATATTTATCGGTTTTTTCTAATGAAGAAATTTATTTAAACACTAACTAGTTATCATAAATTACAACTCAATAATTAACTAAACTATACTATCGAATTATGTGGAGTGGCCCATTCTGCTCTACCAGACGCAAATTTCTTCTAATGTCTCTCATGAGGTCCTGGACGGAATTCAGTTCAATTTCTCTTAATTTCTTGTAAATTCGCCGTCTTAATTGTTCCTCATCTTGTGCTTCCCAGCCTCCATGATAAACCTTTCTAGACAGTACAGCCCAAAATCCTCTATTGGGCGAGCCTGCGGCAAGTTTGGAGGATTATCGTTTTTGGGAACAAAAGGTATGTGGTGTTGTCGAAGCCAGTTTTGGGTATCTCTTGAGTAATGGCATGATGCTAGGTCTGACCAAAACATGATATCGTCATTAGCATGATGTTCGCGGACAAACTGAAGCAGTTTGGAAAGGCAGTTATCAATATAGCTCTGACTATTCAAAACTTCACCCCTCACTCTTCCCACAAAGGTCGGGATACACCCCTGTTAGAAATTGCGCACCAGACAAGGATTTTATCTGCAAATTTCGCTTTATGTTTGTATCTAACATTGTCAGGGAATTCCTCTACGTTGTCCGTATAAAATCCATCGTTTCCCTTCAATTCAGAATTACTCAAAGTGAAATACTTTTCGTCATCTAAAATAATGATTTTTCATTGGCAAAATGTACCCGCCTCAGTTGACGACAACATCTTGGTATACGAAGAAGCTGCGCTTGAGAGTATTTGGGGCACTTACGTCTCTTTGGATATTTAAGACCATTCCTCCTCAACTCCAACGATATCGTACTCTTAGAAGATCTGTATTGCCTAGCCAGTCTCCTCGTTGACATTCCAATCTGGTTTTTGCTCTTCTCACCAATCTCTCTGACCTCTGTGCGGTAAATGCACGTGGTCTTCCGCTTTTGGGAGATTCAGACATGGTATTCCCTGTTCGCACTCCGCTATTGTTCTATAAATGGTTCTGCGTGAAATGTTTTCATTCTGGAATATTCGACAGATTTCAGCTTTGGGTATCCGCCCAACTAACTTGTAGATACTTTTTCTTATTTCTAATTTATACGACATCTTAAAGCGAAAACTTAAAAATAAATAAATCTCAACTGACAGTAAATAAAGTAAACTTTTGTTTTCAAAGGCAACTTGATATTATTTTGTTTTTGTTAAAATTAAAGACAATGAGTTTTGTGCCAAAACTTTTAGGACATAGGTTATTCCGTGACACCCTATACAACTTAACCCTTCTTTATCAACACTACTTACTGTAGTCTTCATAAAGGTGTCAAACAAGGCAAACGCCACATTTCTATTGCTTTTCGTCCATGCACCTCTTAAATCATACACAACTAATCTATGTGTAGGTGTATCCCTGTTGCGATCTGACTGATTTGGAAACACTGCTTCTCTGCCATAGGATACCTACATAAAATGGGACAAAAGAATTGCTATTAAACATTGGAAATGATGACTTAATTTACTACTTGTAAAGAGAACATTTTTCTTTAAAATATATTTTAGACAATTAATTTTTTAAAACTCATATGTTAAATATTAAGTAGTTGTCATGGTAACATATTGTCAGAAAAATTTAGATTATGCGCGCCGTACACGAGATTGTAGCTAAGTGGTCGATACTTTTTATGCAAGACTGTACCCGTTGATAGGTTCCTCATGCAAAATTCTATCACATATGTTTGTAAGTTTTGATCCGGTAACGTCGCTTATGCGCCACCAATAGATTTATTATTTGAGTCTGAATCGTTATACGGTGTACAGTATAGATCGATTTATGAATAGACAGTGTTGTGTATTTACATTTTTATCCATTTGAATTTACCGAGTAAATTACATCTATATTCGCGTACAGCGTTGCCAAGTTGTTTCTGTCCCACCTGCTAGTAATATATATCTTATGTATATATTATATGTTAAAAATATCCAATTTTTAATGAAATTTATTTCAGATTCTTAGTGGTTAATCGACTTTACATTTTAAGGTCATTGTATTATAGTGTCTTTAATACATACACAAAAAAATATAGAATTTTCTGACGGTACTCCTATACCACGACAACTACATTAAAGATATTTAATTTCGTATTTGTTGCTGTTGTTACCCATGTTTTTTTTTTAATAGGATTCAGGAATTTGTGGCCCCAGATTTATATCAATTAATTGCCTAAAAATTCCTTATTACGGCGCCTACATTATCATTCTGTTCATTTATGGTTGTTCCTACGTATACGATATGACTAAATCATCGCCTTCTAGATGTTAGAATTGTACTAAGGGCTCATTCATAAAATAGTACATTATTCAAAACATCTAGAAGGTGGTGGACTAAATAAGACATTACCTTGGCAACTGACAAACAATATGTCTTTTCAACAGGCTGCAATCTAGACGTCTCTATTTCAGAGTCGTCTTGCAATGCACTCTTTAGCCAGATCTCGGAGTCAGATAGTTCCGAATTCATGTAGACTATAGACCACTCCGCTTTTGGTCTGTGTTTTAGGCCATCATCTATGGCAACCAATGATAAAGAATGTTCTGAAAAATATAAAAAATAATAGGGATGGACAAATATTCCACATTTCTTTTAAACTAAATAGGTGCCGTCCAAACAGTCTGGCCATTTTTGACAAAAATGCCAATTTTAATTATATACAGGGTATTACAGAATGTTGTTAAGAAAGTTAAAGGGCAGATTCTACATCAGAAAATCTAAAGAAAAGTTTATATAGGGTCCGAAAATTTTTCGTTCTCAAAATACAGGGTGCTAAACTTTTTATAAAAACTGAAAAATTTTGGAAACACTTATTTCAGTAAAAATTGTGACACTGGATATAAACCTTATATAAATAAGTATTTATTGTTGTTGTTATACAGGGTGATTCAAAAATCGATCGCGAAAATTAAGGGGTGATTCTACTTGACAAAATAAGGGTGGAGCTTCATATAATTTTTTTTCAAAATGTCATTCGTTTTCGAGTTACAAGCCGTCAAAGTTCAATTTTTATTTTGGTTTTTTCGCAATATTGCATTTATTTTTTAACCTATCCAGTTGATATTTGGCACACAAATCGAGCTTTGCAGAAGTTTTTTTATATTTAACACACCGTAGTTCAAATCTAAGACGTTAAGGATATATGATTATATGAAGTTTTTTTCTTATTTTCTGTTGTAGAATCGCCACGTAAAGTTTGTCGGTTGAGTTACTGGACGCCCTGTATGTATGTAGGTAATTTGATTGAAATTGATGAAAACTTTGATGTCTATTGGTGCCTAAACGGTGAGGTTTATCGGCTTTAATAAAGAGTACCTTATTTTTAAGTTTTTGATTGTCTATAAAATGGCGCCTCTAGCTTTGCAATATTTGTCAAAATAAAAAGTTATAATGTAAATAAATTTTAAGTTTTAGGTAAAGTGCCCTCTGGCGGTATTTAAAAAAGTACTTTTGTCTTAAAATTTTAGAATCTCCAAAGCTCGATTTGTGTGCCCAATATGAACTGGATTGGTTAAAAAATAAATGCAATATGGCAAAAAACCAAAATAAAAATTGAACTTTGACGGCTTGTAACTCGAAAACGAATGACATTTTGAAAAACATTTATATGAAGCTCTACCCTTTTTTTGTCAAGTAGAATCACCCCCTTAAGTTTCGTGATCGATTTTTGTATCACCCTGTAAAATTGCTAATAAAAAATATAAAACCTAATTTTTAAAAGAAAAAGTTCCCGGAATAATTCTTTTATGTTCTAAAATTATGCAATTAAGTGGATTTTTCTTCCTCTTAAACAATATACGAAAAAAAAAAGACAGAAAGCACATTTTACACACATTTACACAGTCAGTGGCGTACGGTTTTTTTGTTAGAAATATCCCTTAAGTTGCCGCTCGAGCCGCCACTGGACTTATGATGTAAATAAGTTAGTGATAAATGACCCCCTTAATGCCATAAATATCACTCCCAAATTTTATTAAAATTGGTAAAAGACAATTAATATAAAAAAATACAAGTTTAACACCCTGTATATGTTTATATAAACTTTGTTTCATACTTTCAATAGTAGGATCTGCCCTAAAATTTTCTTTTCAACATTCTGTAATACCCCGTATGTATGTCTCAATATTTTTTGATATGGAAAGCAGATGGTAAAAAATGGGTACCATACCTGAACTGGACGAGATTCTCCCACCAAAAGTTCACATCCACGATGCATCGCGAACGACATCCAGTAACACACTTGAAATTTATGCCAGCCCACCAGAAGGTTGATTTTTTGTAATGGCGACTTAACTGGGGCTTTCTTGGTCGTAGGTTGTTGAAAATTTTGCCTCGTTTAGTAGGTCTTGTAACACCTAAAATCAATAACCTTAAATTAGGCGTGAAAACATATTTTGGTGTTTTAAGGCAGATCACAGATCAAGACAAATAATAACTTTTTCATGATCATTTACAAAAAAAAAAAAAAACATCTTAATCTAAATCACGAACATAGCCTAACTGCCTCTCGCATGAGTAACTTAACCAATCCAGAGCCCTCATAGAATAACTACTGGTTTTTAAAAATGTCAGTTTTTTGTCTTTATTGAAGCAACTAAGCACAAAGAAAGCGACATTATTTAATAAAATTAAATATTTTGTAAGCGTCTAGAGGAAAGTGACCAAATATGGAATAGTACCCCTAATATGAAGTACCGGCATTTCTCTTAAACGGAAACTCACAAACGCAATTAGTTCTCTTTTATTTATGCCCATTCTCGAGTAGAAGATGCCAGTAGTGAAAGCCCTTTCGTCGCTGTAGTAACGTTTTGTTTTATCGCTTTGTAATAACTTTTTAGGGTATTTTAAAAATGTTTTACAAAAAGTACACGAAATACTGTTTTTATAACTTTTAGAGATAGTTCAGATGTCCTATTGTAGGTTTTAACGGTATTTGATTGTATCAATCATGTTCGTTGTCGCGAAAAGAGTCACCAAATACTCATCCTCTACTTATGAGCGGCCAAGTTTTACAGAGCAAAGACACCTTCAATCTTGTGGGCGTCACATTTGAAAGTAACCTTAACTGGCATAAGCACATTGTATCTATAGCCACGGCAGCTTCAAAAAGCTTGGATTTCTCTTTCGAGCCAAAAAGTATTTTCCCCTTCTAATTTATACACTTTATATGTGTCCCAAATCCGACCTCCCTTGGAGTATTGTTCTCATATCTGGGGCATGGCTTCCCCACAACCCTAAGCATTATGGATTCTATTCAAAGAAGAGCTATTCGTCTCAGAAAGACTTTCTTCTCTTGCCCATTGTCGGGCTGTGAGGGATTTATCGCTCTTTTATAGGTACTTTCACGGCTTTTGCTCTGAAGAATTGTCCAGTATAGTTCCCTTACTCACGGTTCCCAACAGAGAAACTCGTGGTTCCGTGCGTCCCTATGCGGTCCAACTGGACAGGCCTCGAAATTCCCACTTTGTTCGTTCTTTTATCCCTAGAGTTTCTAGAATGTGAAACCTGCTGCCCGCGGAGGTCTTTCCTTTCCCCCAAATCTTCAAGTATTTAAGTCCCGTGTCAACAAACTCCCTCTTACCTCGCTTAAGACATCCACGGTACGTTAGTATTTAGGCTTTTAGTCTTCGTGGTTTGTCCAAAGATAAAAAAAAATACTTTTTAAATAAAAAAATATAAAAATTAGTTTATAGACGTCACAAAATCCAAATATGGACAGATCATAGTAACCAATTATGGAATATTTCATATTTGGGTTTCTTGATCATTTAAAAAGCTTTCAATAAAAAAGAAAAGATTCAGAAACAAAGAATCACCTCACAAAAGCGCTGTTCGACTCTTAAATGATCCTTTGCTTATAGAGAGGCTTTTTCTTTCGCTCATCGTCGGCCTGTGGGGGATTTATCGCTTTATTATAGGTACCTCCATGACTTCTTTTCTAAGCAATTGTCCAGTATAGTTCCTCCACGGCGACACTTGTGGTGCCGCACGTATGCATTCTATACAGTCCAACTGGACGGGCCCCGAACTGCCCACTTTGTTCGTTCTTTTATCCCTAGTGTTTCTAGATGGTGGAACCTGCTGTCCGCGAAGGTATTTCCTTCCCCCTCGTATCTGTCCAGTGTCAACCTCGCTTAAGGCACCCACAGCATTGGTGTGGGCTCCGGGCACGATAATTGCGCTGGATCCAGAGTCTGACGCCTGGATCTGTGATTTTTGTTGCTTTCTATGTTATACCAAAGTTTCCAAAGAGTTTATTGGTAAATAAGTTTAACTTTTAACGGTGTTTCTAGTATTCCATATTTGGGTACCTATTCCAAATTTGGCTACCTTTATCATTTTTTAGTTTTTTTTTAAATTTTTATTAAAATTGATCAATGTAACTTAAAATTTTTACAAAATAAAGGACAAACATATGATAGGTAGACACAATCTACACTGACTTCTCCAAGGCTTTCGACAGGGTAAACTTTAAGATTCTTTTGGCAAAGCTCGTAGGTTTGGGCTTTTATCAGGGACTTATTAAATGGTTAGGTAGTTTTCTTACAGGTAGAACGCAGGCTGTGAAGATTAATAATAATGTCTCAAGAGTATTTGAGGTTACATCTGGTCTTCCCCAGGGGTCTCATTGCTCTCCCCTTCTGTTTGTGTTATTTGTGAATGATCTGACTGACGTATTACGTCATTCAAAGGATCTAATGTTTGCTGATGACTTAAAAATTTACAAAGTGGTTGAGACGGGGGGGACGCAGTAGAACTTCAGGAGGATCTGAATGCGCTCTGGCAGTGGACACAGTCGAATCATCTGTTTTTAAATATAAATAAATGTTATTATATCAGTTTTTTCAAAGTCGTGAAAGAATTCCAACAAAGTACTCAATAGATAATGTGGATTTGTCCTATACTAAGACTTCAAAGGATCTTGGTGTCTGGTTTGATGGAAGGCTAACTTTTGTTGAGCGTGTTTCCAGGGTGAGTTTTAAGGGAATGATAATGTTGGGATTTGTATTGAGAAATTGTTCTCAATTTTCAATTGAGACAATAAGAAATCTATATTGTTCACTTGTTAGATCAAATGTGGAATATGCCACCGTGATATGGTCTCCTTTTTATCACAACCATAAATATATGATTAAACGTGTTCAACACAAATTTTTAAGATTTGCTGCTTTTAAGTATGGTCTGTGTATGGAGAACTATCATAGAGTGGATATGTTGAATGTGTTAAGGTTGGCAACACTTGAGAAGAGGCGACTTATGTTTGATGCATGTTTTATTTTTAAATTGATAAATGGTATTACTAATTGCTCTCAGTTGCTGGCTTTGATTCGATTAAATGTTCCTAATAGATGTTTACGACATGTGGACTTATTCTATATTCCCTTCCATTCAACAAACTATGGCGCACACTCTCCTATAGATAGAGCTTTTAAATACTTAAACTCTTTAGATAAAAATTATTGATATTTTTGATTGCAGTCTCTCTGGCTTTAAACGAAGACTTTTGTGATAAATAATGTGATACTGAATAATTATATATATATATATATATATATATATATATAATTATTCAGTATCACATTATTTATCACAAAAGTCTTCGTTTTTAATTTATTGTTCTACTGTAATTGTTCTGAAATGTGATCCTTTAGCTTTATTTAGTTTTGTTAACTTTTGTAAAATGGGGTTACCCGTAAATTTTGTAATAAATAAAAAAAAAATAAGATAGTTAATAATTTCTACAGAAAGTTTTTTTATTTATAATGTTTATGCAAATTATATGTAAAAAACAAAATTGTAAACCATATTTGGTGACTTTCCTCTATTGTTTTATTTGATAAATCGCAGAAATACATACCTGACAAAATTAATTTTAGACTTTCAATCCAACGCAATGTACTTCCATAGAGCAATAAAATAGGACAACTATTGGGTGACTGATCTGATGACGGTTTCGTTTCCAAAACAATGCTAAGATTTAGGTTTTGGGAACGGAATGCTCCTAAAAGAGTCATGAACCTAAAAATAGATTACTTATGACAGAAAATTTCTCTGCATTGATTCCTGCTAAATTTTTTGTTAAGGGGTTGTATGGTTAATTCGTACTTAAAAGGTAAGTACATTTTTTTCTTTGATGACTCAATAAAAATTTATTTATTAAACTCAATAATACTTAAAATACAACATTAGAAGAATATTGTGTAAACATTTTGTTGCGTTTAAAAAAAGGGGGTTGATCATATGAAATCAAAAAAATGTTTTCCTCAGGTAACGGTGGGGGATTAAAATAATTTTTCACTTTTCCACTTTGAAGTAAAAACTCGATAAAAAAATTGGTCTATTTGTTTTTATTAAAATTAGAAATATTGACAAAATAAACAAAAATCTCCAACGTTACTATGTAAAGAAATAGTGGTAAAAATTTCAAAAGGATCGGTGCAGTAATTTTGAAGTTGTGATGGCCACTGCCTAAGAAAACGTCAGTTGATGGAAAAGAGCTTTAAAGCTTGGAGCACTAAAAATTTATAATAAAACGTTCATAGAGTCATCTTCGTAAATTTTGCTTCGATTCATCTTAAATTTTTTACACAATATTCTTGAAAAGTTTTTATTTAATTTTTTTTTATTTTATTTTTTATTAAGTGGTAAACTACTTAAATAAAAGATACATAAAAAACAAACTGCATATTTATTGGGTATACCTGGTTGCTTGAATATTCAGGAATTTTGTCAGGAGCACAGTAAATGACGCTATGGTGATCGTTGGGATCCGCAAGGCATACCCAGTGGAAACCAAGAATAAGCTTCAAATTTGGCAGTTTTAGTAATTGAACATCGTCATACTTTGAGGCGGTTCTAACAAAAATATTTAGGTCGCCTTTAAATACTAATTTTGCTGAAAAAATTAAAGAGATTCGTAACTTATAGTACACCCTGTATAAAAAAAAATTAACAAGATAATAAATAATGTATCTTTATACCCAAGGAAGGAGAACCAGAGAAATTATAACTAATTGTATATCACTTATGACACAAATGAGGAGTATTTCTTCAAAAACGGAGATTTTCAGTTACAAATATTTTAAGAAAATCGCTAAAACGTGTTTAATTAACTCTTAGTGGGTACAGAAATACAGGGTATCTAAGGATATGTGGGCAATCTCTCGGATTCATATAGAACTCATATAAATAATGTCACAAGTTTCTATAAAAAAAAATCCAAAGTCTCTTTTTACAGAGATATGTGCGCTTAAACGACAACACTGGAAATAGTTTTTCTTGAATAACTTTTATAATACTTGGTATATTGGAATAATTTTTTAATGTGATAAATACCAGTTAGGGCTTCTTAACACGGTATCCTGGTAAAACATTTGTCTTCATTAGTTTGCCAGGGGGCGGACTAACCCTTGCACAATAGCAGTTTTTTTTACACCCTGTATAATAAAGAAATAAAAATAGCATTTTTAAATAGCTTAAACCAGAGTTTCTTTATGAGAAGGGGTTTAGACATAAGCAAGACCGGCGATAGCTTTTGTCAGGGACGTGAGGGTGTGAGAATTACGATTTCGGTTGGCAGTTCTGTTCAAAGTTGGTAGCATTATCAGCTGATAACAGAGTCGTGCCTTGTCGAAGCTTTGTTTGGTAAAAACTGTAGAAATTTTCCATTTTCATATTAGTTGTATATTTTGCAAGGATTTCCAGTTGTTAATGTTTTTGGTTAGTTTAGAGACTTCACATATTATTGGTTCGGTTTTATTTTAGAAATTTTGATTGTGTTTAGTCGTATAGTTTATATCAGTCTTTAGTATTTTTATATACATATGATACAGATGGGTGTTTGATAATTAATGGTACACAGAAAAACCACAGATTTCTTATGCGAAAATACCCATTTAGGATTTAAACAACCATACCTATATCCAAAAGTTAATGATAAGGAAGATACGGGGTGTTAAAGGGATATAATTATTTTTTATTCATGCATTTCGATAATTTCTGATATGTTTTAAACATTTTAATAAAACTCGGTATCCAGGAGTTTTTAGATATCAGCTATTTATATCTGAGTCGGGGTGCTTTTGCTGCACTGGGTGTTCTGACACTTCCCTCATTGTTCATTTTAGAAAATCTTCTTTGGGTGAGACAGAGAGAAGATGTGCTTACATATCAGGATGTGCACAATCATGACACCAGAAATAAGACCAACTTGGTGCCAATGCATTGCCGTCTGGGGAAGTGCCAGAGCAGACCGGAATATCTAGCGATAAAATTATTTAATAAGCTCCCAACCAGCATGAGGGAGAGGCCAATTAGGCTGTTCAAGTCATGCCTCAAGGAACTCTTAATAAAAAATCGTTTTATGATATAAATGAATTTTTAAATTATAAATTTTAATACTTGTTTTTATTCCGCTTTACCTCAATGCATTAGTTATGTTTTAAATTAAGTTTTTGTCTGTATCTTAACTTTTATTTCATTTTTAACATGTTGTGTGACAATTTTAAATATTTAAACTTTATTAAATGTACTTTTTATGTGACATATATTTTGACGAGTGGAAACTTTTGTAACTTACACAATAAAGATAGAAGTTTGAGTTTGAGCAGTTGTAATTATAGCTAATACGATGTTATTGAAGGTACATACCTTCGGGTGCACTCAACAACTAAAACGTGAATACCTTAAAAACGGTTGTCAAGACCGATTCTTACTAAGTATACCTCTTTTGTGCAGAAAGCATAGAGAAGCTTACTAGTTTACATAAATACAGAGTAGTAACAAAAAATTGGGTAGTTTTAGAGAATTTTAAATAGTGTACCCATTGCTCTCTAGTCTACACACAAAAATTAATATTCGATCTGAAAAGCTAATGTTTAAAAACGCCCTGATACCGTTTTATTAAGATATTTAAAAAGGGGGGAACAATTATCGAAATAAATTTACTTTTTCTTTTTACTATGACACCCCCGTATCTTCCTTATTATAAACTTTTGGATATTAGGTATGTTTGGTTAAATCTTAATATTTTGACATAAGGAATCTGTGGTTTTTCTGTGTACCATTCATTAGCGGACACCCTGTATACAAAGTTTTTAAAATGGTTTTTGACATACATACGGAACCATGGAAAATGTTTTGCTCTGCCAGGTACCTCATCGTCCTGTCGTCGCTTTGATAATTTTTAATTTTCAACATTTAAACCACATTTATGTTTTTGTTTTAAGTTATACCTTTTAAAATAATCCAATAAATTTTGTTTACAACATACAGTTCTTTTTTGTTTTCTCCTTAATTCTACGCCACTGATCTGCCTAAAATTAAACATGGCCGAAAATGACCCGACTTGACGTCACAGCCGCGCTAGCCAATATGGCGAATGTCGTGACCTTATCTCATCAATCGACTTTGGCTTAAACCTTTAGCTTTAAAAAAACTCCTGTCCGCTATTGATAAAGTGAAGCGTTTTCGAGAAAAGCAACTTTTTGATTAAATAGGATTGTATTTAATAATTTTGTTTGTCGATTCGACTCTTAATTAATGCATTTTCTAGCTTACATTATCGAATATTATGGGACCCTCCACAATGGTGCAACATTATTTTTTAGTTTGGTGAAATTTAAAAATATACAGGGTGATTCAAAATCGTTCACGAAACTTAAGGGGGTGATTCTACTTGACAAAATAAGGGTAGAGCTTCATATATATTTTTTTCAAAATGTCATTCGTTTTCGGGTTTTCAAGCCGGCAAAGTCTAATTTTTATTTTGTTTTTTTCGCCATATTGCATTTATTTTTTAACCAATTCAGTTGATATTTGGCACACAAATCGAACTTTGCAGATTCTAAAATTTTAAGACAAAAGTACTTTTTTTAAATACCGCCAGAGGGCACTTTACCTAAAACTTAAAAAAAATTCATCATAACTTTTTTATATTGACTCTTTATTAAAGTCGATAAACCTCACCGTTTGGGCACCAATAGACATCAAAGTTTTCATCAATTTTAATCAAATTACCTACATACATACATACAGGGTGTCCAGTAACTCAACCGACAAACTTTACGCGAGCGATTTTACAACAAAAATAAGAAAAAAACTTCATATGTCCTAAACGTCTTAGTTTTTGAAGTACGGGGTGTTAAAAATTTAAGGAAAAAAGTTTTTTTTAATATTTAACACACCGTAGTTCAAAAACTAAGACGCTAAGGACATATGTTAATATAAAGTTTTTTTCTTATTTTTGTTGTACAATCGTTTGGTTAAGTTTGTCCACTGAGTTACTGGACACCCTGTATGTATGTAGGTAATTTGATTAAAATTGATGAAAACTTTGATGTCTATTGGTGCCTAAACGGTGAGGTTTATCGACTTTAATAAAGAGTACCTTATTTTTAGGGTTTTTGATTGTTTATAAAATGGCGCCCCTAGCTTTGCGATATCTGTCAAAATAAAAAGTTATGATGTAACTAATTTTTTTAGTTTTAGGTAAAGTGCCCTCTGGCGGTATTTAAAAAAAGTACTTTTGTCTTAAAATTTTAGAATCTGCAAAGCTCGATTTATGTGCCAAATATCAACTGGATTGGTTAAAAAATAAATGCAATATGGCGAAAAAACCAAAATAAAAATTGAACTTTGACGGCTTGTAACTCGAAAACGAATGACATTTTGAAAAAAATATATATGAAGCTCTACCCTTATTTTGTCAAGTAGAATCCCCCCTTTAGTTTCGTGATCGATTTTTGAATCACCCTGTATATATTTTAGTTTTTTTCTTACCATTTGCAACAGAATAACCAAATGTTTTCAGATGTCCCCAATAAACAGAAACTCGTTTGTGTCGAAAATGCTTTAATTTATGGATATCCAACAGGGATACCTTTTAGCTGTGTAGCTAAGGATTTAAGCTTTAAGACAAACTGATTTCCATTGGCGTCCTTTAAGGGCACATATATCTGTAAAGAGGGACTTTAGGAAAATATTTTATAGGAACTTGCCCACATATTCTTGGGCACCCTGTATATTAGTTTATAAATTATAATAAATGAATATTATCATTAAGAATTATCGCCTTAACTTTCGTGAAAGATTTTGAATCACCTTGTATAAATTTAATTAAAAATATTATCAGCCATTCCTTCAGTTCTCCATAATCATAATTTAGTATGTTTACCATTGGTCCAATCCATGATAACTTTCTCCCACGTCAGAGCCATTTCTTCTGTCGTATTATAAGGATCCAAAGACGCGTGCAAAAGTACCTGCAACTGCTGTACCACCATGGTCAACCTACCATGCATCAGTAATCTCATTTTGTCCCAGAAAGGGAGTGGAGGCGACGGATCTCGTGATGGTGCTGATATTTGGTTGAAACCTAAGAACAAAAACAAACACCAAACCTAAAATAGTTGTCCTAGTACGATATTGTCTGAAAAATTTAGAATATGCGCGCCGTAAAGCACACGAAATTATAGCTAAGTGGTCAATAATTTTTATTCATGACTGTACCCTTTAATGGGTTACTCATACAAATGCTCTCATTTTGATCCGGAAACGTGGGATATGCGCCACCAATGCGAGTAGATTTATTGGAGTTTGCATTATACAGTGTACAGGGTGTCCCATTTTGGTTGTCCCTTATGGGAAACTTGAAACCATAAGAGATATTAAAAATCCGATACCCCATCCTCGAGCTCTTTTTTGGAGAAAACATTTATGGTAAAACAGATCATCGCTATCGCGAAGCGTTTCAGAGATACAGGGTGATTCTCGATTTTTTCACTTTTTGAAAAGGTCCTGTAGCTTTGTTGTTATTACAGATACGAGAAAACTAATTGCACATTATACAGACACTTTTTTCCGTAGAATCCAGTGGCGTAGCCAAAAATTTTTTTGAGCTGTCATTTTTGACATATGACCCAAACATGTTTTTTTTTATTAGGGACACCCTATAAATGATTAGGTAATTAAATTGCTTGTTTTTTTCTGATTAAAATAATATATCATAGTAGGTGGTTTAATAAATTTTTCACGTCAAATATTGGAAAAATTATGATTTTAAAGACGCATTGCGGCTTCTATCTGTTTTTTAAATTGTTTTATATTTTTGTTCAAAAATGACAGCTCAAAAAATTTTTTGGCTACGCCACTGGATTCCATGGAAAAAAGTGTCTTTATAATGTGCAATTAGAATTCTCGTATCTGTAATAACAACAAAGCTACAGGACCTTTTCAAAAAGTGAAAAAATCGAGAATCACCCTGTATCTCTGAAACGCTTCGCGATAGCGATGATCTGTTTTTACCATAAATGTTTTCTCCAAAAAGAGCTCGAGGATGGGGTATCGGATTTTTAATATCTCTTATGGTTTCCAAGTTTCCCATAAGGGACAACCAAAATGGGACACCCTGTACAGTATGGATCGATCCGTAAATACATATTTTGTATTTATTTGAATTTACCCCGTTAGAAACATCTACAGGGTGTTCATTTAAAACTTTCCACTCAAGTTATCTTCGAAACGAGACAGATTTGAGAAAATCGCCGAAACACGTCAAGATATTTATTGAGGGGAACGTTTACAAAAATTGACGGCGCCCTTTAACCCTTAACCACCAGGGCCACCACCCCAAAATTCTCAAATGAGAAGGCGGGTCAAGTGATACATCATTTTAAAGCTCCTGACGAGTACTTTATAACCCTAAAATATGAAGTCAATATCTTCACCTATTACAAAATGGCGGTACTTTAAAAGTTACCTAAATACTGATTTGGATGGTCATATTTCCGAAACTAATAAAGTTAGATGTACTTAATGTGGTATTGTCTTAAAGCTCATTTAAAGATCTTTTTAATGGTAAAATAATATACCAGTATCACCATTAAAAAGACCTTTAAAAGAGCTTTAAGAAAACACCACATTAGGTACATCTAACTATATTAGTTTCGGAAATATGGCCATCCAAATCAGGTATTTAGGTAATTTTAAAGTACCGCCATTTTGTAATAGATGAAGATATTGACTTCATATTCTAGGGTTATAAAGTACTCGTCAGGAGCTTTAAAATGATGTATCACTCGACCCGCCTTCTCATTTAAGAATTTTGGGGTGGTGGCCCTGGTGGTTAAGGGGTTAAAGGGGCGCCGTCCAATTTTTTGTAAAACGTTCCCCTCAATAAATATCTTGACGTGTTTCGGCGATTTTCTTAAATCTGTCTCGTTTCGAAGATAACTTGAGTGGAAAGTTTTTAAATGAACACACTGTATATTCGCTTACAGCGCTACCAAGTTGTTTCTGTTCGACTCGCTAGTAGGTATACTTTCTTATAAATTATTGAACTTTTAAACCGATTATTTTAATAATTATGGCCAAAAAATCCATTAAAAGACTGTTACTTTTTTAAAAATATTTGATACTTGGTTTTTTTTATAACTAAGAAACAGATACAGAACTACAAAGAGTGTATATCTATGTTAATTACCCAATTTTTATTGAATTTATCTCAGATTCTATGTGGTCAACTGACTTCAAATTTAAAGGGTAATTGTACTTTAAAAAGTGTCTTTAAAAAGTACACAAAAATATAGAATTATCTGACGGTTAACCTATACCACGACAACTACATTAAAAAATCTTATATGATCGTGTATGATAGCTACTTACTCAAATTACACTGTGCTATGACAGGTTCCCAACAAGGTCCAAAGGCATAACTGTACGATTCGATTTCACAATTCAAATCATAGTAAAACTTTAGCGGTTGCATACCTCTCTCTATTTCAAACGGTTCGAAAGGTTCACCCAGGTCCACCATGACAGTTCTCGTTGCTTAAAAAAAATATATTACTGTAAAATCCAAATAGACTTCCTAAATAGGTATTGTTTTTAGAAACTAAAAGACGTGCTTTTAAAGCAACTCTAACTAAAAGGTTTAAAATAATGTTTAAAATAATCTTAAAACAATAATAAACGAAATATACTAGCATTTTTGTAAAAAAGCGTCGGGCGATAGATATACGAAAAATATGGCACAAAGCGCTCAACTCTAACCAGAACCTTATTTAAAAAACAAAAATAATTGTTATTGTTATACAGGGTGATTCAAAAAACTTTTTTTTTTATTTTTAACACCCGTAGTTCAAAAACTAAGACGTTTAGGACAAATTATGTTTATATAAAGTTTTTCTTATTTTCTGTTGTAGAATTGGCCCGAAAAGTTTGTCGGTTGAGTTACTGGACACCCTGTATGTATGTAGGTAATTTGATTGAAATTTATGAAAACTTTGATGTCTATTGGTGCCTAAACGGTGAGGTTTATCGACTTTAATAAAAAGTACCTTATTTTTTAAGTTTTTGATTGTCTATAAAATACCGCCCCCAGCTTTGCGATATCTGTCAAAATAAGAAAGTTATGATGTAAATTAATTTTAAGTTTTAGGTAAAGTGCCCTCTGGCGGTATTTAAAAAAGTACTTTTGTCTTAAAATTTTAAAATCTGCAAAGCTCGATTTGTGTGCCAGATTTCAACCGGATTGGTTAAAAAATAAATGCAATATGGCAAAAAAACCAAAAAAATTAAATTTTGACGGCTTGTAACTCGAAAACGAATGACATTTTGAAAAAAAATTATATGAAGCTCTACCCTTATTTTGTCAAGTAGAATCACCCCCTTAAGTTTCGTGATCGATTTTTGAATCACTCTGTATAATTGCTAATTTAAAATTATAAAACCTTTTTTTAAAGAAAGAGATCCCGCAATGCCTTTTTATGATCTAAAATATGCAAAGTGGACTTAATTTTTTTCTCTTAAACCTTTACAGATACGAAAAAAATTAAGAAGTATAAAAGCTGTATTTTTATTTGCTTCATTAAAAAGAAAGCATACAAATTTTACACACATTTACACAGTCAGCGTGGCGTCCCGTTTTTTTGTTAGAAATTTAGTTGCTGGTCGAGACGCCACTGGACTTATTAAATGTAATTGGGTTAGTGATAAGTTACCCCCGTAATGTCATAAATTACTCTGCCAAATTAAAACAAAATTGGGTAAAGGATATGTAACATATTGCGGACCCATGTTTATATGAACTTTTATATATTTTTAATCGTAGAATTTGACCCAATAAGGAAACACCCTGTATATTTTCAAAATTATAATTAATTTATTATCCAGAGAATAATTAAAAACTTAAATACAAATTAAATTAATTTAAAAGCATAAATTACTAAGAAATAGGACCACCATCATTTTCACGACCATTTTAATTTTGGATATATCCTTTTAAAATGGTAATAATTATATAAATAACAACCATTAAGTTCATATGAGACTCATTATTATTTTTAAATCCAAATATGAGTACTCAAACAATAAAGATCGTTAGATATAGCGTTTCCTGATCATAATTTTTATTGTGTTTCCATAATGATATTTTCATTTTTTTTAAACTGATATTTATATTAATTTATTGTGATACAACACACTGATACAGTGCTGTGACAATATTCAAAAATGTCTTTACGAACTACAGCTATCTTCCTGGTGATAATCTTTGTTATCGCTATTTTGGACAGTGGCACTTGTCAACAGAATAAAAATAAAAAGGACCAGGGTAAGAATTTAGCATGACATATACATATTTTAACAAAAATTACAATTTGGTAATATATAGGGTGTTTAAAAATTCACTACAAATATTTTGACACTGAAAACTTGGTTCTTAGGCACCTCCAGAGAATACTCGGCTACGACAAGTTCTAAATTTTAATAGAAAGATCCGCCTCATTGCAGTTTCTTGTATAAAATTAAAGGCTCTACAAAAAGGCCTATGATACTTTTTGATAAATCTAATCTTTAAAAAGATATTCAAGGTCAGAGAATAAAAAAATAAAAAAACAACTTCTTTGTTTTGAATTTTGTAATTTACTAAAAAATAATTATTTACAAAGAAGTTTCTATTTTCCTAAAATTTGAAATTTTGAATATATTTTTAATGGTGGAATATATACCGGGTGTTGCTCCGTCGAGCGGGACATAGGGAATCCCATGTAAATTTTGAAGTAGTTAAATATTGGCTCCCCTAATTATTTTAGAAAAAAATGAGTAAACTGCTTAATACTTTTGCAACGTAGTATCTCATTATGCGCCTCTCTAGAAATCAATAATAAAAACACCATATCGATTTATCAGTGACAATTTAGATCATTAATTTATAATTTCATTGTCAAAACTTAATTATTTTATACGGGAATTTCAGAAAGAATCCTCGCATTTCATTTAGTTTACAGCTAATTTCAACACATGCACTCACAGTTACGCAAGACAATAAAACAAATTTTTCTACATTTAGAAATCCATTTATGACGAAAATATCAGGATTTAATCAAATGCTCAAATATTCGTCCATTAACTGCCAGACAATAACCCAAACGATTATAGAACTCATTTCTTACGTTGGCTAGTTGGTACATCGATATTCTGGCACATTCAGCGGAAATAGCATTCCTTAGCTGGACTAAATTTTCGTATTTTTTATTGGTAGCTTAGTTTTTAAATGTCCCCATAGAAAAAAATCATTTGGCGAAAGATCACGTCGATTTTCTTCACATTTGCAATTGATTAATGTGCCTGTAGTTTTAAATTTTTTATCGTCCGTTCAATTGTCGATTTACTTGGTATTGGCCTATTGGGAAAATAGGCTGCAAACATGTCCGCTACTCTTCGATACCTATTTCCCTGGTAAAACCATTTTATAATAGTGATTTTTTCTTGATTTGAGTAGTTCATTATTTAAGAATGATGTGACATTGATCTGACGACTTGAGAGTAAGAGGTTAAATAATTTTTCTAGTATTTTATTATAAACTTTTAATAATACAAGGCGCGTAAGGAGATAGGAGATTCGTAACTTATTTTAGCATTTATCTCTTAGCTGGCGGACTGAGAAGAGCTGAAGTTTGTACACTAGGTACAACTTTTCATGCTCTTTAAAAAATCCTAATAATATTTTCTTCTAAAATAATTAGGGAGCCAATATTGGACCACTTCAAAATTTACATGGGATTCCCTATGTCCAGCTCGACGGAGCAACACCCGGTATAGAAATAACTCAATTTTTAACAACTATTTTTGGGTAACAAAAAGTTATTTTTCCTAAAAATTTTTAATCTTTAAGTTTAAATCTCTTTAATAGTTGGATTAATTAAAAACGTAATGAAAACCTTTTTGTGAGAGTTCAACTTTCTACAAAAAACTTTTTAGAGTTGTGTTGTGTGAATAATGAATGGTGAGATATGATTTTTTTGGATGGGACTAAGAAAAATATGCAACACGGTAATAAGGCGGATTTTTCTATTAAAATTAAAAGCTTATCGTTGCCGAGTATTCTCTGGAGGTGCCTAGGAACAAATTTTTCAGTGTAAGAAGTCAAAATAAAAATAGTCAATTTTTTGACCCTCCCTACAGTGTATTCGTATATGCATGTATGTTGTTTGTTTTAATAAAAACACAATTTTAGGGGTAATAAGGAGTGTAAACACTCATAAAAACCAAACTTATATGGGTATGCTATTTTTTTATTAAAGTACGGTACACTTCCAAGACCAACACCGAAAAAGTTAAATATTTGGTCTTCAGCATTTTTGTGATACAAAAATCAAATTAAAAAAATCGCTTTTGGATAAAAGGGGGCAATAGCCTATAATTAAAAATTAAAGAAAAATATAAGGTAGTAGGGATGGGGCTGCTTGTTTTAGTAATTTTTATTAACGAAACTGATTAGTTTTTGTTAATTAGCCAGTTGCTTATTGTAACTTTGTTTTTTTTTGTTAGGGGTGTAATTTACTATGGCTGCAGTTCAAAAGGGGTGAATTGTTGTTGACTTAAACTACTTTCCAGCATTAAAATAATAGAAAGGGGTGTCATGCCTCGTTTTTAAAGCCTTTGATTTTCTACTTAACGCCACATTTTTTAAACTGGGTCTAGCCGTTCCAGACCAATATCAATAAAACCCAATGACATAACATAATGGACCGGCCCTCGCGAACGCTTATTGACGCCAGAGCAGTGCGAGAGAGATGGAGCTAATTACGGCAAAAACGTGCATTTATTTGTGTTTACCGTTAGAAAGCAGTTGAATTTAAAAGTAATTTCTTGTGTTCTAAAGTAAATTGTGATCAAAATTTTTGACTATAGTTGTTGTTCAATATAGTTCACTCATGTGCAGCTATAAATTGCACTGCAAGGTGGAAATAAGGCGACACTACGAAATTCCACAGGTATAGGCACCACAAAAATGCACATTGTGTGGATAATATTTTTATTGTTATGTTTAAGTAGATAAAATTTATTATTTATTATTTACTGGTGTTATAAGTTTAATAAAATACCGCATATACTAAAAATAACTTTTTCAAAAAACTCTAAAAATGTTTGTTTAATTCTCTATTTTTTATAGCTACTTTAACACAAAATATACGTTTAAATCATAAAAATACATTAGACAATGGATAAACAAATGTTTTTTAATATATAAAAATTATATTTTAATTAAAGATTGAAGTAAGCGGTATCTTATAAAAAAACACCCAAGAATAGTAACAAAATAACTTTACAAGAATTATATAGTTAAAAAATATGTATATAATATACTTAAAATTCATTAATCTATTTAAAAAAGTCGAAAAAGTTTAACAAATAAGCACAATGTTCTGAAAATATACTTTAAACCCCATATTTCCATTTAAATTCCATTACTTGCCGGGCTTTCTTGCCGTAATTAGCTCCATCTCTCTCTCTCTCTCAAACCTCTCTTTCTTTCGTTGGCCGCAAATAAATTCACAGCAGCAATACGTCGGGGCCGGTCCATTATGTCATGTCATTGTTAAAACCGCACTGTTTGTAAGTCTGAAACGACTTAGCCGATTTTCAAAAACAAAGCGGTGTTAAAAAGAGAATCCATGGGCCTTAAAAAGAGGTACTACGTGACCCCCGTTTCTATCAGAAAAAAGTATTGGTACCTCGTTGGCACTAGGCTACGTGACTACAAAAAATTTATGCGAGAAAGTGATATACCGGGTGTTGCTCCGCCGAGCGGGACATAGGGAATCCAATGTAAATTTTGAGGTAGTCAAATATTGGCTTACCTAATTATTTTAGAAAAAAATGCTATTAGGATTTATTAAAGAGCACAATAAGTTCCATTTAAAATAAAAATTTGAGCATTTTTCAACCAACCAGTAAAGAGTAAACTGCTTAAATACTTCTGCAACGTAGTATCTCATTATGCACCCTGTACTCTAGAAATCAATAATAAAAACACCATATCGATTTATCAGTGACAATTTATTTATAATGTCATTGCCAAAACTGAACAATTTTATACGGGAATTTAAAAAAGAATCCTCGCATTTCATTTTAGTTTACAGCTAATTCCAACACATGCACTCACAGTCACGCAAGACAATAAAACAAATTTGTCTACATTTAGAAATCAGTTTATAAAATATCAGGATTTAATCAAATGCTCAAATATTCCTCCATTAACTGCCAGACAATAACCCAAATGATTATAAAACTCATTTCTTACGTCGGCTAGTTGGTACATCGATATTCTGGCACATTCAGCGGAAATATCATTCTTTAGCTGGTCTAAATTTTCATATTTTTTATTGGTATAAAGCTTAGTTTCTAAATGTCCCCACAGAAAAAAATCGTTTGGCGAAAGATCCGGACACCTGGCTGGCCAAGATATATGCGTTGTTCAAGTATCCGCGCACAGCTCTGCTACTGTGTGCTGGGCAGCTATCCATTTAATACCAAATCTCTTGATTTTCACGAGCAAGGTTGGTGGTGTGGTCTTGTCCAGTAATAAATGTCCCCCAGTTTTCTCGTGCTAATGTTTTCTTCGGCACCTCTACACAAAGTCTCACTTCTAAATCCCTCCCGTTTTGTACAATTTGTCTCTAATTTTCACGTGGATTTTCTTTACATTTGCAATTATTAATTACTGTGCCTGTAGTTTCAATTTTTTTTCTCGTCCGTTCTATTGATGATACTTGGTATTGGAATATTAGGAAAATAGGCTGCAAACATGTCCGCTACTCTTTGATAACTATTTCCCTGATAAAACCATTTTATAATAGTGATTTTCTTGATTTAAGTAGTTCATTATTTAAAATGATGTGACATTGATCTGACAACTTGAGAGTAAGAGGTTAAATAATTTTTCTGGTATTTTATTATAAACTTTTAATAATACAGGGCGCGTAAGAAGATAGGAGATTCGTAACTTATTTTAGCATTTATCTTTTAGCTGGCGAACTGAGAAGAGCTGGATTTTGTACACTGGGTACAACTTTTCGTGCTCTTTAAAAATCCTTATAATATTTTCTTCTAAATATTTAGGGGAGCCAATATTGAACCACTTCAAAATTTACATGGGATTCCCTATGTCCCGCTCGACGGAGCAACACCCGGTATACTCTTTACCCAAATTTTACCCGATCTCAATCCCTTATCCGATTCAAATGGGGAAAGCCTTTTAAAATGTACATTTTTGTAATCTAATAGAAGGTTTTAGACTAATGTTGGGTATTCAACATTTTTTGTGTAATCAGTGTTAGAAATTATATTTTTGTTTGTATACTAACAGTGATTTAATCGCATGATTTATTGTTATTAGTCCATTAAAATGCTAATCGTATGTGTTTGTTTTGATCAATTAAGGTAAGTACGATGCATTAAAATACTAACTGTATTATGTAATGAATAATAATTAAATAAACTACCATTAAAGTTTTTGTAGGTATAAAATATAAATTTAATGTTTGAGCAATTATAAATGTAAATATTTATAGAGAACATGAAAATCTTTACAATACGAAGTACTTTAGGTAGTTAAGTTAATATTTCAAAAAGATCGCTTTATTATGTTATACACCAAGTTGTTTTAAATAGCCAAAAAATCGTTATTTCTTGTTGTGTTTTTATTATTGGACGTTCAATGGTTTTTAATATAGATACTCTAAATTTTCATAATTAACTAAATATTTTTTTATTAATGATTTTTTTTCCAAAAACAATATTACTATAGATCTAAGTAGTCTCGCAACTAGTACTTTTTATTTAAAAAATAAGAAATGGGACTCACACCAAAAATATACCAGATGCTATTGGCCTAAAAGGACTGGACACTGGTAAAGAAAAGAAGAACATTTTTATGTTGAAATTTGCAAAAAAAAACAATTGTTTGGGTTAGCCCCCCGGAAATCCCCAAGTTTCAAAAGCGAAACCTCTATCTGGATTTTTTTAGTAAATTAGATCAAATTGACAAATCCCAAATTTTGCCAAATTATCTAAAATATTTCTTTATATATTTCTTAAAAGCCTATGGCCAACTGATTTTTTTAATCTCTAATATTTTTATGCCTCTAATTTGAATATAAAATTTGTTCAAATTCAAGAAAAAAATACGATAGAGGTTTTGCTTTTAAATTTTCTTCCGGAGGGGGGAGCCTAACAAAAAGAAACAGCTATTTATTGCAAATTCATAAATTTTTATTTGTTTTCCTTAAGGTCAATACTAGTATATGTATTATTATGTATAAAGGATTTACCAATGAGAGCGTCAGAACTTTAAAATGACAGAAAGCAATAGTAAAATGTAAGTAATTTTTATTGTATTGAAAAAAGAAATTTATGACATTAAGTTTCTAAAATAATATTGTTTAAATGTCCTGCTCTACTATGTTTAGTTGGATGGATTCTTATAGCCCAATTTCTGATTACCTTTTTAATCATATCACCCGGTAAATTTATAATGGTGTGACGTTCCAAGGGCGAGAGGTCGTACTTTAATGATAAATTTTAACAAATCAATTTTAAATAATTTTTACCTGTTGTGGAATCGTATATCTCCCCATAATTAATTGCCAGACACTACCTACTGTACACAACTATGACAGTTTGGTAACATAAGTCTAAGCCAAGGTTAGTTTATATTTATAAGGTTGCGACTTATCCTCAACTTTTAGGCGGTTCGAGGTCGGGGACGCAAGGAAGGGCAATCCACGGAGAAAAGTTGGCAACACTGGGTAAAATCAAAGCTGATGATCAATCCAGTGGCGTCTAGAATTTGCGCATTTCATTTTGCATTGTTTTGGAAGTGATGTTTGTTGAAAGATGTAATTCCAAATGTTTTTATTTAAAGTAAAAGAATTTACAAATTAATAATAATTAAAAACTTGTGTAAACGGGTTTTCTACTAATACAATAAACAGTATATCTCCGGCACTGAACAACATGGCCGAAAAATGGGAGATGTGACGTCATAATACGTCAAAGCAATATGGCCGAATGTCGCGACCCTATATAGACCGACTTTGAGTCTAAGCAATGTTGCTACGGTAGAGGAAAGTGACCAAATATGGAATAGTATCCCTAATACGGAATACCGGCCTTTCTCTTAAACGTAAACTCACACAGGCAATTAGAGGGGTTTGTATCTTTTTTTTTTTATTGTCCATTCGCAAGTAGAAGAGGTAACATGCCAGTAGTGCAAGCACTTTCGTCGCTGTTGTTTTATCGCTTTCTTATAACTTTTAAGGTACTTTAAAAATGCATTTTTTTGTACAAAAAGTGCACGAAATACTGTTTTTATAACTTTTAGAGATAGTTCAGGTCAGATATTCTGTTGTAGGTTTTAACGGTATTTAATTCTATTACTTTCTTAAATAAAAAAATATAAAAATTAGTTTAAAGTCGTCGGAAAATCCAAATATGGACAGATCATAATACACAAATATGGATTATTTCATAATTGGGTTCTTAGATCATTTAAACAGCTTCTGATAAAGCAAGAAAAGAATCAGAAGACAAGAATCAAGCCAGAAAAGGGCTATTGGTCTCATAAATAAACCATCGCTTAGAGAGAGGATTCTTTCTCTCGCTCATCGTCAGCCTGTGGGGGATTTATCGCTTTTTTATAGGTACTTCTATGGCTTCTGCTCTGAAGAATTGTCCACTATAGTTCCTCCACTTACGGAGGTTCCCAACAGAGAAACTCTGGCCCCGAACTGCCCACTTTGTTCGTTCTTTTATCCCTAGTGTATCTAGATGGTGGAATCTGCTGCCCGCGGAGATATTTCCTTCTCCCTCGTATTTAAGTCCCGTGTCAACCTCGCTTAAGACACCCACAGCGTTGGTGTGGGCTCTAGGCACAATAATTGCGCTGGATCCAGAGTCTAACGCCTGGATTTGTGATTTTTTCAAATTATTTTTGTTGCTTTCTATGTTATACCAAACTGCGATGCAGATATCTCTTTCGCAGGATCTTAATTTAAATTTGGATTGGGGCGCCAAAAATCTCGTCCACTTCAATGCATCCAAAACACAATCATGTTCCTTGTCGCGAAAAAAGTTACCAAATACTCATCCTCTACTTATGAGCGGCCAAGTTGTACAGAGCAAACACTTTCAATCTTGTGGGCGTCACATTTGAAAGTAACCTTAACTGGCATAAACACATTGTATCTATAGCCACGACAGCTTCAAAAAGCTTGGATTTCTCTTTCGAGCCAAAAAGTATTTTTCCCCTTCTGATCTGTACACTTTGTATGTGTCCCAAATTCGACCTCCCTTGGAGTATTGTTCTCATGTCTGGGGCATGGCTTCCCCCATAACCCTAAGCATTCTGGATTCTATTCAAAGAAGAGCTATTCGTCTCATTAATGATCATTCACTTACAGAAAGGCTTCCCTCTCTTGCCCATCGTCGGGCTGTGGGAGATCTATCGCTTTTTATAGATACTTCCATGGCTTCTGCTCCGAAGAATTGTCCAGTATAGTTCCTCCACTCACGGTTCCCAATAGAGAAACTCGTGGTTCCGCGAGTATGCATCCCTATACGGTCCAACTCGACAGGCCCCGAACTTCCCACTTTGTTCGTTCTTTTATCCCTAGATTTTCTAGAATGTGGACCTGCTGCCCGCGGAGGTCTTTCCTTCCCCCCAAATCTTCAAGTATTTAAGTCCCGTGTCAACAAACTCCCTCTTACCTCGCTTAAAACACCCACGGTACATTAGTATTTAGGCTTTTGGTCTTCGTGGTTTGTCCAAAGATAAAAAAAGTTACCAAAGAGTTTTTTGTTAAATAAGTTTAACTTTTAATGGTGTTTATAGTATTCGATATTTGGGTACCTATGCCATATTTGGCTACCTTTATCATTTTTTAGTTAAAAAAAAATCTTTTTAAATTTGATCAATGTATCCTAAAATTTTTACAAAATATGTGTAAAAAACAAAATGGTATTCCATATTTGGTCATTTTTCTCTAACATTTTAAAGTTCTGACGCTCTTATTGGTAAACCCTTTATTTGGGGTATGTCTTATGTCTCAGTTTTCAAGAATGATTTGAAAATACTTCGTTAGAAACTCGGTACACATAAAAACATTTTTTTACAGCAATAACGTTGATTTTTAGGTCTTAAGAGCTGCCAGTCCTCAATTTACTGTACCTGGAGTACCACCAATTCCACAATTTAACCAAGTCGACCTCATTTTAAAAGCAGCTCAAGAAGCTTGGAAACTTATTCAACAAATACCGAAACCACCCTAAGATATCTATGTCAGTTATCTTGATGCAGTTATTGTATTCATTTTGTTTTATAAATTGCATGTATAGCTTTACTTAAAATTATATTTCAATGTAAAATATAAATATTAAAGTAAAATTAGTATAGTCTATCCAAGCTAACATTTTTAGGTTGGGAATGCGAATATTCCTATCTCAGTAAATTTTGTTTTTCAGATTTAAGTTGGCTCCTTGGAAGTATAGGACCTTACTGAAGAAGTTTCAAAATTTATGTATTATATAATATATCTGTAAAAATTTGTATAAACTGAGAAAGCGAATTATAGGAAAATATTATTTTATTGAAAATTATAATTTCTTATCCCACAAAAAAAATAGTTTAATAACTGGGTCATCAGCCAATTATTTTTTTAATAGCCGAATTCAGGTGAGCCATTTAAAAAATGTTGGATGGGATAAACTATACTTATTTTTTTATTTTATATCTACTTATTTAAAGATAGATTAAATCATTATGCAATTTTAAGGTAACTAATATTTAGTTATACTGTTTTAAAATGTAATGTAAATAATGCTTGTTTTCCATATTATTAATAAAACAAAATTTAAAAAAAACATTATTTTTCTCCTAGATACGAGTTCCCAGCAACATTAGTACTTTGACTGTTCCGGATTTTCCCTGGTAATTTTTCGGAAAATATTTATTACGGCTTGATACACTGTAAAGTAGAATTCAGCTAAGAAAAAGCCAGAGAAGTCATAGAAGTAAAGACGGCAATCAAATTGAAATCAGGATTGCGCAATCAGAATTGTTCTATCTCTTTTAGTTTTCGCTATTGAAAACTAAAATTAGGCGACTTGGCAACGTTGCAGTTGCAAATTTAGAACATAATGACATTTCATAATCACGTTTTGCTTTCTGTTGTTGCAGTTAATATTCTATTTTTTAAAGAATGTTTATGATTTATGGGATAAATGTAATAAAAAATAAGAAAATGGTTATTATAAAACTAGTTTTAAGGGTTTAAGTGGTTGCCACCATGGATTTCGTTAAAAATTCAGCAATGGAGCAAAACGTGCAAAGTCAGTTTTGGTTTATTAGCAGTTGAAGTTTATAAAGTTTCTTGAAACACTGACTATTTTCCTGCTTTGTGTTATTTAGGTTGTCAGACAATGATGCCTAATATTTTTCGTGAAATTTAATAACTAATCAGTAAATTTATGTAAATATTCTTCGCCAAATTAAATTTAGATACCCATTTTTATCAGCTGTTTGACCGAATTGCAACACTGTCCTCCTTCATTTGAATTCCCAATACCCTGCAAGGTCAACGAAAAGGCGCCACTCTGTACACCCAATGAATGTGCGCGAGTTTTTTTTAAATTTGTTTTGGATTTAGCCATACAGCCATATAATCACAAAAAGGTATTTAGGAATAAGTTAAAGTATTTTATGTTTTACCCATCTATTATTGATCTGTAATACCTTAGAAACGGAATATGTTATGGTAGCAATAATACCTGCTATCACACCTAGGGGCATTATAAGCGGGCATTATGATAATGCCCGCTTATAATGCCCTAATGCGCTAATATGGAAATTTTATTGCTTATCCAATTTTATTTCTCTCACAATAAAGATCAAGTTTATACAAACATATGTATTAAAATAAAATCAATAACTTACCAGTTCCTGAAAATATGCCATTAAGACGGTTTCGGTTATTTGAAGAATTGCGTTCGCATCTTTCCAAATACCAAATATGCCATACTCCCGATCATACTGTTGCCTTGATTTAACTGGCAAAAGATTTTCGGTCGCTTTTATGGCCTTTTCTCTTATATTTTGTGGAATTTCTTCCATTTTAAGCAAATCGTTAAATAAAAAATGCCAATTGACTAACTGATAGAAACATCAAAGTCAAATTTAACACCAGTCATTATCTACTTACGTATACAGGTACAGGTGCAACTTATTTTTTATATTACGAATAATTTATTAATTAATTAGTCATTAAAAAACTCTTTTTGGGTAAAACATAAAGCCTTGTAGTGCACCACGGGCTTTACTGGACTATAATGTCCTGAAGGTCGAAATAGCCTGAGGGCCTCTGGCCCAAGGGCTAGATTTCGACCTTCTGGGCATTATAGTCCTAGTAACGCCCTTGATACATAAATAGCTATATTGTGCTTAAAATAAATTACCAAGTATGTTTTAGGGGACAATAAAACAATCACAAAATCTGTCACTTATGGATGATGTAATGTCTACAGCAATGGACTGGATTTTTAACCTAATTGGATTAATTATGGATACACTGGATACCTTGGGTATAGGACGAAAGAGAAGATCAATTCAAAGCGATGATCTTATATCAAAATCTAAAGATTATCGAAAACCGCCAAATAATAAGTAAATCAATTAAAAAAATTACTGTTTACATTAAAAATAAAAGTATTGCCAAGTCTAATTTGCTTTCTCTTCTAAATAACATACCGGGGGTTAACGCATCTGTTAGACTTCTGGAGTATTAGACATATCAAAATGAGACCTGGTATAAATAAATGAAAAGAGAAGAGTTTTCGCATATTTATTATTTTTTCGTTGCTAACTCCAATTTTGATTTTTTTTAATGAAACACCCTGTATATTTTAACATTTTTAACTTCCTGAGACAAATCTAAATATTTATTTATTCCAATCCTTTAATACATAGGTTCCTTGAAAGGAACAAAGCATGCGTCATTTTAAACTTAACCTAACAATAAATAATTTATAAACTAATATATAACTACATAAACTGAAAAGAACATACAGAGTACAATTTAATAAACTTTATAAAAGACAAACAGTAAATACACTTTATGGAAAACAAACAGACAATATCAAGACACCAGAGAAACAAAAAAATAAAAGGTTAATTAAAATTCTAGTTTGAAATAATCCGAATGGCAGTACAGAGGATTTTTATTAAAACATCCTTAATAACGTACTTAAATTGGTTAAAGTTGTTTATAGATTTTATTTTCTCTGGTAGCCTGTTGAATGCCTTAACTGTCACAAACAAAGAACATTTTTCAAATAACGCAGTGTTATGTTTTATAACACTGAGATTGTGGGGGTACCTTGTTTGCATTCCAACATTAAAACGCGAATTGGATGGAAAATAACGTTGATATTTTTTATAAAAAATCAGAATTTTATAGAAATATAGTGAATATACAGTCATTACTCTATATTTCTTAAACAGAGGAGTAGCATGCTCCAGGGAATTAACTCCTTCCAATGATCTAAGCATACGCTTTTGTAGAACCAACAATCTATTTACCCCTGATGAAGAGCCCCAAGCAGTTATTACATATGCCAGTCTGCTTTGGACACATGCATTCATGTATTGTAGTACTACATGTTTGTTTACCTGTTTACTGATATTATTTACCACAAAACACGATGCTGCCAAACTGCAAGCCAAATGTTCTATATGTAAGTCCCACGAGAGATTATTTTGTATGTTTAAACCAAGAAATTTTGTATTTTCCTCATTTTTAATAGAATTATGATTTGATTTTGTAAGTGCACTTTGTGGGTTTTTATCGTGTTTTTTATGAAATTGAACAGCAACCGACTTGTTTGCGTTCAGCAAGAGACCGTTTTCTTGGCACCACGCAAAAACTCTTTTGAAACTCTATTACCGTTTTCAACCGCCTCTGTATATGAGTGATTTCTGACCACAATAGACGTATCGTCCGCAAACTGGCATATATGCATATTATTGTTTTTGGATATATGTTTTGAGAGATCGTTACAAAATATTAAGAAAACGCATAGTAGTTTGTCAATTTTAAAAAGTTTTTACGCCTACCTGATTTTTTGAGAGCATTTGTATTATTGCATCTAGGTGACTATGATTCTTTATTTATGACTTTATTTTTATTCCGATCTTAAATAAATTGGTATCGTCAGATTTGTCAAAAAATACTTTATTCAAAAAGTGGTTGTCTAAAAAGGGTTGCCATTTGAACAATTATAGTTAGACATGAAAATGTCAATTCCCCAAATTGTTTCATTCCTATCTTTCAAACTAGTTGCTAAAACTTTGCTGTTGTATTTTTTTTAACATCACCTGTAGTCCCTAGATTAATATGCGTCCAATCATGGCCACCTAGATGCAATAATAAAAATGCCTTTAAAAAAATCAAGTAGGCTTAAAAATATTTTAAAATGTCACTTTATGACAGAGAAGTGTCTCAGGAATCCAAAAATGATAAAATATACACAGTGTTCTATTTAGAAATTTTAAAATTGGCGGTTAAACCGCAAGTGACTGGGAAGCGAAAATTATGTAAAAACTCTTCTCTTCCTATATCATTTACCTATACCAAGTCTTATTTTTATATGTCTTATATTCTAGGAGTTATTTATAGCTTGTCTAATAAAATCGTTGACACCCGGTATATCTAATCTTCAAATATATTTTACAAATACCTCTTTTTGGAGCCAGCTGCTCAGCACCGCCAAGCTGTCCACAAAGATACATCTGTTTGATTTCCAACAGGGGCTGAGGAAAATCTCTAAGCTGAAATTTCCACTCGGCGCATCTTAGAGTGATATGTCGTAACCACAGAGTGGAAAAATCCATGTCTTCTTCGGGCCATGGACTATCCTTATCCATTTGTTTTATAGTTTTCACTGGATAAAAATAATCATTGTGAGTTATATCTACCATTATCTGAAACATAGAACGAGATCCAAATAGGAAGTTACCTTTGGCCAAGTATTTGCAGGATGAAACTTATTTTTTATATCATACCACTGATATCGATGGATAGCCAATGCTTGTTACCTGCAAAGTCGATTGATGAGATAAGGTCACGACATTCGCCATATTGGCTAGCGCGGCTGTGACGTCAAGTCGGGCCATTTTCGGCCATGTTTGATTTTAGGCAGATCAGTGGCGTAGAATTAAGGAGAAAACAAAAAAGAACTGTATGTTGTAAACAAAATTTATTGGATTATTTTAAAAGGCATAACTTAAAACAAAAACATAAATGTGGTTTAAATATTGAAAATTAAAAATTATCAAAGCGACGACATGACGATGAGGTACCTGGCAGAGCAAAACATTTTCCATGGTTCCGTAAGTCAAAAACCATTTTTAAAACTCTGTATACAGGGTGTCCGCTAATGAATGGTATACAGAAAAACCACAGATTCCTAATGCCAAAATATTAAGATTTAACCAAACATACCTAATATCCAAAAGTTTTATAATAGATACGGAGGATGTCATAGTAAAAAGAAAAAGTAAATTTATTTCGATAATTGTTCCCCCTTTTTAAATATCTTAATAAAACGGTATCTTGGGGTTTTTAAACATTAGCTTTCTAGATCGAATATTAATTTTTGTGTGTGGACTAGAGGGCGATGGGTACACTATTTAAAATTCTCTAAAACTACCCAATTTTTTGTTACTACTCTGTATGTATGTAAACTAGTAAGCTTCTCTATGCTTTCTGCACAAAAAAGGTATACTTAGTAAGAATCGGTCTTGACAACAATTTTTAAGGTATTCACGTTTTAGTTGTTCAGTGCACCCGAAAGTATACATGTAACATCGTATTAGCTATAATTACAACTGCGCAGATATAAATAGCTGATATCTAAAAACTCCTGGATACCGAGTTTTATTAAAATGTTTAAAACATATCAAAAATTATCGAAATGCATGAATAAAAAATATTTATATCTCTTTAACACCCCGTATCTTTCTTATCATTAACTTTTGGATATAGGTATATGTTTGTTTAAATCCTAAATGGGTATTTTCGCATATGAAATTTGTGGTTTTTCTGTGTACTATTAATTAGCGGACACTCATCTGTATCATATGTATATAAAAACACGAATGACTGAAAACTATTCGACTAAACACTATCAAAATCTCTAAAATAAAACGAGTCCGAACCAATAATATGTGAAGTCTCTAAACTAACCAAAAATATTAACAACTGGAAATCCTTGCAAAATATACAACCAAAATGAAAATAGCAAATTTCCACGGTTTTTACCAAATAAAGCTTCGACAAGGCACGACTCTGTCATCAGCTGATAATGCTACCAACTTTGAACAGAACTGCTAACCGAAATCGTAATTCTCACACCCTCACGTCCCTGACAAAAGCTATCACCGGTCTTGCTTATGTCTAAACCCCTTCTCATAAAGAAACTCTGGTTACCTGCACGAAACAAAAGTTACAATTCATGGGCAAAAAATGAGTTTGTACGCAAGCAAATCGAAGGGAAACGCGCCTGGCCCCAAAAAAATATCGGGCAGAATCATGTGACATAGACAAGATTATTATTATCACCGCTTTTCCGTTTGAAGTACCGTATTTAAATAAATTTTAAAAATACAGTTACATCAAAAACGTCTAATATGCTATAGTCAATTGTTACCGTATTTATGAAAAAAAAAAGTATTAAGAGCAGTCCCGGATTTATGAGGGATGGGGGCAAACGGTAGTGTCTGCCACGGGTGACACCTTCATGGGCCGGCAAATTGAAACATGGAATGTATAAGAAAGTGGCGATTGTAAGAGAGAAAGACTTTTTTTGTCGTCTTTTAATTTGTTATTATACATAGGTATTTAAAAAAATATAGATGGCGTAATGGACAATAAACTATTACGTTTCTGCAATATCTTCGCTTTTTATCGTCTAAACCGTACCCATTACACAAAAATAATTCGAGAGCGGTCTGCGGTAGGTCATCTCACTTTTGAAAGCTTTGAAAGAAATATCTTCGGCTAGTGTAAAAATATGCATCTCCAAGTTGGACAGTGTTCCGAGAGATGGTACTTTGCATTGCAAGGAAATTGCATGCAGTAAGGAGTTTTTTCCTATTTTAATTTTCAAATAAAATATCGCATCATTTTAGCTTTTAAAAAAAGTATATGCGACAATTTTCGTCAATAAGACGTCAGCTTGCTGCTTGGGAGTATCTGCATTTGCCCACTTTCGTGTCTTTTTGTTATCTTTTTGCCAATAACTTATTAATGATGGATGCCATCATCTTAAACGCATTTTTTTGCCAATAACTTATTAATGACGGATGCCATCACTTTATCTGCAACACGTGGCCTAATAACGGCCAATTGCCCACTTTCGCGTCTTTTTGATACCTTTTTGCCAATGCCTTGCCATTAAAGAGTGTTGGCAATGCCAGTAAATTAAATGTACAACGCCGGCAAAAAATGTTGTATGGGATGTTACCACCTGATTTGCTACTCTGACAGTTTTCAATAATTAGAACGTAATAAGTATTTTTTAAATATTGTATATTGACAAAAGCGTTTACGTTATTTATTGTAGTAACATTTTAAATTTTGTTTTTAAACCTCTCTGTAATATGTTCTGAATTCTAAATGTGTAATGATATGTAAATGTCCAATTTTTCTTTAGCTGAATCTTATATTATTAATTTAGCCACCATAATACTTTATTTACATCTTTTTTTAGTGCCTTTTATCACTATAGGTTACCGGCCAATTTTTTAAAATGTTTTTTATGCCATTCTTAGAAGTTGTTGGGCGGACATTCTCCTGCTCTGATATTGCGAAACTACGACATTGTTTTTTGGCTGATTGCTTTTTCTCTCCTTTATCTTGCCTCGACTTACACCATTCAACAAAATGAAACAAAAGTATTGGACCCAGATATGTGATATATGCTAAATTCTAAACTTAAAATATTGGATGATTAAATCAGAAACACTTTTTGCAAAGTACTATATACTGGTGGATGCTTAAGCAAAATTTACCCTTGATTTAAGTTCAGAACATAAATTAAAAACGTATTTTGCATGTCTGACCCTCCATCACTTTTTCATTTATGAATAAATTGCTATAAAACTTCAGAACTGAAGAAAAACATTGTTGCCTATAACTCGCATGTCCCTGTCTATTAAACTAAGAATAAAACATACCCAAGGTTTTTTAAGATCAGAAAAAAATTGTGACATTTCTGATCACTCATTCATTTTTAGTGGTTCAAATACATCCTCACGATATTAAATTAATATTCCTGTCAACGTGGCCTAGGTAATCCGGTTACCATTTTTTTAAAGATAATTTAGCAAATCTTAGTCCTTATTCACTGCTGACGTATCGTGTCCATGATATATTTTTTTATATCCCTACCTAATTTATATTCGTAAGAAATGTAAAATAATATAAATTATTATATAAATATATAACGAATATTTTTCTTTACACATTAAGATACTGAGATTTTAAGATTTTTAAATTATTTAATGATTTAAAAAAGATTTAAGTCCGGTACTGGACATGACTTTTTAATGCGCATCTACCAAGAACCTTCCGTTGGGCCTTGAGTTTGTTTACTGCGCGAGATCGTAAAAATCCGCATGGAATTAACTAGTCATGTCGGCACTATTGTCAGATTTCCCAGTTTTGTGCTACACGCATTTTTTTCCAGTTTTTTAAATGACATGACCCATTTAGTTTTATTGCATTAAATTGGGCGTGTTAGATAGTGATCCCTGGAATATTTTTACCATTCATTACTAACAAGCCAATTTTTCGTGAGTAGCTACATTCTGACCAGACACAACTGTTTTCCTTACAACAATTTTCGTTGGTGGTAGCTTACCGGGGTAACAGGAATTAACAGTGTTGATTTGACGAATATCAAAAATTTATTACTAACAGGAATTTTTAAGAAAATTATCTAAATAAACCGAAAAAATATTTGTCCTACAAAATGGAAGGTTTTATCGAAGAGTCCCCCAACATGTATGATTAACGACGTTGAAAAAATAACTACTAACCAGCTGATATTTTTTCTGTTGATTAAATATTATTATTATAATTTAACACCCACATTGTCCTACAATTTACGAGGTACGTCATCCTGGTTTATTTATATTCATCAAATCAACACATTTAATACCTGCTACCCCTGTAAGCTCCCAACGAAAATTGTTTTAAGGAAAAAGTTGGGCGTCTCATCAAAATGAAGCTATAGTTTGTCCAACGTACCATTTTTCGGGTGGCTAACCCGAAATTACCGAAAATTGACAGAACTGACTTTTCTTAACAAAACCAAATTCACTGATTGATATTTGTCATCCAGTAATGGACTTTGAATTTTCTTTCGTGTTTTGTGATTTTTAGAGGTGCTAAAAGCTGTTTTCTTTTTAAGTTTTTTAAAGTGTTTAGTGGGTTTGAGGACTATTAGATTTTGTTTTATGTTTATACTTTTTTGGTTTGGACTTTTTATTGACATTTTTTATAGTTCTTAATTTGTTTTATTTTGGGTAAGTATTGGGACTTGTTTTTTTGTAATTAAAACCCAGAATATACATATATATTACCTGTGTTTTTAGGGTATGAATTCCAGTGTTTACTGTATCTCTAGTTCAGTTCTGAACCTACATTTTCACGTGCATATGCATGGTGATATCTAAGGCTTAAAAAGTAGGTATACTGTATAGGCAATAGTTAAAAGTATGATTGTACGATTAGTCATCCAATCCAAAATGTTTACGTGTTAGTATTTACGTTAGACTGTCTCTTCCTCACATTGCCTATGTGTTATTTCATTTAGCTGAATCTGTATAACCTTCAACAAGGCGATTTCGATAAATTTATTTTATAGCATATAAGCCTCTAATTGTGTAGATACTTTAAATAAATACATGATTATAACTGCTTTGTTTTATTTATTTCATTATTTGAATATATGAGCCAAATAAAGAAGTTATGTAAGATGAATGAAATGTAAATTTATCCACACTGATATAGATGCTTTAACTTTAACTTGTCTTTTTTAAATATAGCAGAAACAGAACTTTTTATTCTATGGTTAAAGGAAATTTTTGGTAATAAAATAGTATAATTAAATAAGTTTATATAAATAAATGCCCAGCAAGAAGAAAATACAGCTAAATTTAGTAACTGAAATCTAAGCATTTATTAAATATATTGAAATTTACAAAAATTTCTTCAGTACGGTCCTGAACTTCAGGTCAGCCAACTTAAATCTGAAAAACGAAATTTACTGATTGACGTTTCTCTAAAAAAATACGTATTGCCACCCGAAAAATGGTACGTTGGACAAACTATACTCACGAAAAATTAGCTTGTAAGTAATGAATGGTAAAAATGCTAGAGGTGTGACTGCGATGGCAGTCGCTGCTACCAATCACCGGTTACTAACAAATCATTTTGGTAGCTGCTACTTGCACCTGGCAATAGCAGTGAAAAAATCACTCTTTAATATTCGCAGTTCGCAGATGTGGCGCTGCCCGTAACCACAACATTAAACGGCGATTGCGATCGCTGGACGGTGATTGTGATTGCGATTCAGTGAATCTAACCTCTTTCGTTTATGTTTATGGTGATTATGCATGTTTACGTTAGTTAAACGGGATGCGAATTGGCTTGCTTACCGGATGAAAACAATTTTTTTATCAATTTGATTTGTTGATAAATCTATCGCGAATGGGTTGCCTAAAAATATGATCAAAGCTATAAATGTTTATAAAAAAATTAAGATATTGGATATACTTCGTGTAATGTCTGTTTTTTTATATATAATAATACTTATATGCTAATGCAAATCAATAATTAAATTATATGTATATTAAATGACAGAATGTATTTAAAAATTATATATTGTTTCTTCATTCAATTTTAACAAGGGTAATTCTGACTTTATTTATGAAAATTTAGCATGTTCCCGTAAAGAGTGATAATATCACAGTTTTCAGTAGCAGCTACTTTTAGATAGCAATAGCAGCGATCACCGATATCAAAAAATCACTGTTAAGCCCACCGGTAAAAAATGTTCCAGGGATCCCTTACTATATTAAATTTAGTCAGTTTCTAAATTTTACAAATTCCGTCCTAATTAATTGTTAAGATATATATGATACACTACACTTTCAGCAGAAAGTAATTTAGCGCCTGAATAGAGAAAACCGCTGAAGCTATGTTTATAAAATTTGGTATTTAGGGATCTTTTCTATTTCTATTTCTATCTTTTTTCTTGGTATTGGTCCCTTCAGGTCCAATCCACCACTCTACCCCTTCCGGACTATGCTTTCCAGAGCTTCGTCGGCGGAAAATCTGGATAATCAAGCTCGTAGCCCCCAGAAATTCCAAAAAGAAAACAAATAATTCAACAAACAATCGATGAAATGTATAAATTGTCGGCTGTCGAACCAAGATCTGCTACTGGTGTTACGTATAACCTTCACTTTCACTACTGACAGTTCCCATGGCACGCCCATCTATTTCCCGCCATTTGAGAAATACCTCGTGTTCACCACCAAACAGGATACCATCAGCTTATAGGAATCTTCGCTCACAGCGCTTAGATCCAGAAGAAAGATGCCGTCAATTTAGCGTGAATCTTTCCTTAATCCCCGAAGGTAAAAAACGTTCGTACGACACCTCTAGCCGCCACTCGGGGAAGAACTTTGTAGTCCTCTACGCACGTCGGCACTGTCCGGAGGTCAAACAAAGAGTCCTAGGGGTCTTTTGGCATGCCTAATTGATCAGTAATATCAGCATTGTTGCCAAATTTTAATAAAATTGCGTAGTTGTCATATCTTGGTAACTGGTGAAGATTGAATTTTAAAAACTTGTAATATTACTAAAGTGGGCACACGTCTTTTACTTTAATTCAAATAAATATGGAATTCCATTTTAATTCCCAAACATGCGCCAAATTGGAAAATCTGGCAACAATGACAGTATCACTGGTCAATTCTTCCTGCACAGAAACCCTTAAATACCAAAATTTGTAACTTGTAAGTGGTTTTAGAGATATTTGAGCCCATATGAAGTTTAAACCTAAAATGTGGTGTTATCTTGGCAGCTAGTAAAAATGGAATTTTGAAAATTTGTGGACTTATTAGATTTGGCCTGCGCAATTTACTGCAATAAAAATAAATGAAGCATTCCATTAAAAACAAAAAAAAAACGAAAAAGATATGTGTAGCACAAAACAAAGAAATCTGGCAACAATGCTGGTATAACTATTAAAATCTTCATGCCTGATACCTTCCAGATGACAAATTTAGTAAATGTAGCTATAGCGGTTTTAAAGACATTTAAGAGTTGCGCTACTTTTTACTAACTCAGTATGGTATGTAAATAAAGGTCCCGCACATGGGTTGCCAAAAAATGATGGGCAAGGCTATATTTAACTTAAAAAATAACCTCAAAACTTTTGACACACTCTGTACCATGGCAACCCCTATTTTTTAGATAGATGCTAATGTATGTTGTAAAAATAAGTATTTTTACATAATACAGAATGCACCAAAATTTGTAACATGTTTAAAACAACATAAATAAAAAATTGTAATATTGGCTTTTGAAATTAGGCGACTTGGCAACGTTGTTAGCGCCCTCATCGGAATAATTTTAAAGTATCTTAGTGCAAAATGACATTTTATAGTGAAGTTTTGCTGACTGTTGTTGCAGTTAATACCATGTTTTTTAAATATTTTTCATGATTTATTAAATAAATGCAATAAAAATAAAAAAAGAGTTAGTCTAGAAAATATTACCATTAATTCAACATTGGTCATACTCCAAGCAAAGAGTCTAGTTCGTTGAGGAGCCGCCTGGTACATCAGTTTAGACCTCTGAATGTAGATATCAGCATTTTTCTTTTTTAAAGTGGCATACAACTCCTCAACTTTACCTGCCGGCATATGAAGGTGGGTTTTAAGCAGCTCTCCAATCTAAAATTAAAAATATCACATCAAAATTTACAATTAAAACATAAGATTAAAATTTATTAATTTTTACACCTTTATTTTCGACTTTTAGATTTCCAGTGGTGATACTGATAACAATATACAGGGTAGGACAAAAGGTACTTATTTTTCTAATGAAGCACACTGTATATTTACTTACCACTAAAAAGATCATAAAAAGAACTTTAAGAAAATACCATAATAGGTTTGTTCCAGCAGGCTGTTAGAAATGTTTGCAACCGTTCGGATTCTGCGCACGTCAAATTTGTCGTTCCAGCAGTACCATGTTTGTAACAGTATACAATTGTTTGTTGTTTCAGCAGTAGTTTTAAGATGTTGGAAACATGTTGGAAACTGTTTGAAAAGTTTGCAAACTTTCTTAAAACATTACTGACAAATTGCTAACATAATCTTTCTTGTATTGACGTATAAGCAGTATGCACGCCTTGTTTCTTTTTCGTTCCAGCAGAAAACTGTTGCCAACATTTCTTACCAATGTTTGTAACAATTTCGCGTTTTACGATTGTTGCTAACATGTTTCCAACATTCTGCTGGAACAAACCTATTAACTACTAACTAACTAACTTTATTAGTTTCGGAAATATGTCTATCCATATCACAAGTTTAGGTAATTTTTAAAGTACCGCCATTTTGTAATAGGTGAAGATATTGACTTTATATTCTAGGGTTATAAAGTACTTGTCAGGAGCTTTAAAATGATATGACTCTATTTAATTTTTTTCCTAAAATGGCGCCTATCCGCCATCTTAATTGTTGCAACTATCATTTTTACGTCAAAAAGTAGTTTTTATCATCCCATTATCCATATCCAAATTTTATAAAGAAAAAATTAGCGGTACAAAAGTTAGCAGGGGGAGGGGGACTATTTACGTCCACACCGTATATAAAAATGTGATACAAATGATATATCTGACGAATGTCATTTTGACAGATGTAATTTTTGACGTCATTTTTGATGTATTCAATTTTGACAGGTGTTTGACATATGTCATTGATAGGTGTTGCGCTATTGGTGAGCCTATGCATCACCTACTATATTCTATAATAAAATTTGGTTCAAACCACACAAAACCTGACCCACTCTATAAGTCTAAACCATACTTTATTTTTTTACATACTGTATAATATAAAATTTAATTTTTTTACCTTTTCTTTTAACATTTTCAGTCTTTTTAAGCTCTCACTATATTCATCCTCTAAAAGTTCAAAGTTGTCCCGTAACTTTACTTCAAATGGATCGTCGCTCATTTCAAATAAAAATTCCTTTACCTGCAAATAAAGCAATTTGAAGTAAAACATATGTTTAAGGCTTGAAGTGCAAGCGAGAACGCGAAACGAGCGACAAAGAGGCACAATCTCCGCGTCGTTCGACGTCTGTTTCTCTCCTACTTGAGTGAACGTGCAGTGAAAAGTGAATGTGGTGTCCAGTGTTTATAGCAATGATAATTGCGTCAATAAAGCCGATTTTTTATTAATAATTTTACGAAAATAAATTATTCTTTTTAAAAAGTTCTGCATGGTACAAAACCAACCATCAAATTTTGTCAGTCATCTTGTCAACTATGAGGTTTGGCCGAAAATGTAATTTTTGCTGAAGAGTAAAGTACCTGTATTTTTGCTACTATCAAAAATTGGTATCACTAAAAGATATTAAGAATTAAAAATTATATGTACAGGGTGTCCCAACTCTATTTATACAGAAAACAACTTTGCCCCTGTCAAGACACAAAAATAAATTTAAAATAAGAAATGTTTATTTGGATACACTCTTTTATTGACAGTACTAGTTATTATACAAGGTGTATTAAAAACACAATGTGGGTTTTTCAAATGAAACACCCTGTGAGTATTATATATTAAATTATACATCAAAAATGTATAACACACTATACGTCAATTAATTATTTCTGGTTTTTGAGATATCGGTAATTTACTTATTTACTCATTAACGATTAAAAGTGAAGAAAAAATATGTATATTAACATTATTTTTAAAAATTCTATTAGTTCATTCAAGAACTACAAATTCAAATAGGTTTGTGAGCAATTTAGTTTATTTAAGACACATATTTACTTAGTTGCAGCAGAAAAACAGCAATACGTCAATTATAACTGGTTTTTAGGTTAAGTAAGTAAGCAAACTAATTAGCTGACTTACTTATAAGTGGTTCTTACAATGGAAGGTAATTAATTACATGATATTATATTATTTGTCATTCTGACAGTAACAAAATCATTTAAAAATAATTAAACCCAAAATATTCTTATCTTTTTTCACTTTTAATTGTTAATCAAATTTGTTAAAATATATAGGGTCTTTAAAAATTAACTGGTACTGTCAGTAAAAAGAGTGTATCTAAATAAAAAAAATATATTTTAAGTTTATTTTTGTATCTTGTACAGTGGCGCAGGTATTTCGTGTTTAAATAGAATTGGAACACCCTGTATATGCATTTGTTTATTTACAAAAATTTTTTTTTGTGCGATAACGGTAAAAATTAGGTTTGTACGTTATTTCCATACATTTATGATTATAAACTTTATAGGACAATTTTAAATACCCTTTTTAAATGTTATGTTATTAAAACAAGAACAATCCACAATGCACAAATGTAAAACCTTAAATTTTCTCGATTCTCGCAGAAAAAAATCAAATAGTTTTTTTTTAACACGCTTTTATTAGCTTGGGTTGTAACTATCTATCTATCTATGTAACGGAATCTTTGAGCCTAATTTTTACCAACTTCCAGCGATTCAATTTCTTTGAAACTTTGCACACGTATTGTGACGTTGACATTTTGAAATACTACTTGACGTCACTTTACGTCACTTGGGCAAATGTACCATATGGAACTATCTATTGGGACAATGAGACCGGTGGACCATCACAACTAACTTTGCATTAAAAACCAACTTAACTTATTGAACTAATTAAATTTAGTACGGGCATATCCCTAGGGATAGCCCGTACGGGGCTTAACTCAAACTTTAACTTTTTTCTTTACTTTACTAACTCTTTCTTATCTAATAAACAATCCATCCCCGTCTTAAAATTTTGTTCTCTTTAAATATTAAATTTTTCAGTATTTGTTTTGCATTTCTAGGCAACTCTGCTTGTTTAATGTTTTTGTTTTTATTATTATAAGAGTAACCTAGAAAATTGTTTGATTTCTACTTTTTAAACCTTGACACTTCACGTATTGTTTTATGTACCAAATTTCCCAATGTTAAGTAACCCAATTATATTTAAATTTCCCAAAAATGTATATTTTTAAAATTCCCAAAATGTATACTTTTTTGTACTAGGTGTTCACAGTATCAAGGACCGATGACAATGCAATAATTTAAAAACAGTATCCCGTTATCCTGATTAGGACCGCCAGGATAAATAAATTTCTTTACAGATCCTCTGTGTCTCTTGACAAAATGGCGAAGGATTTTTTAGTGAATAAACTGGAGCATTTATTTTAAAAAACTAAAAACACGCTTTTATATGAAACCGAACTAAAAATTAGAAAATAATTTTTCATTACAAAGAGTTTGTCACTTCAGAATAAAAGCGTGGGGTGCTTAATATATTAAATGTTATAATTATTCTATTTGCAAATATCTATGAGGGAAAAGTTATGAAAAAAATAGTAAAATGCACCCCACGCTTTTACTCTGAAGTGACAAACTCTTTGTAATGAAAAAATATTTTCTAATTTTTGTTCGGTTGCATATAAAAGCGTGTTTTTTAGTTTTTAAACTATTATTTATTTATTATAACAAATCTGCATGTTTAAATATAATTTTAATTCTAAACATCTTTTCTTTATAACAATTATCGATATTAGCAAAAATACAGGTACTTTACTCTTAAACAAAAATTACATTTTTGACCAAACCTTGTGATACAATTTAATTTCTGATAGTTGCAATTTAGGTTTGGGACCATGCAGAAGTTTTTATAAAAACTTTTTTCTGTATCATTAATAATAAAAAAGTTTTCCATATAAAGCCGACTTACGTAGACAGACATACTGTATATCTACATTAGCGTGGAGCGAAACGAAATTTTTTAGCACTTTTTACCAAAAGTTGCCTTTACTATAGTAATAGTAGATGACCAGTATTTTTTCAAAATATTTGAAAGATTTTTTATATCTCGCCGCGGGCCGAAAGAAACAAAAAATTATTAAATGACTTAGTGTTATTTACTAAAATTTGGCTTTACTCTAGTCAAAGAATACCAATCCATAGAACCCCACAAGTGAGATTTCAGCGTACCCTAAAATTTTTAGTACCTACCGCGACCAACAGAGCGCGAGAATAGTACGATGTCGCTTTGCTAATACGATTACCATCAGAAATTGATAGCAGTCGCTGACGAGCAGTCGGCCCGATCAGTTAGAGTGAGGATATACGCAAAATTTAATAAAAATAAAATCCCCGATAAATGGTAGTATCCATAAGATTATTAAATTTATGATTTCAGAATAGGATATATCGATGGGGTTTTGACAAAATATCGTAAGCGACCTTCGTCAGTTTTACGGGAAAGGTTTTTTTTTCATTGGCTTTATTTCAGATGAAGATATGTTCTATATTGGTTCGGCGGTTCATTTCATTAATGGTAGTTATTTGGGTACATGCCAAAAATAAATTAATAGCACCAAAAAAAAAAATAAAGCAAGTAAATAGAGAACTAAAAATCGACGTTTTGGTGGCAAGTCTGCCACCGTTGTCAAAATAAATTAAATAAAAATAAAAAATTTAAAAATGAACTATTATTTAGTTTTAGAATTTTAAAATTTTTAGCTTTTTTAGGAGATTCTAATAATTTTGACATTAAATGTTAAATATGTTTGTTTTGTAATTCAAATTAAGAAGAAATCTAAAATAAAAACATTCAGATCTCGGTTTTTCTTTAAAAATAACGCGATGGGAAGAAAAATCGTTTCCTGTAAAATTGGCGAATGTCGCTTACGATGTTTTGTAAAAACGCATCGATATATCATATTCTGAAAAAATAAATTTAATAATCTTATGGATACTGGGTCCATTTATCGGGGATTTTATTTTTATAAAATTTTTCGTATATCCTCACTCTAACTGATCGGGCCGACTGCTCGTCAGCGACTGCTATCAATTTCTGATGGTAATCGTATTAGCAAAGCGTCATCGTACTACTTTCGCCATCTGTTGGTTGCGGTAGGTACTAAACATTTTTAGGGTACGCTGAAATCTCACTTGTGGGGTTCTATGGATTGGTATTCTTTGCTCTAGTAGATAACCTATAATTTTTTAAAACTTTGTTATAACATTTTTTTATTCCCTGCCGCGGTACTATAACAATAATATGTGGTAAATTTCGTAAAAAAAAATCGACATTTTATAACGTTGTTTTATATTTCTTTGAGCCCGCGGCGGGACATGAAAAACCTTTAAAAAATTTGAAAAAAATTACTGTTCCTCTACTATAGCAAAGGCAACTTTTGGTAAATAGTGCTAATCAAATTCGAAAAAAATTTACAGGGTGGGCCAAACACTGACGTCCAAACTTTAAGGGCTAATTTTACACCAAACAATATGAAAAACTTCGTATAAAAATGTGCGTCCTAGATTTCGAACTACAGGGTGTTAAAAAATTTAGAAAAATTATTGTTTTTAACACGCTTTTATAAGCTTGGTTGTATGTATGTATGTATGTATGTATGTAACGGAATCTTTAAGCTTAATTTTCACCAACCTCCAGCGATTCGATTTCTTTGAAACTTTGCACACGTATCAAGGACCCATGACAATGCAATAATCAGCAAACAGTATCCCGTTATCCTGATTAGGATCGCCAGGATAAATAAATTCCTTTATAGATTTTCTGTAGGAGAGTAACAGAGAAAGAGCTAGTGCGTGCAGTTTCGGACGTACTCTCAGCATAAGGCTGGCAGAAACTTGTTCGGAGTAGTTGCGTTCTGAAACCCCATGCAACAGTGAAGCTTTAAATGAAATGATTAGATTACGAAATAGTTCGTGAAACATTTCAATATCACATGTCGGCAGAAAACTAATTGATATATCGAACTAAAAATGAAAAATAAATAATAGTTTAAAAAACAAAAAACACGCTTTTATATGCAACCGAACTAAAAATTAGAAAATAATTTTTCATTACAAAGAGTTTGTATTACAGTAATAAAGGTCAAACAATGAATCATAATTATATACCTCAAAATAGAATTATAATAAAATTTAAGATAATAACAGAATAATTCACTTCAGAATAAAAGCGTGGGGTGCTTAATATATCAAATGTAATAATTATTTCATTTGTAAATATCTATGAGGGAAAAGTTATGAAAAATAGTAAAATGCACCCCACGCTTTTTACTCTGAAGTGAATTATTCTGTTATTATCTTAAATTTTATTATAATTCTATTTTGAGGTATATAATTATGATTCATTGTTAGACCTTTTATTACTGTAACACAAACTCTTTGCAATGAAAAATTATTTTCTAATTTTTGGTTCGGTTGCATATAAAAGCGTATTTTTTTAGTTTTTTTAAACTATTATTTATTTTTCATTTTTTAGTTCGATATATCAATTAGCTTTCTGCGGACATGTGATATTAAAATGTTTCAGGAACTATTTCGTAATCTAATCATTTCATTTAAAGCTTCACTTTAGTTTTTTTAAACTATTATTTATTTTATAATAACTTTTATACCGAGATATTTTTAAAAAATTTGGGGGACGCCTATTATGCACCAAAACACATTTTTTGACATACAAGAAAAAAAATTATTACCAGTGTCGCCCATAAGGGATTTAAGGTTAATATTTTTTAATAAAAAATGGTACGCCACTGCATTTTTTTTAATAAAAATACATTTAAAAATTCCCATTAAGTTTGGAATTTTGATCTATTGACTTTTTTATTTGATGCGCGGTTTTCGCGTAAATGAAGAAAACCATTACTCGGACGGTCATTTCGTATGAATATCAAATCCTACAGTGAAAAATTCCCTTCGATATTTTATTCTTTAATAAGATAGTGATTTGACCATGCCGAGAAATGGTTTTTATTTATTTACGCAAAAACCGTAAAAAAGTCAAGAAATCAAATTTGTTTCAGGCTTAATGGAATTTTTAAAGATACTTTTATGTTAGAAAAATGTAGTGTTTGTTATAAAAGTTATAAAAAAAAACAATATATTTTTAAAATTTTCAACACCCTGTAGTTTGAAAACTAAGACGTTTAGGACAAATTTTTATATGAAGTTTTTTTCAAATTTTTTAGTGTAGAATCAGCCCTTAAAGTTTGGACGTCACTGTTTGGCCCACCCTGTATATTAGTCCACGCTACGCCATTGATGAATAAAATGTCAAAAGAAAAAAATAATTCTTACGTTGATTAGCCAATCGGGTGCGTTCAAAGCTCCATCAAATTCATTTTCATCCTTCTTCTTCTTATGTATAATTTTTAACCATTTAATTACAGATAATAACTGGTTATGAACCGCCTCTGCATAGTTATGTTCATGAGGAAAAAAGCCTAAAAAAATATTGTTTTTCTTAAAAACTAACCATACAGGGTGATGCACAAATTGACCACAAATATTAAGACGATGATTCTACTGATAAAATAATGGTTCAGCATCATATTACAGGGTGACATTGAAAAAACCACAATGCAAAGTACTACCAAAGAATACCAATCCATAGAACTCCACAAGTAAGATTTCAGCGTACCCTAAAATTTTTAGTACCTACCGCGACCAACAGATGGCGAAAGTAGTACGATGTCGCTTTGCTAATACGATTACTATCAGAAATTAATAGCAGTCGCTGACGAGCAGTCGGCCCGATCAGTTAGAGTGAGGATATACGCAAAATTTAATTAAAATAAAATCACCGATAAATGGTAGTATCCATAAGATTATTAAATTTATGATTTCAGAATAGGATATATCGATGGGTTTTTGACAAAACATCGTAAGCGACATTCGTCAGTTTTACGGGAAACGTTTTATTTTTCATTGGCTTTATTTCAGATGAAGATATGTTCTATATTGGTTCGGCGGTTCATTTAATTAATGGTAGTTATTTGAGTACACGCCAAAAACCAAAAAAAAAAAAAAAATAAAGCAAGTAAATAGAGAACTAAAATCGACGTTTTGATGGCAGGTCTGCCACCGTTGTCAAGATAAATTAAATAAAAATAAAAAAATTAAAAATTAACTATTATTTAGGTTTAGAATTTAAAAATTTTTAGCTTTTTTAGGAGATTCTGAAAATTTTGACATTAAATGTTAATTATGTTTGTGATGTAATTCAAATTAAGAAGAAATCTGAAATAAAAACATTCAGATCTCGGTTTTTCTTTAAAAATAACGCGATGGGAAGAAAAATCGTTTCCCGTAAAATTGGCGAATGTCGCCTACGATGTTTTGTAAAAACGCATCGATATATCCTATTCTGAAATAATAAATTTAATAATCTTATGGATACTGGGTCCATTTATCGGGGATTTTATTTTTATTAAATTTTGCGTATATCCTCACTGTAACTAATCGGGCCGACTGCTCGTCAGCGACTGCTATCAAGTTCTGATGGTAATCGTATTAGCAAAGCGACATCGTACTACTTTTGCCATCTGTTGGTCGCGGTAGGTACTAAAAATTTTAGGGGACGCTGAAATCTCACTTGTGGAATTCTATGGATTGGTATTCTTGGTACTACGCGATAGAAGACCATACATTAATAACAAAACTTCCAGTACACTAATAGGAGGGGAGCCCAAGAGGGGATTTAGGGGTTTACTATAGCGCAGTAACAGTATTTTTTTGACATACATTAAAAATTTATAGCCACTTCCTCCACCGATGAAAAGGTATACATTATATAACATTTCTTTCTTCTTATCATCTAAGTTTTGCAACCCAATAGGTCTCTATGACGCTCGAGTAAATCATCATTTAGAATCGTGGGCTCCCTACTATATTATTCAATAATCTTTTCTTCTCAAGATACAGGGCGTTAAAGTTCTTTAAAAAGTTGAATACATTATTTTATATTATCTTGACAGATGCCATACATTGACTGCTCAATAAAATGTTGGTTAGGTGGTTAAATTATCCATTTACAAAAAAAAATAATAAAAACAAAGAAACTTGAAATACTTTGTATTTTGAAAACAAAAGGTAATGGAATATTAGTGTATTGGAACTTTTCTTATTATTTTATGGACCTCTATAGCGTAGTACTTTGCATTGTAGTTTTTTGTAATGTCACCCTGTATATTTTTTAATTGTGATTGGAGTTACAACCCCTAAAGTTCAATATGTTAATGCTTGTTTTTAAAATTGTTAAGCAAAAACCAATATGACAACATATTTGCAGTGGACTGGTACTAAAGGAGAACGTGCCCACCCTTTAAATAAACAAAAAACAACGATTATGTTAAATATAATTTAATTTCAGATATTTACTATAATCTTGTTAAAACACTTCTAAACACTCTGCTCAAAACTTACTTCTAAATTACTCACGCGATAACGCCTAAATATCGAAAGTATCTTCCCAAGCCGGGAAACCGGGGAACGCGAAAATCCTGCCCGCCTATGTATTTGCGATGCATAAATTGTTAGCTGTCAAACCAAGAGCTGCTACTGGTATTGCGCATAACCGGTCACTGTCATTACTGACGTTACCCGCGGCGCACGCTACCGTCCTTGACCGTACAAAAACCACCATGTGCCTAACACCAAACGTAGAAAAATCAGGTTATAGGAATCTTCGTTCACAGCGTTTAGCTCCAGAAGAAAGATGAAAGATGCCATCAATTTAGCGTGAATTTTTCTCGATCCCTGAAGGTAAAGCAAAAACGCCTATACAACTCTTTCAGTCGCCACATCCAGAAAGGCTCTGTAGCCCTTTACGAACGTCCGCACTGTTCGGAGGTCGAGAAAAGAGCGAATATTATCACTGAATTTTCGGACACTCTGCCTCTACGTTACTAAAGGACACTCAGCACTTACCTTAAATAGATCAATCTGTAACCAGTAAGATTTGTACTCATTATAGGGAAAGATAAAGTCAGCTTCTTTCCTTTCAATTTTGAGCTTATTACCTTCAGGCTGATTCTGGAATAGTTTTCTCAAGGATATGCCTTTAATTTCAAATATATCAGCGCCATCTATTGCTATAGTAACTGTATTTACTGAATGGTTAAAATTTCTCAGCTTAGCATTCCAGTGGCTGTGTTGTGACAATGAAAGCTCATCTAAAATACGGGGTGTTTCAAAACAAATGCGAATAATTTTAGGAGGTGTTTTCTTGTTTAAAATGAAGGTAAGTTTGTTGTAAGGGGTGATTCATTTAGAGGTACTATTTCTAGTAGGTATTTTTGGATAGATTGGAGGGTCTACATTTTAATTTTTTTTTGTCTTTGGACAAACCACGAACACTAAAAGCTTAAATACTAACGTACCGTGGGTGTCTTAAGCGAGGTAAGAGGGAGTTTGTTGACACGGGACTTAAATACTTGAAGATTTGGGGTGAAGGAAAGACCTACGCGGGCAGCAGGTTCCACATTCTAGAAACTCTAGGGATAAAAGAACGAACAAAGTGGGAAGTTCGGGGTCTGTCCAGTTGGACCGTACAGGGATGCAAACGCGCGGAACCACGGGTTTCTCTGTTGGGAACCGAGAGTGGAGGAACTATACTGGACAATTCTTCAGAGCAGAAGCCATGGAAGTACCTATAAAAAAGCCATAGATCCCCACAGCCCGACGACGGGCAAGAGAGGGAAGCCTTTCTGTAAGTGAATGATCATTAATGAGACGAATAGCTCTTCTTTAAATAGAATCCAGAATGCTTAGGGTTATGAGGGAAGCCATGCCCCAGATATGAGAATAATACTCCAAGGGAGGTCGGATTTGGGACATATATAAAGGGTATAAATTAGAAGGGGAAAAATACTTTTGGCTCGAAAGAGAAATCCAAGCATTTTTGAAGCTGCCGTGGCTATAGATACAATGTGTTTATGCCAGTTAAGGTTACTTTCAAATGTGACGCCCACAAGATTAAAGGTGTCTTTGCTCTGTAAAACATGGCCGCTCATAAGTAGAGGATGAGTATTTGGTGACTCTTTTCGCGACAAGGAACATGATTTTGTTTTGGATGCATTAAAGTGGACGGGATTTTTGGCGCCCCAATCCAATATTAAATTAAGATCTTGCGAAAGAGATATCTGCATCGCTCTGCGTTTGTTTTCCAAATCAGGTTTAGTGATGGGTTTAGGAACCTGAAAACCGGAGTGAAGGGTACTATCGTCGGCAAAACTATGAATGGAATTAGTTGTGGACGAGAGAAGGTCGTTGATGTGAAGAAGAAACAATGTTGGTGCCAGAACTGAACCCTGAGGCACTCCAGCATTAAGTTGGTGAAAGCTTGAAGAATGGCTGCCCACAATAACTGATATACGTCTATCAGATAGATAACTAAAGAGCCAAGTACAGAGTTTAGTTGAAAGACCATAGGAGGGAAGTTTATTAAGAAGTGCGGCATGCCAGACCTGGTCAAAAGCTTTGGATATATCAAGAGCAACGATCTGGGACTCACCTAGAAACTCAAGAGACTTATTCCACTGTCATGATATTTATGTTCATTACTATTTGGCAATTTATCGTGGAAAGACTAACGGCACAACGTCTAAAACTTGTTCAGCTGTATTATGAAAATCATCATTCTCCGAGGAATGTGTTTTGTGCGCTTCGGGCAACTTATGGTCCACGCATAATCGACCTACTGAGCCGACTATTCGCGGTACCATCACAAAATTTGAACTCCAATATTTATTATTGGATAATCCTTGACCAAATGAGCCACATCCAGCAAACAATGCAGAAAATATAGCGGCAGTAGCTGCGAGTGTACGCGATGATCCTGACGAATCGATTTGCCGCTTGGAAATTGGAGCTTAAGAACAGACCATGTTAGGCGCAGTTAAGGCCAACAGTTAAAAAGCATAACCTTTAAAAATAAATGTAAGATATCGTATCCTTTCTTCCCTTAACACCAAGAAATCGTCTGGGCTGGATGGCATACCAGCAATCGTTTTAAAAAAATGTGCTGCAGAACTTGCACCAATCTTAACTCGGCTCTTTCGAATTTCTTACGACACAGGTATCTTTCCGGAAAGCTGGAAAGCTGCACGTGTTCAACCTATTCCCAAGAAAGGATCTAAATCTCTGCCATCTAACTATAGACCAATTTCAATTCTCTCAGTTCTTTGTAAAGTAATGGAAAAACTAATTAATTCACAAATTCTTAAGTACTTAGAAAAACACAAAATTTTGCATGACAGGCAGTATGGATTTCGCCACAAAAGATCTACAGCAGATCTTCTTTCCTTCGTATCACACTGCTGGAATAAGTCTCTTGAGTTTCTAGGTGAGTCCCAGATCGTTGCCCTTGATATATCCAAAGCTTTTGACCAGGTCTGGCATGCCGCACTTCTTAATAAACTTCCCTCCTATGGTCTTTCAACTAAACTCTGTACTTGGCTCTCTAGTTATCTATCTGATCGTCGTATATCAGTTATTGTGGACGGCCATTCTTCAAGCTTTCACCAAGTAAATGCTGGAGTCCCTCAGGGCTCAGTTCTGGCACCAACATTGTTTCTTCTTCACATCAACGACCTTCTCTCGTCCACAATTAATTCCATTCATAGTTTCGCCGACGATAGTACCCTTCACTCCAGTTTTCAGGTTCCTAAACCCATTACTAAACCTGACTTGGAAAACAAAAGCAGAGCGATGCAGATATCTCTTTCGCAGGATCTTAATTTAATATTGGATTGGGGCGCTAAAAATCTCGTTCATTTTAATGCATCCAAAACACAATAATGTTCCTTGTCGCGAAAAGAGTCTTCAAATACTCATCCTCTACTTATGAGCGGCCAAGTTTTACAGAGCAAAGACACCTTTAATCTTGTGGGCGTCACATTTGAAAGTAACCTTAACTGGCATAAACACATTGTATCTATAGCCACGGCAGCATCAAAAAGCTTGGATTTCTCTTTCGAGCCAAAAGGTATTTTTCCCCTTCTAATTTATACACTTTATATGTGTCCCAATCCGACCTCCCTTGGAATATTGTTCCCATATCTGGGGCATGGCGTCCCCCACAACCCTAAGCATTCTTGATTCTATTCAAAGAAGAGCAATTCGTTTCATTAATGATCCTTCACTTACAGAAAGGCTTCCCTCTCTTGCACATCGTCGGGCTGTGGGGGATTTATCGCTTTTTTATAGGTACTTCCATGGCTTCTGCTCTGAAGAATTGTCCAGTATAGTTCCTCCACTTACGGTTCCCAACAGAGAAACTCGTGGTTCCGCGCGTATGCATCCTTATACGGTCCAACTGGATAGGCCCTGGACTTCTCACTTTGTTCGTTCTTTTATCCCTAGAGTTTCTAGGCTGTGGAACCTGCTGCCCGCGGAGGTTTTCCTTCCACTCCAAATCTTCAAGTATTTAAGTCCCGTGTCAACAAACTCCCTCTTACCTCGCTTAAGACACCCACGGTACGTTAGTATTTAGGCTTTTAGCCATCGTGGTTTGTCCAAAGATAAAAAAATAAAAAAATATAGTTCTTTCGTATGATAATAAATATTACTTAATAAAGTTTTTTTTTAATGTTTTAATTAAAAAAAACCTCCAAATGAATCCCCATTATAAACATTGGGTCAAAATTCACAAATTAGAGTAATACCGCGGTTCAAAAATGAAAAAAAAAAATAATAAGGTTTGTAATTTTTATCTCAAAAACTAAAATCCCTAGAATAATAAATTTACAAGTAGTGCTATTATGAAAATACACTTTTTAGAATTAACAAGAGGCAGAAATAGACTACCCTACCATTCTAATGTAGTTATTAATTAAAAAAAAATCCTAATTTATTGTTTTCGTGATATGTCTCTAATTAATTTTAATAATCATACCTAAAATTATTTTGGCATTGTGATCCTTATTGATATCAATGTGAAATTCCACTTTTCCGAATATATTGCAGTTGATAATTTTTACTGGCAATGTTTTAGGATGAACCTCTTTTCCTTTAGCTTTTGGTAGAATGTTTAAACAATTTGTACAAAACTCAGAAATATCTCTAAAAATTAATAAACCACATAATATTTAAATTATATTAACATATTCAACTTCTAATATCATTATTAATATAACAAAATTTTACAAACTTGTAAAATAATAAACGGAAATGTCACTATCGCGATTTATGCCATTATACAGGGTAAACCAACTTTATTTCTAGACGAAATAACTTTAAAACGTTTATTGTCATGTACAGGGTGGCGCCTTTTCGGTGACCTTGCAGGGTATAGCGAAAACTAAAAGAGATATAACAAATCTCATTGCGCAATCTCGATTTTAATTTTTGAAACAAATTCAATGGTGAAAGCAACTTATAGCCCAAGGTTAGTTAATATTTATAAGGTTGCGACATATCCTCAACTTTTAGGCGGTTCGAGGTCGGGGACGCAAGGAAGGGCACTCCACGGAGAAAAGTTCGCAAGACTGGGTAAAATCAAAGCTGATGATCAATCCAGTGGCGTCTAGAATTTGCGCATTTCATTTTGCATTGTTTTGGAAGTGATATTTGTTGAAAGATGTAATTCCAAATGTTTTTTATTTAAGTAAAAGAATTTACAACTTAATAACAATTAAAAACTGTTGTGTAAACGGTTGTTCTACTAATACAATAAACTGTATATCTCCGGCACTGAACAACATGGCCGAAAAATGGGAGATGTGACGTCATAACACGTCAAAGCAATATGGCCGAATGTCGTGACCTTATATAGAACGACTTTGCTTATAGCCAACTTAATTCGCTTTGGAGATACAAAGTGTTTTTCAAATTTGTCAATTTGGCCAGGAACTTGTAACTAGCTTGATATTAGAGATAAAGAAAAAATGTAAAAAGGAAAGTTTTAGGAATTTTTAGTTAGAATTCAGGGGCGTACCTACATTTTTTCCATTGAGTTTTATTTTGAAGTTATAACACAAAGTTGGGTATTTTTAAATGAAACACCCTGTATATTTTATCACCAATTGAAAGGTATCCTTAAAAGCAGTAAAAATACCGCACTTAATATATTTAAATTTTAATAGTTTCAGAAATATAGCCATCGGCCGAATTTCGATAAAAGAAGCATTTTAAAATTTAAACACCCTGTATATTGTATTACCATTAAAAAGATATTTTAAAGACCTTTAAAAATTTACCACATTTAAAATGATTTTTCCAACAGTTTCAGAAATATGAGCGTCCAAATCTTAATGCGTATATCTACTATTTGTTGGATTTATATGGTTACTAGCTATGATTCCCGGCATCGCTCGGGAGTTGATATAAGATTACGTGGTGTTGAAATAAAAAATAAACTATGATGTAAAAAGTAAAAAAAATATTGAAAACATTTTCTTATTATTTATACTACTTGTTTGTAAACAACATATAAATTGTGTGTGTATAAATACACAAAATGTAATAACTTTAGTATAGTAACAAATGTAATTTAAGACTTTATTGAAATTGGAATTTAAAATTTCTCGCCATTACTACACATGCTGCAATTGCTCGCAGCGCTTTTCGAAACGCAGCCCAAATAACCGTTGTTCTGAATGAAGTTCAAATACTCGACAACAGATGGCGCCACTACACTTAATTTCCAAGTTGAAGGGTTGGAAGAGTCCTTATATCTTTACAAATACGCCCTTTAGGGTAAAACGGGAACTTTCTTGTTCGAGGGGGATAAAGGGCTATCACACTATATAAATCCCTTTATCGTATCGGGACTCCTTTTCAAGTTTTATCGGCACGCACATTTTATCAACTTAGTTTTATTATATACTAGCTATGATTCCCGGCTTCGATCGGAAGTTGATATGAGACCCAAATAACCGTTGTTCTGAATGAAGTTCAAATACTCGACAACAGATGGCGCCACTACACTTAATTTCCCAGTTGAAGGGTTGGAAGAGTCCTTATATCTTTAAAGATACGCACTTTAGGGTAAAACGGGAACTTTCTTGTTCGAGGAGGGATAAAGGGCTATCACACTATATAATTCCCTTTATCGTATCGGGACTCCTTTTCAAGTTTTATCGGCACGCACATTTTATCAACTTAGTTTTATTATATACTAGCTATGATTCCCGGCTTCGCTCGGGAGTTGATATGAGACCCAAATAACCGTTGTTCTGAATGAAGTTCAAATACTCGATAACAGATGGCGCCACTACACTTAATTTCCAAGTTGAAGGGTTGGAAGAGTCCTTATATCTTTAAAGATACGCCCTTTAGGGTAAAACGGGAACTTTCTTGTACGAGGGGGATAAAGGGCTATCACACTATATAAGTCCCTTTATTGTATCGGGACTCCTTTTCAAGTTGTATCGGCACGCTCATTTTATTAATTTAGTTTTATTATATACTAGCTATGATTCCCGGCTTCGCTCGGGAGTTGATATGAGACCCAAATAACCGTTGTTCTGAATGAAGTTCATATACTCGAGAACAGATGGCGCCACTACACTTAATTTCCAAGTTGAAGGGTTGGAAGAGTCCTTATATCTTTAAAGATACGCCCTTTAGGGTAAAACGGGAACTTTCTTGTTCGAGGGGGATAAAGGGCTATCAGACTATATAAGTCCCTTTATCGTATCGGGACTCCTTTTCAAGTTTTATCGGCACGCACATTTTATTAACTTAGTTTTATTATATACTAGCTATGATTCCCGGCTTCGATGGAAGTTGATATGAGACCCAAATAACCGTTGTTCTGAATGAAGTTCAAATACTAGACAACAGATGGTGCCACTACACTTAATTTCCAAGTTAAAGGGCTGGAAGAGTCCTTATATGTTTCGTATCGGGACTCCTTTTCAAGTTTTATCGGCAAGCACATTTTATCAACTTAGTTTTATTATATATAATGATAATGATATTTCCAAAACTATAAAAGATACATTTATTAAATGTAGTATTTTTTTAAACCTCTGTGAAATATCTTTGCAACGGTAATATAATATACAGGTTGACCATATTTCCGAAACTATTAAGAATCGATATAATAAATGTGGGATTTCTTATAGCTTTTTAAGAAGACCCTTCTATTGGTAATGAAATATACAGGGAGTTCCATTAAAAAAAGCTTTGTGTTATACCTTTAAAATAAAAGTCAATGAAAAAAATGTAGGTACGCTATAAATTCTACCTAAAAATTCCTTAAACTTTTCTTTTTACATTTTTTCTTTATCTCTAATATCAAGCGAGTTACAAGTGTCTGGCCAAATTGACAAAATTTGAAAAACACTCTATATCTTTAACACAAATCCAGTTAGCCATGGTTTGCTTTTATCATTGAATTTGTTTCAAAAATTAAAATCGAGATTGCGTAATCAGATTTGTTCTATCTCTTTTAGGTTTCCATATACCCAGCAAGGTCAACAAAAAGGCGTCACCCTGTACAATTCGACGCTCATCATTGGGATTTCGGAAACCGTAAGAGATGCAGGATCAGTTAAATGGAAGCAAAGTTGCGCAATTTGATGTTCAATAAAATGCCGTTTTGCGTTTTAAAAATTCCGAGTACTTCCGAAGATATTCGAAAAAAACCGGAATTTTCAATTTTGGTTTTTATTGTTTCCTGGCTATATTTGTTAAGATAACTTAAAATGAAAAACACGTTTTCATGGCCACTTTTTCTGCTCTATAATTCAGTGTGATTAAATATTGAATCTGACGTTTCGGCTTCTGGCGACCATCATCAACTTAATTTTTTAAATACGGACCTGATATTTTTTTAATTTAATTAAATCCTTTTATCACTCTTAAAACACTATATATCGCCACTTTGATATTTGCAGACGTTTCGTACAGACAATTCCTTCACCAGAATATTGCATATTTATGTAACCATAATACGGCCCTGAACTACATTTTTAGGTAAAAAGGTAAAAAAAATAAACTTATTACATATTCATAATGTTTTATTGCAACTCATTGATTTCTAACAGCGAAAATTACTTTATTAACAGAAACTAACCAGCAGGTACGAATTCAAGGGAGAACTTATTGGTATGTGGAGGAACAAAATTATTGGACCTTTCGTTCACGAAGGGACCTTAACTTCCGAACGATATCTAAATTTGATTAGAAATGATGTCTTAGACGCCCTAGATAATCAACCTTTGGCAAGAAATATGGTGGCAGCAAGACGGAGCTCCTGCCCACAATGGAAGGGAAGTAGCTCAATTCCTTTACCAAATATTTCCTAATAAATTGTTTTGCAAGATTGCCCGCTAGGAGCCCAGATCTTAGTCCCCTAGATTATTTCCTTTGGGGATATCTTAAGAACCGTTTATTTAAAAATGCACCTCACGACCTTTAAGTAATATGACAAAATTTGATAAGGGAAGTCGCTGCCATTCCTGCCCAAAGCAAGAAAATGCATCGAGGCGGAAGGTTATCTCTTTGAACACTTATAATAGTGATTAGTGTTTATTTTTAATATGGGCATCAAGATAGTAAATTGTTTATGTAAGCTGATTTGTTGTCTACCTTTTTGTATCTTATGTCTAATATTCATGAAATTTTCGGTTAATAAAGTAATTTCCGCTGTTAGATATCAATGAGTTGCAATAAAAAGATTACGAATATGTAATAAGTTTATTCTTTTCTTTTACCTTTTTACCTAAAAACGTAGTTCAGGGCCGTATTATGGTTAAATAAATATGCAATATTCTGGTGATGGAATTTTCTGTACGAAACGTCGGCAAATATCAAAGTGGCGATATATAGTGTTTTAAGAGTGATAAAAGGATTTAATTAAATTAAAAAAATATCAGGTCCGTATTTAAAAAATTAAGTTGATGATGGTCGCCAGAAGCCGAAACGTCAGATTCAATATTTAATCACACTGAATTATAGAGCAGAAAAAGTGGCCATGAAAACGTGTTTTTCATTTTAAGTTACCTTAACAAATATAGCCAGGAAACAATAAAAACCAAAATTGAAAATTCCGGTTTTTTCGAATATCTTCGGAAGTACTCGGAATTTTTTAAAACGCAAAACGGCATTCTATTGAGCATCAAATTGCTCAACTTTGCCTTCATTTAACCGATCCTGTATCTCTTACGGTTTCCGAAATCCCAATGATGAGCGTCGAATTCGAGCCACCCTGTACTTAAGTTTTTTAAAATGTACTATTCCAAATATGAATCCAGTCACAATCATATGACTCACACACTTTAAACAAAATACCAAACGATTCTGTATTGCATTTGTTTATAAGTGGACGCGGATTGCTGAGATCGGACAAGCTAATATGCCTACGTACTGTCAAAGCCTGAAAAATCGCTTCTGCGTCGCTGTTTCACCAACCCATGTGCGGAGAGCCTTACAAAATGACTGCCATACTACATACCTATTTAAAAGTAAAACTTTTGAATGAAAATTCGTCGACCAATAAGCCACGCTGTTTTCCAAAAGTGAAATATTATATTCCACGGCGTCTTCCTTCTTGGAGTAGTCAAGATGTGCAATTTTAACGAAAACTTTGTAGTTTAAGATGTCTTCTGTTCTAATGCATGTATAATAATCGCCGGAGTTGTTCAATGTAAAGATTTTAAATTCCTCAAACTTAAAACTTGACACATCGTTGTTTGTATCAATGCTTATGGCGTCCAGTCTTGAAACGAAATATTCTAGAACAAACATAAGATTCAGATATTTTTGTGACTTAACTAAGGCTTTTGATTGTGTAAATTAAGGGTAATTCCTTAAAATGAAAGAAGCCGAATTGGCAATTTACATGAACACACACCAAAAACTGAATGTATTATATCTGGTGTACCACAAGGTTCTGTACTAAGACCATTTTTTCCTATTATACAGTGTGTTTACTTAAGTTTGCACCATATGGAAAGCTTTTTTATTAATAATTTTACGTAAAGAAAGTTATTCTTTATTAAAAATTATGCATGGTTTATAACCTAAAATGCAATTAGGAGATTATTTTTGGAGTATACAAGGTACCTCAAAAATATAATTTTTCCCTAAAGGTAAAGTACAGTTATATTCATAAAAAATGCGTACCAGTATGAGAAAGACGTAACCTAGCCGATTTTTATGTAAACCGGCTTTTAAAACTGACTGTTTAAAGAAGGTTATCACATGTCATAGGTTTCAAAAATTGAATGCATTAGCGATGAGCTAGAACATAGATGTTAATAAATTAAAGTACAAAAAACTCAACGTGAATTCTTCTCTGCTGTAGGCTACTTAAGTCGTTTTAATTTCAGATTTTTTACGTGACTTTCTTTTTACCGAAACTGAGGAAAACCGTTTTTTAATTTTTAACACCCCATAGTTCAAAAACTAAGACGTTTAGGACATATGTTTATATGAAGTTTTTTCTTATTTTTTGTTGTAGAATTGTTTGGTTAAGTTTATCGGTTAAGTTACTGGACACCCTGTATGTATGTAGGTAATTTGATTGAAATTGTTGAAAACTTTGATGTCTATTGGTGCCTAAACGGTGAGGTTTATCGACTTTAATAAAAATACCTTATTTTTTAAGTTTTTGATTGTCTATAAAATGGCGCCCCCAGCTTTGCGATATCTGTCAAAATAAAAAGTTATGATGTAAATAAATTTTAAGTTTTAGGTAAAGTGCCCTCTGGCGGTATTTAAAAAAGTACTTTTGTCTTAAAATTTTAGAATCTGCAATGCTCCATTTGTGTGCCAAATATCAACTGGATTGGTTAAAAAATAAATGCATTATGGCGAAAATACCAAAATAATAATTGAACTTTGACGGCTTGTAACTCGAAAACGAATGACATTTTGAAAAAAATTATATGAAGATCTAACCTTATTTTGTCAAGTAGTTAAGTTTCGTGATCGATTTTTGAATCACCCTGTATAAAAAATAATTATAAAAAAATAATCTTACGTTATTGAATCTATTATTTTGTGAATTACGTATAGCTTAAAAGCCTTATTTTTTTCTGTAACTTTGTATGTAGAAAATTTTCATTGTCAAATAATGCTCTTACATGCCATGCAGTCAATTTTTAGGATCAAGAAACCCATTATTTTTGAAATAACCAAAACTTAGTTTAAAAAAAAGAGTTATAGGTACAATTTGTAAATTTAAATGTAGCAAATATACAGGGTGTTTCCCAACTACGGTACGAACTATGGATACTTTTTAGTATCACTTAAAGTGTCTTCATTTTTTCTTAAAAACAGAGTAAGATACGAAGAAAACGCAGCAGACTACAAAGTTACATTTTTAATTGGTTAATAGAGGAAAAAATTATAGAAACTTCATAAAGCATAGAATAAGAGTGGCGTACTTTTTTTCTCAATAATATTGGCTGTGATGCCCACTGAGACGGCACTGGACTCAATAATCTTAATCTAGGTAGAGCTTTATAAGCGCCTTATTGCATTAAATAGATGTGCAAAATTTCATCCAAATCGGTTAAAGCGTTTTTAGGATATTAAAAAAATACCTACTTTTTTAAAAATTTTAACGCCCTGTATCCAATGATCTGAAAAACAAATATGGATGAATGCAGCGAAAATCATAATAACCCCTACTTGGGCACTGCGCAGTCCCCTTGTGGGCATGCGCAGTAAACATTTACTGACTAGCGAAAAACAAACAACAGGACCGGGTTTAACATTTCGTATATGATTTATTTATAAAGAAAATATACCAAGTAATTTTGTTTCTGGGTATACATATTTAAATATTTTATTTTAGGTCTGTATTCGTCTTTCATAGTAGTCCCTAAAAAGATAACCGGTTTTATATTGGGGACTATTTTTTTTTGTATAATTTTTTATTTTCGGTCATATCGCCGATTTTATTTAAATTTAGTAAACGAGAGTGCTTAGAAGCACTGATCTTAATTTAAATTCCGTTTTTGCTAAAACACCTTATTTTTGATTTATGAGGACCCACTTTGACTCAACCTCAAACCGGCACGGAATTTTTTTCCGCATTATTATCTTTCCTCTTAACAGTACCTTGACACAACAAAACTGAATGGTTGGTATTTTATCATAAAAGCAATTAGTTTTGGTGTAACTTGTTTGAGGAATAAATCTCAATTCATATACTGATATTTCGCTACCGTTGCCGTAGCAGTTGTTCGGTTAAATTTGGCGTGTAATGCCATTGAAATTGTTTATTTTTGGGGTTAAGGCCAAACTGACCTCATATTTGTAATTGAAACCACAAAAAAATCGCAAAATACAAATATTAAAATTGGTAATGGACCCATAATGGCTTAGTATTAAATTTCTATAACTTTTAAAGATATCAAAATCTAACGTATGCCAATATTGTAATATTAAGAAGCAACTTTTTTAAGCAATTACATCAGCTCTAGTCAATTTTTCTACTTTTTGAGATACGCCACTTCGTGATATTGTCGACGAAATTGCTTATGGCTACGTGTTATAACTTGAAAATATGTCAAATTATTTTGATTAAACTGCCATATTTTATTTTGTGTGATTATAAATGCATCAGTCAAATGCTAATACAGGGTGTCCGACTATATTTTAACCCATTTTGACCGCGAATTATTTTAGAACAAATAAAATTATCAAAATGCGGTGTTCGCAGAAAGCCTTAGATTTTTTTAATGTTTCTTTTTATAACCTTGCCATTTGGTTGTGACATTTATTTCTTACGAAAACGGCCAATTTTCGTATATAGGGCAAGTTTGTTATTTTAAATGGAACGCCATGTATATTTTTCTATAATCCTTAAATACAATTTTTCCCGTTTAAAAAAAATTAACCCAAACCATGACTATTTCAAAAAATAATGGATTTATTGATCTCTAAAAAATGACCGAATGGCAATAAAGAGTATTATTTGAAACATAAAATTTGCTACTTACTCATTATTTAGTTTTGGTTATGCAAAACTTAAAGTAAACAAAAGTTAAAAAAGCACCAAGAATTACTCACAACGCACAAATGAAACACCAAATACCAAATAACTATACCTGATAACGGTCGACCGTAGATGGGAGATTGGATTTGGGCGGCCGAGGGCGTCAATTTTACCTGAATTTTACGATCGGGAAATCCCAAATTATAAATTAAATTAGGATGAGTGTGGTCCTGTCACTGTATAGGTAAACGTTTTCAGTATTGCAACCACTATATTTATTAAAATACTGCAAATTTTGTCAATGTTACCAACACTATATTGGGTTTTAAATGAAAAATGCTAACTTTTATAAGAACTGCGCATGTGCAAAGGTGTACAGCAATTCTCCCAGTGTGGGGTAAAAATTTCGTGCGCAGGTGTATTGAAAATTTATGGGGATCATTTTCTATTAGCAATCATTTTAATTTTTAGATCATTGCCTGTATCTCAGAAATGAAGCAAGTCCAGACATAATATGTTTATAGGAACTTTTTTCATAAAAAGACATAAGAAATGACCCTCTTAAGTATCGTACCGTAGTTATGAAAGACCCTGTATATTTACTCCATACTTACCGTCGTTTTGAGATTGCAAGAAACAGTTAAAATGGGAGATAACCATACTCGTGGTAAGTTTGGCAGATGGTTTAGTTTCGGCTGGTTGTTTTTTAAACAACGATTTTAAATTAAACTGGTAGTGTAAAAAGGATCTACAACATAATGACAAACATTTTAATAAAATATGTATACAAAATCCTTTAAAAATGCATTTACCCTATACTATATGACGAGAATAATAGTCAGGCAACAAATAAGTCACTACTAAAACTACCAAAAAGGTAAATTTTCGTAAAACGATTAAGTTATAAATATCAGGTTTTTATTTTCGTCCTATAGTATGTCCTAGTGATGTAACGAATATTCGCATTTGTATAGCCCTATATTTGACAGTTAACATTCGCATTCGCGAATGTCAGAATTTCGACATTCGTTACATAACTAGTATGTAATGTCTTTTTTGAAAAATTTATCGAAATTATTGTTTAAGGTGAAAAAATGTATTGTGTGGGTTAGTTTAATGTTCAAAGCGTTTATTACATGGAAACGGCTAATTTAACGACAGTTTACGAAGAAATCTTTTTTTTGTAGGGAATTGTCAAAAATCTGTTAGTCGCGAAGGTAGACCTCTCAATATAAATATTAAGGGCTCAAATATTTTTAGTTTTTTTTTGTCCCCTTGCACAATATTTCGATATATTAAAAAAAAATTGTCGCCTCTTTTGGCCCAGTCTAATGTACCATTATCTACGATCTGTAAAAAACTTAACTTACTTTAACACTAAAAGGGCATAATCTGCTAACTTTAAAGACCATTCTAGTTGAACTGTATCGAGCAGTGAATACAACTTCAAACCTTCATCTTCGGAAGTACAAAATTTAATAAGGCCCATGCCTAGGTAAACTGGAGTACCCCACACATGTAAAACCTTTAAAAAGTATATTTTTCATAAAAAAAGCCACAAAAATCGTAATATACCGGGTGGTACAATAAAAGAAATGAAACGTTACTTATTTACCTTAGAAACATTTGTACCATGGTCCCATTCTTTAAATGACCACCATAAGGATTCTATTAGTAACTCTGTTTGCCAGTGCCTGTCACTAAGAAGCAAATTTGCTAAATATGATTCATATTTATTACCTAAAATTAAACAATTAGTTATTTACATTACGAGGGAGAAACTTTACTCCAGAAGGAATCTGTATTATTTTTTTACCACTACATTTTGCGACATTTTCAAGAAATACATACGAATATTCATTTGGCGGATGCATCGGGAAAAAATTATTCTTATTTATGATTTTATATAAATAAAACACTATTTGGATGATGCTAATTGAAAAGGCACCAAGCGCCAAATTGAGCATTTAAGTTATCAGCGATTGTATTAAAAAATAAATCTTGCACAAAAGTTGACAGCTTTTTAATTTTGTTATTTAAACATAATACGTCGTTTAAAAGAAAATCTTAGCCTCAACTAAATGCCTTATTTCATAACTTTAAAACCGCAGCACTTGGATTTTTTAACGATAGCAGGCGCGTCCATAAGGCAATTTGGTCAAAAATTATAGCAAGTAATTAATCCTAACATCCTAACAAACAAAAAGTTCAAATCTATTGCTATGCGAAAACTCCTTAATAATCAATTTAAACAACGAAAACTACGAACGGTCAGTGTATTCTATGGCCGGATTTTCTGAATGAAATCCAAGATGCCTTAAGCCAAAAAGAAAAAGAACGAATACGCAAAATACAATAGTAAAGGGTCAACGCCTAGTCGTAGCCGCCTAGCGCCAACTAAACAAACCATTTCGCTGTTAGAATACATGTCGCCATCTATGTTAAGTTTAGTTAAGTAAAGACTTGTAACATTATCTATAAATTGGTATTTAGAGATATGTGGTAAACTCAGTTCTGTATTAACCATTAGGCTGAGTAGGCTACAGCCTAGGGCACCATGAAAAAATAGGCGCCAGACAGAGGAGTTTTAAAAAAGTTTAGGTCGAGTTTGGATTTTTAGTGACTAATTTGCCTTGTGAAATGGGCGCAAAAAGGAGAAAAATATCTTTTTTTTTGCTCTTCAAATTTTATTCTCTGGGTGGTGGAGTAAGGCGCCACGCGGGGTAGGACCTTTGTTTTTTTTTGCTTTTTAAAAATTTGATTTGATTTTTTGGCGGTATTTATCTTACAACACAATAGGCGCTCCGGGAATTTCAGCCTAGAGCGCCCCAAACACTTAATACGGCCCTGGGTAAACTAGGTTAAATATTAGTTAATAGATGTCAAATGACAAGACATGGCAATTTTGTTGCCCATATGAACATTTCTTCAAACAGAAGGATAGAAGGATCAATCTGATATATAAACACATGTGTAAGATGTAAGTAGTCTCTGCCTGTATACAAAAAATGTTCATTTAGTATTTTATATTTTTGCAATGGTTTTTTGTATAGGTACACTTTTGTTCGGCAGAAGTAAAAACATCACATTATTAAAGTTTCTCCATAAAAGTAATATATTGTTTTACAAGATAAAAAAGTAATACGTTGTGTAGCGAGTAATTATTACTTATAGTAAGAACATTTTAAAAGAGCAAATTCGGTACCATTTCAAAATAATACAAAAAACATAAAAAGACCGCCTGCAATCGGACTATTTTATACAAAGGCGCCGCTATCCTTTACAGCGACCCGCCGATACACACACTATGGGATAGAAATCCATTATTTTGGCCAAAAAGCAACTTGGAAATTTACAAAGGCGCCGCTATCCTTTACAGCGACCCGCCGATACACACACTATGGGATAGAAATCCATTATTTTGGCCAAAAAGCAACTTGGAAATTTTAATGGCTCATGCTGTGTATTTCAAAGTAGATACTTCAAACTACATGTACGCAAAATTATAAAAGGATATGACGACTTCTATTGGGGTAGTAAGAAACTTGAAAACGTATTTTAAGTAAACATAATTATACAACATTTAATCTACCTAGTTTTTTATTAGCCTTGTTTACTAAAAAAACTAAAAGAGTTTAAATAATAAGAGCTATTGTTGTGTTTCCGATGCAGTCTCGCAAAGTCTCGCTACTTTTGTCAAAGATTTTTTTACCTTTTTCTTTATCAGTTTTTGTACTTACAATTGCCTTCCTACTTTTTGCTACTTCTGAGTGTAAGGACAGATACAAGATTTTTTTATAATTTACAAGGTTTTCTATTTTAAAATTTAATATGTTTTGTCCTACACTGTATATCCTAAAAGATAAAAGCATTCTGATGAAAGATATGGAGTCTACAGGATCTACCCAACAAAACAGTATTTTTTATTTATTTTATACGTTAAAAAATAAAAAAGTTGGGAAGATGTATCTCTATTACGCTTCTAAGAATAATTTTTTAAAATTATTTTCCAGATTTGGATGGTCATATTTCCGAAACTAATTGAGATAGGCAAATCAAATGTAGTATTTCTTTAAAGCATTTTAAAAGATTTTTTGGTGGTGATATAATATTCAGGGTATTCCATTTAAAAAATCATGCCTGTTATCGTACCCTGTATATCATATGAGATAATAATCATCGATTACTGATTAAAATACTACCGAATTAACCAAAAAGCTGAAATTTTGATTTATTTTGTACAACAAAAAATAATAATGTTAAGGGGGTGTAAATTTATAATAACATATAATAAGTTTTAGGTTTCCAAAAGCATTTGTAATAATTTATAATATTTTATCAGTAAAAAGCACCTCATTTAAAGTTAGATTTAAGTTTCAGAATTTTGACCAAAAAATTTATTTTCTATCCCATTGTGCGATGACCAGCTGCATTAACCGGCATCGGCATATCATAAAAGAAATATAGCAAAGGCGGCCGCGAAGACAAGCATACCGATTTATTTGCTTTAACTTTTTGTATGTTTTTTTCTTATCAAAGAGCACCGAATTTACATTTTTAAACTGTTCCTTCTATACTCAAAGAATTTGACCCACCTAAAAAAACCAACCAGCCGCGACTGGTCGATAGTTCCTTTTAAATAAATAAATAAATAAATAAAACTGGAATAGTACTTTAAAAAGATCCAAAGACGGTTCTGTTTAAACAAAGGGGATAAATAAATAATGTTTTTCATTAAAAAATGACACAGATAAGTTTATATAAAGAGAACCCCTACTTGGATCCTTTTATACCAGATCAGCTAACACATAGGCAATGTGACGAAAAGAGAAAGTCTAACGTAAATACCCGCATGTAAACATTTCGGATTGGATGAGTCACATACATCTTTTGTTGTTGCTTTACTGGCCGATATTCCAATACCTATTTGCTTACCAGTATAAAAGAAAACTGCATTTTTGCATTATGCGTGTGGGCCTTTACTATATAGATGGCGCAACTTTAAATCAGGCGTGTGGATCTTTTCACACATATAAAATACATAGAAAGAAGTCGTTTGGTATCAAAAACTAATTTTTCGTGATTTGGCGCTTGGTTCCTTTTCAATTATCGTCTTATCGTCATTCATTTGATTGTTAAAAAGTTTCACTTTTATTATTTTATTAACAATTTGGGACTCGTGTTTCGCTAACACTGTAGCGTGACACTTAGACGTGTAAATTAAACTAATATATATATATATATATATATATATATATATATATATATATATATATATATATATATATATATACAGGTTTGGCGAGTTGAATCTAACGGATTGCGTTTTAATGTATTAGACATTAATAGATAGAGAGTAGACAGAGAACGACTGCATAGGTAACCGCCCACCGATAGCGACGCCGATTCCCCGTACCTACTGCTCGGGTCCGCTCGATGTGAATGTAAATTTCGGCTGCCTCGCAGTGCACTTTAGTTTGTTCAACAGTGAAGACCATTTTTACTTTATTACTGTATGCGAAGAATTGCAACCGAACTTTGACCGGACTGATAAGCGTAACGACGACGCGATAGCCGCCCAAAGTAGGTGGAGCCAAGTTTGTTGTCGCTCTACTACGTCTTTTTATATTATATATATATATATATATATATATATATATATATATATATATATATATATATTAAAGCAAAAAGGAAAAAATTCCCCACTGTCTTGGTGTACAATACAAAATATTTTACTCCCTTTAAAGACAGTTAAAAGAAAACGTCCTGCTTTTCTATGCTAACCACCACGACTCTCTCCCCAGACCGGTTTCGCCTGCCTTACAGGACTCCTCAGTGAGGCTGTTTCGAGTCGTGGTGAATAGCATAGGAAACCAGCGTCCTCTTATTAGACAAGTTTCGTTGTCCAGCGGTAGGATATTAAATCCTGCCGTTGATGCCCTACTGAAATCGCATTCAGTAAATACGAGCATCAATTGTAGCGGGATGGCTATGTATGTTAAAGCAAAAAGGAAAAATTCCCCACTGTCTTGGTGTACAATACAAAATATTTTACTCCCTTTAAAGACAGTTAAAAGAAAACGTCCTGCTTTTCTATGCTATCCACCACGACTCTCTCCCCAGACCGGTTTCGCCTGCCTTACAGGACTCCTCAGTGAGGCTGTATCGAGTCGTGGTGAATAGCATAGGAAACCAGCGTCCTCTTATTGGACAAGTTTCGTTGTCCAGCGGTAGGATATTAAATCCTGCCGTTGATGCCCTACTGAAATCGCATTCAGTAAATACGAGCATCAATTGTAGCGGGATGGCTATGTATGTTAAAGCAAAAAGGAAAAAATTCCCCACTGTCTTGGTGTACAATACAAAATATTTTACTCCCTTTAAAGACAGTTAAAAGAAAACGTCCTGCTTTTCTATGCTATCCACCACGACTCTCTCCCCAGACCGGTTTCGCCTGCCTTACAGGACTCCTCAGTGAGGCTGTATCGAGTCGTGGTGAATAGCATAGGAAACCAGCGTCCTCTTATTAGACAAGTTTCGTTGTCCAGCGGTAGGATATTAAATCCTGCCGTTGATGCCCTACTGAAATCGCATTCAGTAAATACGAGCATCAATTGTAGCGGGATGGCTATGTATGTTAAAGCAAAAAGGAAAAAATTCCCCACTGTCTTGGTGTACAATACAAAATATTTTACTCTCTTTAAAGACAGTTAAAAGAAAACGTCCTGCTTTTCTATGCTATCCACCACGACTCTCTCCCCAGACCGGTTTCGCCTGCCTTACAGGACTCCTCAGTGAGGCTGTATCGAGTCGTGGTGAATAGCATAGGAAACCAGCGTCCTCTTATTAGACAAGTTTCGTTGTCCAACGGCAGGATTTAATATCCTACCGCTGGACAACGAAACTTGTGAGAGACTTGAGACTCTTTGTTTGACCTCCGAACAGTGCGGACGTGCGTAGAGGACTACAAAGTTCTTCCCGGAGTGGCGGCTAGAGGTGTCGTATTAACGTTTTTTGCCTTCGGGGATCAAGGAAAGATTCACGCTAAATTGACGGCATCTTTCTTCTGGATCTAAGCGCTGTGAGCGAAGATTCCTATAAGCTGATGGTATCCTGTTTGGTAGTGAACACGAGGTATTTCTCAAATGGCGGGAAATAGATGGGCCTGCCATGGGAACTGTCAGTAGTGAAAGTGAAGGTTATACGTAACACCAGTAGCAGATCTTGGTTAGACAGTCGACAATTTATGCATTGCATCGATTGTGGAGTTATTTGTTTTCTTTTTGGAATTTCTGGGAGCTACGAGCTCGATTATCCAGATTTTCCGCCGACGAAGCCCTGGAAAGCATAGTCCGGAAGGGGGAGAGTGGTGGATTGGACCTGAAGGGACCAAAACCAAGAAAAAAAAATAGAATAATAGAATTTACAACTCGCAAAAAAATGCTTTGATTGATGTATACTAACAATCTTTTTATTTATTACAGTTAAATAAAGTATTTCAAACATATTTCAGGACTTTAAAAAACGGGAGTTTTCATTTACCACCCATTTGGACGGCCGTCAAATTTCCGTGGTTTCGACGGCCAAAATATACTAATTTTTATAGACTCCCATCAATCCGACGGCCTGTTTTTTTAATATACGGTCCATCTGACGGCCAGCGTTGTTGCCAAATCACGCAAAATTCTTTATTGCATTATTGTGGCAAATCTTGCTTAACAAACAAAGCTCATATTGTATTTCCGGACAGGTCGTAGTATTTTTGTTTATATTTTTTACCAGTGATAGACAAAACATGCATTGATCTGCAATACTTTAGATTACTAATGTCTTTTTTATGACTAAATCTTATACTGGATAACTTTAATATCGCTCTGAGTAGTTTAATTAAATTTAGCACACGCAGTCGGTATGCAATAAGAGACAATTTCTAATATATATCATATTTTTTAATGTTTCCCAGTGGCGTTCGCGCAGGATTTAAAAAATATATTTAAAAAACATTGTTAGCCACTTCTCTACACACGTTTTTCGGTACAAAGTATATATATTTTTTAATTTTCTTTCACTTCTCAGCAACTTTGATTTTTTAGCTTCTCTAGTCCAACGTATGGTTTTTGGGTTAAAAAATAAGTAATCTCTGCATGGTCATATGGCTATAACGTATTAATTGATAGAAAATGCCGTTTTGCTATTTTAAATACTCTTGTATTAAAAGTGTTTTAAAAGACGCAAGGCCCTAGATCCTTTAAATGCTTTACTTTGTATTTTTCATAAGTCTGACTTGAGAAAAATTAGAAGCTAACATATGCTAAGAACTAAATGGAAATAATAAACATAATTTTTATTTTAAAAAAGCAGTGGCGTACAATATGTTTCTCTAAAAATATTTAGTTTAAATTCTGCACGAACGCCAATAGAAGTAATTAAAGGGTATGCCGAAACTCATGAGTCCCCACCGTTTTACGCCAATCTCTTACAATTTTACCCTTGTGGAGATGTCAAAGCGATTACACACATCTTTATATCCGCGTAACAACGTTCTATGTGCCGCACATAGAACGTTGTTGTGCCCTGACAAAAAACTCTCCTATATTTCATTAGAGTGGGCTAATGTCCTAGTCAAGTCAAAAGCAGGGGCTCGATAAAAGGGAGGGCTGTGGTAAGGCTAACCCCTCGCCTCCCCTTCTTCCGGACCCAGACTGCGATTAGTACCGACCAAGAAGGCATTTAGCCCTCACAAAATGAATACCCTTAAATCATGGTAATTTTTACAAAAACCCAAAAGTTGTTTAAAACCATACTGTTATCCCTCTAACCACATCACAATAAAAGACCTTTGATTCATTAAATGTAAAACAAGGTCGTAAGTAAGATGTTGTTTATTCTAAATACATTAAAATACCCATAAGTAAGCAACCCAAGTGTTGTATTTTTTTTAATTAAAAGAAAAATATAGAAAGGGTTTTTTTTCGTTTTTTATAAAACTAAACTATTAGCGGTTAGAACGTTGTTCCGGCATACCCTTCAATTAAAAAATATATTTTACGGTTAAAAATTCCTTTTATGGCATCGTGGTTGTGCACTAAATATTATTGAGATTATCTGGATGTTAAAAAAGCATGAAAAGATTTTCATCAGTGTTCTTCTTGTTAAAGGTTAATATTTAAAAAAAAAAGATGTTACGCCACTGCATTTTTCTTAAACAAAAATATTGTTTTAAATTCCCGTTTAATTTAAAACAAATTTGATCTCTTTACTTTTTTATATTTGATGTACAGGGTGTTTCATTTTCGATGGTTTTACGGGGGTTTATCTTGGAAACCGTAAGGAATATCAAAAATCTAATATAGGACTCCCGATCTCTTTTTTGAGAAAACAACTGTAGTAAAAACAGTTCATGGCTATTCCGATTCATCTCGGAGCTACAGGGTGATTTTTAGATTTTGCCAATTTTTATAACCTACTTTAACACGTTTGCTATTAAAGTTGTGAAAAAACTTTAAATAGGTTAATTATGTAGTTTTTTTCGTAGAATATTGTGGTGTAATTAGTTTTTTTCTACATTGGTTAGTTTTTGAGAAAATTACCCAACTTATGTTTTTTTCTATGGAACACCCTGTATATTTTTATCTGAATTCATTAAGCTTTCTTTCGGCTTTTCAAAAATATATACAGGGTGTTCAGACAGAGATATTATAATGAACGATTCCTTGTTAAAAAATATGAGAAAAAGTTTGTATAAATATGGGTCCTCAAATTTTTCGTTTTCAAGATACAGGGTGTTAAAGTTTTCAAAGAACTTAAAAATTTCTAAAGCATTTTTTTTAGTAAAATTTGTTAGACTAGATATAAATGTTAATAATAAAGTTCTCGGTGTTGTTGTCCCATAATTGCCAACAAGAAGTATAACACTTCATTTTTAAAAGAAAAAATGCCTTAATGTTTCTTGTATGGTCCAGGATAATGTAATTTCGCGAATTTTATTTTTTTCTAAAAATTTATCAAGATACGTAAAAATGAAGACACAAAAAAGTTATATTTTTAGGTGTTTTATCCGGAAAAAATGTAAAAGTTGCAAAAAGTCAGTAGCATACATTGTTTTGTCAATAATATTAGCTAAGATGCGTCCCACGCCGCCACTGGCCTCGCTAATTAGAATTAGTTTAGGGCTTAACTTAATATCTTATTTTAGTAAATACAGCCTAATTTTATTAAAATCGGATAAGGCATATTAAAGATATCAATAAAAACCGGTTATCTTTTTAAAGTTTAACACCCTGTATCTTCGAAACAAAGCATTTCCAGACTCATGTTGATGGAAACTTTTTCTCATAATTTTTAACAAGGAATCGCCCACTAAAATATCTCCGTCTATTTTTCGAACACCCTCTATATGTTTTGTTTAAAGTTTTACCAAAAATTGGCTCGAAAACTAACCAATATAGAAAAAACTAATTACTCCACAATATTCTACGGAAAAAACTACACAATGAACTTATTTAAAGTTTTTTCACAACTTTAATAGCAAACGAGTTAAAGAAGGTTATAAAATTGGGCAAAATCTGAAAATCACCCTGTAGCTCCGAGATGGATCGCAATAGCCATGAACTGTTTTCACTATAGTTGTTTTCTCAAAAAAGAGATCGGGAGTCCTGTATTAGATTTTGATATTTCGAGATACCCCGTAAAACTATAGAAAATGAAACACCCTGTACGGTTCTCGACATAGGCAAATCCCTATCTAATGAAAGAATAAATAATTATTATACCTAGACCAGGGTAGATAATTTTGGAAAAAAATATGGTAGGATCAAAGTCATTGTAAAAGGTAAAAAATATGCCCATATTTTGAGAAGTGAATTTTCGATTGAAAATAGGGGTACTTTTTCGATATTTAGTCAAAATAATGTGAAAAATTAATATTTTGAGTCAAAAAATTACAGTGTATTTAAGACATGCAAGGGGACGTTTTCACCAAATTTTGTTAAAATAATTAATTTTTTGTAAAAGATAAAAATAAAAAACCAAAAACTTGGATATTTGAATTATTCACATAAATTTTGAGGTTATGTAAAAGGAGCGTTAACAAAAGTTGTAAATTAAACTTTGCCATTTAATTTTTTTTCCATGGGACTTATAGTTTTGCCGAAAATTGGGAAAAACAATATTTTTTGCTTAAACCCCTCCCTCTCCCCCTTCACGACTTTAAATCGCCTGGAATTTATTTTTTTCTAAATTTTTGTTATTTTCTCAACCTTTTTCAATGGGTTTTAGTCTACTATATTTTTTTCACTTTTAACGTTTTTTAAAGGCTTCGGCACTGATCTATTAGGCTGATTTTTTTTTGCAGAATTTGATAAAAGCGATACAAATAATCCTCGATGAGAAGTGGTTTTTATTAAATATAATATATTAAACCGTATATCAAATCAAAAAATGGAAGAATATCAAATTTGTTTGAAAATAAATGAGAATTCTAAACAATACTTTTGCTTAAGAAAAATGCTGTGGTCTACTTTTTTAATTAACCTTAAACCCGTTGTGGACGACACTGGATTTTTTTAATGCCAAAATATGTTACCTGATGCATAGAAGGCGTTCCCCAATTTTTTTTTAAATATTTGAATTGGTATAACAGTTATTATATAAAAAATATCAATATTTTTGTAGTTTTTTACAATACGCATTTACCAAAAATTCTTTTCTTGAGGGAGCAAAAATATTTAAATTTGTTACATTTTGCATAAAATTTCCCCTTCCCTTGTCGTCATGTATAATGTACAAAAATAATGACAAAAAAATATTTGTTTACTTTAATCCTTTAACTTTAAATTTTGTGAAAAAATTTTATTAGTATTTTCTACAACATTTACTTATACAATTTTATTCGATTTTAAAAAATAAAAATAAGTTACTTCTGGGCATATTTTATATTTTTCGTTAAAACTCGTTCACTCGAAGATGTGTGTGTATTTCTTGGGCCATGCGGCCAGTTTTTTTTTAATGTCGCTTTAAAATTAAAAAAATAATGGTCCATTTGTCCTCTTGCACAGTGTGTTAAAAGATAGGGATTTCAGGACAAAAATTGCACATTTTTATTGCACTAAAATAGTTTTGTTATTATACAGGGTGTCCGGAAAGGTGAGATCTTAAATGATAAGGGTGATAGAGTAAGCCAAAATAATTTTAGTACTTCATATAAAAAAAAGGTCTATCGCGCTTTGTTAGGGAAATATTGACCAAGGTTAGAATACAAAAACTTATTTCTATTATGTCACAGTACCAATGATATTTGAGGTACTAAACCTTATACTAATGCTTCTTTTAATAGGAAACGGCTGTTCAGTAATTCGGAATTATACAAGATGAGACGATTTTTTATATTTAATGTATGCATTTTTAAGTAACACACCTAACACATTTAACATGTTGCTTTTACTCTTTCATTCCTTTATTATTTTTATACGAAGAAGGTATACTTTATTTAAATCGATATTCTGGGCCGTTTTTCATAAAATCGCATTTTAAAGCCTAAAATAACAGCATTTTGTGTGTAATACACATTTTTTTTTAACAATAATAAAATATAGTAAAATTATAAAAAACAGTCATTATCTGTATTATACTGTTTAAAATGCTCATAAACACCATTTTTAATAATTTTAGCACATTTTATTAATTTTCTTAAGAAAAAATAAAATTTTATTACATACAAAATGCTGGTATGTTTAGATTTAAAATGCGATTTTATGAAAAAGCCCAGAATAATTGAATATGTAATTAGTCAATTATTCTGGGGAAAAACGGTCAAAGATATCGATTCAAATAGGGTACACCTTTCTTGTAGAAAAAAAGCTTAAGGAATCAAATGGTTAAAGCAAAATGTCAAATTTGTCAACTCTGTCAAAAATCCATTAATCAAGTGAAAAAAAATCGTCTTACCCCGTATAATTTTGACTTACTGAACAGCCGTTTACATATATGAAAAGAAGCATTAGTATAAGGTATTTTAGTTAACCAAATATAATTGGTACTTTGGCAACAGTTTCAAAGTTACAATTAAAACAACATTTTTTTATTGAAACTTTGAAGGTCAACATCTCCCTAACGAATCGGGATAGATTTTTTTTTATATGTGGTACTAACATTATATTGGCTTACTTTATGACTCCTATCATTTATGGACTCACCTTTCCTGCCACCCTATATATAATTGAGTAGGGTAGGGGGAAAAGGCTCTGTATATGCAAAAAGCAATACTGTAATATTATTATACAAAGTAATTTAAACATAGAAGTCAATTTAAAATATAACAGGGTTGCGGTAAAAATAAAGGAGCTGCTAGCTAAATGCTAATTTCATAAAAAAGTTTGTATTAACATAGGTCCGAAATTGCATGGTTTTCAAGATACAGGAGTTAAAGTTTTTTTTTAATAAAATACACGACTTCTAATTTATTTTAAGCATATAATTGTTTATTTTTTTTCTACCATGTTGCCTATGAGTACTTTTAGAAGAAATTAGAGTGGCTTTTAATTGTTTTTTTATCGAAAATGAAGCTAGATATTATGAAAATAAGGGAAATTAAAAAGTTGCATTTTAAATTGTTTTATTGAAAAAAAATAATAAAAAATTTGAAAAAAGTCAGTGGCGTACTTCTTTTAAATAATATTAACTGTGGTGCCCACTGAGACACCACTGGACCCAATAATCTTAATCTGGGTAGAGCTTAAAAAGCGCCATATTACTTTAAATAAGTGTAAATCGGTTAAAGGGTTTTTAAGATATTTAAAAAATATCGACTTTTTTAAACTTTAATGGCCTGTATCTTAAAAAGGTCCATTAACCACGTGATTTTTTTAAATAAAATTTTGACCCCCTAGTGATACTTGGTAAGGTTTAAAACTAATCCCCTCTCCGCATTTCTTATTAAGTGTATTTTTTTGGTACAAAATTATTAAAAAAATTTTACAATATTATCTTCAAATAAAAGTAGTTTAATCTAATTTTATTCTGGAAAATAAAAACCGTTATAAAAATATTCAAACAGGCATTATTACAATTTTTCAAAAAAAAAACCCCTGATATCTTTCCTACACTCTCCTTCCCCCTAGTGATGTTTTAGTATATTTCCTAACTAGTGCTGAAATTCCCAGCGCTACGCGTCGTTCGGTCAACTGCAGTCGCGTGCGGAAAAGGCACTTTCGGCACGTGTTAGGAACGCTATTTTTTCTTCGAGCGTAAAAACTAAAATTTTATTTATTTTTTGATATTTCATTATAATGCTATCTAATATCCTACCATACCAAAGCAAAATTTTCTTTTAAATATGAAATGCATACAAATCCTTCATTGTGACTCAGTAATAGTTGGTTTTAAATTTTTGTACTTTTCCTCACTAGTGCGGAAAAGTAGTGCGGAAATAGTATATTTCCTAACTAGTGCTGAAAGTGCCACTTTTCCGCACGCGACTGTAGTTGACCAAACGACGCATAGCAGAGTTCGGTCAAGCAGTAAAGTGCGGAAAAGGCACTTTCATCACGTGTTAGGAACGCTATTTTTTCTACGAGCGTAAGGAAAACATAAAACCAAAATTTTATTTATTTTTTTTTTTATTTTAATACAATACTACCTAATACCCTAGCATACCACAGCAAAATTTTCACCCGCACTAGTGCAGAAAAGTAGTGCCGAAAAGTACTTTTCCGCACTAGTGCGGAAATATGGCACTTTCAAAAATCAAATGCGTGCGGAAAAGTGAACTTTCTCGCACGCGAGTAGGAAAATACTTTTCCGCACTCAGTGCGGAAAAGGAGTGCCGAAAAGTACTTTTCCGCACTAGTGAGGAAAAGTGGCACTTCCGCTCGCCCTCCCTGTTCGAAGCCTCACTTGATTAATGGACGACCCCAAATGACAGGTCCGGACATATGTTTGTAGGGACTTTTTTTATTTAAAAAAACATAGTTAGAAAACACCCTGTATAGAAAAAAAAAACAAAATATGAAACGTATGAAGCATATTTTTTAACGACTTGTAAAGTTACTTTATGTTCTGGGTAAATAAATTAATATTATTAAACAGGTAACCAAACAAAAAATGTCCATTTAACATTCCTAACTAATCTTATTTAGCTGCTGAGTCACGAACTTATATCGGTTTCCGGATTAAAGGCATCAAATAAATAAGTCTATTTGCTATTTTAATTTTAAAATATTATTTACAAATCAACTAACAGTGTTGCCGATTAGTCGGCCGTCAAGTAAGCGATGAAGTGAAAGATGTATACAGAATCTTATATACGCTTGGAACGCGCCATCTATACTGGCTCGGTTTTATTCAACTAAAAATATACACCAAATATACATAACTTTCATCCGGGTATCTTTTTGACGGCCAACAATTTTTTGCTGCGAGTTTCTATGATAAAGATCTTTCAAATAGCACTGAAAACTATTTGACGGCCATATATGGCCGTCCGATGTACTCGGCCGTCACAATGATGGTAAAATGAAAATGTACGGTCGTCGGATTGATAGAGGGATATATATATATATATATATATATATATATATATATATATATATATATATATATATATATATATATATATATATATATATATATATATTAGTTTAATTTACACGTCTAATATATATATATATATGGTGGTTCGTAGAGTTTCACGGATAGATGAATGTGTAGAGTTATCATTCCGGGAGTATATCCGTTGGTCGTTTGTATTCCTTGCGGAACTTCGCAGACGTTTCACCAAGATCACACTTGGCATTTTCAATGCTATCTAACTGATGTCAGATGATTGACAATCAATCATCTGACAGGAGGAGTACCATCTGAATGTATTAAAAAATGTCCGTCGAAAGGAGCAACTTAAGGTGGCACCACAGTAGCCAGAGGAGATTTTTAACCAATGAGCATGAATTATTAGTGAGATACAGAATGAAAAAAATAGTAACTAGTTAAAAAATTTGAAAAATGATTGTTTTTGTTTAATCACGTTCATACCAACTCAGACATTAAAAAAAAATTGGGAGGAAAACAAGAAAAAAATATACCAGTTTCGTCCCTGAGGGGTTTAGGGTAAATATTTTTTAATAAAAATATGGTACGCATGCTCCCAACATAGGTAGAAGCAATGATAAACTATGAAGTGGCTTTGGCAGGTACTAGGTACCAAAGGTTAATTATTGAACACTTAACTTTGTCATTTTGCAAAAGCTGAATTTTATATTATTACTTGGGTACCTATAGGATGATATTTTATCAGTCGCCAAACAGTTTTGACAGTTCCAACCCCTTGGCAGACAAACATGTTGGGATGGCCTAATGGTTCGAGAAAGGCCAATATTTCTGTTATTTAGAAAGATATAACAAAAACTCTTATATAGGATTTTCAAATTGACATGTCCTCAATATATTTCGATAGGTACAGAGTGTCCCCAAAAAAGTTTTTGCTGTGAGGTTAGTTTAAAAAAAAGTTTTTTTGAAACACTCTGTATACATCAAAATATTTTCAGGACATGCCTATTTAGAAACGCTATAACTTTTATATGAGACATTTTGTCATATTTTGGTAAATAACATAAGTATTCAAATTCATCGGACCATGGGGCTACACACAAATGTTTGTCTGCCAAGGGGTTGGAACTGTTAAAACAGTCTGCCGACTGGAGAAATATCTTCCAATAGGTACCCAAGTAAAATGTATAAAATTTAGCTTTTAAAAATGACGAATATTATGTTTCAATTAATTAACCTTTGGTACCTGGTACCTGCCAAAGCCTCTATGAGTAAAACTTCATAGTCTTATATCGCTTCTACCTAATGGGAGTATGCGCTGACGAACTTTCAGCTTTTACAAAATAACAAAGGTCTGTCCCTCACGGGCTCTTCCTCTATAAGTCTTTTCATCTTACCTCTACTTTCTTGAACTTGGTCTAACATTAGCCGAATTTTATTTATACCAATGGAAGATGAATGGCCTTCTTTAACCTTAATAACAGCAACTATATTTGATATTTCGGCACAAAAATTTACCGATATTTTTTTAATAATTTCTTCTAACATAGAGTAATTCTTTTGGCACCATCGGTTTTATCTTTGACGCCCCTTGGTTGTGGCTTCCGTTTTGACCTCATTAAGAAATTTGTATATATCCATTTGTAGATTACTAAATGATTGTAGGTTATTAACAAATAGTTTTGTTGTAGATATATATTTACTATGTTATTTTTTAGCTAAAAAAAATCAAAGTTTTATTTATACCTTGAGTGGCGTAAATATATTTTTTTATTTTTCATAAAATTTTCCTTTTTGATAAAAGTATGCCACTTTCGGTGGCGGCATTTAAATGGAACCCTCTGTATAGTTTTTAAATGTTTAATTCTACAAACCATTCGTGAGATAAAGCATGTATGATATCCTATACCTATATTTGTTAGTTTTCGAGAAAATAGCGATTAAAAATATCCGAATGGCCACACATATTTTGTAATTTGGGAACTTTAAATTGAGAAAACCTCTAGACAAAAAATGTAAGTCAGTGGCCCTAGTTACCACAAAAAATATTTTGTTGGTTTAAAAAGTCAGTAATTTTTCTTAACATAAAATGACCAGATTATACAGGGTGTCCAGTAACTCAACCGACAAACTTTACGGGATAAGAAAAAAACTTCATATGAACATACGGTGCTTGTCTAAATCCTAGACCCCTCCTAACTTTTGAATTACTTGGTATTTTTTATGAAATTTAGAGGACTTTAGTGAGATAACATAAACCTAATTTTAGACAGGAAATGATAGATATAGATGTCAAACTGATAGCTGGGCGCCATTTTAAAAAGAAAAATTAAATGGAATGGGGTATTGTGGCACATTACTTTAAAGCTCCTGACGAGTACTTTATAACCCAAGAATATAAAGTCAATACCTTTACCTACTACAAAATGGCGGTACTTGGAAAATTACCCAAACGCCTTATTTAAATGGCTGTATTTCCGAATCTTATAAAGTAAGATACACTTAATGTGGAATTCTTTAAAAGCTTTTTTAAGGATTTATTTAATGGTAATATTGGTGATACTATACAGGGTAGGACAAAAAGTATGTTTTTGTTTAATGACGCACCCTGTATATTATATCACCATTTAAAGGATATCTAAAAGACTTTTAAGAAAATATCACATTAGGTATATCTACCTTTATTAGTTTGGGAGATATGGCCATCCAAATCAGTTATTCAGGTAATTTTCAAAGTAACGTCATTTCTTAGAAGGTAAAGATATTCAGTTTATATCAGGAGCTTAAAAATGATGTGCAACAAGACCCCCTTTTCATTTAGATTTTCTTTCCACAATGGCGCCTAGCTGTCAGTTTGACATTTATATCTGTCATTTCTTGTCCAAAATTTGGTTTATGTTGTCTTACTAAAGTCCTCAGATTTTCATGAAAATTCACCAAACGATTTTAAAGTTAGGTGGGGGTCCGGAATTATCACAAGCACTGTATTATGTCCTAGAGTTCTTAGTTTTTGAACTACAGGGTGTTAAAATTTTTAAAAAACATTGTTCTTTTTTTTAATAATTTTTATACCAATTCGGATAATTTTTAAAAATTAGGGTGACACCTCCTGTGCATCAAAAGATATTTTTTACCAATGCCATAAGTCCATAAGTGGTTTAAGGTGATTATTTTTAAAGAAAAGAATGGTACACCACTACATTTTCAAAAATAAAAATATTTTTAAAATTCCCATTTAGTTGGGACCAAATTTGATCTCTTGACTTGTTTTTTTTATGGGGGCCGTTTAAGTATTACGTAAGCAGATTTATTACAATTATTAACCCCCTTCCCCCATGTCATCAAAAGTAAGCAAAGTCTTACCCCCTTCCATGCTTACGTAAACATTTATATATGCATTTTTCTTTTAATTTATTTCGTCTTTTTTATTGTTTTGTAAGCAGCAGTTATAATTCTAGAAATAAGAAAATAGGCTTAGGATAGAGGACTTAAACACACAAAAATATTAATTTAAACAAATTTACTGACCGTATTCAACATAGAGCAAGGCACAAATATAACATTAATTAATATTAGAGAGATATGGGTACTTTGGTTACCGCCTACGTTCGTTATTTACGTGAGGCGCTATTTAAATACCGCATACGGTATTTAGTGTTTGTTTTAAGAGATATGGAAGACGCCGTTTTACGAATGGTTAATTACACCTGTCCGCGAATTTACAAAATCAAAAACAAATAATCCTTTAATGTACGAATACTAAAGTTTTCCTCGTTATTTTAAACACATTTTACTGTAAATTTTCACACATTTCCACACGAATTTTGACTAAGACATTCTCTCAGTAAAGCCAGGTCATTGTCGGCCGAGTATCTTAACCTTTTCGTTTCTTTTCCACCTGCAATATTTATCCCAAAATAAAAAAAGCAATACTTTATCAAAGATTAGTAGTTTAACTTTACTCTGTGGCTCCATTACAAAAATATTTGTAGAAATCGTCAAAATAAATATACCCTTAAAAAATAAACAAACAAAAATATTGTGCGCATGGCAATTCTATTCGCTATTTTAAAAAGCACACGGCGTTATCAGCCCACAAATTACTCCATGCGGTACCGTTATTACCACCAGCGACGGTAAAAATCGAATCACGCATAACTTAACTGTCATAATAGCGCTTACGTTAATACCGCATGACGTTACAGCACCACCCATATCTCTTTATTACGAACAAAAAGACGTCCTTAAAATTTTTGGTTTGTCGACAGAGTCAATCATAAGAAATTAAACTGTCTTATGATGTCAGTGTTTCCATCTCGCAGAGTAAAGATCCCTGGAGATGCCTTCAGCAATCGCTGGCAAAACGTCGGTAAACGATTTCAATTTGACGCGGTCCAAACTCAAGAACCAAGATTCATCAGTTCTAGTACTTATATCTCAAATGGTTTTAACATTCAGCTTAAAAAAATCATAGTAGGTTGGATTTATTTTTAGTCACTAATTGTAATTATTCTTTAATTTTCTTAGAAACAATATCAAATTCCTTGTAATCTAAATTTACGCCACACTTCGTTCACTAACTACATTTTGTACTTTTGTATTTGAATGAGATTTTTAAAACTTAAAAAAAAAATTGATGTAACTTGGATTTATCTATTTGAAACTACATTTCGACATTTTGCGCCGTAATTCCCATATTCGATTCTAAGCGTGTACCTAAATGTATTAATTATTGGTGGAAATCAGCGAAAATGTGTATTGTTTTGAAGCATGGACACAGTCAAGAGTACTCAGCCGCTTAACCGCTGGTTAAGCGGATGTCAAAGCTATCGCAATAAAGTCACCCTATTGGTTTAATCTGACAATTTTGACACTCTGCTAACCCAGCGGTTAAGTACTCTAGAATGCGCCCCATTGTGTGGGGAGGTTGCCATATGTGTAAACCAGTAACAGTGCGGACAGTGCGGACGTGCGTAGAGGACTACAAAGTTCTTCCCGGAGTGGCGGCTAGAGGTGTCGTACGAACGTTTTTTACCTTCGGGGATCAAGGAAAGATTCACGCTAAATTGACGGCATCTTTCTTCTGGATCTAAGCGCTGTGAGCGAAGATTTCTATAAGCTGATGGTATCCAGTTTGGTGGTGAACACGAGGTATTTCTCAAATGGCGGAAAATAGATGGGCGTGCCATGGGAACTGTCAGTAGTGAAAGTGAAGGTTCTACGTAACACCAATTGCAGATCTTGGTTTGACAGTCGACAATTTATGCATTGCATCGACAGTTAAATTATTTGTTTTCTTTTTAGAATTTCTGGGAGCTACGAGCTCGATTATCCAGATTTTCCGCCGACGAAGCCCTGGAAAGCATAGTCCGGAAGGGGAGAGTGGTGGATTGGACCTGAAGGGACCAAAACCAAGAAAAAAAACAGAAATAGAAATAGAAAGCTATCGAAATAAAGCCACCCTATTGGTTTAATTTGACAATTTTGACACTCTGCTAACCCAGCGGTTAAGTACTCTAGAATGCGCCCCATTGTGTGGGGAGGTTTCAATATGTGTAAACCAGTAAAAAGCTGCTGATGACGTAATCCCAATCTAGACCCCCCACCTACCTGTCATCAAAAATAAGCAAAACCAAGACCCTCCCCGCCCCCTATAATGCTTACGTAATACCTAAACGGCCCCATGTACGGTTTTCGCGTAAATAAATAAAAACCATTTCTTGACATGGTCATTTTGTATCGCTTTTATCAAATTCTGCAGTAAAAAATCACCTTTATTATTTATTTTTTAATTAGATAGGAATTCGACCATGCCGAGAAATGGTTTTTATTTATTAAGGCAAAAACCGTGCATCAAATAAGAAAAAAGTCAAGAGATCAAATTTGTTCTAAACAGAATGGGATTTTTATTTTAGAGAAATGCAGTGGCGCCCCATTTTTGTCTTAAATAATATTTACTGTAAACCCCTTATACAGTGTGCCGAGTTGGGTCGAATATTGAAAATCGGTATTCGAATACGAATACGAATACCGGAAAAAAAGTATTCAAATACCGAATATTTGAATACTTGGAAGGAAAAAGTATTCGAATACTCGGTATTCCCGAACACCCGGAATCGGTATCCGAATACTCGAATACTACAAACGAAAAAAAAACAATTATTAAAAATTTGAAGCCCAAAAAAAAGGGTCTTATCACATTTCTCGCTACTTTTTGTTCCCTTTTAGTATTCTACTCATGACAATTTTGGTATTCTGGTATTCGAATACTGCTTACACATTCCGGTATTCGAATACTCAAAAAAGTATTCGAATACAAAATCCCGAATACTAACAAAAAAGTATTCTGCCGAATACCAAACACACAAATGTATTCGAATCTATTCAAATACTATTTGAATACCGGCAAAATGTATTCTGAATACGATTCAGAATACTGAGTATTCGAATACGACCCAACTCTGACAGTGTATCCCAGGTTAGGCGTTACAAGAGGACAAATGGACCAAAAATGTTGGAATTTTTAAACGTCCTTTTGGGAAAACTGGTCGCATGGTCCAAAACTGATAAATACAAACAAAATTTTTCTCCGATTGGTAATATACAGGGTAAGTTATAACTAAAAATACGAAAAATGCCCAGGTACTATCTATTTTTATTTTTAAAAATAGAAAAAATTGTATCAGTAAATGTTGTAGACAATTGAATTGTATGTCAAAATTTCGAAGTTAAAGGCACGAGAATAAAAAAAATGTAACTGTTTTTTACATTATGCATTGCAACCTAAATATTGGGCAAGGGGAAGCAAAATAAAAAATAAAAATTATGATTTAAAATATTTTTTAAAATTCGATGCCTTAAGCCAAGTATTTTAAAAACTGATAATGCATAATGTAAAAAATTGACAAACATATTTTTTTTACTTTAATTCTTTAACTTTAAATTTTAACATAAAATTTAATTTTCTACAACATTTACTTATAAAATTTTGTCATATTTTTAAAAATAAATGTACGATACTCTTGTTCATTTTTCATATTTTTAGTTCTAACTCGCCCTGTATTACCAATCGAAGACAAAAATTGTATTTATCAGTTTTGGACCATACGCCCAGTTTTCCCAAAAGGACGTTTAAAAATTAAAAAGTTTTTGGTCCATTTGTCCTCTTGTAACACCTATCCTGGGACACACTGTATACGACACTGGTAAACATTATTTTCTGTATACCAAAAATGGCTTATGATGGACAGGAGGTGTCCCCCAAATTTTATATAAATATCATCAATATACACCCCGTAGTTCAAAAACTAAGACGTTTAGAACATATGTGCATATAAAGCTTTTATCTTTTTTTTCATTGTAGAATCACCCCTTAAAGTTTTTTGGTTGAGTTATTGGACACCCTGTAGTTGTATCACAGAACAAAAATGCGTTCATATGTAAAAATTATCAGGTTTAGATATAGGTCTTCATGTTCAAACATGTTCCGAAAGATATGACTAATTTAAAGCTATTGTTTAATACAGGGTGTGCCATTTAAATTTTTGAAATAACATTATGAGAACATTTTCATAATAAAATTCAATAATAAAACAATTTATTCTCAAAATTACCTTAGCATCAATACTAAATTTTTTTAGGTCTATAGTTTTATCAGTATTATTTTCCAATGTTAAATTGTTCAAATAGAAATTGAACAAAACGCCATTTTGTTCACCTTGGGTAACAGAGCGATAATTCAAGGCCATCGACTTCAGAGATGAAGTGTATTCTATATCTCCATTTTTCTTGTACCCTTTAAATGATGTATCGTCAATGTGCAAAGAGCAGTTCTAAAACATAATAAATCCATTGGCGTAGATAATTCTATTTTCTGGGGGGATTAATAGACCTTCCAGTCTATATGACATAAAAAGGTCTTTCAGGTTACGAACGAAACAAATATACTCTTAATATTAGGCTAACTTATTAGTAACCTTACAAATGATGTTGTTTTATGTATGTAAGTACCAAAAACAAAAACATAAGTTCTTCATGAAAGCATTCCTGGGGAGGGGGTAATTACTCCCTTTAACCCTCCCCTCTTATACATATACGCCAGTGAATAAATCAGTAAAGAATATCAAAAATTTAATTAGAATGTTTAAATATTGCAAAAAGCAAATCTTAAAAAAACAAACAACAATAGATAATCAACAAAAAGAAATATTTAAATCTTAAACAATTTTAAATCCAGCAAATAATACCCCATCATCTTAGTCAAATTAAAGGGTCAATCTCGAAATCTCACGAAATAAGCTGAATATCTGTACATACCTTTATTTTGATACAAAAAATACTCTCCTAAAAATCCCCTATGATATCGTGTAAGGAACTCGAAATATGACAGGCCAAATGTCAAAAAATCAGTTTTATACGAATATCTTAATTCCTTTACTTTTAATTGTATTTATATTTATTATAAAAGTTGTAGAATACAAAATTCTTTACAAATTTGATTCTAAGCATTTTTTGTCTGACCAACGGATCCGATAATAGAGGGCGCAGGGTGTAAAGCATTTTACTGTATGTACCATCGCGTTCAAAAAAACTCAGACACTCAAAATATTATATGCTACTAGCTCCCTGACTATTATAAATTTTTTTTGACTGACAACGTAATACCTGTTAAGTTTGGATAGTTTTATTATTGGGATATAGACAATTCAGGTAATTTATACCAGCTAGGTTTATTTATTACAGAATTAAATTACTTAATTATACAAGTGTAGGAAATCAAGCAAAACAAGCTTGTGTGTGTTTTTTTTTTAAACGCGATCCATCGCTTTCAAAAAATACACAAACGCAAAAAATTAAATAAGGTTTTTATTTAAATTAAATAAATCAAATAATTATTACATTATTTAAACAACAACAGGTTATACTCTTAAAAATAGAAACTATATTAATATTTTGTAATAGAGCCATTATTTTCTAATACACTCCGCAAACGTCGGGGCATACTAAACACTAGATTTTGTGTAAGCTGGTTATCAATATGATCCCAAGCTTGCATAATTTTTGCTGGAGCTCTTCTTGATTTCTTGGTCGAAAATCATGTTGGTGAATTATTTTTAACATAAGCCCCCACACATTTTCGATCGGGTTGAGATCAGGGCTCTTTGGAGGGAACGGCAGCACATTAATATTATTTTCGTCAAGGAATGCATTAATAATTCGGGCCTGATGGACTGGCGAGTTGTCATGCTGAAAAGTAAAATCATCCCCATATACAGCTTCCACCGATGGTAGCATAACTTGCTCTAATATATCCCTATAAACGGGCGCAGTAAAACGTCCTGGAATAACTCTTAAAACCCCTGGTCCTCTGGCACTAATCCATGCCCAAACATTAACCGAAAACCTACCGCTTCTTGCAACCTTTCTAGTATATTGACTATTATATCTCGTTCCAGTGGGTCTATATACTCTAATTTTTCCATTATGACACGACTGGAAAGTTTTCTCATCAGAAAAAATAACTTTTGGCCACAGATTATCTGCATTTAGAAACTCCCTGGCAAACCGCATTCGTCTAATTTTATTTTCTTCCGTCAAAAAAATTTTATTTGCTGCGGACCTATTCCTTATAATTTGGGAATTCCGAATTCTCCTTCTAGCGGTTTGAATGGATGCCGGAAAGTTAGCGACTTCTTTGGCTTGGAGAGCGGTGTGAAATGGATTGGCCTGTAAATATTGTATTAAACCGGCATCTTGCTCCGCATTTGAGCTTTTTTCCGGCCTGAGCCTGGGTTTCTTCTCATATCGCCAAAATTATTGATTTTTTCTTTGCAAGTAGAACGGTGTTCTTGTCTACGCCAATCTCATTGGCTATATTCCTTATTGCAACTCCTTCAATAACTCTTGTATGTAGTATTACTTTTTGTTGCTGGTTTAGACGAGGCATAATATCAGCAGATGCCAAAACTGAATATTTTTTTGACTGACAACCTATACTGACAACTAAGTACCTATTAATTTTTGATAGTTTCATTATTATTATAATATAGAAAAATCAGGTAATTCATAAAAGTCCGGGAGATCAAACCAAATAAGCTTGTCTGAGTTTTTTTGAACGCGATGGTACATACCTTAGCACGCAATTAATCATGATTTTTAGTTTAATATGTCATCTTTTTACTTAAGCATTTGCTAAATATCACGATTGATTGCGTGCTAAGGTATGTACCTATACTAAAGTGCTTTACGCTCGGCGCCGTCTATTATCGGATCCGTCGGTATGACCAAAAAATGTTTTGAATCAAATTTGTAAAGACTTTTGTGTCTACAACTTATATAATAAATATAAATATAATTAAATGTAAAGGAATCAAGATATTCGCAAAAAGCTGATTTTTTTTGACATTTCACTTGTCATATTTCGAGTTCCTTACACGATATCATAGGGGATTTTTAGGAGAGTATTTTTGTATCACAATAAAGTTATGTACAGATATTCAGCTTATTCCGAGGTAAAATTTAAAGTTAATTGAGCTATAAGTATTCTACTAAAAAAAGTTCTTGTAATCGTAAAAATGTGGCTAATGTTATTTTAAATTCAGAAAACAATTCTGAGACAGGTGAATTTTTTAATAATCCTGCAGTTAGAAATTTTAATTGTTATTAAAAAAAACCAGAAAAAAGGCCTTCTCAACATTCTAAAAGAGGGAAATTTCAGCAGGAAATGTGCCGATTCCCGAAGTTGTAGTTTAATTATTTATAATTTTAAATTTAGCGTTGAACATTGGGTTGAGCGCAGCCGTTTTTTCGCTGGCCCGCCTTGCAAGATTTTTTGTAATAATGCCAAAACTTGCATTTTTATGGAAATTTCCGCAAAATTCTTTAAAACGCCGCATAGACCGATGACGTCGTTGGAGTGTGCCTACTTCAGAAAAGATACAAGCTACGACATCCCTTTTCTATTGCTTTTTCCTTTGTTGGCTTTTCACATAAAACCTGGCAACACTGTAAAGTTGTTTAAACTGGCAAATTGTAGAATAAATTTTAATCAACTTTAAAAATTATTTACAAAAAAACTATGGGCAATTTTGTTAAAATTTTAATTTTCTTGGGTTGGTGACGTATTTAACTATTAATTAAAATAGTTTTTTACTATTGTGAAATTTTGGGTAAGAGCCTATTGAATAACTATAACAAAAATGAAGTTAAGAAGTTTTTTCCAAAGAAACTAAATTCCTTTAAGTGTCTAGATGACAGATGGCTCTATAATTTATTTAGATTTTTAAACTAATATATCTCTCTCTGCGTGGCGGCGCGGCGGGCCAGAGACAAAACGGCTGGGCGGAACCCAATTTTTAACGTTAATTTAAAATTATAAATAATGGAGCTACAACTCCAAACCTTGGGACATGTCCTGCTATTCTCCTCTTTTAGGATCTTTTTAAATTTCACTTACCTTTAATAATTTTTTAGCTAAAGCTACAAAACGGAGAAGCCCTTTTTTTTCTCTTCGTTTTTTGTTTACAACAATTGCATTTTTTAAATGCGGGATTATTGAAAAACTCCCGTTTCTCAGAACTGTTTTCTATATCCAAAAATCATAATTTCTACGATTACAAGAAATATTTTTCGCAGAAAACTCACTTCTAGACTGGACTATTCAAAAATACGTCTTTAAAATATTTATTCTGAAACTTCCTGCATTTTCATTAAAATATTACCTTAGGTACTATTGGTAAAATCCTTTCCAAAATATCTTCATTTACTTTTTCATCTTCTTCCTCATTCTGTGCATGAAGTTCTTTAAAACTTTCACTTTCAAATATTAGTGTTTCTCCTACGTAAAATGCCCTTTTTGATGGGTTTGGTTTAAGGGGTTTAATTGGTGTTTTATTAGCTGGTATTTCAACACATTTAGGCTTTGAATTGTGAAATAATGAGTAAAACTCACTTTGTATAGAGGCTCTACTGTGAGACATTTTGATATCCAATTTCTATTTAATAAAAAAATAAATGGTTATCTCCATGTTCCTTAAGTTTTTTTAACCCTTATAAAATAATTAGGTATTTCCTATTATTTATTTTAGAGTCTAATTATAATAACGGGAATAATCAATTTAAAATTTTTAAAGACCAACAAATATTATTGAAAAAATTGTTTTAAATCCAAATTGTAGAAACATTGTAGATATAGGCTCATCCATGAAGCACTGAATAGGGCCATATTTGTAGCTTTTTTATAGTTAAAAAAATTGTGATTTTTATTAACAAAATTAGAAAAAAGGGTTTAGTTTTTGTTAATACAGTGGAACCTCTATAACTCAAAACTCAAGAGACCGCCAATTTACTTCAAGTTAAAGAGATTTCGAGTTAAAGAATATAAGTGTCAATTGTAGCAAATGAGCAAGGGACAGCAATAAACTTCGACTTAGAGAGAATATCGACTTGTGGAGGTTCAAGTTATAGAGGATGGATTGTAATTTTAAAAGTAATGCCCTTTAAGAGTGCATCAACAGGCTTTAAAAAACCGCATTTTAGGGTCTAGATCATAACGTTTTTTGGGAAAACGGCTAAATATATTTTATTAAATCAGAAACGTAGTGTATATGTAAAGTCACTGTAACGCTTCTTTAATAATACTCTTTTTTTTTAAATACAGGAAACACGACTCCTGTTTCAAATGACAATTTGGTAAATATGGTTTCAAATTTCATAAATTGTCCATATTTACCAAGTTGTCATTTAAAACAGGACTCTGTTTTCAAAAAACTATTACTATAAAAGCGGTAAAGCAACTTCACAATACACACTACATTTTTGATTAAATAAAACATAATAAGCTGTTTTCCCAAAAACGTTAAGACCTAGACCGTAAATTCCGTTTTTGGAACCCGTTGATGGATGTTTAAGGAATTTTGAAAATTTATAATAAAAAATCCCAACTACCAGAGTCTATCTCCATTATTTATAAATTTTTCTGTTAGGGCAAAAGCGCGCCGTCTAACAAGTCACTTAATTTTTTTTTAATAGTATTAAATAATAACTTAAACATTTAAAAAATGTTTGCATAATCTAGACACTTGAAGGAAAAACCTCCATTAAAAAAATGTTGTTGATTTTTCAAAAAGTTAGCCATTATAAATTACAACATTGATATATAAATTTTTCGCTTTCTGGAGCTTAAAATGATATAACAGGTTTTTAGACAGTGTGCCTATGCCGTAATAACCTCGCGGAGCCCCATTTTTAGAGTTAAAAAAATATATATAAATATAGAAAACAGTTTCTGGAGTTGAGACTTTTTATTGGAAATTAAGTCCTCTTTTAGGATCTTTTTTCAAAATTCCTCAAGTTTCATTATTAACAAAAAACTAAAAACTTCTTTTTCTTATTCTGTTAATAACAATCACAATTTTTATGTGCTAATAAGCCCTTGAAAAACATTTTATATTTATTACAATTTATTTAAATACTATTATATGACTAACAATTCAAAAGAGGTAAGTCATTTTTTTTACTTAGCTTTAAGAACAATACCATACTTATAGGTCCTATTTAGGCCTTCTTGAATGACCCTGTTTGTATGTGAATAAAGCATTTAGAATACATTAACCAAAAACTAAGAAATATTGGTATAAAATATTTATTAAGAAAAATGGTTTCTGATATGATTTATTAATATTTTCAAAGTAGTTTCCAAAATCAAAAAATAAATCATTTACAGCATAATATTATAGTAATATGATTAAAAAAAACATGGTTACCTCTACTGATAATGGCCCCTGTGCAACTAAGGCAGTTTCCATGGTAATTCCAAAGAAAACTCTGCAAGTTTAGTTCTTGCCTGATTATTTAAATTATTAGCACGTTTCAGTACAGTAACATACGCATCTGCTATGTTTAAAGTCACTAACAGAGATTTTGCATTTTTTAATATGCTTCCATCTACATGCAATTCCTTAGTTAGGACTTGCAAAAGACATTCAGTTTCCAATTGTATAACCATTGCTGATATGTTGTAGACATGAACAGCCATAAACTAATAAATAAAAGTTTTAAAAAGGTTTTTAAATAAAAATTTCGTATATGGGTTATCCATCATCAAACTTGACATTTAAATTAATCTTATTTTCACTATATTGCCCCTTCCTTTTGCACACAATTCTTGATTTAAAGCAAAAGTGGCACACAATATTATTTGATTTTCACCTTTTAAAACCCCATTTTCCTTCATATTTTACATTATTTTTGCATTAAATTGCATAGCTTCACTCTCAATAGTTTTAGTCGCAGCAGACACCAGTGTATACATGGTTGCAAAGTTTTTAAAGTAAACTTTCACAATTTATTTGATAAAAGATGTAAAATACATAGAAAAATCAGATTTTAAAAGGTAAAAATTAAATATTGTGTGTCACTTCAGCTTTAAATCAAGAATTGTATGACAAAAACATGGGGAAACATAGTGAAAATATGGTTAGTTTAAATTTCAACTTTGGTGATGGTTATCTCGAGAAAGAAATGTTTCTGACAAAAAATTCTTTCAGATTTGTAATCAGCACCCCAAAAAACTCTCATGTACAAAATTTTTCCAAATCAGAGTTGCCACAGCTTTCTAGAAAATTATCTTAAAAAGTCTTTAAACAAAACAAAACCAACAGCTATTTACCTGTGCGAAAGTGTTTATAAAATGAGGAATTTTCTTCTTTCTAAAATCAATAATATTTTGTTTTTCCTTCGTAAAATTAAAACCATTGGTAGACTTATTTGAATTTAAACTTTTATTTATCCTTACATCTTTCACAACCAAAGTAATAAGCTTCGTAAGGCCAGAGTTTAAAAAACTACTTGTTATTCCAACTTCGTCTATTTGCTAAAATAAAAAAAAGTAACTAATTGATGGTTACGAAAGAAAGAAGTAATTTACAATTGTATATCCATTTTCCGATATTGTAATGTCACATAGTTTTAGGTACGGGAGGCTTATTCTTCCAATGGTTATAGAAATTTTGTACTTGTGTATGATGATACATGATAATATTAGAGGAAATATCCTAAAACACCAAAAATGTATAACTATTTTAAACAACAATAATGGTAAAAGTATTTACCGAGAAACACTATAGAAAAGTACTATTAAAATGGTGAAAATTGTTATAAAAACCATTATTATTTGTTTAAATTTTTTAAATTTTTACAATTTACAAATCTCCATTACTTTACTTTTGACAACTAAAAACAAGGTTATGGAATAATTTTCCAGGCTACATACGAGACTGTATTTGGGAACTATGGCAACAAGGTAAAAGGCTTGATATGCTCCGCCATTTACCATTTTAAAGGTGTTTAATTTAGTATAATCTTATATTATTTTTTTAAAACAGAAAAACACCTGAAAAACCCACTCTAGTTATATGGAGCTATATGTATTGTATAAAAAGTGCATGAAATTACTTTAGCAATTTCTTGTTTGTTTTGCCACATTTTCAAGAGTGCATAATAATTTTTTTATGTAATCCAATTTGTCTTGTCTTACAAAATAAATTTGTTTATTCCTTGATTGGTATCTTTTTAATTTGGTCTTATTCCTAATAACCAATACGTACCATAATGAAAATTCTCCTGGATTTATTAATTTGGTAAATTTTGAGAACTGCATACAAACATAAAAAGGAAAAAACAATAAATTAAGATTAAAACTCATTTTTAAAAAACTTTATTTACAAAATTCCTAATAAATATGTAAAACAATGCTTATAATTCGGGATGTTTAATTTTTTGAGTGTGACCCTTGTATTTTTCTTTGTACTTGAGACCTGTAACAATAGTGGAACTTTCAGGAAAAGCAGTTTGTCCGTCAAACATTGTATCCGTATCTAAAAAAACAATAATACATTAGTGATATAATCGTAAAAGAATTACATAGGCCAATTAAAAAAATTATTTACATTTAGAATAATTATTATTACCAAAAGAACAATTATTATATCTGATTCTGAGGATGCTACAGCACAAAGTAGAGAGAAAATTGTACTATCATCAATTTTAGGCGAAGAACCACTTCTAAAACGTTATTTACTAATCGGTTAAGTTGACGTTTAAACAATGTATTAAATGTCAAAATTGTCACCAATTATTACCGGTTCCTTGGTTGAACGCCTAAAATTGCTGTATTACAGTAAATATTAGAAATAAATTTGTTGGTTAAGTTCTTAATTCCTTTTTTGAAAACAACATAACTTCTTCATCCTTAATTTAAGTAAAATCGCAAAAAAATTTGAACGTTGTTCAGAAAAGTAAATATTAAGAATAGACATGCGTCCAATATACAGATACAATTATTGGCATATCGAATAATTATATCAACATATGGATTTCTCGTGAAATGTACTAATATTAAAAATAAAAATCCCAAGGTAAAATCTTAAGTCACCCTGGATGCAGCTAGGCTGTTCCGAAATTCAGGCATCAAATTTCAATGGCATATTCTATGTCAAAAATTAGTCCTAGTTTTCTATATGTATGAACATATGTCTGGAAACGCTTCCTTTTAAAGATACAGGGTGTTAAAATTTTAGGAAAAAAATAAAAATTTTTAACATAATTTAATTGGTATTTGGTACATTGTGTAACAGCAGCAAAACACATTTCTGTAATTTGTTTATGGAAGCTTGTCAATAAGATTTTGTCTTATGATAAATAAATCGATTTTTTGACTGATATTTAAAAAAAAAATTGGTACGCCACTGCTTTTTTCTAAAATAAAAATTATTTTTAAAATCCCTATTGATTTTGGAACAAATTTGATCTTATGACTTTTTTCAAACGAGGCAAAAAAAACACTTTAATGAATGACGACCGAGATGACGACTTTGCGAAGATAACAACAAAAATAAAACCTAAAAATTATTTTTGTGAATTTTTTAACAAATTTGTCATGCATATTTTTATTTTAGGGAAAAGCAGTGACTCACAATTTTTTCACAAATAATCCATACAAATATAGTACGGACGTCACTGGTATTTTTTAAAAATATTTTACATAAAAACATGTCTTTGGCTGCTGTTAAGCAATGTACCAAATACCAATTAAATATCTAGAGCGGTTTAAAAATTAGCATAAACAAATGTTATTTTCTTAGAATTTTAACACCCTGTTTCTCTTAAAGGAAGCGTTTCCGGGCATGTTTATATAGGAAACTACATGCCATTGAAATTTGATGCATGAATTTCTTCGAAACACCCTATATATTACATTGGTACAAACAACTAAAGTAAAGGTAGATTTCCCCTATTGTAAATACCTGGATGCCATCGGTGATATTCAAATTGAACATGAAGATTTTTGGGCAAGTCCATAGTTCTCATTTTATCAATTGGCGCTCTTGTATCTACAGGTGTTGCATAAAACCTTACAACATCTTCTAAAGATTCTATTTGATGCAATAGTGAACTGGGTATACTGTGACCAATCTTTTCTGAACATGCAAAGAATAATTTAAATCTATCATTTAGATTAGTAACTTTAGTATCTAATTCAGTTTTTCCTATAACATCTTTAAAAATTTGATTTAATGTCTCATCTAAGTTAGCTGGTGGTACATACTCCCTCTGAGCGCGTAGAAATCTAAAAAAAATATATAAATATCAAGGAGATTAGAGCCCTTATAAGGCCACGCGTCTGAGAAGCGAGCAATCGATTTTTTGAAAGAGCAAATATCTTTTTTTTTTTTATCCTCTATCCGGCGGTATTACTTTGTTTTTGTTTTCTGATAATTAAAATTAAATTTCAAATTGGTAACATAAAAAATAAAAAAGGTAGGGTGGAGTAAATTTATAACCCAGCAAACACTATTTGCCGGCAATGTACATTTTTCATATTGGCATTGATGGTAAATCATTGGCAACTGGTAGCAATATTATGCCAACATCTTATACGCATTAAAAACTCAACCCTAAATAAACACTTAATTGCCAATAAATATTACATGCAGGCGAATTGCCGGCAAGCATGCAAAAATGGCGGCATACCAATCCTGATTAAATAAAACACGCGTTTTTGTTGCAGGCAAATAAATATTGGATTTTTGAAGGCAAACCTTCAACGCATATTCATACTTTTTAAACCATATTATTAACATTGGTATTTAAGTAACATTAAAGCAATTTTTTTGATCTGTTTTATTTATAATGGCAGCTAGACAACATTAATTTATGTTTTTTTACATAATTTAAAGGAAATGGCCTTTTCATAACATTTTATTGTTAAAAATCATGAAAATAAAAATTAGGTCAAACAAAATGTTTATTATGTATTTTGGAGCGAATAAAAATAAAATGATGGTCTTTTTAAAGAAAAGAGTTTTTAATAGACATAATTAAATGTATTCATTACCAAATAAGTGTGTGTTGTGTGATTAATTAGTGATGGCTAGTCGAGAAGGCAAGATATTCAAGTAGACTGTTAGGAGCTGTAAATATTTTGTTTAAAACTTTATTAAAAGTTTTAAAGACGTGTTAATAAAAATATTATATATATTTAATAGTTTTCTTTGACATACCGATAGATGGCGTAATGGACAATAAAGTACTACGTTTCTGCAATATCTTCGCTTTTTATAGTCTAAACCCATTAGACAAAAATAATTCGGGAGCGGTCTGCGGTAGGTGATCTCACTTAGCTTAGCAAGAAATATCTTCAGCTAGTGTAAAAATCTGCAACTCCAAGTTGGACAGTGTCCGAGAGATGGTACTTTGCATTGCAAGGAAATTGCATGCAGTAAGGAGTTTTTTCCTATTTTAATTTTCAAATAAAATATCGCATCATTTTAGCTTTTAAAAAGAAGTATATGCGACAATTTTCGTCAATATGACGTCAGCTTGCTGCTTGGGAGTATCTGCATTTGCCCACTTTCGTGTCTTTTTGTTATCTTTTTGCCAATAATTTATTAATGATGGATGCCATCATCTTAAACGCATTTTTTGCCAATAACTTATTAATGACGGATGCCATCACTTTATCTGCAACACGTGGCCTAATAACGGCCAATTGCCCACTTTCGCGTCTTTTTGATACCTTTTGCCAATGCCTTGCCATTAGAGAGTGTTGGCAATGCCAGTAAATTAAATGTACAACGCCGGCAAAAAATGTTATATGGGAATATGTTTCTAACAGAAATTAAAAATTAATATTCAGATTTGGATAGCCGAATTTTCAAAACTATTTAAGATAAACATACCAAATGTGGTATTTATGTAAAGCTCTACAAATACACAGGCTGTCCAATTTAAAAAAATCATTGGTAATTGTCTAGAAAATTGTTGCAACTTCGATTTTGACGAAATTTGGTATACGGGTTTTTTGGGGGCGTTGATACACACGGATTTTTTTCGGAAACGGTTGGATCCCGACATGTTCGTCTTCGTCATCGACATCAAAGTTAATATTTAAACTGTCCCTGTTTTTACTATATTTCCCTTCTTTTCACAAAAAATCCTTATATAACATTAAATTGGAACATAATATTTCATTTAACATTCAAAAACCTTTTTAGAACATATTTTTTTATTAATTTTACGCCATTCTTTATTAATATAAAAGCAGAAAAGGTTTACTTGAAACCAAGTCACCATGTCAGCAACCACTCATGCACACAGGTGTATGCATGATTAAAGCGTTTTGAGCGTAAAATATTTGAAGTTTAATGAAAAAAAAGGGTATAATAACTAAGTAAGAGTTTTTTAAAAGATGTTCATAAAATATTATGTGCCAATTTGGTGTTATATCAAAAATTTTGTGCCAAAAGAGGACGGAACATAGTGAAACTAAGAATACCTAGTTTGAATTTCAATTTTGATCATGAATATCTCGAGAACAAACGTTTTCGAAAAAAATGGTAATTTTCTAGAAAATGGGAGCAACTCCGATTTTGACGAAATTTGGTATACGGGGGTTTTTTGGGGTGCTGATCACGAATCTGAAAGAATTATTTGGCGGAAACGTTTCGTTCTCGAGATATCCATCATCAAAGTTGATATTTGAACTAACCTTATTTTCACTATATTCCCCCTTCTTTGCACATAATTCTTGATTTAAAGCTAAAGTGTCACACAATATTTGATTTTCACCTTTTAAAACCCCGTTTTTCTACGTTATTTACATTATTTTTAAATTGAATTGCGTGGCTTTTCTTTGATAATCCGGCAACCATACATACACATAGGGCTTCATGGTAAACTGGGATTAAAATGATCCAAAGTATAGCTATGCAGTTTAATGCAAAAATAATGTAAAAACGTAGAAAAACGGGGTTTTAAAAGGTGAAAATCAAATATTGTGTGACAGTTTAGCTTTAAATCAAGAATTGTGTGCAAAAAGAAGGGGGAATATAGTGAAAATAAGCTTGGTTCAAATTTGTACTTTGATGATGGATATCTCGAGAACGAAACGTTTCCGCCAAATAATTCTTTCAGATTCGTAATCAGCGCCCCAAAAACCCCGTATACCAAATTTCGTCAAAATCGGAGTTGCTCCCATTTTCTAGAAAATTACAAAAAAATCTTTCAGATTCGTAATCAGCGCCCCAAAAACCCCCAATTTCGTCAAAATCGGTTTTACCTGCATATTTGGGAGACAATAAATATCCAATTCCCGAATTAAATACTACGGAATTATCTCAAAAAACTGATATTTTAAAATATATATTTTCTACAATAAAAAATAAAAAAGTTAGGGGGTTCAAATTTATAACCTTACGCAATATTTAAAATAATTATATTTAAAATTCCCTAATTACTATTAGGTATAGGGACGTATGGTATTGATTTAAATATAATTGTATTATATTACTAAAAGTTTTGTCATAAATGTTGTTTAAATAGAAAAAGAAAGTAAAAAAAAATAGTCAAAAAAGTTTCATTTGAATTTTTGCGCGCAGCCTCAAAAATATTGACCAGTAGGTGGTGGTCTCTAGCGGCGAAATTATCGAACTAAAGGGAAAGCAACTGTAATGGCTCCCGCGCTAGTCGCAGTTGTCAAAAGGAAAGTAAAGACGGTACACACCCTTTCGAAGCTAAAGATTTGGCTGTAGAATCCAATTTCGGACTAGGTTTTCTGTCTAAGCCTTTTCTTTTCTCGGCTTTTGTGGCGTAACACTTAGGAAATACCTAAAAAATAAAGAATAGTTAAAAACTAGTGCTATAAACAAGTGAAAACAGTGATTGTGGTGTTACATTAGAGAGATTCTAGTTTAAGTGACATTCTTGGAATTTACAGTACATAAAGAAAGTGTGCTAGATTAGCTAAGAGAACATTTAAATCATATTTACGTTTTTTGGTGTCAGAATTTGAGTCGTTTTCGAAAGGCCATGCCTGAAAAAAGCCGCCATGATTTTCTACTTATTGACAAACTAAAACAAGCAAACGTTTACGTAAACTTATCGATCTAAGACCCTCGATTAAACCAGTGAAACACGATATGGAAACGTGTGTCGTAGATTACACCGCACTGTGAGAAACTGAAATGTCTGTTACTTCGGCATTCGACGGTTTTAGTACGGCTTGTTGTTTCGTTACTGCCGCCATTTTGCAATTATTGCTGAAAGGTAAAATTATTCGGTAAATTTAGATTTTCCTGGTGCGGTTTAAAGTTTTTTCTGTGACGTGCTGTGCTGGTTTTGTGTGAACTGTGGATTAATCTTTTAAAAATGGATCAAATATGACGCACCCCAATTTTCAAACTAACGGAGCTAGTTTAGAGGATTGCCACACAAATTTCTTTGCTTTGGTAAGTTAATAAGTATGTTACAATACTAACTAGTACACTTTACCGCAACTACGTTTGTGTGTCACACTTTTATTAAATTGTTTTGTGCTGCTTTTGGTGCACACACGTGAATATCCTTGATGTTTACATCTTTTTCTTGATATTTAAATTATGTTTTTGTATTATTTAAATCCAAAGTACGTCTTTAACTAACCAATTAAGGGCATTTCAAAGTTTGTTCCTTAGTTAGTTATGATCGACTAAAGGTCTTTTAGTAATTAATTTGTTGCTATCTTTGTTTTAAAGTTAGAGAGCAAGGTTAAATCAGTATAAGGACACCTTTAGTTTATTATGTACTGTTAGATTAGTTTATTTATTCACCTCTATTTCAATTTAAAATGTTAATTTGAATTTAATGTTTTACATTGTTGTTATCAAAACTGACACGATTTAATTTAAAACAAATTATCTACTACGTAACATTGTTTACTAACTCAGTACAAAATACTATCTAGCCTACTAGGATTGCGATATTTCTAACTTTCTCTCGGTCTTTAACCAAGCGTACCGATGTACATATTTTAAAAAGGCTTTGTTTAGTCGACTCCTTGATCACAAAATCAATCGAGGACATAGTTCGCCGATTTTCCTTGGTGGTTTTCAGTGGAAAAGCACACGAACATTGCGGGTGTTCTAGTGTGAACGAACGCAAACTGACGTTGCCAAATCGTGCACGTAACGGTGTCCAAGGCCTACTATCGTCTCTATGTAATCTGTTTTAAAATACCCAAGAGCAATAGATAAATATGTAAGGTTTATTTTAATTCAGAAAATCTCTAGGTGGTTTTATTAGTTTCATTAGTCATGAAAGGAGCTTATAGCTTTTTTCTAGTAATTTAATTGGGGAATTTCCCTAGAGTTCTGTGAAAAATTACCAGGTACATTTACTGTGGCTATGTTAAGTCATTGGGTATTTATAATCTTAATCAAAATATTTACATGCATCATAATATGTAGATTTATTTGTTTTGGCATGTTTTAACATATTTCTAATTATGAGTTATTAAATATTTTAGTGTTAGGAAATGTTTGCTAAGTAATACCCAAAAGTTAATTTAAAAATTTTAGGGCTAGACTAGAAATCGGTTTTTGTTTGGTAACCATAGAAATTCAAAATATTTTTAAATTTTCCCCTGGTACCCATAAGTGGAAAGATGTCAAAATAATAACATATACCTAATTAAAAAATACAGAAACACTTTCCAGTTTTTTCTTATCAAATCTTTTACAATCTATTAATAACTATAAATTTTTCCACGTCTTGGGGCGATTTTCTACGATTGCTCATTTTTAATAAAAAATAAGGTAATGGTCTAGAAAGTTTCTGCAACTCCGATTTTTACCAATTTTGGTATCCGGGGTTTTTTGGGGCTCTAATTACGAATCTTGAATATTTTTTTCAGCAACGTTTCGTTTTAGAGGTAGGTATCCATTATCAAAGTTGAAAACCATTCTAACCTTATTTTTACTATATGCCCACTCTTCAAAACTTGTTAAAATTTACTTTTAATCCATTTTATGCTTTTTTATATTAATTTAAAAGCTTCACTTTAAATCAAGAAGCAGGTGACAACTAAACAAAGGATTAAATAGGTGTATCCATGGTTGCGGCTTTTAGACCGGTTTTTAAAAGGTGTTTATTTTGGATTTATGTTATTGGGTAGGGAATATGTAGCACATTAGGCGTGATAATTAATATTCTCGATACCAGTGTTTAAATAGTATATTACATTACAAGGGTGGAAACTGACTTATTTCACACGAGTGGGAATATTGTTGCACGAGGCGTCAGCCGAGTGCGACAAACCCACCCTCGAAAAAGTCACTCAAAATTGGACTAAAAGAATAGCCTATCTGGTAGACTGCCGCGGTGGCCACATGCCGCAAACAATTTTTAAACGTTAATGTAATAAGTTGTTCTTTTACATAGCATTATGTTTTTGATCACAATATATTTACTTTCATATTTTTTATAGATTAAAGTTATATCATCGTTAAAAAACACCCTTTACTTTGCAACATATGCCAAATTTGGTTAAAATCGAAGTTGCTCCCACTTTTTAGACAATTACCCCATAAACAAATTGGGCAAAATTGAAGTTGCCGCAACTTTTTAGACTATTACCAAAAAATTAAACTTATTGTAAATAATACACCCTCGAATACACCCTATTTGTTTGTTAATTTTTGGGTTCGTTGTTTATTTAAAATATTATTCAAAAAATATGTGACTGTGCTTATCTTTTAAAATATTTTGTGCTTTAACCACAAAAACATCAGGTTCGTGTGTAAATTTAAAAACAAAAAAATTAGGAATAATCGTTCTTTATTACCTTAAGCTTAGTTCATAAGCTTGCGAAATGCGATTTGCGAATTCCGAAACGTGTTCTGATTGGTGAATTTGTAACGATTTTCGAATGTTTCGTTAGAAATTGACCAATCAGAACAGGATTCGCAAATCGCATTTCGCAAGCTTATGAACTAAGCTTAAGAATGCGAGACTTTAATACAAATTTTACTTTATATTAGAGGTTAGCGCTCTAAAAAAGTCTCATAAGCCAAATTTCTACCCAATTTTTGTTAATTGTTATCTTAGTATCGCCCACCAGTAACCCTATCAATGCTAACCACTAACCACAGATTAAATGTAGATCAGACATTTCCTATCGTTGTTTGTCTTTGAATATTTACCTACCTCTTTATTTCACACACAAAACAAGAATTTCATAAGATTTCTTGTTGAAAATGCGACGTTGCCAACATCACTATTTTTTCGAGCATGTTTCAGAAATAATACCTATTTAAACAATGTTATTTAGATTTTAGTAGTTAAATAAAGAGAAGATTAATGTTTTAATTTTTTTTTCTGTAAACGTGGCAATATTTTTTTATTTTTTTTATTATTGTCGTTTTTAAACGAATATAGGCTGGCCACACATAACCGCAAAGAGCCCGCAGAAGTGCGTCTCGCTGGTGAAATGTAGGGGGATGCAGTGCAAAAAGTTTTGTATTTAATAAAATTGAAATAATATGAGTTTGTTATACTTCGCTTTAAATTACACCTGATCGTAAAATAAACCTTTACAAATAGGGTAACACAGTTCTATACTACACCCAAAGTTTGGATAAAAATGAACAGAGATAATCTGTTTTATTAAACAAGGAGATATACATACATAAATAATAGACACAGCTTGACAAAAATGTGTTTTTAGATTTTTGAGGACATGAAAAGTGCTTTTGAATTTTTCCGTATTAATCTGCCCCACTTTCCTCTATCATTGAAATTTCCAGGCTCGGTACGTATTGTAAAATTGACGAAAAACGAGACAAAATAATACATTTTTGAAATAATTTATCGAAATATCATGTTAAAAAATGGGCTCCATAAAATTAGAAAATGTAGATTAATACCAAAATTAAGTCATCAACACAGATATTTTTGAAATTTTTCTTATTCCAAAGTTTCAAGGTGCTGACCTTCGATAACTGGTGTTAACAAATATGTATAATTTGTGTCTTTTTATTATTTAAATGTGTGGTGTTTCCTACCGTTGAATTTTCGACGTGATCTAGATTTTTGGTTTAACCTTGACCCAAGATCGCACTATGGATTGCAGCATTCGAAATTATTGTTTAATACTAGTTGTTCTCCTAAAAGCAAATCGGTATTATCTATACTCTGTCCAAGTTACATATGCAAAATTTTAAACCGCGATCAACACGTGACATCGCCGCGTTTCTGTATTGGTTGAATAGCGATGTTTTAGGTTTACAATTATGTTTTGTATTGACTTTCAACTTTTAGCTGTACAGAAAAGGCGAGTTACGCGTTGATAACGGTTTAAAATTTTACATGTGTAACTTGGACAGAGTATAGATACTCATTTTTAACAGCTGATTGACACAGAGTCAATATATTAAAGGGGTTATGACTATGGAGACCTAGGTTATGATAGCAGCACTTTTGCCATTGCTATAAAGTTTCATATTGCCACTTTTATAGAATGTTTTTACCCAGGGCCGTATTAACTGTTTAAGGCGCCCTAGACTAGAATTCCCGGAGCGCCTTTTTCCACCAAAACATTTTTTAAAGAGCAAAAAAAGGCCCTTTCCTCCGTAGCGCCTATTTTGAGTGCCAGGCGCTTAGTCACCAAAAATCCCCACCCGACCTAAACTTTTTAAAACTCCCCTGTAGCGCCTATTACTCCCCTGTCTGGCGCCTATTTTTTTTTTGGCGCCCTAGGCTGTAGCCTAGTCAGCCTAATGGTTAATACGGCACTGTTTTTATCGGATTTATATTGTAAGCCTCCCAATGCCCAAAGAGATGCAAAATCACATGATGATAAATCCGGGCTATAAGGTGAATGTGGAAAAATATATCAAAGCATCCTTGTGAGGATAGTAGTAGTCAGTTAGAAAGTTTTTGATGGTATTGGTTTTTCAGTTGTCAATAATAATGAAATATCAATCGGGTTATCAAAATTATTCGGTTATTCCCATCGCGACTCGTATTAAGTATTACAATTACGCATACCTTTATCATTCGGTGCATATAATCTGGCCTTGAGAACTATTTCATGTTTATCTTGGCGGCAATGTTAACTGTGAAGGTAATAAAAATATCTTTTGAAGTTTTAGATAACAATTATAGATTTAAAATATTTTTAATATAAAAATACAGGATGTTTCACAACTTATCCGACAAACTTTAACGGCTAATTCTACAATAGAAAATATGAAAAAACTTTATACAAATAATATCCTAAACGTCTTAGTTTTTGAACTACAGGGTGTTAAAAATAAAAAAATGTTTTTTTATAACATTTACACCACTTTAAATATTTTGAAAAAATGTGGGGACGCCTTTTTGCCCCCCAAAAGCCATTTCTCCATACGGGCCTGCTTAAACCTCTTATGGACGACACTGGTAAATTTTTTTTCTTATACTTATGCCAAAAAATGGATTTTGTTGGATAAGTTGTGAAAGACCCTGTATAGGAGCCATGATAATACTTGTAAAATAGCGTCAAGCTTATTGGCGAGCAAAAGAAGGCTTATGTTATAAAAGTGGGATTATTAATTTCGTGACCGACTCTGAAATCAAGGCGGCTAGAGTTGTGGGAAATAATATTAAAATTTGGGTAAAGAAGCCACCGACGTTATCCTTAGCTGTATCTCTCTTTCAATTGCGGTTTCGTGGGCTTCGTATCGTTACCTAGGAAGTAGGCATTTTAAAATTTTGATTTAAAAAAAATACATTTTAAATACGGGATGAGGGAATAACAGGAGATTTCGCGCAGACCCTACCCATCATGAGAACGAAAAATTGGGCGCATTCAACAATACTTGGTAAGGAGAGTGTCAAAAACTGTCAAAGCCATCCCATTGGTTTAATTTGACAATTTTGACACTTGTGAAACTAAGCGGTACAGTGTGTTTACAGTGTGTTAAAAATAAAAAAAAATGTTTTAACATTTACACCACTTTAAATATTTTGAAAAAATGTGGGGGACGCCTTCTGTGAAAATATTTAACTCTAAACCCAGGGCCGTATGAAGGAGGGGGCAATTACCCCCCTAGAAGGAGTGTGAAGTGGCTTTTTGTCGGAAATCGGGACGCTAATAGGGTATTATGGGCCTTTTTCTTAGCTTGTTGGCATTTTGCGCTCTTACCAAGGTTATACAGATTAGGTATATACATATGTTTTAAAAGGTGAGGACCTTTTTTTGCTCTTTAACCTTTTTGCCCCCCAAAAGCCATTTCTCCATACGGGCCTGCTTAAACCTCTTATGGACGACACTGGTAAATTTTTTTCTTATACTTATGCCAAAAAATGGATTTTGTTGGATAAGTTGTGAAAGGCCCTGTATAGGAGCCATGATAATACTTGTAAAATAGCGTCAAGCTTATTGGCGAGCAAAAGAAGGCTTATGTTATAAAAGTGGGATTATTAATTTCGCGACCGACTCTGAAATCAAGGCGGCTAGAGTTGTGGGAAATAATATTAAAATTTGGGTAAAGAAGCCACCGACGTTATCCTTAGCTGTATCTCTCTTTCAATTGCGGTTTCGTGGGCTTCGTATCGTTACCTAGGAAGTAGGCATTTTAAAATTTTGATTAAAAAAAAACATTTTAAATACGGGATGAGGGAATAACAGGAGATTTCGCGCAGACCCTACCCATCATGAGAACGAAAAATTGGGCGCATTCAACAATACTTGGTAAGGAGAGTGTCAAAAACTGTCAAAGCCATCCCATTGGTTTAATTTGACAATTTTGACACTTGTGAAACTAAGCGGTAAAGCGCCTGAGTACTCCTGAATGCGCCCATTACTACCAGTCTTCGTCTATAGGTACACCATGATGTCATTGACGTGCACAGACGAATAGTTGCATTTAATAAAAAAAGACACTCCCTGATCAATTTAAAATCGAAATAATGAACAAGCAGATGAGCAAAAACGCTCCATTGATCGCATTTATTCTCAAATTGTCTATAAACGCTCCATTTTGGGTCAAGGTTAATCATTATAACTCGCGAATGACTGACATTAAAATACATTTTCTATAACTGAAGTAATCAAGGTTAGTTACTGTTCAATACACCGGGTGTTTGAAATTTGACTCTTAGGTAGCCGGTAAACGGTTAATTTTTTTGTCAAACTCGTTTTTATACCGGGTGGTGTATCGTTAGTCTGGTCATAGAAAATCCCATGTAAATTGTGATACCTTCAAATATTGGCTTTCCTATTGATTTTACAACAAAATTGTATTAGACTATTTTAAAGACATTGATAAGAAAAGCATAAACACTAAATTTCGTTATTTTCCGAGTTATTTTCTAATAAATCAATTAAATGTTATATATAGGGTGATCAAACTTAAGTCGGCACTATTGCTAACTTTTGTATTATTGGAGCTACAAAGTCGGTTAAATAAATAAAGTTGTAGTTTTTTTTCCGCTAATTAACGTGCTGTCAACAGAAATACAATTGGACATCGGCTTTTCGATTTTTTAAATGGAACACCCTGTATATTATATCATCATTCAAATGATCTATTAAAGAGCTTTAAATAAAGTCTACATGTGATATCTAATTTTTAATATTTTTGTAAATATGGCCAGAATTTTAAAGTAAAATGAGATTTTTTAAATAAAACACTTTGTATACCTCACAATTAAATAGATATTTTAAAGAGCATTTAGAAAATACCACATTTGATATGTCTATCTCTTATAATTTAAAAAATATGGCCATCCAAATTTGAAAATTATATTAAATTTCAATTATATCTAAAACTATAAGCTATAAGCACTAAGTTTAGTCTCGAAGATAAAATAGACACTATATCTACTATTTTTTAGATTAGAATGGCCATAATTCCAAAACTCAGAGGTAGCCATATCATATTTGGTATTTTTTTAAATCTCTTTAAAAAATATATATATTTATATATATAGTGGTGATTCAATATACTACAGAGTGTTTTATTCAAAAAATTCCAGTTTACTTTTAAATTCCCGAGGGTGGCCATATTTCCGAAACTATTAAAAATTGGATATTTCAAACGTGGACTTTTTTAAAGCCCTTTGATAGATCTTTCGAATGGTAACATAATATAAGGGTTGTTCCATTAAAAAACGTTAACCCTGTATTTGAGAAAATTCGTTGCATACCTGATATATTTATGAATCCACCAGTAATTAAAATAAAATGTCTTGCCAATATTTTAATTGATGTTTTACTTTCTATTAGTTATTCATTATTATTTATTCATTTATTCATTATTAAGAGGTACCTATGTTTCAGGTATGCAACGATTTGTAGTTTTTCTTAAATAGCTTTTAATTGGCTTATTAGAAAATAACGAAATTAAGTCAGCTTATCTTATCAATGTCTTCAAAATAACACAAATTTGTTGTGAAATCAATATAGGGGAACCAATATTTGACCCCGGTAAAATTTGATAGTATGCGGTTCTGTTTGATGTGTTTATCAAATAAAAAAAATATGTGGGACATTTTAAATGGAAATTTGGATAAATGAACTGTTTGAGGAGTATATTTTAATGTGTGCAGTTCGTGTTGTCAAATACAGGGTGATTCAAAAATCGATCACGAAACTTAAGGGGGTGATTCTACTTGACAAAATAAGGGTAGAGCTTCATATAATTTTTTTTCAAAATGTCATTCGTTTTCGAGTTACAAACCGTCAAAGTTCAATTTTTATTTTGGTTTTTCGCCATATTGCATTTATTTTTTAACCAATCCAGTTAAAAATATTTTTTTAAATATTTACTTAACACACCGTAGTTCAAAAACTAAGACGTTTAGGACATATGTTTATATGAAGTTTTTTTCTTACTTTTTGTTGTAGAATCCTTTGGTTAAGTTTGTCGGTTGAGTTACTGGACACCCTGTATGTATGTAGGTAATTTGATTGAAATTGATGAAAACTTTAATGTCTATTGGTGCCTAAACGGTGAGGTTTATCGACTTTAATTAGAGTACCTTATTTTTTAAATTTTTGATTGTCTATAAAATGGCACCCCCAGCTTTGCGATGTCTGTCAAAATAAAAAAGTTATGATGTAAATACATTTTAAGTTTTAGGTAAAGTGCCCTCTGGTGGTATTTAGAATAAATACTTTTGTCTTAAAATTTTAGAATCTGCCAAGCTCGATTTGTGTGCCAAATATCAACTGGATTAGTTAAAAAATAAATGCAATGTGGCGAAAAAACCAAAATAAAAATTGAACTTTGACTGCTTGTAACTCGAAAACGAATGACATTTTGAAAACATTTTTTATGAAGATTTACCCTTATTTTGTCAAGTAGAATCACCCCCTTAAGTTTCGTGATCGATTTTTGAAACGCTCTGTATATCCAGTTTTTTTATTGTTGTCGTAAAATTAACACCAACATGTCCGAGTTAAACTGGTAAAAAACTTAAACAAATACACAGAAGTTTGACAAACCATGATTGGACGTTTGTGGTTGTTGTGCGATCAAATTTTCCTAATTTGACAAACGTGTTTGACAAAAGATTTGATTTTTTACCGTCTGCTTTATTATTGGGATTTTAAAAATTATAGAATTATCAAACCGGTTAATATGAGGTAAATTTAGGCTTTAATGTAACATGCAGGAACAGCTAAATAAAATAATACATAGGCAATGTGAGGAAAAAAGACACTCTAACGCGAATATCGGCATGTAAACATGGGTGACTAATGGTGCTTGGTTTGTTATTGCATTACTGGTCAATATAATTTTAACTCTTGTTTATACAGTATATGTTTGGAAAGTTTAAAAATCCTAGTACTTGCGGAATATCCTAAAATTTTGTTTTTTACAAATAATAATAATAATAATAATTATTATTATTATTATTAGAACCTTTTACAATAGACCTACTTAAAGGTAATTGTTTTCTCTTTTAATTGAATATACCATTGCCTATACCTAAATGTGCGAAGAAAAGTGTTACAGAACATTGTTTGCGAAACAATAGCTAAAATTGCTGAAAAATGGTGCGAGTGCCAATCTTTGAAGAATCATTCCTCGAATACTATAAACTTTAAAGGCTTCTACTTAGCGTTATTTTGTAGAGAAAGAATGGAAGTTTTTTTCTATAAAGCACTGCCTATACTTAAACACCCATAGGAAAAAGTTTGAAAAAAATTTCTAGGCAAAATACAAAAAAAAAAATTCTTTGTTTTTGTGCATATTTTTATAAAAATAACATTTTTTAAATTCAATAAGCTCCATTCGATGGAAAATTTAATTTTCTACAACTTTTCTATTGACTACTACTTACCTGGAAAAGATGCGTAGTTTTTAAGCTAACCTCAAAAAACTGAAAAAGGGTAGGTTTTCACCCCGTTCTCAAAAACGCACCCCTCCAAATGGTAGAACTCCTCGGTTTTTCATATTTTGGGGTCCATTGACCATATGTAACAATAAAACCCCTTTAACGTTCTCTCTCTCTCTCTCTATTTTTTTTCTTGGTTTTGATCCCTTCAGGTCCAATCCACCACTCTCCCCCTTCCGGACTATGCTTTCCAGGTCTTCGTCGGCGGAAAATCTGGATAATCGAGCTCGTAGCTCCCAGAAATTCCAAAAGAAAACAAATAATTCAACAATCGATGCAATGCATAAATTTTCGGCTGTCAAACCAAGATCTGCTACTGGTGTTACGTATAACCTTCACTTTCACTACTGACAGTTCCCATGGCACGCCCATCTATTTCCCGCCATTTGAGAAATACCTCGTGTTCACCACCAAACAGGATATCATCAGCTTATAGGAATCTTCGCTCACAGCGCTTAGATCCAGAAGAAAGATGCCGTCAATTTAGCGAGAATCTTTCCTTGATCCCCGAAGGTAAAAAACGTTCGTACGACACCTCTAGCCGCCACTCCGGGAAGAACTTTGTAGTCCTCTACACACGTCCGCACTGTCCAGAGGTCAAACAAAAAGTCCCCCCTTTTACGTTATAGTTCCTTTTTAACCGACTTCAAATACGAGAAGGTTCTCAATTCGCCGCGTATGTTTTTTTGTGTGTATGTTATGTCAGGATCGAAGGGAAAGGTACTAAACTTTTTATTTTCTCTCCTATGTAAGTTTTATTAATTTTTTGAAGTTGGTTTATTTTTTAGTATTCATTAAAGTACATAATCAAAAGCCTAATGTGCTATTTGAAAATTTAAAAATCCGTTTACTTTCGAAATATCCTAATATTTTGTTTTTTTTTCTTTATAAATTATTAAAAATTGCCACCTTTACCTTGCTACATGATTGTGCTTTTAGAATTATGACGTGGTTGGCTTGATTTTTTTTGTTTGTCGTATTATCTAAATTAGATTCTTTACAGTGTTAATCTGTCGTTTAAAACTATCTATATTTACAAATATCGGATCTATTCTCCAATCTCACTTCACAGTGTCGAATGAATCAACATAATGTCGCTTAAAAATCCGGTTTTTTATGGTAGATTTTATGAATGTCGTACGCGAGACTAGGTTCCGACTTTTTAAATGTAGAAAAGTATGATTTGACCCATCATAAAGTTAACTTTCATCTCTTAGACATAAAAAGTAATTGTTTTTTATTGTATAATATTAATTAGTGGTCACCCTGTATACCGTCTGCACAAAAAGCATCATCGGCATCCCATTATTTTTCTTCCCCCGATCCAATCATCGACCGACGTCCGCGCGCATGTATTTCACGTGGTCGTGTGCTGGTTAGTTCGGGGGCGGCGTGGCATCGTCGCCGCGGTTGATCACCCACATACGCTAAAAACAATGAAAAATACACCGTGCCGTGCTTTTTCAAATCCGACTGACTAGCCGCATTCCGGCACATTGCGCGCGTCTTATCTGTGCTTGTTATTCGGTTGTTTATGCGGTGTTGTCGGTTGTCTGATTATTATTAGCGCCACATCGACCACAAGTGGTACCGCTAAAAAGCGGTGATTTTAATGCTTTAAAAGAATGTATTATTCAGAAATTTCAATTTCGGGATCATCCAAAATCAATATTTTTAATATTAATTTTTGAAAATTTCTATAAAATTTATCCTTAAACTGTTAAATTTTAAATTAGGTGACATATGAACTAAAAGAAGTAATGGCGGACAGTGGTAACTTGATTTTTTGTTTTAGTAGATGTCACCGTAACTGTTACATTGCATAAACTACTAATAAAATAAATTCTAGTAAACACTGAAACAAAACATTAAGAATAAAACTATCCCAGGTGTTCCTTGCCGATTTTGATCAAACTGCAATATATTGCAATAAGAGACAAGTATTTTTTTATCGGCCATTTAACACTATCAAAGAGTGAAAAACCCCTGAAATCCACCCTCATTTTTTTTAATATCTTGAGAAATATAAATAAAGGCTGATAGAATTTTCAATAAATAAAATTATAGTTTTGATTTCATGAAGTTATCTCGTTCTTAGGATATTTGAAAAAAATTGAGGTTCGATTCCACAAGTGCATTTTACCTCTTAAAAGTATTTAATGGTCGATAAAAAAGTCTCTTAGGTGACGTTCCGTAAGCTAATCAAAGTTTACCGACCGGTAAATAGCGGTTTGACATTGGTTTGACAGCGGTAATCGGTAAAAGCGGTTCGTTATGGTACGCTTTGGTTTATGTAAATTAGTATTATGATTCACCCAATTGTATACATTTGATATTTTTTCAGTTGTTTTGAAGTAATAAGACGTTTATTTAGCCATAGCTAGATTAAAATTATTTGGTACAGTGGCGTCTCAGTAGGCACCACAGGCTGACTTTTTTGTACTTTTTTTCCGATCAAACAACTAAAAATACTCCTCCTTGTTGTCATATAAATATCTTTTAGAGTGTGTTTTAAAGTATATTTATTTATCTAAGCTATATTCAAATAAAATATAAGAGCCTCAAAATTAGAAAAAGTCAGTGGCGTACGTTCTTTTCTTAATAACATTAGCTGTGGTGCCCACTAAGACGCCACTGTACCTAATAATTTCAATCTGGTTAGAGTTAATAAGCGCCTTATTACTTCAAACAACTCTACAAAATTCAAACCAAATCGACTTAAGGATTTGTTTTTCCGAAACTAAACAAATCCGGACCTTTGTTCATAAGATCTTTTTCCCTAAAATAATATGAGGAATTGCCCCTTGAATTTTTGTACACTAGTTAGGAAAGAACCTGTATGCCCTTTTCAATTATTTATATACGGACTCAAAAGTAAAAAAAATTAACATAAACAATGTATCTATAACGAAGATAAAAACAAACCTTAAAGTTTTTGCGTCTAGAGATAGTTCTCTAGCACATAGCCGTGCGGACGAAAGGTACTAGCAGTATTTTTTTTCTCGCACTGCGTACCGATTGGTTAAAGGAAAAAGGCAACCGACCAATGAGCACGTTCTCAGGAATAAACCGAAAGCACCAAGGTGTTTTGATCGGTAATTGCGGTTGACAGTTGAGACCAAAAGTCTAGAAACCCCATTTCAAAACCTTACCAAATTCATAAAAACCAGGAAAACCAATATCTTGGTTAAGTTACGGTAAGTTTGATCGGTAGTTTCGGTTGACAGTTAAAACCAAAATTTTGAGAAACCGCGTTTCATAATATATCCAGATTTCAGAAATTGGAAGGTTACGGAACGGGAACCAGAAAAACCAAGAGTCGTGGTTAACTTACGGATAGTAAGTTACCACCATAGTTTATTTTAGTACTACAAGATGTTTCAGTTTTATCAAAATCGGCGAGGGATAATTTCCTTGTAAGTTAAAGTGTGAAAAAGAGTGAAACTGTTAAAAAAGTTACTTTTTTAAAACTATATGTAGTGTACTAAAATGGAGTATGTACAGGATGGCGCCTTTTCGTTGACTTTACAGGGTATAGCGAAAAATGATAAAATATAAAGGGTGTTCCATTTAATAAAACCCAACTTTGTGTTATAACTTTAAAATAAAAGTCAATGGAAAAAATATAGGTACGCCACTGAATTCTACGTAAAATCCCTAAAACTTTTCTATTTACATTTTTTTTCTCTAATATCAAGCGAATTACAAGTGCATGGTCAAATTGACAAAATTTGAAAAACACCCTGTATCTCCAAAACAAATCAAGTTAGCCATGATTTACTTTCACCACTGATAGTCTAGTCAACATGTTCCTTTTGGGTAACTTTTTGTGTATTCTCCGAAAATTACGATCGAGGTGTTATTCGACTCGGAATAATGTATAGAATGTTTAAGGAAAACTTTCAAAAGGGACCGATAAAAATTGCAAAAGTTAAAAACAATAAACAAAAAATTGGGGTTTGTTTTTTTAATATCTCAAAAACTATAAAAGATTTTCAAAATTTAAAAAAGATTTAAAAAAAGAAGAAATTTTCTAAAAAGTCCTACCTCCCGTATTTATAATTTTTACAGAGTCTGCCATTCGCGCGCGGTCATATTAATTTTAACATGAACATTAAAAAAAGTTGTTAACTAACTAATAGATAACTAATGGAAAAATGGCGATAAAAATTTTTGGCTGGCAAATAATTATTTATTCACGTATCCTAATTGTGCCAATTTTTTTTATTTAATTTTCAAATTTAATACGACAAAATTATTTTTTTTGTTGCTGTCCGTATCCGAGGGACGGACCGCGCGCGAATGTCAGACTGCCCGCTTTTAGCGCTAATTTCGGGACTCTTTCTCTAAAAATAATAAATATTTATGATACAGCTCCGGGAGGTAGGACTTTTTTAGGAAATTTCTTCCTCTTTTAAATCTTTTTTAAATTTTGAATATCTTTTATAGTTTTTATGATATTAAAAAAAGAAACCCCTACTTACTTTTTTTGTTTATTGTTTATAACTTTTGCAATTTTTATCGGCCCCTTTCGGAAGTTTTCCTTAAACTTTCTATACATTATTCCGAATCGAATGACACCTCGATCGTTTTTTCGGAGAATACACAAAAAAGTTATCCAAAAAGGTACATGTTGACTAGACTATGAATATGTTTCAATAATCGAAATCGAGATTGCGCAATCAAATTCGTTCTATCTCTTTTAGTTTTCGCTATACCCTGCAAGGTCAACGAAAAGGCGCCACCCTGTACATTATCTTTACGATACCGGTAAAAGACAGAATTTTTGAAAGGTTATAGAAAAATAAGATTTTAAGCTAAGGTGCAAATTTTATTTTCTTAGGAATTTGGAGAAAAATACAGATGGAACTGCAACTTTTTGCCATATTGTAGGAGACAACCAAGGAAGATAAACTTTTTAATAAGGAGCGCTCGATTTTTATATTTGTCCGAAAAATAGGTTATGTTTGTGACGTCACCTTTTTGCCATAATTAATATTTTTTATCTGACAAAATAAACCAATACAAAAACATAAAAAAATTGTATCTTACCCTTAATAACGGTTTAAACGTTAATTCCCTGTAAAAAAATATACAAAGGTCAGTGACCCCTGTTTACAGGTTTTAAAATTCTCTGTAACTGCAGTACTAATAACTACTCAATTTAACTATAAATAGTAAAAACTAAATATATATAAAAGTCCAATGATTAAAAATAAAAAAAATAATAACACCAAAACCTCGAAAAAAACCTCCCAGTACGATTGTAAACAAATAATTACGGGAAAAGATTACGTCACAAAATTCAGCGAACATAGGCTTAAATGGGATCGAGCGCTCCTTATTAAAAGTTTTTTTCCTTGGAAGACAACAATGCATTGCCCAAGATAAGTTTAACTGAATTTGGCGGAAATTTGAGATTTTTTGATGCTCATTTTATCTTATTTTTTCCAGTGGCGTTCAAATAAGACTTGACCTGAATATTTTTAAAGAAAAATAGGTTATTTCACTTTTTTTTCTCACAACAAAAATTATGTTTTATAATTTTTATAATTTCTAAACAAATTTGCTCTGCATAGTTAAGAATATGCCTATAATGTGGTAATTAATAGAAGATACCTCTTTGGTGTTTTGAAAGGTATGCTAAAATATTTGAAGGAGCGGGTCCTTGTGTCCTTCCTTTTTATTCGCATCTCTCCAATTGAGGCGGAGAACATATCATATAACCCTCGTATTGGTTGGCTTTGGAAATCGAAACTTCGAGCAATCAGACCAAAAATTGCAACACATCAAAATATTTTTATTACGCAAAAGCTCTTTTTAAAATCATTCTTTAAATCGTTTTTATGCGCAAATACTTTTAATTGTCGTCCTACATTACTTTACGTTTATTCCGAGTTCTTTAACTCTGTACAGCAATACTTTTTACTAACTCTGTTATACGAGGCTCTGTACTAAACTAATATCTCGCCATTTTTATTTTAGAATGACGTAAGCAAAAACAAATGAAGAAAATTTAATCCTATTGGCTATGTTCGCGTTTTTACCATAGTTACGGACTTTTTGGACCAATGCGACACAATTTTGTTCAGTTGTTAGGTTACAAGCATTGCTGAGCCTTACTGATACACGTAAAATGTCCCGGTTTGCAAAACCCGAAATCTTGAAATACCTTATTATACCTCAGTGGATAATTCTCGTGGCCGATGACATGTATGCGGAATAGAGCGAATTTCACCGCAAGTTCTCAGTAATTTCCAGCTATTTCCAATATTGTTCTTTATACGAGGGTTGATCCCTGTTTTCCTCTCATGATCACATTCCAATAAGCAAATATGTCAAAATAATTTTATAAATTTCGTTATTGCTTTAAAGACTAATTTTATTTTTATCATACTACAACACAGAAAAGGCAGTTTAACCAATTCAACCAAGTTTCAACCCCAGTTGGGTATGAGCGCGTTTGACATCTCATTTAATAACCTGGCCGAAATTTTTACTTCAAAAATCCGCTCTTAAAATATTTTTACTCTATTTTAATACACCCTGTATTCCTTTTACAAGACCTTCAAGCGATAATGAGTTGGAACACCGATATATTTCAAATATGTCTACTTCGAGTAAAATAAACATAAACAAGAGCTGTTATTTAAAACAAACTAACAGAATCTAGTACAAAACCGAAAAAAGCTGTTAAGTAATGCGCCAATTATTAGAAAGTATCTTATTGGAAAGCAAACGGACTTTAAGGACAACGTTGCCAAGTCTATGAAAATAGGCTAGGAAGGAATTATTCAGATCGCAAGTTAAATTAATTGCTTTAATACTATTAATATTTAGTAAAGTCTAGAGAGAGAAAAAACATGTCAATGTTAAAGGATGACCCTATGTATTATTATTATGAATAGCAAAGAATGACGTTTTTTTTTTGATACCCAATTATACAGGGTCGCTCTAAAAAGTGGTGAAAAATGCTACCAATTTCTGAAGCTTAAATATGACGATCTTACACAAACTTACGTTGGTCCAAAAGTGGATGATTTCGGAGATTGTAAAAAATTTAATCTGGTTTTAGCTGCTTTCACTTTAATTGTAATCTATAGAGGCCGCCACCAGCAGTATCTTGCACAAATTAAAAACGAAATAACTTTTTTCAACCACTTTGTATTTAACTTGTAGATAAAAATTCTTATACTTATACTCTTATATGTGATAGAAGTTGAATTAAGCAGCCTTTTTAAGATATCTGCATTTTAAAAAAATGCTTCCTGCTCACCAGGTTTAAAAATTATTACCTCTCAAAATCCGGTTTAGACACATATTGCAAAAATATAAGTAGGTAAGGTAAACTTACCAGTTATTGATACTTTTAGAAGTAATTCTTCATTGAAGAGTATTTTTCAGCGTAATTTTAAAAATGAGGCTTTCATAAAATTTGAATAACTTTTAATTAAGTCCCCTTTATCATATTATATGATAATATTTGTTTAAAAAATTATTTTGTTTTATTTTAAAAATATTTTTTAAAAACCATGTTAATGTCCCACTAATTGATATGTGAAAATAGGATGTTTCCCAACAATTGATATCCCATTAATTGATAAGTGAGTTACTTTCATTCATAATAAATGTATTACATAAATAATAAGCCATGAAAAACATAAATGAGTTAAAAGAAAAGCAAATGAGTTCATACTTATTTTATTAACTCAACGTAAAAAAAAATAGAAAAACACAGTAATATAAACAAGAAAAAACTATAAAAATGTAGATATGCATGTAAAAAATAGTAAGCTTCATATTATGTAACAGGTTTAATTACTTAACTGTCATTAACTGCAAATTTAAATGAATCAAAAGTTTTAAGCTTCGAATACATTAACAGGATTATCAAACTGATATTTAAGCCTATCTCCTGTAGAAAGTATATTGGGTTCTGGCAACTTCCCTAACACTGCACTTTTTTGGACACAAGAAACATCAGCCTCTTCAATTCTAAACATGGTTTTCTCTTCATTAAGGACCCTTAATGACATAACATCTAAATCATTTTTGAATATTTTCTGTACCACACAAGCATATCTATAAATAATTGTATTCCGTTTGCCTCCAGCAAATTTCACAAGAAGGAAATTTCCAACAGACAAATTTTCTGCTGGTTTTAACTCACAAAATTCTATAGCAGGACTATTATCGCCTATAATGTCAACGTCGTCTAAGCTATCCCCACTATCAGTCCAATCTTGCTCTGAAGAGCTTTCTGAATCTACATCTTTTCGATTTCTCTTATTTTCGAGTTTCTTTAGATTCTGAGCTTTTTTAACTCCCTCAGTTTTAATCTATTTTCCTTTTCTTCCATTTTTTTCTTTTTTTCAGTTTCTTTCTTTCTGTGATAGTCTTGCCAGGCTTGCGATGTTACAACAGACGGTATTCTCTCTTTTAGTCGACGTTTTTTGGTGGCGTTTGGTGTGTTTGGCCAAAATAATGCTCCCTTGAAGGGAGAAGGGACATCTAGCGGTAATGGTGTTGTGGCAAGCTTATTCGTCCCCACTCGAGAAACTGTTAGAGTTTGGGATATCCTTTCAGATATTTCTGGGTTTCGTCTTAAAAATGCTTTGTACCATTTTTCTCCTGGCCTTTGATTTTTAAATGGTGTAATTCGCTGCGATTGTTTAATAATAAATTCTACACTGTCGAATAACTGAGTTTTTGTAATGGGGTAGTGAATTTTTCCTAATTCCACTATCCATTTAACTAAAAGTTTTTCTTCTTCTGGCTTCAGGATACTCGGAGGACCCATGGCACATATAGTTGGAAGTTTTCCTCTTACTTTATAATTCAAGGTAGTAAATGGTACCCGATTCTTCTTAGCTGCTGAAGCTATAGAATTACCACGTCTGACATCTTCGATAGCTTGAGTCATTTGTTGTTGAGTATATTGTTTTTTGGGGCCATCTGAAATAATAAACGCAAATGTCCAGTCATTGATATCACTCGACCTAGATATTGATACCCCTATCAATGACTGGGAAGGAACAACTATGAAATGAAAACGAAATATTGGCAACATCGTAATCCAACAAAGATTCTAAATAAGCAGAAAATGCAATTTGAACCTTACTTCCCAGTAATTGATAGTATATCAATAACTAGCACCTTAAATACTTTTGCTTGCCAATGATTGATACCCTCTTGTTTTGGATTAAATGAAGTTGGGCTAAATTTTGAAATATTACATGTGAAAGTACTAATTTCTATGAGAATTTACCACACTGTTTGCCATTAAATTGAGAACAAAATAGTAGTAAAAAATTGTATTAAAATAACCACTTACCTTAATTTGTTATGCAAAATTTATCAAACAATACACTTAAAAATGCACCTGCGCACAATGTTTGCTGAACAGCAGCTAATATGGCGCCTACACTACTCAAAGGGATAGGCGTCGTTGCCAGATGTTTTACCCAAAAGATTTCGGCGGGATATTTGAAATAAACATAATAGTTTTCTTAATATATGATTTAGGAAAAAACTATCAATTGCTGGACTACTATCAATAATTGGTCCATTTACCTTATCTATTATTAACAAAATTATTTTATAAAAAATTAAAACCAGTTTAAATTTTTGACACACATCTCTGAAATTATCCACTTGTGGACAAATATAAGTTTGGTTAGATCGCCATATTTTAGCTTTAGGAATTTGTAGTAGCATTTTTCCCGCACCTTGTATTTAAATTTGAGCCATTTCTTTATTAAATCCATCTGTTGTGCTATTATCTGAGATTTAAACTAACCATAGATCAATTTATCTAAAGGTACTCGCACACATGAATAGTCGTTGGAGACAAATAAGAGAAATTATAAAAACTCAAACAAAATACCGCCACTCGTTTTTATTAGAAAACAACTCTTTATCATACAGCACCGCTTTGTTTACCATCAGCGCAAGAACGCCGACCTATTAGAGGAACATACACAACTAATTTTACAAATCGCAGCTATTGGCTGAATTTTGGCACAAGCCGTTTTTTAATTGGTTCGCTGCTTACTAAACATTTTTGACAAACTTATCAAGTTCACCTTGACTTATTCCGCCGAGAGTAGACAAAGCTGCGTGGTATGATAAAGGGTTTTTTTTGTAATAAAAACGAGTGGCAGTATTTTGTTTAAGGGGGGGGTAAGGTATTCAATTCACAACTCACGTTTTCAAAGTCGGTGCCCCTGATAACTCCAAAACTACTGCACCGATCCTTTTAAAATTTTAAACACTATTTCTGTACATCATTTACGAGGTAACGCTGTCGAGTTTTTTTGTTTCATAATTTTGATTTTGCAATAACAAATTAGCCGATTTTTTCCCACAAAATTGTGTTTTCACTTCAAAGTGTTCGAAAAATGAAAAAATTGGAAACAAAAAACTCGACAGCGTTACCTGGGGAAAACTATTATCTAACGAATGAACTTTGATTTTTTGATTTCGGATGATCCAGCACCAAGTTATGAGGGGCACCGCAATTCAACTTTTTTCGAGACACGTCCGAACAATTGCTGCCATTGCCGTATTTTTTAATATCTTTTTGTAAAAATTTGATGAAACATTCTTCGAATGTCATACTTTAATGTACCATTGGTTGAGTAAATAAATTTTAACTGTGTCGTCAGAAAAAAATCACGAAAACATGGCTTTTTTGTACGATTTGACCTTAGCCCCCTTAAATGTTTATAATTTTTCTTATTTAGTGCCACCGACTTAACACTTTTGGGGCGCAACTTTTATAGCACAATAACAAAATGTATGTTATGTTCCCACACGCATTAAAAATCTTTAAAAATGGCTCCGTGAAAAACTTGCGCAAGTAAAAAGTGTCAAGAAAAAGTTTGAGACTTCCATTTATTTTTTGGGGATTATCATTATTTTTTTAAATATTAAACAGTAAACTAAACCTCTACTTTTTCGTAACCTTTCGCGTTAAAGTTAAAACTGCACAAGATAAATATTGCGCCACTCGATATTCACCAACACGTCGACGTCGGTACATTTTGAAATTGCGCAAGTTTGGTTACTTTTCCTGTTCACACGTAGCAGTTTTTAAAGTTTACGCAACTCGAAAAATGTAGAGAAAATTTTGAAAATGGCGCAACTTTTAAACTTGCAAGAATATCACAATTCACACTGTGCAATATCAGAATGGAGTCATTTTCTATGTTGCGCAACACAAAAAGTATACATGCGTGCGAGCACCTTTAGGTGGCATAAAAAGACCTATTTTTCCAAAGCTGTACTAAAATTTTTATCTGGAAGTCATATTTATTTTGGTTTATTTAGACTATTAAGCTGTAACATCTGCTCAGACTCGTAGACTTGATAGGTAGGGTGTCTCGCACATGATGTAAGTGAAATAGGCATTATAGGTAGTACGGTGAAAGAGGGCGATAGTAAAAATCCACTTATGTGGGTAGGTCAATGATCCTCGTGCCCGAGGTGGAGAGGCGAAAGGTGGACCCTCGATATTTAAAAGTTATCTCTACATTATTTTAAAACTTGTATATTTTGGGGCATATTTCGGTGCAGGTAGACGAATGAGTTTGAGATTTTTGTCAAAGTTTGTAGTAGTAAAATTTGGCAGACGCGTTTATAGGTGTAGGTTTCGGTTACAATTTTTTTTATGTAGAATGGACTTGCATTACTTGAATAACGTTTATTGCTGGTAATATGCAAATAAATGGAAATATGACCACTTGAATATGGAAAATAGTGGTGCTCTTCAATTAAGGCACACACGGTTTCGGGTATGTCAAGTTATAATAAATTTACATCTCCCATAACTGTTTCATCATACAAAATAAATAAAACTATCGGTTCTTTGGGTTAGTTGTGTAGTTTCTGAATCAGTTATCCAATTTTCATTATATCCCAAGGTTTACAAGGTACAACAAGATGGTCTTTTTGTCTGGTAGACGCCAAAAGTCAATCTAGAAAGAATGGGGAAGCCCTATTGACCCCTATGAACTGGTCGGTCGCCTAAAATAAAATAAAGTAACACCCAATTAGAATTTTTTGAGTTTTTGGGGGTTTTGGTTAGTTAGAATTTTTTCTGTCTGTGGATACGATATACTAAATGTTCCATTAAAAAAGCATACTTTTTACCGTATCTTGTATATTTAAAATAATGAAATGTTAGTATTGATTTGGAAACTACATAATTAATGGGATGTATGTACGTTTGTAACTTGACACCCGTTACATTAGCTGTATTAAAGCCTAAATTTTTCGTGAATTGTTCCGAGAAAACGGATATTTAGTATCAGAATAAAGGAATCTAGTTTTGTGTCATTTGCTTAGAATAAAAAATCTGTTTTTTAACCAAACTTGTTGTTTTTGCGACAAATTCGATCCCTTTGTTGTTTAATCACATTAACTTGTTTTTTTTTAAATACTTTTACAATTCGATATTGTTTCAACTATACCTTCATCATATCTCTGTTATCATTAAAATGCATAATGCATATTTTTTAAATGTTTAATTGTCTATTATCAAGAAGTCTTGCATACTAATTTTAAAAACAACAGTTTTTATTTGGTCAGTTTTTTGAGTTGAAATATTGTATAACTTTCACAGCCTTGCTCCATTTTTTCACTATTTTTATTAGGTATATTTTACACCTTTAATAATAGCATAAACAATTCTATTAACATGTTAAGATATCAGATAATAATTATTCCAGTTACATATTTAACAAGTTTTATTATTCTGCGATGTTGCCACATCCTTAAGTTAATAATTAATTGGTTCCTACATAACCTTTAAAAATAAATCATGTCTATCTTTGATTTATTAAAGATAAAATCTTCTACGTGTTAAATGGGAAATAATTGAACTTTTTAAGACATTTTTAGAATTATGTCGTCTTTTTTCCTAGATATGTTAATGTTCTAATAATTTTATACAAGCCCAGATACTTTAAAACGTTTAATGCGGAATTTTTGGCCAATGCGTGGAAAGGGGACGGTCTACGGTAACAACAACAACATTTTACTGTCTAATCTCTACCCGCTAGTATTATTAAATGAAAATGCTTAGATCTTGAAGTATATTGTAAATCGACCTTTGCAATAATTTCTCCTGAGGCTGATACATTCCATGGGATGTCCCGTAGTCAAGTTTATAATAATCTAATCAGTAAAATTTCTGTTCGAATTCCATTTTTCCCTTTTTGGCGTCGACTGTACACTCCCGCCTGTCACCGGCTTTCGACCGACCGGTCGCGCGACGTTGCCACCTCTTCGGCGCTATCGCCGTCCTTCTCTTGCTCGGCGAAATCGCCGAACACCGTTCTTTATCGCATGAATGATCAATGTCAAACGCAAAACAACTGCAACTGGCGAAGTGGCTCTCAATCGTTGCTCAAGTCTAGCCCACTGGATTGTTAAATGCCACGTTGCCGTGGTTTTTCTTGAATAGTTGTAATTAAAAATCGATGATTATTGTTTACGAGAACCCGAATTCCAATCTCTGCGTAATTACGAGTATTATGTTTACGGTGCAATATCACTCGAATAAATAATACCGGGTGGTGCGTTGCCGAGCGGAACATAGAAAATCCCATGCAAATTTTAAGGGGTTAAATATTGGATCCCCTGTACATTTTACAGAAAAAATTGTAAGATAACTTTTCAAAGAGACCAATATGATAAACCCTCGTGACAAGTTTTAAAAAATATTCAATTAATTGTCAATGCAAAATTACCAAATTTTCGGTTCAGGTAAAACCAAACAGACAGCGCCACCAGCAAACAAACAGTTATGGGAGGTGTAAATTTATAACATAATTTTCTTTCAAATACTAACTGTCACTGATTTATTGACACTTGACCTCATGTCAGTGACAACATTCATTTTACAGGTGCCTGTTTGGTTTTACCTGAACCAAAAATTTGGTAATTTTGCAATTACATTTAATTGAATAATTATTTGAATTAATTGAATTATATTCGCCTATTCAAATTTGTTGAAACTTGGCACGAGGGTTTGTCATAATAGTCTCTTTAAAAAGTTATCCTATTTTTTCTGTTAAATGTACAGGGAAGCCAATAATTAAACCCCTTAAAATTTACATGGTATTTCCTATGTTCTGCCTTAATATTTACTTGCTGTACCATCGTATATCGTTCTCGAATAAAGCATGTGTTTAGTCCGTTTTACATTCGGCAAGTTATTTCTGCAACTTGCAAGAAACTTGTGGTAGGCATGCGCAGTACGCCAACAGCTGATTTTTGGCAGCGTATTCTGCAACTTTATTGCGACTTGCAACTTTACCAGTTGGACCGATTTTTCTTGCAGTTGCAACTGCAAGTCTGGGAAAAATTTGGTTATTTTAGTGGTACCAACCCCACCCAAAGTTACTAGTTGAGTGACCACCACCTTCTTGCTTTTTTTCTTGAATTTTCATCCCCCAGGAGGGTAGTGGCAGCAATAATGAGGCAAATTGTAGCCGCGGTGGCTCTTTTTCGTTCGATTTTTTCATTTTTAACAGGTATTCTAAATACCGGTCAATAGCTAGGTTAGGTTCTGCTAGGTTAGGTTCTAACTTTATTTTCATATTTTTGCACGTTGGTACCTTGCCCTATGTTTGCAATATTAAAAAGCGAATTGCCGACTGTAAAACGAATCTGCAATAAACTTGCAGCAAGTTTATTGTTGAAAGAAAGTTGCTGCAACAAAATTGCAGAAAGAACTTGCCGACTGTAAAACGGACTTTTCGCAATTTGCTGCATGCAATATTTTGCGCAAGAATCGCTGAGCTACTACCAACTCTCTTTCTAGAACGCGCAGAATTCCGACGACCCTGGTAGCAGTGAATATTAACGCATAAACCCCTTTCGCATAGAAAATTTTATTTGGCAAGAACACGTTTACTATTTATAGAAAAAATTGGCAAAAAAACAATTTAAAAATCCTGTTAAAAGATCTCAGGAACCGGAGGATTATTAAAAAAAGGATTATTGTTACAGTACAAATCTCACGTGCTTGCTCCACACGGTGTTACCCATAGATAACCTACATTTAGATCTGCAGTGACAAGAAGCATTTTTCGGATTTTTACGACCTCGCGCAGTAAACAAATGGATGGGTTGACGAACATGCGCACTTAAAAGCCGTGATAAATACAAAAACCCGGCACCCCGTACCCTCCGACCGCGGTCTGATCGTGACGCTCATTAGCTACCGTATTCCGAACAGAAAACCAGGACGCCGTCGACAAATTCTTTTCGATAATGCGGATAGTCTGTTTGGCGCCACGTGCATTTACCCTCGACTTGCTTGCGCACAAACCGGTTTTTTGGCCCATGAAATGTAAATTTTGTTTCGCGCAGGTAATAACATTGGCAATCCATCGAGATCAGTGGTGTTACCAAGTTGTCACTCATCTAAATACTAACCCTGCCCAACGTAGCTTGGCTTTAGAGATTGGACCGGCACTGGTATGTTAATGTGGTATAGCTGATACTTGGAAAAATTACAAAGTCAAGTCGACAATTTTTTTTTATTTTCAACAAAGCATTTTATTTTTATGGTAAAAATGAAATTAAAACAATAAAATAAATTGTGTTGAGGGCCTGGTTGAGAGATCTCGGTAACCAGACGATAAATTAAGTCATGTACATTTGCCCAGTACAACTTTCATGAACTAAATTATAACTTATCTGTATAAGGATATAAGCATACCAAAGCCATCTACCGACTTACAAGACACTGAATAGCATTTGTCAAACCAGAATGGATACCAAAGTATTTATCCAACCAAAGTAGAGGACCAAACCGAAGTCGCCTATAATCTAGCCACTTGTGGTATAGGCAACCCATGTTGCGTCTGATGTATTAGGGTTGTCATCCCGCCTTAAATATGTATCATATTTTTTTTATAAAAAAATAGGCCGTAAAACAATTAAAGTAGTGTTGAGAAGTCTCAGTAACGAGAGAATAATAAAAAAAGATCTCGGTGCAGTAGACCTCTTCAGCGAAGTGTCTTTAAAAGAAATATATCTTTTTGAGTGAATAAGAGGCATTAATAGTACATACATACATACATCATTTGTAAGGAGTGATTCATTTAAAGGTACTATTTCTAGTAAGCATTTTTGGAAAGATGAGAGGGTTCAAATTTTAAACTGTTTTGGTTTTGTGTTTAGTACTGTTTGGCAACTTATCCTGAAAAGATTTAGCCCCCGGCACAACGTCTAAAACTTGTTCAACTGTATCATGAAAATCACCATGCTCCGAGGAATGTGTTTCATGCGCTTCGGACAATTTATGGTTCACGCATAATCGGCCTACTGAGCCGACTCTTCGCTGTACCATCACAAAAATTTGAACTCCAATTTTCATTATTGGATAATCCTCGACCAAACGAGCCACATACAGCACGTATTGCAAAAATATAGCGGCAGTAGCTGCGAGTATACGCGATGATCCTGACGAATCGATTTGGCGCGGAAATTGGAGCTTAAGAACAGACCATGTTAGGCTCAGTTAAGGCAAATATTTGACGCAAATAATCTTCAAAAATAAATGTAAGATATAGTTCTTCCGTATGATAATAAATATTAGATACTTTATAAAGTTTTTTTATTATTTTTTTTTTAAAGTACCTCCAAATGAATCACCCTTTCCACTTAAAAAGGTATTTTTAAAAGTTCTTTTAATTAAAACTAGTGATTCCCAGTTACAAAAGGACGTCCACGATATAAAGTACCCCATTTTCCATGACACACTTTTAAATTGAAAAGGATCAGGGATCAAAGCGTCGTCCGTTGACCGGACCGACCTAATTCGGCGGGATAATAAGCGCTTACCGACGTCTGACGAGCCCCGACGCCACGACCCGACGTTATTGATCCCTTTTTAATTAAGTCTATTAACCGACTTAATTGTCGCGTTTAAGTACAGGTTTTGATACGGCACTGATGATGACACTCAGGTGGTTTATTTGTTGATGGGAGAGTGGATTCGGGAAAATTCTTACGGGATGGGTGTATGTATGTATGACCAATTTTAGAGCAGGTATTTAAAAATACATGTAATTTTGATCAGATGTAAAAGGGTTCGAGTTATCTTGTATGTACAGGGTTTTTATTTATTTTTTGCCACCTACTTTTAACTATAACCTTGAATTACTTTGATATCCAATTTTTTTACATTATCTAAATATCTTCAAGGTGAACTTGGTCCAACCCATTTTACAAGAAGTTTGATAAGTGTAAAACTAGCTATAGGATTTTCCATGGCTAGTCTGGCAATGCACCAACCGGTTTACGGTGTGCTATTTAAAAAACCAAAGTTGCATATCGTTACACTTTTTCGGGGCACCCTGTATACTTCAAATGGGTGTGAAATAATGCGCAATTTTATACAACGTGTCTTCGAAAGTTCTTAACAAATGGGAAACTTTTTTATCATTAATTTTACGAAAAAAGTGTCTCTTTATAAAAAGTCCTGTTTGATGAGAAAATACATTTTCATAAAAATATTTGAAGGTTGGATGTACAGGGTGGCTTAAAAATGACTTGTTTCCAAATTAAAATAAGGGATATTTCCTAATTACGGTACCAAACTTGTGTGATGATTTCTTATGTCATTTTATAAAAAAAGTGTCTATAAACATATGTCCGGAGTTGCTTCGTTCCTGAGATACAGGGCCTTTTTTTTTTTTTTTCACCCTTTCGGGGTCATCCCACCCAGGTCCGACGACCGCCCCCTAGGTGGTGCACTGCAGCCTGAAGGCTTATTGTACCTTGACCCCTACTCCTTCTCATTCACACACCATTCATTCCATAACTTGGATGATGGTTGTTGCTCGGTCCGCATCCCCGAGCAGAACACCGTGTGCCGCTGCCCGAAACACCGCTGTCGCCGGACACCCATCCAAATTATGGGCGCGCATTTCACTGCTTAACTCCGGTGATCGACGCTTGCCGATACAACCAAAGCCGCCACAAAGCGCGCCATACAGGGCCTTATTAAATATTTTTTAAAGGTCTGTTTGTTTTAAATATCTTAAATACGAAGCCAGATACAAAAAATGTACTACACTAAAAGTTGTATTTTTAGTTGCTTTAAAGGAAAAAACATAAAAACTGCATGAAAAGCCAGTGGCGTACATTTTCTCTCAATAATATTGGCTGTTGTGACCACTGTACGTCACTGGCTTTTCATGCAGTTTTTATATTTTTTACCTTTAAAGCAACTAAAAATACAACTTTTTAGTGTAGTACATTTTTTTGTATCTGGCTTCGTATTTAAGATATTTAAAAACAAACAGACCTTTAAAAAATATTTAACGCCCTGTATCTAAGAAACGAACATATTGTTTATAGACACTTTTCTTTATAAAATGACATAACAAATCACCCTTTAAAGTTTGGTACCGTAGTTAGGACATAAACCTTATTTTAATTTGGAAACAAGTCATTTTTAAGCCACCCTGTACATCTGACCTTCAAATATTTTTGAGGAAATGTATTTTTTCATCAAGCAGGTCTTTATATAAAGAATAACTTTTTTCGTAAAATTAATAATAAAAAAGTTTCCCATTTGTTAAGAACTTCCGAAGACACGCTGTATAAAGCCTGACTTATTTCGACGTTATTAATGAAAAGAATAAGGTACCTTAAATTTAATTGAATTTGTGCAGACCTGTTGGGCGCAATGTATTATTTCTATAATATAACCGACTGCACGAAAAAAAACTCGAAAGGCATTGTGTGCTATAAGAGTCTAGCTCAAAAATTGTGTTAAATATGTTTATTATTGACGTTCTAAGTATAATTTTTGTCATTAATTTTTGTTATAAAAATCAACGAGTTCTAAAGTTTTGTAAGTGACTAATAAACTAACAACAGTAATCAAATATAAATCTTAACTATATTATAGTAGTATTGAAAACGGTAACATGAAGTTCTGCTACAAAAGTAGTAAGTACTACTGCACATTATTTTTGTAAAAAACGGAGCTAGTTTTACTACAACGTGTAAAGATGGGTCCAAATTTAATTCATTCTGAAAGCGATGCCGCCAAGTACACAAAAAATGATAAAGTAATGAAACCCTTTTGTGAACAATGATTTATTGCAGCAAAAAATATTTAACCCGACGAGTTTCTAGTACCACGCCACGTGCCACCGGTTTTATAGTAGGCAGAGGCGAAATAAGAGAATGTTTTGTAAGTAGGTGATACGTGTTTTAGCAATGTATTTTTTATTATTTATTTAAAAATATGTAATCAGGCTCTGTCCGAGGATGTGTGCATTCGAAAAGGTTTGTTTACTTTATTATTTTTTGTGTACTTGGCGGTATCGCTTTCAGAATGAATTAAATATGGGCCTATCTGGGGCCTATAGTTCTACGCATTGTAACTGTGTAGTTTACAAGTGCATGAATATTTACCAGATTTTTTCCATGTGTTAATTTTCACTATTGTAGGAGCAAACAGAGAGATGATAACAAGGATAATAACATCAAATCTTCGACCATCATCGCGCTCAAGTTTATGAATGGTGTGGGCCGAGCCATTCATTTCTCGACAACAACTCCGTTTCTGTCGATTCCGTTCGCCCGGCAATGGCTATTTCTCTTTTATAAAATGAACTTGCACTCGTACAATAACTTTTCAAACGATTATTTGGCGTGCTTCAAACCGCACGAAAACTTTTATTACTGGGTCACGTCTATTACGAAGTTACTGTTAGATTTTGAGATAGAAGAATTCTGCGGGATTTAAACATAATGTTTTTTTTTATTATTAGAACAAACTTAGAAGTACTAAATAAAGAAAAAAGTTACAAGGAAGTAAACTCAGGGCCGTATTAACTGTTTGAGGCGCCCTAGGCTAGAATTCCCGGAGCGCCTATTTTCCATTTTTAAAGACCAAAAAAAAGGTGTTTTCCTCCGTAGCGCCTATTTTGATTTGCAGACGTTTCGTACAGATAATTCCATCACCAGAATATTGCATATTTATTTAACCATAATACGGCCTTGAACTACATTTTTAGGTTAAAAGGTAAAAAAAAGAATAAACTTATTACATATTCATAATGTTTTATTGCAACTCATTGATATCTAACAGCGGAAATTACTTTATTAACAGAAACTAACCAGCAGGTACGAATTCAAGGGAGAACTTCATTTAATGTATGGATTGGTATGTGGAGGAACAAAATTATTGGTCCTTTCGTTTACGAATGGATCTTAACTTCCGAACGATATCTAAATTTGATTAGGAATGATGTCTTAGACGCCCTAGATAATCAACCTTTGGCAGTATTTTAGGAAGTAGCTCAATTCCTTTACCATATATTTCCTAATAAATGGTTTTGCAAGATGGCCCACTAGGAGCCCAGATCTTAGTCCCCTAAATTATTTCCTTTGGGGATATCTTAAGAACCGTTTATTTAAAAATGCACCTCACGACCTTTAAGTACTACGACAAAATTTGATAAGGGAAGTCGCTGCCAGTCCTGCGAGAACAATTAATCGAGCTGTATTAATAATACAAAGCAAAGCAAGAAAATGCATTGAGGCGGAAGGTTATCTCTTTGAACACCTATAATAGTGATTAAATTATGTTTATATTTAACATGGGCATCAAGATAGTATTACAAATTGTTTATGTAAGCTAATTTGTTGTCTACCTTTTTGTATCTTATGTCTAATATTCATGAAATTTTCGGTTAATAAAGTAATTTCCGCTGTTAGATATCAGTGAGTTGCAATAAAAAGATTACGAATATGTAATAAGTTTATTCTTTTTTTACCTTCTTACCTAAAAATGTAGTTCAGGGGCGTATTATGGTAAAATAAATATGTAATATTCTGGTGATGGAATTTTCTGTACGAAACGTCGGCAAATATCAAAGTGGCGATATATAGTGTTTTAAGAGTGATGAAAGGATTTAATTAAATTGAAAAAAATATCAGGTCCGTATTTAAAAAAATAAGTTGATGATGGTCGCCAGAAGCCGAAACGTCAGATTCAATATTTAATCACACTGAATTATAGAGCAGAAAAAGTGGCCATGAAAACGTGTTTTTCATTTTGAGTTATCTTAACAAATATAGCCAGGAAACAATAGAAACCAAAATTGAAAATTCCGGATTTTTTCGAATATCTTCGGAAGTACTCGGAATTTTTAAAACGCAAAACGGCATTTTATTGAGCATGAAATTGCGCAACTTTGCCTCCATTTAACCGAATCTGTATCTCTTACGGTTTCCGAAATCCCAATGATGAACGTCGAATTCGAGCCACCCTGTACTCATAAGCTGTTGTTACGTAATTTAACAAAAAGGTTGACGGGTTACGTTGTCTTTTCCAAAAATAAAAACCTGAATTTTAACCGAATTTTCAATTCTCCACAATTTTTCACATTCGTGAATAAGGGCCGATTTTATAGTTTTCATCATAGATGCAAAAAACTAAACAAAATAAGGTTTTTTAAGGTTTTAACAATTCTTATCACATATTTTTTATGTAACCACGAATCATACACATGTTGCTCTTTTGCAGTGTTATGCTATAATTTGTTCTTGTACGTCAACTTCACAAACCTACGTTCCTTATATGTAATAATTCACCTATATTATGTCTGCTTCCAACAGACTTTCGCGCTGATTATATTAAAATTTGAAAAACTGCGACGAGCAAATTGAACGTGCGTGCATGTCCCATATTGATTTTTTCGTGTCGGCACTCCACCCCAACGTGAGGCATCGGCAATCAGCCATGTGTTTGTCAGACCGAGCAACCGGCAACGGGGGTTCGTCCGCAATCAATAAGAACTCCCGAAACGGATGAGTGATGGCCTACGATAGATTTGTTTCGGCCAGAAACAGGAATATTATTTCAGTTACGTGAGAAGTAATGTGAATTTTAGGTTAAGCACCTCCTATCGGATACTTATTGAACCCTTTTGGGGCACAAATACATAGGTTTTGTCATATTATGCTTGCTGTTGTTGTTGCTGTTATTACCGTATTTTTTAAATATTTTTATGATTTATCCAATGAATTCAATAAAAAATTGAAATAAAGGTCAGTCTACAATTTGTGTTAAGTGTTTACATGGTTGTCATCATGGATTTCGTTGCCTTAAAGGCAAATGTACAGGGTTTTCATTTATATTTTGCCACCCATATTTAACTATTAGCAAGAAGGATAGAAAGAAACGTCTTTTATAAAAGTTTTAATATTTTTTTATCTATTATCAAAAACTTAAGAAAAATGAAGAGGTACACTTTTGTTTAATGGAACACCCTGTACATTATGTCACCATTAAAAAGATCTTTAAAAAGCTTTACAAAAATACCACATTTGATATATCTATCTTTAATAGTTTTCGAAATATGGGTCACTTATATCTTAAAAATAGTAGATATAATTTCCATTATACTTACACTACGGCACTTAGCTGAAACCTCGGCTGAAACTGTAGATGTAATGGAAATTATATCTAGATTTAAATGGTTATATTTCTGAAACTATTAAATATATCAATATGTGGTGTTTTTGTAAAGCTTTTTTTTAATTTAATGGTGTCATAATTTACAGGGTGACCCATTTAAAAAAGTTTACCTCATCTTTTCTCTTAAGTTTTTAATGTTCGTTTGTTTCTTTCTTTATGCTCATAAAGATAATGGATAAAAAAGTATTAAACTCTTATATAGGACGATTTTTATCCTTCTTGGTTATGATTAAAAGTGGGTGGCAAAATTTAAATAAAAACCTGTACGTCTCTTGCATGAAAAAAAAATTAAAATCACCGTAGTCAATGATACAAGCGAGCAAACTTTAAGATTTTGCCTAATCCCATATGTCAAGAGCTATGTTTAGCAAAAACCTCAAATGTCTATGACCACCAGACCAATAGACTATTCACAGGATTTTTTGAGGAAAAAGATTACAGATAAAAAATAAAAAATATTTGTGCAAATGTCTAAAAAATGTGTTTTTCTTTCAAAAATTTTGTGTCTTATATAAAAATTCCATTATTTTCGAATAAATTAATTAAAATATTCGGCAGAAACAATATAATTTGTCAAATTAACAAAATACCATTTTCAAAACCCAAAAGAAAAGGACATTATTTTCATGGTAAAATGTATTATTATTGAAAAAAATACTAATGCAAATATTTTTATAAGTCAAGTATTGTTTAAACTAAAGATTATTTTTATTTTTCAAAAAAGTAACAACTGATGACAAATGAGATTTTTGCAAAGTTTGATCAGTTAAATAGTTGTTGCCAGAAAAATAGCGCTTGTCGTATCAAAAAATTGCCCCAAAAAAGCCTTTCAAAACTGTAAGCCACGGAAATTATTTTTGTGTCTGTAAATGTTGACAGAGCTTAATATTTCGTCTCTCCCTCTTTAATGATCATCCGCAGCTTATTATTGTCGTTCTGTCCTAACACGTGAGCTTAATGTATTGAAAAACGACTTTAAACGTTGTTCGGTATTGAAATAAACTACAAAAAAAAACACACACGATATCGAACCACCCAGCGTCTGTACCACGTGCGATGACCCGAACTTGCTATCCGGTGTTGTCAGATCTGATTGAATATTTTTGAAGTTAAAAATCGTTCCCTTTGTGTTTTAAAGCCATGTACCGACTTGGATACAATCAGCGAAAACATTTGTTGGTCGACTGTATCTTGAATGTTGCACATCGGTCGGCCGACTTGTTGCAAACGCCAGGGCAACATGCGTGGGCGTTTTCATCTAAGGAAGCGGCAAGACGGGTGTTTTCCATTTAATATGAAAGACATCGGCAGGTTTGTACGAGCTTTAAAACTAGTGTGGACGCGAAACACTTGTATCTGCAAATGTTGGCCAACTTTGTTGCTGAAAAATCTTTTGAACAAGATACAGTCGGCCGACAATGTTGTCACGATTGTTTCCAAGTCTGTACATGGCTTTAGGGTTATTAAACAAGCTCGAAACATAGTTATATTCTTAGCTCTTCTCATATAAAAAATAACAAATATATAAAATTGATGTTTTCTATATTTTTATGTAAAATTTGTTTAAAAACCTTTCTACCAAAAAAGTATCGGATCGATATATTTTTGCCTGCATAACACAAATCCTTGGTTGGAATTTGGAGCAAATAGGACACATTCTTAAGCAGAAAAATAAGAACGATAACAATAAACAATATTTTTTTCTGCTGTTTTCTAGGGATTCTTTTTTTCTCAGGAATCAAACATTTTACTTAGATTTGCGATACGCTTTCCGGTTTATTTTTATGTCCTATACACAAATCTATCATCAAATTTTGGCACTACAAAAAATTTCTAAGGTTTTAACCGCGGCAATAATTGGTGACAACTTTGACATAAATTAAATGTGCGAATTTTTTCCGATTTTTTGAGGTTAGAAAAAAATGTGACCTGATGATTAAATTCTTACCATGGATTCGTGTCTAAAAGTCAAAAATACATCCAACGCTATACACTTCCCTGAATCCGAAACCTTTTTTTTATTATTTTGTCAAGTGGCGTTTTTGTTACCTTTTCTGTTTTCCAATCTTAATCCTAAATTTTATCCAATAAATTTTGTGAGGTTAAAAGAAGTTTTAGATAAGAATTATTTACTTACGCCTAAAAGAAACCCTTAAGCTCTTTGGTAAATTCTAACTATCTTTTGTCAAGAATAAAATACCATTGAATTTTTTTATTTTTTAGACTGAGTATTTTTCTTTTATTTTTGCAAAGCCCACTAATTGAAGGAAGTTTAACGGGAAATCGGGGTTGCACCACACAAAAAGTCAGATTTTACATACTAGAACCATGTCCACCTTTATCTTATTACAGCACCGAATATGTCCTAACTCTTAAAGGACATCTCATACGTGTTATATTTCTACTTATTTAAATAAAAAAAAGTGTTCCATAAAGACTTTTCCCGCCAATAAGGGCACAGCCTAAATTGGCAACACGGCACGTTCCCCGACCAACCAACAGGTTGGCGTCTGCCTCGTCTCGTGCGTCGTCATGGCAACCGGGGCGCGGGCCGGGTCTAATAACCGGTTTATGGGGCTAATCGCGGTTGCCGCTTCGGAAGTATCAGCTGATCGGCTATACGGTCGTTATCAAGTTGGCCGACTAGGTCTGATCTCGAGTTAAGATTGTGCGGAGTTAATGGGCGGGTAATAATATGGAGTTACGGCTTTTTGGGCTTTTATTATGGCCATGTCGTCATGTTTAATAAAGTATGATAATATAAGGGACCTCCTTTTATTTTGTATTACTATAAAAATATGTATTAATAAAATAAAGGGTAAATAGATAATATTCAGCCTTATTCTGTAAATACATTGACTTGTTTCAAGGTTGAAATTATGATTTCCAAATGACATTTGACAGATAATTCAATATTTTCTATGCAGTAACAAATTCAAATCTTGAAAACATTTCTATTTTAACCCTTACTAGAATTTGTAACTGCATAGCAAATATTAAATTATCTGTCAAATGTCATTTGGAAATCATAATTTTAAGTCAATGTATTTAAAGCATAAGGCTGAATATCTATTAAACGGATGAAATTACATAAATTGTTTTACACATAGAAATCTTTTAGGCTTGGTATAAAAACATTTGTAGGGCGAGTAGAAATTCGTATATATTTTATGAAATAATGGACACAGAATGAACTTGATGACAATTTTAGTTTAACACAATTACTTAGGGGTGTCCATAAATTACGTGAGGTTTTTTTCCATATTTTGGAGCCGCCTCCCTCCTTGGTGAGATTAGGTGAGATTTTCTTTAACCCCTCCCACCATCTAATGTCACGTGAGATTTATGATGGGAATACAAAACTCTCAATTTCTCGAACCGAAATTGATTTTTGTTCTCAAAATTTTGAAGAGCAAAAAAAAGTCCTCCATCCAAAAAGCAACAATACATGACATTTTTCGGGGGAGGCCTGCCCCAAAATTTAATTTGTTTTCTATTTCTACCTACACAAAAATTACGTGAGATTTTCACAGAAATTCATAAAAGTATACTCGCTGGAATTAACAAAAACCTTAAAAATACTAGTGGGTTTTTTTATCTTTAAACAAACCACGAAGGCTAAAAGCCTAAATACTAACGTACCGTGGGTGTCTTAAGCGAGGTAAGAGGGAGTTTGTTGACATGGGACTTAAATACTTGAATATTTGGGGGAAGGAAAGACCTCCGCGGGCAGCAAGTTCCACAATCTAGAAACTCTAGGAATAAAAGAACGAACAAAGTGGGAAGTTCGGGGCCTGTCCAGTTGGACCGTATAGGGATGCATACGCGCGGAACCACAAGTTTCTTTGTTGGGAACCGTGAGTGAAGGAACTATACTGGACAATTCTTCAGAGCAAAAGCCATGGAAGTATCTATAAAAAGCGATAAATCCCCCACAGCCCGACCATGGGCAAGAGAGGAAAGCCTTTCTGTAAGTAAAGGATGATTAATGAGACGAATAGCTCTTCTTTGAATAGAATCAAGAATGCTTAGGGTTGTGGGGGACGCCATGCCCGAGATATGAGAACAATATTCCAAGGGAGGTCGGATTTGGGACACATATAAAGTGTATAAATTAGAAGGGGAGAAATACTTTTGGCTCGAAAAAGAAATCCAAGCTTTTTGAAGCTGCCGTGGCTATAGATACAATGTGTTTATGCCAGTTAAGGTTACTTTCAAATGTGATGCCCACAAGATTGAAGGTGTCTTTGGTCTGTAAAACTTGGCCGCTCATAAGTAGAGGATGAGTATTTAATGACTCTTTTCGCGACAAGGAACATGATTGTGTTCTGGATGCATTAAAATGGACGAGATTTTGGGTTTACTAACAGGTCATTTCAGACTGAAAAACACCTAAAAACTCTGCCAGAAAGAAGGAAAAATAGCAGGACACTTATGGTGCTATTGTGAAGCTCTTTGTCGTCTGCGGTTTGCAAGGTTGGGGGGGGCAGTTTCAAGCTTATGGAGTCTGATTAAAAAGCGTGCTCTAATATGGATGCAGGAAATACAATAAATCTAAACAGGTTGCAGTGGTAGAGGATGTATAATAGACCTTCAAGCTAAACTATCTAAATTAATCGTCTTAAAATCACCTAGGGATTTTAATATTAGCATCATATTCTAAAACACCCTGTATGCAGAACAAACAGGATATGCTCCTAATCACTCAGGCACGTGTAAGCTTGTAACCCGCAGCAGGAATGTCGTACACGACATAAACGTTATTGGTTTGCTCTCGGCTTTTAGTGGCTGTAGCTTCCGATCTTTATGGCATACAAAACGCTTGCACTCGCCACTTACGCGTCGTCAAATTGACAAATCGGTTTTAAGCACTTTAAAGAGCTGTGTTATACACACGCCTAATCATTGAGGGAATCGGAGGGGAATAGGCATGATGACAGCATTCAATAATGACTGTTGTTTTGTATTTATTAGGTTTGTTCCAGCAGAATGTTAGAAACATGTTGGCAACAATCGTAAAATGTAGCAATTGTTACAAACATTAGTCAGAAATGTTGGCAACAGTTTTCTGCTGGAAGGAAAAATAAAAAAGGCGTGCATACTGCTTATACGTCAATACAAGAAAGGTTATGTTAAAAATTTGTCAGTAATGTTTGAAGAAAGTTTGCAAACTTTTCAAACTGTTTCCAACATGTTTCCAACATCTTAAAACATCTTGATTTTCATATAAGTCCGCTATAAATCCGGAAACACCAATCAGAGAGAATGACGTACGAGTAGATCAAGTGCGGTCAATATCACAAATTTAAGATTAGTATTTGACGTACCTTTAGGGCATCCACCTACTAGAGGTAGCGTTGCCGCTTTTTATTGGCGACGTTACGTCTGTATAAACAACGTTTATAATAGACTACGATTCGGCTAAGAAAAAGCCACGCGGGCATTAGTTCTGTCCCACTTTCAAATGATTCCCTTTTTGTTGCTCGCCCACTATTTAACCGACGCGATTACAAAGAACTAGTTGATTGCCGTGTTTACTTCTATGATGCCTCTGGCTTTTTCTTAGCTGAATTCTACATTACTTTGTCTTGTTGTGTTCTTTAAATTATTTCGTTGGTTTATTTAAAACACCAACATCTAAACAGTCTAATATTTTTTAAAAAATGTTAACAAGCTTGAACGTATACAAGGTGTCTCAAAGGTGGAGAAAAACGCTTCCACAAATTCCTGAGTCTAAAATACTACGATATAAGGGGGGATAGGGTATTTAAATCTGTTTTTTGTGTTTGGCTTTTTTATTATTTTTTAAAGGAGAACACTTCAAGAATATTGTGAAAAAAATAAGGTAAATCGGAGCAAAATTACCGAAGATACAGCGGTTTATATAACAACGCCTCACCCATGACTCTGATACACCATTCATTACAAAAAAATTTCCACGTTCGTTACCATGAAGTTAAAGTACTCGATTCTAGTACACTACATAAAGTGTTAAAAAAGTAACTTTTTTAACACTTTAAAGCTTTTTTACAGTTTGAATTAGTGTTTTGTTTCAATGCTTATTACAAGAAATTTAAATATCAATTTATACCATGTAACAGTAAGCGCGACATCAACTGAACCTAACGGTCAAGTTACCTTTGATTTCGTCATTATTTCTTTTAGTTCATGGTCACTAGTTTTAAAATTTGACAGTTTGGAAATAAATGAAATAGAAATTATTGAAAATTAATGGTAATAATGAATTTGGATGACTAAGAAATTGAAAAGGAATTTATACTGTTTTAAAAAAATAATATCACACTGTATCAGTGCTGTTGAAAGGGGAGAGTCACATTTGTAATTAAATTATATCCTTATTTCTGATATTTTTCTTACTTAATTGTGGTGATACGTAAATTATTAAAATAAAATTATAAGCATTTAGAAAAATCCGAGTTTATGCGACATTTTTTTTTTGGGAGTAGATTTAATTAATTGAATGTAATTTATAAATTGCTTTTAAATCAATTTTGTGAGTCTTTAAGCATTTAGAAAGAAGACTTAAATTAAAATACCGGATATTGGAAACTTTGTCTATACCTTCTAACCAGGTGCAGTCTTCAGCTGCTCTTCAAACTCTATTTATAGACACGTGTATCGTATAGCATACATAAGGCCAGACATGGACATAAGTGTACTTGAGCATTCCACAGAGGTCGATAATGGCAAGATTATTAGAAAATAGAAGCTAACAAAAAATGTTTTTTTTTTTGAGTGAAATGGAGCTCATTTTCTTACTTATTTATGATTTATTGTATTTGAAATATTTGCGATTAAAACTGAACAATAAAATACTGGTTACAACCTCACAGGGTGCGGTTTAACTAATCTATATTAATATTATAAAGAGGTAAAGTTTGTAACTTTGTTTGTAGGGGCTAATCTTCGGAAATACTTAACCGATCACGAAAATTCTTTCACAATCAGAACGCTACACTGTTTAGGAGTGTCATAGGCTATATTTTATTATAATTAAACAAAAGTTTAGATATTAACGCCTAACAAAGTCGGTGCGGGTCCGATAGTAGTTTATTAAAAGACTAGCTGACCTGTCCCCACATCTTTGGGCGTTAATTATATTTTCTCTGAACTTTTTGTTCAATCATAATAAAATATAGCCTATAGCACTCCTGGATAGTGTAGCTTTCTAATTGGGAAATAATATTTATGATTGACCTTACAAACTAAGAAATATCAGAGAAATAAGGTAAAACTGGAAAAACCAAGGATGTTCATACTAACCAGAACTTATTTGCTACCTGCGACAAAAACTGTTTTCCATTAAAAATAATTAGTATTCTAATACTGTTTTTATTTTAATTTCAGACCGAGCTCTCTGGCATCAAATGGCGTAAACTTACCTGGTCGGAACCGGGCGGTGGTAGCCATGGCCCGGGTCACGGCGGCCATCACGCCGTCCCGGGCGAACCCCTCGAAGACCCGGTGCTGCGCAGTTACGCACGCTGCTTAGCCGCGGACATCTTGTGCGTGTGGCGGCGCGTTTCGAGCGGGTCCGGATCGGCACGGCCGCCCGCTGATGCGTTCGAGGCGCCCCCGCCGCCTGCGCAGCCACCGCCTTTGAGTCTAGCCAGCGCGAAGGAATTGTGGATTTTCTGGTACGGGGAAGAGCCGGATTTGAACGAGCTGGTTGCACCGGAATTAAATATAACTGGTAAGTAGTGTATGTTATTTTTAATTTTTATGACATCTTTGCTGTTAAAAAGAAAACATATATTTTGATAAACATTTTACAGGATAGGTATATATCCATACCCAATATGTTTCTTCTAGTAAAGCTGATTTTTAAACTCTGAGCAGCGTATTGTCTAACAGGAAAAAATATATTCCAAATAAGGAAACAGATACACTGGCAGCAAAAAGTTAATACACATTGAAATTGTGATTTTCTAAGCATGTTTGTAAAAGTGTGAATCATGGTTCTAATAGGCGTTGGGTTATTTGCTCGGCCATTTGTTTTTAGAGGTATGTCATCTGTCACATATGTCTCCAAGAGCCCGGGAGCTGAAAACATTAAAAATGCAGGAGTGGAATCACATTGGCCAGAATGTAAACATTTATTTAATTGACTGTATGTCTCGTCGACTTTAAACAATCAGTAAGACAAGAGAAAAGAATATAACTTATTATTGTTTTATGCTGGCGGCACAGATCTCACTTTCTAATCCTACTGTTGGACAAGACACCTTTCTTGGTTTTTTCATCCCGTCAATTCTCAGTCTTCGTTAATAATCTTTTTTCGTTTTTACACATAGGGAAAACTGACAGTTCGTCTGAAACTGAAATTGAACTGAGAACGGATATCACCGGATCGGATGTATGCGTACAAGTCGACTTTCCGATAGTAGGATTAAAAAGTAGGATGGTGTTATGGTAAGGCCGGCCAAAAATATTGTATCAAAGTACATGGTTTTTAATTTTAATATTCACTTTTATTAACAAAAAAGTACAAAAAACTATACAATTTTCAAGTATAAATTTAAGAAACTTACAAAAGTAACTACAAAATCACAATTTCAAAGTGACCCAAATTTTTTGCATTGGCAGTGCAAAAAAGCCGATTTATCAACTTGTTTGTCACTAAAAACCTGATTCACCCTGTATAAAATGTAATTTATGCTATTGTATAAATACAAAATTATTTGAATAATGTCGACATTCCAAATTTTTTTATATTACGTCGAATTCAAAGAAAAGACGGCGTAATTTTCGTAAAATCAATACGGAAATTTTCCGTATCCAACCAACGTCAACCGAAAAGGCAAAGTAGAGAAGAGCAAAATAAGAAAAGGCAGAATATCCGATCGGTCTCGACTAGAACCATTTCACTTTATAGGTTGCTGGAAGCATCGGCCTCGCGAAAATAAAACCATCTGCTGCCTGCCGGCCGACTCGATATGCACTTGTTCGTACAGCGTTGCCTGTTCGCTTTTCTATTGATGTAATGTCGATTCGAGATTAAAAACCATGGTTAGGCTGATGTAAATAATGATTAAATGTCTTTATTTTTAAAAACCTTCATTTATTACGTTTATCTCTATAGGGTCAATTAAATATACAGGGTGGCACTTTTTTGTTGACCTTGCAGGGTATAGCGAAAACTAAAAGAGATAGAACACAATCTGGATATATTTCATTAAAAAAACAACTTTGTGTTAACCTTAATAAAAAAATGTCAATGGAAAAAATATATGTACGCCACTGGATGAAAAACGTAAATATCCCGAATTGAAAAAATTTGAAAAGCACTCTGTATCTTCAAAATGAGTCATGTTAGCCATGATTTACTTTTACCATTAAATTTGTTTTAAAAATTTAAATTGAGATTGCGCAGTCAAATTTGTTCTATTACTTCTACCAGTTTCCTGGATATTTTAAATAAAAAGCCATTTTAATATTATTTTCAGGATTTAGAGAAAAATAATTAATTTTTTTAATTTAATAATTTGTATTGTAAAATTATTTATGTCCATCTGTATAACCATAGATGAAACCATACTTTTATCAATATATATTTAATTTTTGTTAAAAACCCTCTACAAAATGTCCCAAATTGGAAGAGCTCTTCAATGGACTGTTTTTAAAGTGAACAAATTTCGAAAACTTTTTTTTATGTTATTTAAAACGCTATCCAGAAATGGAAAATAACCGTTTTTAATATGTGACTTGTAGTCTTAAAAAACTATTATTAGTATAGTCCCTCCTCTTGCAGTTCCCAACAGAGAAACTCGTGGTGCCGCGCGTATGCATCCCTATACAGTTCAATTGGACAGGCCCCGAACTTCCCATTTCGTTCGTTCTTTTATCCCTAGAGTTTCTAGACTGTGGAACCTACTGCCAGCGGAGGTCTTTCCTTCCCCCAAATCTTCAAGTTTTTAAGTCCCGTGTTAACAAACTTCCTCACTTCCTCTTACCCTGCTTAAGACACCCACGGTACGTTAGTATTTAGGCTTTCAGCCTTCGTGGATTGTCCAAAGATAAAAAAAAAAATTTCTTTTCCATTTGAGACAATAAAATTCGTATTCGATAGAGCTTTTCAACTTGCGAACCTACGTAACAAATTACCTTCGTCATTTATCAACCAGATGCGCCGCCGTCAAGTAATTTATTTTAATGGAAAGCCATTTAAAATTTGCAGATTAAAAACTCGAAGCAAATTAATTTAATTAGGGAGACGACGCGACGCCGGAAGAGACGCTCAAATTGGAAATTTGCGGCCAAATTGCGTCACTTGGACCGTTTAGCCGCCGCCGCCGGCTGATGGAAAACGTTCCGGAAAACTCGAGTCGGGAAAATCCATTTTCCCTGCAGGTAGAGATGAAATTGCAAAATTTACCCGAGCTACTGGAGGCACTTACATTGTACGTAGGAACGGCTGCGATGCTATTAGAATAATATTGCTCGAAACTTGATTTGGGAACAGATTATACTTACTTGTATAAATTTTCTAGAAATAATAGAGATATTCAGTTAAAGTTGTTGCTTTCGTATCTAGTTAGTCGTTGGTTTAATGAGTCTAGGTTAAAGCGCCGCTTCCATATATGGCCGTATGAATATTCGTGGTAGACTCGTCAAAAGCTGAGGATATGTCTGGGAATCGTTGCCTCGATCGTTGCCATTCGTTTGCATCCGTTCGCATTCGTCTGCATTTGTTCGCATTCGTTTGTCAATTGTAAGTGGTCATTTATTTTTTACAAATGATCATCTACACTTAATCGAATGTGAACTTATATAAACAAATGATAACAAATGACAACTACTCCCTGGGCCTATAATGAAATTGACTTCCTGATAAGAACACTTTTAAAACCTTTTAGGAGGGTTTCTTTTGACGAGTCTACCACGAATATTCATACGGCCATATATGGAAGCGGCGCTTTAACCCAGCCTGCCAATTACAAATGTTTCAGATGTCGGATGGGCAAACGCGTTACTCTTTTTGTCGGACCAGTTTACCACAATGTTTTACATGCAATTTTTAAACATTATGACAAAAATCTTAAGGGTTTCAGGCGCGTATCCCTTACCATTCTGAGCAAAATGTTTAAAAATTGCATTTAAAACATGGTAAACTTGTCCGACAAAAAAGTAACGCGTTCGCCAAGTCCGACATCTAAAACATTTGACATTGTCAGGCTGGGTTAAAGCGCCGCTTCCATGTATGGCGGTATGAATATTCGTGGTAGACTCGTTAAAAGGGACCCCCTAAAAGGTTTTAAAAGTGTTATTATCATGAAGTTTATTTCATTACTGCTCCAGTGACTAAACGTTTCTCATATGTATCCCTGGCTTTAAGCAACGTCGTGAAACAGACCTCTTGTGTTAAATGCTTTTTCTAGCCAAGTACTAAAAAAACTTTAGAAAATTATTGGAATTAAAACAAAAAGATTTAGCAGAAGGTAACAAAAAATACATAAATTGCTAATAGTACGAGATCCCACTGCAAAATTGCTACATTCATAATTTACAGAATTCAATCTACATTTTTACATACGTTTAGGAATAGGAGAATATATTGACGATAGGGTGCCAGTCAAAAAGTGGCCGCAAGTAAATTAAATTAAATAGATAAAAATTAATTTTTGGAGCAAAATTTCGTTCCCTTGTTTTTAAATAAAACCTCATCCACATCATAGGAATGTATGTAAAGAATTCGAAAATCCATGGCTGCCTATGAAAAAATGGCCGCAAGTACTGGGCAGCCAGGTATAAACAGGTAATATTTTGGTGCATGTATTACGTTTATAACACACGCATGTTTCGTATATCAATTAAAGATCTTTTTTTAATATGATTATGTATGGCTGCCCATGAAAAAATGACCGCAAAACATGATTTACGAGGAGAAAATGTTGATTTTGTATACAGCGTACTCAAAAACTTAAAAACATGATTTTTCTTTAAGAGTAAACTACCTTTATTTTGCATTTTCAAGCAAAATTTCATTTAGAAAATGTATTTATAATAACATTTTAAATGACATATTAATTATAGAGGGGTATCAAAAAGTTTCATAAAACTGATTTTGGAGTCATCCAAAATTAATAATTAAATTAAATTAAATTTTTATAACAAAATGACCTTAAAAAGTCTCATAATTTCGTTTTCAAACACCTGCATCCTCCAAATGGCTACACAATACAATTTTCAGCTGTAAACAAATATGATCAAGGTGTTTTCGCCAAATTATGAAGTTCAATAAAATTTTGTTTTATTATTTTTATTGATTGCAAACTTTATTCTATACATTGTTTTTACATTTTGCTTAAAAATGAAAAACAAAGGTAGTTTAGCCTTATAGAAAAATCATGTGTTTTAGGTTTTTGTGAACCCTGTACAGGGTGTCCGGAATTCGTTGCAATTGGTTCCTGTATACAAAATCAACATTTTGTCCACGTGAATCATATTTTTTTACAAGTAAAAATTTTTATAAGAATAACTTTTTCGTCTAAGAAGTGGCGTTGCACTGCCATTTTTTTATAGGCAGCCATACATCATCATATTAAAAAAAAACAAAAACATCTTTAATTTGATAGAATAGAAAGAAAGAAGAAACATGCGTGTATGTTATGAACATAATACATGCACCAAAATATTACCTGTTTATACCTGACTGCCCAGTACTTGCGGCCATTTTTTCATAGGCAGCCATGGATTTTTGAATTCTTTACATACATTCCTATGATGTGGATGAGGTTTTATTTAAAAAACAAGTGAACGAAATTCTGCTCCAAAATTTTTTTTTTTTTTATTAATTTAATTAAAATTACTGGCGGCCACTTTTCGATTGGCACCCTAGTGTCAATATATTCTCCTCTTGCTAAACGTATGTAAAAATGTAGATTTAATTCTGTACATTATGAACGTAGTTATTTTGCAGTGGGATCTTAGACTATAAGATAAAGAGAAAATTAATATTAGGGAATTATTGGAATAGGCAAATAGTGCTAGCAGTATTAAGGGAAAAACCTTATTTTATTACTGCTAAACCTTAACGCGCCTATGTGAAGAAGTGTTATTGGTCAACATGACATGCTTGTATTATTTTTAACCTAAAACTGGAATATTATTTGTTTTTATTTATAGTCTATTTTATTTATTTGTTTTGTATAGTTACAAATTGAGAAGTTTTAACTTTTTAGTATATTTTAAAGACAAAATTTAAAAATAAACAAAAATTACTTTAACCCTTAACCTCATTTTGTTTTCAAATGTCAAAATAAGGAAGGAAAACGACCGACTATATTTTGGCACAATTAAAGTCTAGCAGTAACTTTAATAAAGTTTTCCTTACTTAAAACCACTACTGAGCATGGGTAATGTCAAAATACTGCTGAATTTATTACTGCTAGACCTTATATGAATTTCAATAATTCCCTATTATGGCAAAGGCTAGCGTTTATTTCTAATTTGGTACACGTAACACGTTATTTATAATTACAACAAATACTACAAAATATTAGCGCGAATAAAAAAAAACGGTCTTTTAATACAACGGAATGAATTGGGAATTTCTTAGGAATTTTTTTAAAATATTTTTGTTTCTTTACTTTAAATTTTTTTTAAGGATTATTTTAGATTTTATGTACAAAAATAGTCAAGGTGGATAGAAGAGAATATTGACATTGATAAAATTTATGGTAAAATTTAAAAATGATGCCTACTTTTAACCACAACTATATCAAAGTTGGTGTTGGTGTACGGTTCCCAGAGAACCCGAACCCACTATTATCAGAAACAGTGAAAACCTCGGTGAGAACTAAAATTTTAAGGTTTGTGTATATCGATATATTTGTTTTTAAATAACAAAATGTAGCTACTAATAATAACTCATCTAACCTATAAAAATTGTATGTAATGCATTCTTTTAGTCCCTGGGCCAGTATAAAATGGAATTTATAATAAGGACACTTTTGAAACGTTTTTAGAGGGGTTCCCTTTGACGAGAGTCCCACGAATATTCATACCGCCATATATGGAAGCGGCGCTTAAACCCAGCCTGTTAATGTCAAATGTTTTAGGTGTCGGACTGGGCGAACACGTCACTTTTTCTCGGACATGTTTATCACAATGTTTTACATGCAATTTTTAAAAAATTGTCAAAAATCGTAAGGATTCCAGTCATGAAACCATAACACATCTTTCGAGTATCGGACCAGGCGGTTTTCGTGAGTGTAACCCTTACGATTTTTGGCATAATGTTTAAAAAATATTGTGGTAAACTTGTCCGACAAAAAAAAGTGTCGCGATCGCCCAGTCCGACACCCGAAACATTTAACATTTGACAGACTGGGTTAAAGCGCCGCTTCCATATATGGCGGTATGAATATTCATGGTAGACTCGTCAAAAGGTAATAAAACTGTTCTTATCATGAAGTCCATTTAGTTACTGGTCCAGGGACTATTTCTTAAGCTAAATACTCTGTTATGGATGTAGCCATGGCTTAAAAAATGATTTATTTAAGTTAGCGCTGAAAAATACAAGTATTGGAATTTATCTTATTTTTGTATTAAATATGTTGACATGTGGGCAGTGCTGGTCTTACCACTATCGGCGCTCTGGGTAAGATTTCTGGCGGCGCCCTTTAAAAAGAAAAAAATATAATTTCTGGGATAAAAATAAAACCTCACCTTAATAAATCGCGCTCCCTTACCCGTATTATCGCCCCCCTTCCTGCTACATTTACGAAAAACACACATTTCAATACTTTCGACGCCCCTTTTTCTTTACCGCCCTGGGGGTCGCCCAATCGCGCCCTACCCTAACGCCGCCACTGCATGTGGGGTAAATATTTTTGATATTTTTCTGGGCGCCGAAACACAACACCAATGTGTTCGTGTCAAACGTCCTTTAAATATTTAAAAACTCGATTAACATTTTTTTTTGTATGTACTTTCATAAATTTTAGGAAGGAAATCATAAAATATCTTGCAGGTTAACACACACGGTATTATACTGTGATTTTAGATCGTGTCGACTCTAAAGAATGTGGAACAGGTAGTCTAACAACAACTAAGCAGCCATCAGCATTCACAAAACTGGTAGTGTTGCATTGTTAGGCGGTCGTTGTTGCCAAATTTGACAAGTTTGTTGCACTAAATTTTAACTTGCTATAAGTATAATAGATACTAGTGGTGTGCATATTCGAAAGATTTCGATATTCGAATATTCGTATTCGGAAGATTTTAATATTCGAAAGATCTTTCGAAACATTTTGTATTTCATTGAGAAAGATGTTTCGAAACATCTTTTAAAACATTTCTTATTTCAATGCAAAAGATCTTTCGAAACATTTTATATTTCATTGCCAATAAGCTTTTATTCTGTCGAAATATCAATTGAAAGATTGTTGCTATTTGCGGCAACGAATTATTTCACGTCTTATTCCGAGTATTTTTGAGTTTTGGCGCTATTTAACCATAAATATTACAGCTGATATTCTTTGTTTGTTTGATTACTAATGGTTTGGGGTATGTTTTACGGGTTGTCTATATTAAACGCCTAGATATAAATATCATTCATCATTCATTCGGTATTTTTCGTATTTGTATTCGGTGTTTACAAATGTAAATTCATGACTGATCGTTCATGAAATATTTCACAACGAAATACGAATATTCGGAAGAAATATTCGAAACAGTTCGAATATCTCGATATTCGAATATCATTCAGAAGATCATTTGAAAGGTTCCAACACTAATAGATACATTCTCTCAGCGATTTAGGGTCAGTTTTGTAGAAGATTTTGCCGCTACACTAGGGTGGGCAAAAAAAATCGGCTCTTTTATTTTGACTTGTGACACTGAAAAATTTGTTCCTAGTAGTAGGGGAGACCAAGATGCTAAATTTGCAAGTTACTCGAGCGTCATAGAGACCTATTGGGTTGCAAAACTTAGATGATAAGAAGAAAAAAATGTTATATAATGTATACCTTTTCATCGAGGCGTTAAGCGGTTATAGACTTTTAAGTAAGTATGTCACAAAAATATTTTTATTATTTCGGCTTGTGGACATCGTTTAAATCGTATTAAATTATATACCGGGTAATGCATAGCCGGGCGGGACATATGCAATCCCATGTTATTTTTAATGGGGTCAATTATTGGCTGCCCTAATTATTTTAGAGAAAAATTCTATTGAAGTTTATTAAAGAGCATGCAAATCTACGTCCATGGTAAAAACTTTAGATTTTTCGGTTAACCCGTTTGCTAGTTAGATGCTAATATATTTTTAAAAATTGTTACATTATTATCGCCTCATATTTATGAACAACAATAAAAATACCAGTTAGCGTGACATAACGTTGTCATTTTGAAATTTAGTGCTTTATTACTATTCTATTCGGATACTGAGCAGCGAACATGTCTGACACCTTTTGGTAACTATTTCCTTGATAGTACCATTTAATCATCAATACTTTTTCTCCAGTAGTATATCCCATGGTAAATCTTTTCTACGATTTTTTGATAATAATAATAAAGCACTAAATTTTAAAATGACAACGTAATGTCACGCTAACTGGTATTTTTATTGTTGTTCATAAATATGATGCGATAATAATGTACCAATTTTTAAAAATATATTAGCATCTAACTAGCAAACGGGTTAACTAAAAATCTAAAGTTTTTACCATGTACGTAGATTTGCATGCTCTTCAATAAACTTCAATAAATTATTTCTCTAAAATAATTAGGGAGCCAATAATTGACCCCATTAAAAATTAAATGGGATTTCCTATGTCTCGCCCGGCGATGCATCACCCGGTATATTTCGTCATCCTTGAATTATTTTCTTCAAAAAAAAAATAATAACATCGTTCGAGCATGTCAAAATGACGTTTTTTACAACTTTGTAGCCCTCCGGTTTCTTTACATCACTTTCAAATTGTCAGATTACTGGAATATACACTCTTTAGCATGTAATTAACTCACCCTATCTTAATCTGACGCGTACGACAATTTATGTGGGATATATTTTGTTTTTACGATCGCCCCTGTATACGGGGCTCATATTTGATGGAGGTATTTAATCGGGTACAAGATATCCTCAGGTATATTTTTATGACGCGCTTTAGTAACTGCAGAAATCCCCTCTTGGACTCCCCTACCATAGGCATCTCCAAAGAATAGTCGGCAAGATAAGCTCTTAATTTTAATAGAAAAATCGCTCCATATCAGTTTTTTCAGTCCCATACAAAAAAATCCATATTTATGTGACAAACCTACTTATGTACTAAATTTTATTTAAATATTTTAAAAAGTAAGGAGGTAAGGGCACTGGCGTAGATAATTTTATTTATTGGGGGTTATGCTATGCATAAACATGTTTTAAAAAAAGGTCCGGAAAAAAACATATTAACTTGTACTTACTTTACTTTGTACTGCTTAATATTGTACTAAAAACATTTACAATCTCTACTTCACAACCTCAAATTTTTTAACCTTTCTGGGGGAGTAATGACCCCCTTTACCCGCCCCTTTTCTACGACAGTGGGTAAGAAGTTATTATAGGGGTGAGCCACCAGTGAGGGACTCGAAATACTCGAAATAGGTAACATAAAAACAGTAAAAGGGATTTTTAATCAGTCGAACAACGAATTAGTTACCTATCTGCAGGATAACAACCTTGAAGTAGGTCAAGAATCGAGAAACAGTTGGAAAGTAAAAACCGAGGTAAAATCGCAATTAATTGAAACAGAATTATAGATTCACGAGTGGCCGGAATTTTATTTAAGCGTTGATAAAAGTATGAAAACATATATTTTATTTTTATTTTTCTTGACAAAAGTCTGTATTCAGTAATAAGTTAATCTTCTTCAAGCTCCCGCTGTACATGGTTTTCATTTATATTCTGCCACCCACTTTTAACTATAACCAAGAAGAATAGGAAAAAAGTCCTTTATAAAAGTTTTATACTTTTTCATCCATTATCTTTTAAGTATAAAAGAGAAAGAAATGAACATCAAACACTTAAGAAAAATAAAGGTTAAAACTTTTTTTAAATGGAACACCCTGTATATTATGTCACCATTAAAAAGGTCTTTTAAAAACCTTTACAAAAATACCATATTTGATATATCTGTTTTTAATAATTTCCGAAATATGACAACTTAAATCTGAAAAATAGTAGATATAATTTTCATTATACTTACCTACTGCACTAAGGAGACTGTAGATGTAATGGAAATTATACCCAGAATTAAATGACCATATTTTCCAGATAGATATATCAAATGTGGTATAGAAGGAACAGTTTAAAAATGTAAATTCGGTGCTCTTTGATAAGAAAAAAATCACAAAAAGTTTAAAGCAAATAAATCGGCATGCTTGTCTTCGCGGCCGCATTTGCTATATTTCTTTATAATATGCCGGTTAATGCAGCTGGTCATCGCACTATGGGATAGAAATTAATTTTTTGGTCAAAATTCTGAAACTTACCAATCTAACTTAAAATTAAGTGCTTTTTACTGGAAAAATATTATAAATTATTACAAATGCTTTTGGAAACCTAAAATTTATTATGTGTTATTATAAATTTACACCCCCTTTACATTATTATTTTTCATTGTACAAAATAAACTAAAATGTTAGCAGCTTGTTTGGTTAATTTGGTAGTATTCTAATCAGTAATCCGATGATTATTATCTCAGATGATATACAGGGTACGACAATAGGTATGATTTTTTAAATGAAATACCCTGAATATTATATCACCACCAAAAAATATTTTAAAATGCTTTAAAAAATACTACATTTGATGTGTCTATCTCAATTAGTTTCGGAAATATGACCATCCAAATCTGAAAAATAATTTTAAATTATTCTTAGAAGCGTAATAGAGATACATCTTCCCAACTTTTTTATTTTTTAACGTATAAAATAAATAATAACACTGTTTTGTTGGGTAGATTCTGTAGAATCCATATCTTTCATCAGAATGCTTTTATCTTTTAGGATATACAGTGTAGGACAAAACATATTAAATTTTAAAATGGAAAACCTTTATTAAAAAATCTTGTATCTGTCCTTACACGCAGAAGTAGCAAAAAGAAGGAAGGCAATTGTAAGTACAAAAACTGATAAAGAAAAAGGTAAAAAAATCTTTGACAAAAGCACCGAGACTTCGCGAGACTGCATCAGAAACACAACAATAGCTCTTATTATTTAAACTCTTTTACTTTTTTAATAATCAAGGGTAATAATAAACTAAGATATTAAATGTTGTGTATTTATGTTTAATTAAAATACATTTTCAAGTTTCTTATTACCCCAATAGAAGTCGTCATATCCTTTTATAATTTTGCGTACATGTAGTTTGGAGTATCTACTTTGAAATACACAGCATGAGCCATTAAAATTTCAAAGTTGCTTTTTGGCCAAAATAATGGATTTCTATCCCATAGTGTATTGGCGCGTGGCTGTAAAGGGTAGCGGCGCCTTTATATAAAATATTCCTATTGCAGACGGCCTTTTTATGTTTTTTTGTATTATTTTCAAAGGGTACCGAATTTGCGCTTTTAAAATGTTCTTACTATAATGGAAATTATACCCAGAATTAAATGACCATATTTCCGAGATAGATTTATCAAATGTGGCATTTTTGTACAGCTTTTTAAAAGACCTTTTAATGATGACATTATATATATTTAAAAAAAGTTTACCTCTTAATTTTTCTTGAGTTTTTAATTTTAATTTATTTCTTTTTTTATGCTCAAAAGATAATAGATAAAAAATTATGAAACTTTTATGCAGGACGTTTTTTTCTATCCTTCTTGCTTATAGTTTTAAAGTAGGTGACAAAATTAAAAACAAAAACCCCGTACATAAGAAAAAGACGTTTGTTTTTTTTTTTCTTTTCAAAATGGAATTTAAACGGTATCTTTTTATGGCATCCATTTTATTTCCTTGTTGAAATGTTACCTGCAGTAATAAAGCTAAATACAGGACATAAATAGCTTTACAATACGATTTATTTAAAGAAATTAGGTAAATATTTTAAAAAGTGTTGGTTGGTTGCTTTAAGGGGCATGTTTTAGCTAGTATTTAAAGCTTTAAATTAAAATCGTATTTTTTTTACAAAATCATTATTTTTCGTAAAAACAATATTTTTTTGGAAATATAATATATACAGTGTGTCCAAGATAAGGATCCTAAGCATGGGAATCTCAGTACCTATTGAAGATACAGTTTAGGTTAAATTAGGAAAAATTTTGTTTTTTAAAGTTTATATACCTGTCGTTTAAAAACTTGAAAAATTTTCATGGCCTGCTGAGATATTTGCCAAAAACCAAAGTTTGACTATATCGATTTTTTTCTGACTTTATTTGAAGAGAAATAAAAAAACTAATAACACTTTTTCATTGGCACTTTTTAGCTACTACATGATGGTATTTTTAGATTTTATACCCGACGTTTCGTTTTCAAGAAACCATCATCAACTTTATTTTTTTATATGGCTCGAAAAAACTACACCCTGTATTTGATCTCATTTTTTATTACAAATTTAACGATGTATCACATGTCATATTTTAAATATTAGTTAAAAGGAAAATTGAATTTTTTCTATTTTTTTAAAGTTTTTTTTTAAGTAGGTTTTGCAAACAAATTCTTGGACGTTAATACCTGTTACCGTAACTGTAACATAATTTAATATCATTATAAAATAGTATTTGTCGTTATTACCCTGTTTGTCGAGTTGTTGTTTTTAGAGCAATTGTTCTTATTGTTACTGTTGTGTCTATTATTGTTTATTGGTGAACACTTAATATCTTATTGTATTATTACGGTCGAATATGCAGGATGGCTATTATACCTAGCCATGAAGGTGTCATTTCTGCAGTTAATGAATAATGGTAAATACATGGACCTGGTATTTTAGTTCATAAAATTCCACACCACATATTAAACCCAAAACTTACTTTTTTTTCGAGCCTATTAAAAAAATAAAGTTGATGATGGTTTCTTGAAAACGAAAAGTCGGGTATAAAATCTAAAAATACCATTATGTTGTAGCTAAAAAGTGCCAATGAAAAAGTGTTATTAGTTTTTTCCTATCTTTTAAAATAAAGTCAGAAAAAATAAAATCAATATAGTCAAATTTTGGTTTTTGCCAAATATCTCAGCAGGCCATGAAAATTTTTCAATTTTTTAAGCGGCATGTAAGTAAGCTTTAAAAAACACAACTTTTTCCTAATTTAACCTAAGCTGTATCTCCAATAAGTACTGAGATTCCCATGCTTGGGATCCTTATCTTGGACACACTGTATACCTAAACAGTATAGAACAATTTTTAACTTCTACCGTACAAAATGCCGATTTTGTTACTTAAATCATTTTAATTTATCTTAATATTGATTGAATTAAAATTATTTATATCAACTACGCTACATGCTAGCTATGACTTGTTCAGGCTCAAAGTCTCAGAGACTTGATTTAAATCGAATTAAAGACCATACATACATCGGAAACTAAAAATAAGTTTAAAATAAAAGTCCGCAGTTTATTGCCCGAGAAATAGCAGAACAACTAGCGAAAACGATATAGTAGAGGTAGATTAAAAGCGTTTTTTCGTGTTAATACGGTTCAAAAAATTTTAAAACCATTTGAATACCTATCTCTATCTAACTGTCATATTTATATTGTCATTTCAAATGCGGTTTAAACCACTCCGATGAATACGGTTAACACATAGATAACCTACATTTAGATCAGCAGTGGCAAGAAGAATTTTTCGGATTTTTACGACCTCGCGCAGTGGGTGGACGAACATGCGCACTTAAAAGCCGTGGCAAAATACAAACACCGGCACCCCGTACCCTTCGTCCGCGGTCTGACCGTAACGCTCATTAGCTTCCGTACTTCGAACAAAAAACCAGGACGTCGTCAACAAATTCTTTTCTATAATGCGGATAGTTTGTTTGGAGCCGGGTGCGTTTACCCTCAACTGGCTTGCGTACAAATCGGTTTTTTCGCCCATGAAATGTAACTTTTGTTTCGCGCAGGTTATAACATTGGCAATCCATCGAGATCAGTGGGTTAACACGAAAAAATTACTTAAGTGGGCCAAAACCGTTTTTAAATTGTAGAAAACTGCGACGATGGGTGAAGTGGCCAGAAATATAATTAAGAAAAACAATTTTTTTAAACTTGTAACTTACAAAATGTCGATTTTTTTATATATCTTAATATAATATAAAATTATTTATATTAACTACGCTACATGCTAGTTGCTCTGACTCAAAGTCCTAAATGCTTGATTTAAATCGAATTAAAGACCATACATACATCGGAAACTAAAAATAAATTTAAAATAAAAGTCCGCAGTTTATTGCCCTAGAAATAGCAGAACAACTAACTAGCGAAAACGATATAGTGGAGGTAGATTAAGTTGGCCAAAACCGTTTTTAAATTGTATAAAACTGCGACGATGGGTGAAGTGGCGAGAAACGAAATGAGAAATCGTTGACCTCTCGGTACGTCGACGGTGATTTTGTGTACACGGCGGCACCGAAACAATTGTATTGTGTTCGGTAATTACGCGGTTGTCGAATCGATATGATACTTTTGATGTTAGTCCCTGTGGCCAGTAATAAAATGAACTTTATGATAAAAATACTTCTAAAATCTTTTTATGGGGATTCCTTTTAATGAGTCTACCACGAATACGCATTGCGCCATAATTAGTGTATTCCTTTTACCTTGTAGAACCGTTCTGAACCGTTCTCTGAACTGTCAATAATGTCAAGAACGGTTCTATAACATGAAAAAATGTCAAAAAATTGTAAAAGGAACACTCATGGTGTCGTTCCGGGCGGTTCTGGAGCATAAAAGGAATACAGCAAATGGAAGCGGCACTTTAACCCAACCTGTCAATGTCAAATGTTTCGGTTGTAGGACTGGGCGAACGCGTCACTTTTTGTCGAACAGGTTTACCACAATGATTTACATGCAATTTTTAAAGATTTTGCCAAAAACGGTAAGGGTTACAGTCATAAAACCATAAGGCTCAAACCATGTTTCGGGTATCGGGCTAGGCGGGTTTCGTGACTGTAGTAAACCTTACGATTTTTTGCAAAACTTGTCCAAGAAAAAAAGTGATGCGTTTGCCCAGCCCGACACCCGAAACATTTGACATTGACAGGCTGGGTTAAAGCGCTGCTTCTACATATTGCGGTATAAATATTCGTGGTAGGCTCGTCAAAAGGAACCCCACTAAAAAGCTTTTAAAACTGTTCTTATCATGAAGTCTATTTCCTATTGGCTAGCGCGGCTGTGACGTCAAGTCGGGCCATTTTCGGCCATGTTTGATTTTAGGCAGATCAGTGGCGTAGAATTAAGGAGAAAACAAAAAAGAACTGTATGTTGTAAACAAAATTTATTGGATTATTTTAATAGGCATAACTTAAAACAAAAACATAAATGTGGTTTAAATGTTGAAAATTAAAAATTATCAAAGCGACGACAGGACGATGAGGTACCTGGCAGAGCAAAACTTTTCCATGGTTCCGTAAGTCAAAAACCATTTTAAAAACTTTGTATACAGGGTGTCCGCTAATGAATGGTACACAGAAAAGCCACAGATTCCTTATGCCAAAATATTAAGATTTAACCAAACATACCTAATATCCAAAAGTTTATAATAAGGTAGATACGGGGGTGTCATAGTAAAAAGAATAAGTAAATTTATTTCGATAATTGTTCCCCCTTTTTAAATATCTTAATAAAACGGTATCTAGGGGTTTTTAAACATTAGCTTTTCAGATCGAATATTAATTTTTGTGTGTAGACTAGAGGGCGATGGGTACACTATTTATAATTCTCTAAAACTACCCAATTTTTGTTACTACTCTGTATGTATGTAAACTAGTAAGCTTCTTTATGCTTTCTGCACAAAAAAGGTATACTTAGTAAGAATCGGTCTTGACAACCGACTTGAAGGTATTCCACGTTTTAATTGTTCAGTGCACCCGAAAGTATGTACCTATGTATGTATGTATGTATGTATGTATGTATCAATAACATCGTATTAGCTATAGTTACAACTGCTCAGATATAAATAGCCGATATCTAAAAACTCCTGGATACCGAGTTTTATTAAAATGTTTAAAACATATCAGAAATTATCGAAATGCATGAATAAAAAATATTTATATCCCTTTAACACCCCGTATCTTCCTTATCATTCTTTTGGATATAGGTATATATGTTTGTTTAAATCCTAAATGGGTATTTTCGTATAAGAAATCTGTGGTTTTTCTGTGTACCTACCATTAATTAGCGGACACTCATCTGTATCATATGTATATAAAAACACGAATGACTGAAAACTATTCGACTAAACACTATCAAAATCTCTAAAATAAAACGAGTCCGAACCAATAATATGTGAAGTCTCTAAACTAACCAAAAACATTAAACCCTGGAAATCCTTGCAAAATTTACAACCAAAATGAAAATGGTAAATTTCCACAGTTTTTACCAAACAAAGCTTCGACAAGGCACGACTCTGTCATCAGCTGATAATGCTACCAACTTTGAACAGAACTACCAACCAAAATCGTAATTCTCACACCCTCACGTCCCTGACAAAAGCTATCCCCGGTCTTGCTTATGTCTAAACCCCTTCTCATAAAGAAACTCTGGTTAGTTCTGGTTAGCTATTAACTAATTACTAAAAGGCCCCTAAAAGAATATTAATGACAAGTTTTAATTTATTTAAGTACTTGAGCAAGCTACTTGATAAATAAGTTGAGAACATTTTTAACCGTCAAGTTACTTGAACAAGCACTTGTTCAATTAATTGATCAAATACTTGTCAGCTGTAAAACCCGCTTATGTATAGTGGGTAGTGGGTGCCAAACGTTATTGACAGACAGAACTAAGAGGGCGCTTTTTACATTTTTGGACTCCCCTTTTTGATATTTGGTGAGATTTTCCTCAACCCTCTTACATCCCCTAATCTTACATGAGATTTATGGGAATGCAAAGACACCATTGCTCAAACCGAAATTAATTTTGGTAGCCAAAATAATTTTGAAGAGCAAAAAAATAAAACTACTGTTATCGGCTTTATGAACTCTTCTAATCGGGAACCAATTTACCAACACCCAAACTAACAACAAAGTAAGCACGATTCGTCATCCTAATCCGAAATGTTTACATGCAGGCATCTTTGTCTAATATCTACCTGACAGTGTTCTACACCTGTTAGACCGTCTCCTTTCCATGCATTGCCTATTTACTTTTTTATTCGGCACAACGTGTATATGGACATACATAAATATTAAATATTTTTCTGTAAGATTTCTTATTAATTCAGTAGTGAATTTACATGATTAAAATCCAATAAATATAATAAACAAAATCAATTATATTCAGATCAAGTTATATCGATTCTAAATAAACCTAATGCCAAATATTTTTTGGACCACCCAGTATGCGCCTGTTTTGTGGAAATACGAATCGGGTCTAGTCCGTGTGAAACAGCCTATTATATGCCCGAGAAAAGATCAGTTGGCCGGTGCACACACCAGCCGGCGTTGCCAAATCTTCAACAAATGTATTTTTTGATACTTTGATACTTATTTGTGTCAAAATCGTGACCTTGACCAAAATACCTCGCAGAAAAAGTAGTTCTTGCGCGGACTGCCACGAATGGATAATGTTAATGAAGAAAAATGTGTTAATAAATAACAAAATATCTTATTATAAATGATATCATAACGTTAAATAAAAATAATGTTAAAGTAGCTATCGACTAAGAAAAAATAGGATTAGTTGTTATTGTTGTCTGTAAAATTTTACAATTTTCCGTTTTATCTACTTGTTAGCATGTTTTCCTCCATTTTTTATTGCGGCGTCTAAATTTACATTTTATGACCGGCGCAACATGTGAAAAGCCAACTTAATAATCCTTTTTAAGTGCCGTTAAAACAACCTTAATAGGTTTTATTAGCCAACGTAAAAATGCCGCTCTTTCAGCTATAATACACACACTCACAAAAACGATTCCTCCGTTTCCTGCCCGCTCGTGGCTAGCTTGTGACGTCATGGAATACGTCACTGTGACGTAGAAGACCGATCCCCTCTCGATTGTTTCAGATCGCTTTGCTGACACGAGAAATAGCTGGTTTAAAGGACGAGCTTGGGGCATTGCGGTGGTGCCAGAACGTGCTAAAATTCTTGGATATATTTTATACGTTTAACTCCTTTTTGTTCTTTTCTTATTTGATTTAATATTCTGTGTATATTTTACGTTATTTTTATCTGTACATAATTTTACCGCTTTTCATGTGTTGTTGCAATTATGTAGCGTATTGCTTTTATTGCGTCATAAAGACTGTTATAAAACAAATACACATTTTCTTTTTGCTTCCTCTCAGTCATGTCTTGTTTTCTTATTAAGATGTCTTATATCGTATTTACGGACTTTCTACATAAATCAAATAAATATTTTGAGGGCAAATATACCTATACCGGGAAGTTAAAAAGTAGCTTTGTTAAATATTTTTAAGTTTTAATTAAAAAGGAATAGTTATTTACCTTACGAGAGAGTAAAATGCCACTTTTCCTCCCGGGGATGGATTGGGAGGGAAGAAAATTGTACTTTACTCGTTACGTTATTTTTCTACCACCTTTTGCGATATTTTCAAACAGTACATAATTATTTGCGGGAGCCTGTATCTCGTAATAATTGAACATCTGTCAAAATATGACATTTACAAATGTCAAACATCATAGGAGCTATCGTTGTCAAGGCGCTAAACGCTGTTTTTATAATAAGTGTGATATAAGTAAACACTTTTATTCGGTCAAAGAAAAATGACACCGGCACACAAAAAAAAGTTTGATGTGCACCGGACGCGACGAGTATGTTTTTCGACCCTCTGAATCCGAATTTCAAGTCAGTTTAGGTCGTACGGGTCCCAATTCGAGTAATATGCAAAATACCGTAAAAAATGGGTAAACATTTTCTCCATTTCTTACGGTTTTTGCAATTTACTCTAAATTGGAAGGTGTACGGCCTACACCAATTTGAAATTCGCATTCAGTGCAGCGGCTCAAAAAACATGCACCTAGATAGACCGCGTCGGGTGTACAGAAACTTTTTTATATATGGGCCTTTGCACCGGTGCAAAAAAACGTTTTTTGTCAACGGACGCGACCTATCTACAGGCATGTTTTTCGACCCGCTGAATCCGAATTTAAAATCATTCCAAAGCAATATTGACTCTGCAGACGACGATATCCCCCAAAATATTTGGAAACCGCAAGGCATCAATAATTTTTTATCAAATAAATCTCGCGAACGATATGAAAAGAATGCGGTGTTTAAGCAGTGAATGGAAGAAACTCTAAAGGCATCTACGCTATGAAGCAAATACAGAATGTTACGTTTATGCGTAAATATTAAAGGAAATGTAGACATTAAGTTTCTGGTAGCTTTCGGCAATCACACAGACATAAAAACAAAAAAAATCTAGTATGCCGGCTGGTAGAGAGAGAGAGAAAAAGTAAAAATAACCCTTTTGGGGAGGAAAAGTCCCGTTTTTCTCCCTCATTAGGGGAGAAAAAAGTCTTTTTTCGATTAAGTTAGTAGAACAAATATGTATTCTTTAGTTACTTGCAGTAAAAGCAAGGGATGCGTAAAAAGTGTCATGAAACATACATACAGACAGGTCCACTGTAGTAGAAACATAGGAAATACTTAGGCGAATTAACTTACATTCGCCTGACTAGTGCGAGTGTAAACAAGACTCGCAAAAACGAAGCGATAAAATTGTGGAATGTATTTTATTACAAACTGAAATCTCGTTGGGTTAATCATGCGGATACTTTTATCAATCGAAGCAGACAGTAGTAAATTCATCAGTTCCCTGCCTATGTTTCTAGTAGCGTGGACCTGTCTGTATACTGCTTGAGCAAGCAGTTTTGGTACATTGGCGAGTAATAGAATAACAAACAAGCAGTATTAGTCACGCATGTTTACATGCCGGAATTTATTTAGATTGTCTCTTTAATCAATATATGACCCCAAAAATTCTTACACAATGAGGGGAAATATTAAAGAAAGGCACTTTTATAACGGTAAATTTAAAACTTTTCTTATACAAGTTCAGCCAGTTCAAAAGGTTCATAGGCAATGCGTAGAAAGAAGTTTAAACGCGTGTAGTACACTAACAGGTAAAGATTCGACAAAGAAATCCGGCATATGAACCTTTTAATTTGTCTGAACGTGTATATTATGGTTTCAAATTTTATTGCAATAAGGTGGAGAGACTTTTGGTCTTCAATTTACCTAATTGTGTAGGCTTTTTATCAAAAATATATGTCATACACAGCCACGAGTGCCATAAAATTTTAACAAAGCATTCGTTTGTTTTATTTTCTTGACATATACACCCACCCCCAATCCACACACGATCGTTTTGCATACGACATGACATGAAAAGTACGTATCACCTCGTTCCGCGATAAGGGTTGGGGTGCCCACCTCTCCCCTATGCCCGCCCACGTGCTGCCGCCACCGCGTTTAAAGGTCACGAGACGCGCGCCGTGATGTTACGCCCCCTTGCCGATCGCCACCCTCGGCGATTGCACACGAAACAGTAGCTGTTGCTATGGCAACGCTGGGGACCGGTGTTCGACTTGGAAGACCGTACTAGTTGGCGGTGTTGACGGGTCTTCGTTTTTTAGATATTTCATGATTTAACTATATTAAAGCATACCGGGATACCAAAAATCACTATAGATTTTTAATATAACAGCTTGATTTTTAAGTGGTTTTATGTTAAATCCAGTAAAATTATAGATTCGTCTAACGAAAAGCCTAAATTAATTTTTTACTTTTACGTTTTTCATCCTGCGGGGGCCCCCTCATTCAGTCCGGGCCCCCTATCGGTCCGGGCCTCAGCGTTTCTATACCTTTTGATAATTAGAAGGATTATTAGCAAATGGATTGACTAAAATTAAATTAACGTATTTTTTTATGTTAACTAGTAATCCATCAATCTTTATAAAATGGCTGAAAAAACGTCAAACATGACAAAATTGTAGATTTTTTTTCCAGATTTTGAGGTTAGAAAACAATTATAACCTTGTGGCCAAATTCTCTGACCAATGATTTCTGTCCATGAGATAAAAATACAGTTATATTCATAAAAAAAGTCGTACAAGTATTAAAAAGAGAGGTAACCTACCTTATTTTTGCATAAAATTGACTTTTGTTACTGATTTTGTCATAGGGTTTCAATGAAAAAAAAATTGAGGTGCACTAGTTTTTTAAAATATCTGGGTGGCAATTAACAAATTTTGACTTTGTCACAAAAAAATACTACCTCAATTATCTGAAATTGAAAACGTCCAAGTAGTCTGTGGAATAGAAAAATGATAAACATTTACTTGGAGTTTTTATCTATTTTAATTTGATTTTACATCTATGTAATCCTTGTACGCCTTTTATTGCATATAAGCCTACGGATACGATACCAAGCGTCAGCAGCGAGCGGAGAGTGTGAGAGCGCTGCCTTTGATCTTTATGTTAGCATAAAAAATATTTTTAAATCAAGCGGCTGCAATATATGTACGTGAGCACAAAGACCTGCAGCTGCCGCTTGAAATAAACAAATAATATCAGAGGAGCGTTTCCAATGTATGTAAACTGGTTTCAAAACGCTGTTTACCACAAAATATAGTAGTCAGTACCTGCCACCAGTACAGAGATTTGATGTTCTCCGCTTCTCGCTGCCGCTTATTATCGTAGCCGAGGCTTAACTGTACAGCACTACATTTTATAGTGATACAATTTTTTAAATTAAGAAAACATTCATTGGTTAAAGTTTTAGTTGATTGATTGATTGATTGATTTCTCCGAACCCTGAGCATTCGTCAAGTCAGCAAAAACAATAAAAGCCTCGGGTACGATAACCAGCGTCAGCGTCGAGCCGCTGATTTAAATAAACAAGTTATTTTATTCTTGCATAAAGATCAAAGACAGCGCTCTCACATTGGCCGCTCAACGCTGGCCGCTGACGCTTAGTATCGTGGCCGAGGACTAACTGTTTTTTTCTGTTGTTTTGACAATTAAGTGAAAACAACCGAAGCAACTTAGACATTATGTACATCCTGATACATCATTTCCTTTTAAGACAAAATTGCGGTTAGGCCATTCGCTAGGTTCTGGAAATAACATTTCAAATTCAATTCAAAATTCGTATCTCTAAAATTTTTAGTCACGCAGCAAGAAGTAGTACTTGATTTTTCCCATTCGCGCGTAAGGTCGTTCTCGGTGCATTCAAAGAACAAAAGACAATCGCCAAATAATTTTCTAATCGCCGTCTTGATGTCGATGAACTCGGCCGATAACGGTAGAACGCAGATTTGATCGCTGCTACCCGCTACCGAGCGAGCATTTGATAGAGGCGCCGCGCCGCACTGGTTGATGCATCGACTTGGAATCCGATTAAATCTATTTTCGACTTGCATTTCCACTGTTTGGATTTGGATTTTGGCGAAAGTGTTAGGTTCTTTACGTAATGCGTATATGTATACATATTTAAGTAAAGTAAATATTCATAAATGGTATGCAGGAACATTCTGAGACTACGTGGAATCGCTTATTCAATATGTGGCTTTTTTACACACGTACTGACAAAGAGCATTTTACGAGGGTGGATCAAATGTAAACGACACGTTTGCTCAGTGGTGGCGGCAAGGCTGGGCGCGGGGAGCGACCAACCTAAATTGTTTTCGCCCAACCTGCCAATTGAGCAAAGGTACGCAAAAAGCCCTGGTTAAATTCATATTCTTGAATAAATGATCTATGGTTGCAATATTAAAAATAACCAGTATTCAATATACGGTTCAATCATCAAAAAGTTTAAAAAATCCTAGTTTTTTCCCGTTAGTTATGTGTATTTGAAATTAAAATTACGAAATGTATGTCATTTATTAAATAACATATATATTTAGAGGTGAAAGAAAGATAGGTAATTTTTTCGGTTTCCGTAGCCTACTAAGCAAACATTTTTTTCGAAAACCGTTTGTTTTATCACAAAAATGCAAGAAACCAACATATTTGGATTTTTCTGTGGCCACCACTTTTAAAAAAATTGATCGTACACAAAATTTTGGTCCTTAACAGGAGTTACCCCCATTATTAACCCCTCTGGTGAATTAAACTTTACCCTTTTTAAGGCGAAAATTAAATATAACTGATACGAATGTGCAAATTTTCGTGAGATTTGAGGCAAAAATGTACCCAACTTACGATGGCTGCAGCTTGGAGGCGATTTTTTCAGTTTATAGGACCTTGGAAACAAGCTTCTAAAAAATTTGTACTGGAGTTTAAAACACGCTGTATCTATTCAATTTTAATATTACATAGAAGTTAAAACTGGTTACCACTGGTCGTACATTAAACACAATGTGACAATACGGTCAATCAACTGATAAAAATTGGTATCTAGATCAAAAGTGGCGAAAAATATTTACCTTATTTACAGAAATTATCCGATTTTTGGTTTGTATCTCGGCTAGAAGCAAGCGCTTTTAAAAACAAGGTAATAAATTTCAAAAATAATATTAGGGATCAATGTCTAAAAATCTAAATTATACAAAGAGTAGTTACCAGCTGGCATTCCGCGTAATTTCGTATATAGCATAGATAACCTACATTTAGATCCGCAGTGACAAAAAGCATTTTTCGGATTTTTACGACATAGCGCAGTAAACAAATGGATGGGTGGTCGAACATGCGCACTTAAAAGCCGTGGCAAAATACAAACACCGGCACCCCGTTCCCTCCGTCCGCGGTCTGACCGTGACGCTCATTAGCTACCGTATTTCGAACAGAAAACCAGGACGCCGTCAACAAATTCTTTCCGATAATGCGGATAGTCTGTTTGGCGCCAAGTGCGTTTACCCTTGCTTGCTTGCGCACAAACCGGTTTTTTCGCCCATGAAATATAACTTTTGTTTCGCGCAGGTACTAACATTAGCAATCCATCGAGATCAGTTTTTTGTTCTTGGATATTTACACTTGAAATCCGACTTGGCACGTTTTGCTTCATTGCAGAATTTTTAACGAAATCCATGAAAACAACAACCAAAACACTTAGCTCAAATTGTAGACTAACATTTTTTTTGTATTTTTGCTTACACCTAGTTAATAAATTATAAAAAGATATTTAAAAAAAAACAGTATTAACTGCAACAACAGCAAGCAAAAGTTGTCTCAGATAGTTCAACATTATTTCAACGAGGGCGCTTAAAACGTTGTCAGGTGGCTTAAGCTTAGTTCATAAGCTTGCGTGATGCGATTTGCAAGTCGCGAAACGTGTTCTGGTTGGTCAATTTCTAACGACTTTCGAATGTTTCGTTATAAATGGACCAATCAGAACACGATTCGCATTTCGCAAGCTTATGAACTAGGCTTTAATCTTAAATGCAAACACGGGTCGTAACTTTATAAAATTGAAAGTATTGTAGTTTTTACTTGGCTATTTCCACAAACCATTAGTAGTAATCTTAGGCTGATTTTTAAATAAAAATTATCGAGACGATCGGCTCGATCGACCTACTAATCTACTAAAAGCGCTACGCGTTCCCAAGGCCGAACCGCAATTTCCATATCGTTGTCAGTCCAGCCCGGGGCCACTTTTCTTTTATCGCGCTTTTTGGTGCGTAATCAGCTTATCAGATCGGAAACCCTTTTACATTTTGATCGCAGAAATTTAATGTTTACCAAAAGGAAATAGTGTTAACTGTAAAAGGTTAAAAGGGGTCCGCCTATTACATCTATAATACAGGGTGATTCAAAAATCGATCACGAAACTTAAGGGGGTGATTTTACTTGACAAAATAAGGGTAGAGCTTCATATACATTTTTTCAAAATGTCATTCGTTTTTGAGTTACAAGCCGTCAAACTTCAATTTTTATTTTGGTTTTTCGCCATATTGCATTTATTTTTTAACCAATCCAGTTGATATTTGGCACACAAATCGAGCTTTGCAGATTATAAAATATACATTATACCTTTTTTATTTTGACAGATTTCGCAAAGCTGGGGGCGCCCTTTATAGACAATAAAAACTTAAAAGTAGGGCACTCTTTATTAAAGTCGATAAACCTCACCGTTTAGGCACCAATAGACATAAAGGTTATCATCAATTTCAAGCAAATTACCTATATACATACAGGGTGTCCAGTAACTCAACAGACAAATTTAACCTCAACGATTCTACAACAAAAATAAGAAAAACACTTTATATGAACATATGTCCTAAACGTCTTAGTTTTTGAACTACGGTGTGTTAAATATTAAAAAAGTTTTTTTTTAATATTTAACAAACCGTAGTTCAAAACTAAGACGTTTAGGACATATGTTTATATAAAGTTTTTTTCTTATTTTCTGTTGTAGAATCGCCCCGTAAAGTTTGTCGGTTGAGTTACTGGACACCCTGTATGTATGTAGGTAATTTGATTGAAATTGATGAAAACTTTGATGTCTATTGGTGCCTAAACGGTGAGGTTTATCGACTTTAATAAAGAGTAACTTATTTTTAAGTTAAAAAGTTATAATGTAAATAAATTTTAAGTTTTAGGTAAAGTGCCCTCTGGCGGTATTTAAAAAAGTACTTTTTTCTTAAAATTTTAGAATCTGCAAAGCTTGATTTGTGTGCCAATTATCAACTGGATTGGTTAAAAAATAAATGCAATATGGCGAAAAAACCAAAATAAAAATTGAACTTTGACGGCTTGTAACTCGAAAACGAATGACATTTTGAAAAAATGTATATGAAGCACTACCCTTATTTTGTCAAGTAGAATCACCCCTTAAATTTCATGATCGATTTTTAAATCACCCTGTATAAATAAATAATAAAAAAATGTCCTCACCCAAAAAAAAACTGTTTTTTGTTGTTACTTGTTTTTGCTTATTACAAAGCTAAATTCGAATCCTGGTATTGACATTCCGATATTCCAATACTGCAAATCCGGGTATTTACAATCCAAAATCTCAAATACTGACAATAAAAGTATTCAATCGAATATTGAATAACAAACACACAGATGTATTCGAATTCCAGTCAAATGTACTCTGAATTTTTAAGGTGGTTAATTATTGACTCCCCTGTCCGTTTTACAGAAATAATGTAAGATAAAATTTTTCGAAGAGGCCAATATGACAAACCCTCGGGCCAAGCTTCAAATATTCACCCCTTAAGTTTCGTGATCGATTGTTGAATCACCCTGTATATAATAGTATATATTACATTTAAATGAATAAGTGAAGATTCGCTTATTAAAATTTTTTGAAACTTGGCATGAGGATTTGTTATATTGTTCTCTTTAAAAGTTATCTTACATTTTTTCTTTCTATAAAGTGTACAGGGAGCTAATAATTAACTCCCTTAGAATTTACATGGGATCTCCTATGTTTCGCTCGGCGACCCACCACCCGGTATGGTAAGGGCCCATGTCTTACTTTTCAGATTAAAAAAAATGGAAATCCAAGATAGGCGCCTGGCCATCATATTGTAAATGGTAAACAAATTACCCATAAAACTGCCTCGATCTATTACAATTTACAATATTCTTAACATAAATAGACCACAACTAGTCGCTAATTAACCGGATTGTCGACTTAGCAAACACCTAACAGTAAATGTAAACAAAACGCAATTTCCATTTTATTACATTACTCGATAGGCGCACTGCATTTTCTAAAACTTGTCGTCACAACAAAACTCAAGGTGAAATTCAAACGACACGCTAAAGCAAACATTTTTATATCAATATATATTTCACGTCCCTTGTTATATTTACTTTAAATATTTTTATTTGCTAAAGAATATAAAGATGTTCCCTAAATAAAATCGCGTTGACCAAAGTCGGTCTATATAGGGTCGCGACATTCGGCCATATTGCTTTGACGTGTTATAACGTCTCATCTCCCATTTTTCGGCCATGTTGTTCAGTGCCGGAGATATACAGTTTATTGTATTAGTAGAACAACCGTTTACACAACAGTTTTTAATTATTATTAAGTTGTAAATTCTTTTACTTTAAATAAAAAACATTTGGAATTACATCTTTCAACAAATATCACTTCCAAAACAATGCAAAATGCCAACTTTTCTCTGTAGAGTGCCCTTCCTTGCGTCCCCGACCTTGAACCGCCTAAAAGTTGAGGATGTGTCGCAACCTTATAAATATAAACTAACCTTGGCGTTGACAAGTTTTTGTGGTAGGGTCCGCGCGATTAGTAAAGAAGCCACCGACGCACTATGGTTTCTGGGAGCCTATTTTTGGCCATAATTAATAAATGCGTTCAATTAAAAACTTACAAGTAAAAATTGGTTTTTCCTAAACCAATAATAATAAATAATATAAAAAACTCAACTTTCACCTTAACACAATATACAAGGTGTTAATGAGAAAAAGAAAACCAATTTATTTGGATAATTTTTGATACTTTTTAAATATTTTGATTAAACTTTTTATTTAAGGGTTTTTTGACACGAACTATTAAAATTTAATAATGTTTTACTGTACTGTACTTTAAATTTCTATAAAAATATACAACTTTTTTGTGCCACTCTGTATGTACTTTCTAAGTAAACATATAACCTCTCTATGCTTTTTACACAAAAAAGGTATACTTTATAATAATGGCTCTGAGCAACCGTTTTTGAGATATTTTTTAAAAAGTCCGACATTAAACCATTCGTATATGATGTGGCAGTTGTAGTTTCGGTTGTACTAAACAATTTTAAGGCAAATATTTCGGAAACTGTTGCTTATAGCGATTCTTACAAAGTACACCTTATTCGTGTACAAAGTATAGGATACTAAATTGGTGTACTTAGATGGTACATACAGGGTAGCACAAAAAGCTTTCTACTTTCTAGAGAAATTCCAAGTAGTGTAGGTATCGCCCTCCTGTTTTTACAAAAAGGTTACAAATTTATTACCTATAAACACTCATCGAAATAAACTAAAATATATTTTTTCACTTTGATGCCCTATATTTTTGTTATTACCAACTTTTGGATATAGGTCTTTGGTTAGATCTTAATAATTTGGCAATAAATCTATGATTTCTCGGTAAATTATTAATTACCGGGCACCCTGTATACTACAATTGTATGAAATAGCACCATATCGAATATTATGGTATTGCGGCTTGTTTAAATTTGATTCTAAATCTAAAATAAGCTCCAACGCTTCTTCGACAGGGTATTTTAAGTTTCTTTTTCTAGGAAGCTTAGCATTTTTATTATTTTGGCTAGCTGGCCAAGACTTTCATCCACTTCCTTTAAAAGTGATGCTAAAATCGTGTGTGTCTTATTAGACAATTGCGTTGCTTTCCTTGGTTCTTTTCGATTTTTCCTGAAATGATAACCTGGGTCCACAAGGAGATGTTGACGGTGTAGATAAATCACATACAATAACAATCTGTTTTTCCAACAAAGCAAAATTTTTATTTTGAACATACCCCTTGTCTTGTGCTGCTTGGCACCATCTTTCTACAAAATTGGGGCAGAGGCGACAAATTTTTGTCAGATACCTGGTTCATTAGATGAGTTAATGTTTATTTCGATCTTTTGATTTAGGTAGTTAAATATTTTTAACAACTTTTTGTTTTTATCGCCTTCCTTAACAAAATAATGTGAAATATATTGCCGCCAAATGCACCTTTTTTTTTCTCAACCTTAAAATCTTATTCCACTGTAGTGTTATTTTCTATCCCGCAATAATTTTGAAGATTAAAGAAAACCTCATTTATACCATTCTAAATATTCAGCTCCAATGTTATTTTGTGTCCTGGCACTTCTAACTTCTAGTACCTACTTCTTTATTTTTTTCCTTCTTATGTTTCACTTTACAGGGGCCAACCAATTTTTCAGGAGTGGCCAACCTTTTTTCAGGGGTGAACCGGGTCACCCCTGCCTCCCTAACGGTGTCGCCACTGATTGGTAGTCTATTAAGTTAATAAAATAATTTACCTAAATAAATGATAAGTGATAAGGTAACAATAAAATAAAGAAATCACCCAAAATTATCATAGGATTTTATCTAATTTCATCTAAACCTGATTTTTATTTATATACATGATTATTAATAATAGCTCATTTGCTCTGTTTGTAAACAATGTTAGTAATTTTGAGAGAATGTGCGGTTTTAAAATGTACGAATGCATAATTACATATGAACAGGAAGGAAAAGTTATTATTAGATGTATCGGTGTAGGAAAGGTGTTTTACAGGATGTTTGTGTTGATTATGTCATATTATTCTATTGTCACTTTTTGGATTTATTTTCAGGAAGAAGGCACTAAATAGCTGTAAAGATATTAGATATAGAGTGCGTTTTTAAAACTTACAATGGCAATATTTTCTAAACCACGACAAATATCAAAAAATAAAAAATGCCGTTTCTATAAAACCCGGGGGAATATAAATGACGTATTTTTAAAACACTTTTATTAACCCCTTAAGCTGCACCCCCAATCATTTAAAAATTTTAAATGACAACAACCCTTATGTGGCACCTTTCTGGAAAGTTTATGAAAAATGCTTTTTGTTGGTTAATGGGATGATAAAAACACTTTTAAAACGTTTTTAGGGAGGTTCCTTTTGACGAGTCTACCACGAATATTCATACCGCCAAATATGGAAGCGGCGCTTTAACCCAACCTGTCAATTTTAACGTGTTTCGGGTGTCGGACAGGGCGAACGCTTCACTTTTTTTGTCGGACAAGTTTACCACAATGTTTTATATGCAATTTTTAAACATTGGGCCAAAGTCGTAGGGGTTACAGTCACTAACCCGCCCAGTCCGACACCCGAAACATGTCAAAACTGACAGGCTGGGTTAAAGCGCCGCGCCGCTTCCATATATGACGGTATCAATATTCGTGGTAGACTCGGCACAAGGAACCCTCCTATAAAGGTTTTAAAAGTGTTCTTATCAGGAAATCCATTTTATTACTGGCCCAGGCACTATAAGACGATGATGTCATGATGATGATGCCCAATTTTATTATGATATTTAATGTTTTGTGCCGCCTTAAGCTGAATTGCATTCAAAAATTATTAAAAATAAATTTGGATATATAGTAAAAGATTGATTATTTTAAAAAATGTATTTAAACTTAATTATGCTTTTGATAAGATTTTGTGATTTTCTTTTAATTTTTTATATTTTTTACAGATTGTGATCATGGCTCATGGGAAAGTGGTCTGTCCTACGAATGCAGATCTCTACTTTTCAAAGCATTGCACAACTTAATTGAGCGATGCCTTCTGTCAAGGTAAATATAATTTGCAAATTAAATAACACTTCGTCGTTCAATTACAATATCTTGTATTATATCTCTAAAAATAAGCCTCATGAGATCTTTAAGTTTTTTAAAAAACACATTTTATAATTGGCCTTCTTAAATAATACATAGAGTCCGCGCGTTTAGTAAAGAGGCCACCGACGTCATCATTTTCTGCGCAAAATCTCTTATTCCCTCATCCCGTATTTAAAATGATTTTTTTAAATCAAATATTTAAAATGCCTACTTCCTAGGTAACGATACGAAGCCCTCGACACCGCGATTGAAACATACATCGATTTTAGGCGAAGAACCAATTTTAAAACGGTATTTACCAATCGGTTATGTTGACGTTTAAACAATGTATCATACGTCAAAGTTGTCACCATTTAATACCGTGGTTATAATTGGTTGAACGCGTAAAATTGATGAGAGTTACAGAAGATTTCGCGTAGATATTGATGACGTCGGTGGCCTCTTTACTAAACGCGCGGACCCTACTTATGATTATTTTTCAAAGAGAGTTGAAAAAAATATAAAACATTTTTACTTCTACAAATAGACCATGTAATAGTACATTACATACTGAGGTGGAAAGTGTTTCATTACTGTCAAGATAAAAAAATGGTCATGAACCATTTCTCAAGACAGTAATGGAACTTTTCAAAGACAGTAATGGAACTTTTCAAAGACAGTAATGGAACTTTTCACCCAGGTTTGTATACTTTTTTCTTTACAACCATTTTTTTAATTGCTATTTAATTTATTTTTTAATCAAAAATGTGTCAACCCAACAAAAAGTGGTATTCTTTCCAGACATGATCAGTTTCACTTCCCTCAGTTCATTGACCTGCAAGTAATCATAATCAATTGGTCACATGACAGATGCCATTTGAAATATTAATAAACATTCAGAATGGTATCAGTTTCAGTTTTATCAGTTTGTTCACTGATATATCTTAAAAGAATACCACTAATAATTCTAAATTTTTTAAGTAATAACGCCGTCACACAGATGTCTAAAATATCAGACAAGGTATCATGTTGGCAAACTCTTGAATTTTGACGACTGTTGCTAGGTTTTATTTACTTTAGGCCCACGGGAGAAAAGTTAACTTTTCTTCCGTGAGCCGAAAGTAACAGTCAGAATATTAACAATTTAAACTTTTCAAAAGTCGGAAATGTCAACATTAGATCCAAGGTTGTAAATAAAACCTATTTATTTAATGTTTTGTAGGGATTTCATCCGCCTTGGCAAATGGTTTGTCCAGCCCTACGATTATCCAGCCCCACGTTTCGACCCTTCGGACCCGGACTCGCCCATGAACAATCCAGGCGCTCCCTCACCACCATACGATGCGTATACTGCACCTCCTACCGCTGGACATCTATCTTTTTCTTTCGCGTTTTTCGTGCACGGGGAAAGTTCGGTATGTGCCAGCGTGGACGTGAGGCAGCATCCTCCAGTTAGGAGGTTGATGAGATGGCATATGCAGGAGGCTCAAGCGAGTAGCGGAGGACTCAAAGGTATGTTTCTTTCTTTTACAATAAAGGTTAGTTTAAAATTATAGAAAATTGTTTAAAAATCACTATAACTTTCAATTTTAACAGTTATACAGTGACCAGCAAAAAATTTAGGTCACTGGATGCCGCTCTATTTCTTGTAATTTTTAGGAAATATTTTATATATAAGGTGTCCGCTGATTAATGGTACACAGAAAAATCACAGATTCCTTATGCAAAAATATTAAGATTTAATATTGTGATTCACAGTTTTTACAATTTCACAATGACCTAAATTTTTCACTACTCCATTTTTTGTTTTTTTTTTGTAATTTTAATCTTGTACCTGTTTTAGCTTCTTTATGTGGATCATACCTAATACCTTGTTTTTTTTTAGTTATTCTCGCTCCTTTTGGCCTCGCGGGAACGCTGACAGGTCAAAGTTTCAGAGCGCCCGAAACCACCGCAAAGTTTCTTGATGACTGGAGTCATTTTTACCCACTCGACAAGAGTTCTTCATTAACTGACAGTAGTGTTGTAGAAGTTATTGTTGGAGGCGTTAAAATGAGGTAGGACTGTTATCTATTTGATAACTAAAATAATAATAATAATAATGAAAAAAAAAATCAACTCAGTGGACCTGATTAACAGGTTAATTATTTCAGTAGTTCAAATCAATCATGGTACACCAGTACAGACTTTGAAAATTTTTTACCAGGCAGAGTAGTATAAATAAACACAAATTTTACATGGGAAGGAAACTTAAACTGGTAGCTTCACTTCATGTCCTTAACACAAATAAACAACTTTTTCTGTTAAATTCGTTGTATTAACTGAAATGTACATTTTTTTGATATTTGTTTGATACAATTTGGTGTATTAAGGTCTGGCCACACGTAACCGCAACAAGCCCGCAGTCGTGCGTCTCGCTGGTGAAATGTGGGGGATGCGGTGCCAAAGGTTTTGTTATTAATAAAATTGCAGTACTATGAGTCTGTTATACTATGCTTTAAATTACACCTGATCATAAAATGAATCTCACAAATATGGTAACGCAGTTTTACCTATACTACACTCGAAGTTTTGATGAAAAGAAACAGAGATAAATAGCAAAATCTGTTTTAATTAAACAAGGAGATACATAAAACAATAAACTCAGCTTGACAAAAATGTTTTTTTATGATTTTGAGGGCATAAAAGTGCTTTTGAATTGTTCCGATTTAATCGGCCCCACTTTCCTCTATCATTGTGAATCCGGGCTCGGTGCGGCCTTGGTGCGGTTATGTGTGGGCAGGCCTTTATTCCGCACTAGTTTATGTTTTTTACCTCACTAAATACCTTAAAAGAAAGGTCTGTTTACTTACTTCGATTTTAAAAATATAAAGGAATTTATTAACATCATCCAAATCTAATTATACCAATCACTTCGAGTAAATATAATTATTGCTTAGGATAATACGTTGAGATCAATCTTACATTTTAAAATTGTAGATATACAGGGTGATTGAAAAATCGATCACGAAACTTAAGGGGGTGATTCTAATTGACAAAATAAGGGTATATTAAAAAAAAGTTTTTTTTTTAATCTTCAGGGTTCAAAAACTAAGACGTTTAGGACATATGTTTATATGAAGTTTTTTCTTATTTTCTGTTGTAGAATCGCCCCGTAAAGTTTGTCGGTTGAGTTACTGGACACCCTGTATGTATGTAGGTAATTTGATTGAAATTGATGAAAACTTTGATGTCTATTGGTGCCCTCTGGCGGTATTTAAAAAAGTACTTTTGTCTTAAAATTTTAGAATCTGCAAAGTTCGATTTGTGTGCCAAATATTAACTGGATTGGTTAAAAAATAAATGCAATATGGCAAAAAAAACAAAATAAAAATTGAACTTTGACGGCTTTTAACTTGAAAGCGAATGACATTTTGAAAAAATTTATATAAAATTCTTTTGTCAAGTAGAATCACCCCCTTAAGTTTCGTGATCGATTTTTGAACCATCCTGTATAAGTAGTTTAAATTTGATTAAAATATCCTATGATGCAATTAAGAAAACTTTCGTTCTTCTGAGAAGTTTTGAAGAAAACTTTTTCTCTACTGATTTTAAAATTAACATTTTTCCCGTTTAGTTGTGTTTAATTTAAGGTCAATTCATAAACTGGTTGTAATAATTTCAGGTACCCTTCCTGTTATGTCTTGGTAACTGACTTAGATGACAATGCCAATCAGATGCTCAGCAACATTGGAAGTGTATCCAGCAATGCAACAATATCAAACGAGAGGTTTGTTTTAATTTTCAAACTATCACACACTTCAAATATATTCTAGTAGAACATGTGGAGAGCTTAAATGGTGTCCTCTTTGGTATTATTTTTAAAGTTATGAGAATATATGTGTCAAAATCAAAAAGTAAAAATCAGGGGCGACTGGTGATTTTTTTTCAGGTGAGGCAAATTTTGTAAGTGACTAATAATGCCATCATTTAACAAGCAGAAGTTTCACGTTATTGTAATACTTTTTTATATAGTATTTCTTGCACAGTTGAACCCACTGTTGATACAAAAAACAAATAGGCAATATTTGATTCTTACATTTTAACACTGTTTATATAAACTCAGCAAATTAATAGATTTCTTTTCACAGGCTTACCAAGACCAGTACATCAAATGGTTCCTGCTCGCCCATAACGGTACCAACACCACCACCATCACCGATACAAATTAACAGCAGGGTTCCGCAACCTGGACCGCATACCGTCTCGGTCGAAAACGTCAATTCGATGTGGCGGGAACAGTCAGCTGCCCAAATATTAGCTGAGCGGACGTGGCAACATTGCCTCTGTTTGACAGATAAGGGCAGTAAGGAAGACGGTAATTGGGATTTTGTCGAGCCTACGCGAAAAGCAAACTGTACTTGTTTAAAGTAAGTGAACAAAGATAAACAGTATTTGAAATTAATCCTTAAAATTATTAGATTTATACGGTTTTTATATTTAAAGTAGTCATTATACTAAGAGACAATGAAATCACTACTAAAACTTTTTTGTTTTCTTAAATGAAAACATGTAGCTTTAAATGTTTGTACTTATACAGGTTTTGCTCAAAGTTAAGTCATTAACAAATTTTCTTTAAGTAATTTTCACTCACGAAGGTGAGTGACGGGCAGACAATATTATATTTAAAATCGGCGTCTTAATGACACAATATTCCATTCTAAAATTTGAAACCAATATGTTTTCTTTCGAGAAAATAAAAAGATTGGTAGTGATTTTTTCGTCATTCATTATATCAAGTTTGGTGCGAACATAAGAAATTCCATGCTATTTGCATGCATGTCGTTTCCTATGTTCCCACAATAATTTAACTTCCAAAACATGTTCGCAAGTTTTGATGCTTTAATTTCTTATATTAAAAAGGCCTTCCCCCATCACTTATTTTTCCTTATTTGCTATTTTTTTTATTTTTTTTTATTATTTAATTCTGTTAATCCTAGGCCTAGAAAGTACCTTTCCTCTTCAAGCTCAAAATGGTCCCAATCGACATCCAGCTTAGGTTCGTGTATTCCGTCCTCGGGAAGTTCTCCACGACCGCAAAAACCGTCTAAAAATCGCGTTCCTTTTCACAGGAGGTCCCCCACGCCGAAGCTGGAGAGACCGCAAACGCCTCAAACTGTCGGCGGCGGCGGCGGTAATCAGCAGTCCCAGAGTCAAGACTCAAGGTTGGTCGAGAGAGACGCCTTTGCTCTGCAGAATGTGTTGTTGCCTTGATCTATCGATTAACCTTTGGGGTGACGGGGTTTTGGTAGAGTTTTGGTGCAGTTAAAATATGTTATTTTTAAAGGTAGATCTGAAACAAATAAGAACCGTTTTAAGGTAGTTACTACCGATACCACAAGAGTCAAATGAATGCTAAAGGTAATTTGACTACCGTGGTATTTATATTTGCCAACGCTGCGTAAAAACAATAGAAATCATACGCAAAAATCTACTGCACAAGCATCTTTAAACAAGTTATGTTTATTTACTGATATATTCTCTAAACCACCCTTATAATATCACCAAAAAACATATTTCATTAAAAAGGCAAAACAGTCACTTAAAGAAAATTCTAACAGATTTGTAAAACATGGAAAGTTTATGTTAAGCAACCTTTCAACTAACGTAAACATTGATACATCGGATTATTGTCGTCGAATTGTTCACTTAAAGATACTCGGAAAACATATGTTTTCTAATTATTACGGATATTTATTATAACTCATTGGATCTTGTATCAATTGTTTTTATGCCCCATACTATTATACCGTATTCGATAAACTTTTTCGGGCGCTTCATAGCCTTTTGGCGGCGTTGCCACATGTCAGTCACATTGCATATTTTTCTTAATTATTTATTAATTACTCCTATCACAAGCTCTAGAGGTCGGATTTTAATTAGCTAAAATGTTCAGAATGGCTTTTGAATTAAACTTGTATCAACGGAAGAAGTTGATACAAGTTTCATTGAAATGTGAACATCAGTTTTTGGTGAAGTAAAATAAAATCTGCGATTTCCCATAAGGATCAGTGTTAAAACCAATTATCTTATATTATTTCCAACTTTTTTCAGTTCTCTGTAGACCTTTGAAAGTTTAACTGGTTGATGCATTTATTATAAAGTACCAGTATGCTAAGTTTCATTATTCAACATTAATTCTTCCACCTGTAGTACTACCTTAAGTTATGTGCCACACTACCCCCTTTTTCTTCCATTATTATTTTTTCCCAAGATGGCGTCCATCTGCCATCTTGATTGTTGCAACTATCATTTTTACGTCAAAATGTAGTTTATATCCTCCTATTGGTCATACCCAAATTTTATAAGAAAAACATTAGGGGTACAAAACTTAACAGGGGGGCTATTTACGTCCACACTGTATAGGTTTGAATCTAGATATGAGACTGTGTTGCAACATTGTGTTTCTTATTTGGAATCACTAATATTTCTCTTTATCTGAGGGTCTTTCCAGTGACGAAAATTTTTGTGCGTCACGCTCCAGGGCTTGAAGCTCTTGAACTGCTCTAAAAAGTTAGTCGCTGGAAAGCATCCTTAGACAAGGAAAGAGAGATACTTTAAGAAATTTTATAATTTCGTTGTTTTTAACCTTTCTTGGCTTTATAATAATAATCTCTTGTTAATATCTAATTCCATTTTAAATAAATAATTTTAAAAAATCCATCCTTAATCATAAAAACACGTTTGAAGCACAAAAACCAAAAGAGGGGTTGGTGCATGAGGGGCAAGGGGAAAGAAAAACGGAGTAGCTCAGGTGCATAACACTTTCCGTCACTGGAACGCCATAAAGTAGAACGAAATGCTCCTGAGCTACTCGGGAGCGCTCTATTTGCGTCACTGGAACGCCACTCAGATCTTTATTATTTATCAACATGTTTTTATGTATTTTAACTACGCTAAAAGGTTTGAACTGTCCAAAAGGAAAATGAATACTCGCTCTCTAAACTCATATGAATGTGCTATTAATTTCATGTATCTAGCAAAGAACACTAACCCTAAAATTTTAACTGCTCCAAAACTTAAAGGGACCAAAAGTGGTAAAGGTTTCATATAATGTGTGGTTCTAGAACATTTTGTTATTGTATTGTCTCATGCTTAACAGGCTTTGGGAATAATCTCAGAAATCACGGTGCTACTTAACCAAGTTAGAAGACAGATACATTTAAACTTAGTGTTTTTATACCTAATCCAAAATCTTTAATCACAGGAAAGTGTTTGTGTGCTTCTAAATTAAAACTACAAACTCACCCACTCACTCACTCAGATTTGTGTACTCTCTGGAGTCTTATAACTGGCTTTCTTATATGCCATGCATTTCATGAATCAAATTCGTGATATCTGTTGATTTTGGGTACTTTAATTTTCTACCCAGCAGAGATAACTACCCGAAAATTTTAACTGCTCCAAAACTTAAAAAGTGGTAAAGGAGATAATGTGTGATTCTAAAACATTGTGTGTTATTGTATTGTCTTATGCTTCAAAGGCTTTGGGAATATTATCAGACATTACAGTGCTACTTAACCAACTTAGAAGACAGATACATTCAAAGTTACCTTTTTATACTCATATGTAAAGTAATGCCAAATATTTAATCACAGAAAAATCATGAATCGAATTTAGTTATTAATATTTTAGGACAAAAGGTCGCTAATATTGTCTGGATTATATTAAAAAATTGGAACAAGATAATTTATAAGAATATTTAATAATTGTAGTCACTGTCTTCTATTATGTCATTAATTTTGCTAAATCACTCATTTCTTTTTAAGCACGTGCGACAAATTAACCCTAACATTTCCTATAAGTTTTACACATTTAATACTGGAAAATTTCTAATAAACATTTATTTCAGGGTTAAGGTGAAAAATAATTCATATGCCTTTAAATTAATACACTGCCGTCTTAAATAAGTAGCCTTTAATTGTTTTTTCACAGCCTTTATCATATTTTCAGGACATGTTTGGGAGGTTCCTATACACCCCAAGGCGGCCCACCATCGTATCCCAGGACGCAGGAGAGCATGGCTGTTAATTCAGTGGGTAGTCCTGCGTCGGTAGCGCCCTCGCCTCTTCAAGGACTCCACTCTCAACCTGCATCCGTAAGTGATGTTTGTTTAACTCGCAGATGGTTAAGCTGCAGTAAAGTTAACGTAGAGATATTTGACGACATTTTTGAAACCGCAAACAGTTATATTATGGTAATCCTTTATACACAGGTTCCTCCAGCCGACGCAACGATGCCAACTCTATCTCCCAACCCACCTATTTCTGACCAGTCACCTTCGGTGGGCGGTGATAAATCTCATACTCCACCTGACAGCGTACGGTTACCGCCGAAAAGTGTGGAAAGCCCGACCAGTAGTCCTGCTGGAGGAAAATGTGATCAGGAGAGTAAAGTGGGCGACAGGAGGGCGGCCGAAGATCCTGAAAAGGCTAATGGAGGATTTCTGTTGTTAAAGAAGCCTATGTTGACAAGTAAAGGTAGGAGATTTGTTAAAGTATAGGCAAATAAAATTAAGCAACTCTGGCAACGTTGCAATTGCAATGCAGCGCCCTCACCGAAAACTTTTTAAACACTTTTGAGACATAATGACATTTGTTGAAGATAAATAAAGTTTTTAAATATTTCTTTTTAATTTATTGGATGAATTGTGCTTTTTAATCTAAATCGCGCATGCGGTTTGTTTTATAAGCAAGTTTAATTGAAAATAAAACCATTTTTTTTTTACAAAAATTTTAGAATATGAAGTAGCCTTAGGTGAAGAAGAACATACCCTAGATATGTTGTATGATTATTCAACTCAGGACGCCTGGCTCAACCATCCAGTTAAAAGATTTAAACCGGATGACAAGGAGAATAGGTTAAATAAGAAGGTGGACCTTTATACCATGTACCACCACAACGGCATAAGTCAGTGTAACGACATTAATAGTGTGAATATTGTTAAGCAGGAAATAAAGCAGGAACCGGGGTTAAATGTGAGTATACTAAGAAGATTTCAAAAATTTATCTTAAGTAGTTATTTTAATAGGACACTCACCGTAAATAGCCCTGTATAGCATTATTTTCATTTTATTACATGTTCATGGTAATTTTAGTCTGAAATTGAACCAACGAAACCCGCCCCGCAAACCCACCCTCATGGGGTGAAACGACCTGGTGACCCTTACGAATTCGAAGAAGACGGGAGCAATCCCAATTTGAAAATTGACGGCTTTACGAGGACGCCACCCATTAAAGAAGAGCCCAAAGATAAGAAAGATTTGTTTACCAGCGAGGGATTACAGCCTTCCTATAAGGATTTGGATCAAATTTTTGATAATTCTGATTATACCAGTAGTGATGAGGCAGTAAGTATTGTTTATGTTCACTAATATGTATTAAATTTTAATAGTCCTGAACTACCACTATAAGCATATAATCCATGTTTGACTTTACACTTTTTAACATGTATCTTGTTTCTTCGCTGCAGTGCTTTCCACAGATCCAGATACAGACACCCCCAGATTCCGCAGGAACCGCTGGTAACCATTTGCACCATGACGATACGCCAACGACCAAACGCCTGTCTTCCGGACACGGGCAGACCAACTTGGGCGGATGTCCCAATGTGGGCATGCCACCCGAACTGAGTAAGATGTTTCCGACGCCGCCTAGTTTGGAACACAACCCTATAGCATCTCCCTGCGGCCAGTTAGATTTGGCACAGCAGGATTATCCCGATCTAACGATAGTGAGAGTTAAGCAGGAGATTTATCCAATGATGGGAAGTCCGCAGGAAGAAAATATAGGTTAGTTTTATAACTTATGAAATGTTTATTTTTTTAAACTAAATAGTACATTTTTTTATTTTTTTTTATTTGAATGAAACTTTTGTGACTTTAACTGTCTTATATATTTTCAGAGGATTGGAGTTTCGTCTTTAAACCACCGGCAATCTGTAAAATGGTGGGCAGCAGTAAATATGCCCCTTTAAACAATCTACCGAGTCAGGTGCAACCGATTCAGCTGCCTAGTAACTGTGTCTACAAGCCGTCGTGGGTGCAGCTCATGGAGAATAGTAAAAACCATAGCCAACAAAATGTCAATAACAATAATACGAGTAACCTGAATAGTAACAGAAATCGAACGCCTACGCCTTCGGTGCCAAATAATCTGCATCAGAATACCGGCATATTTCCTCCTAGTCCTTTACATCCACCAGGTAAGATTAAATAGTTCTTAACTCTTTTTGATAATCGGTATTAATTTACTTTCTTTTTAGGTTTTAGGCCTCCACCTCCGCCTTACGAATTACCATCACCGGCTAATTCGACGACCTCATCGTACCTCAATAAAAACCTCAATTCGGTTGAGCCAGTACCGACACCTCAGCCCAACCAACGGACACCCGAAGCTAGTTCTTTAGTGCTAAACATTTTATTAACCGATACTGCCTTCAACATCTTTAGGGATCACAACTTTGATAGTTGTACGCTGTGCGTCTGTAATGCCGGTGACAAGGTAAATATAGTTGTTGATATTTTGTCATTCAAATAATTAAATTAAACTGTAACGCAAATCGCGATTGTGCGGAAATTGGTGTATTAAAGTAGTTCTTTTAGTTGTAGCTTTGTTAAATAATTGATAACTTTCTTTTAAGTTGATTCTACCTATTTAAGAAGCAATTTGTGACAATTATTAATTATTTTTATTTACAAGTAGTTTTTTTGCCAAAGTGGTACTTATTGTATTTTTTTGTTCTTGTTTTAGGTCGTTGGTAACATCCGAGGCGCTGACGCCGGTATTTATCTCTTAAACTCTCACAGTGACAAGGTCCACGCTAGCGCACAACCGACCAGTCCTTATCCAGGAATGGGGCAACCTCCACCTTACGGTGGTATGATGTCTCCTCAACAGCATCACGGGTCCATGGACGAAGATCACATAAGGTGTAGTTGCGGGTTTTCGGCCGTGGTTAACAGAAGGCTGGCCTATGGAAGTGGGCTGTTCTATGAGGATGAGTTAGAAATCACAGGTGAGTTTTAAGCTTTATTACCACTTAAAGTAAGATTTAATTGGTATCAAGTTAAAAATAATGTTCATTTGTATTTCACTTAACTCATATTATACTGGGTTAGTAAAAAGTACAGCAACTCATAAATATTTTTAAAACTGCTAAAGCTGCATTTACCAAATTTGGTATATGGAAGGTATCGGGCATAAAGAATTTAATAGTAATATTGACACCGTTGCCAGATTTCCATGTTTTGTGCTACACGTATCTTTTTCGTTTTTTTTTTTTTTTTAATGGAATTTCCCATTTATTTATATTTCAATAAATTGTGCAGGCTTAATTTAATAATTTTTTTTTTTTTAGATTAAACTTAAATAAGTCCACAAATTTTTGAAAATTCCATTTTTAATAGCTGCTAAGATATGACAACACCACATTTTGGGTAAAAAGTTTAGATGCGCTTACATATCTCTAAAACCAATTAAGCTGCATTTACAAATTTTGGTATTCAAGGGTTTCTGTTTAAGTAGAATTGAACAGTAAATACTGTCATTGTTGCCAGATTTTCCAGTTTTGCGCTACATGTAATATTTTTGATATTTTAAATGAAATGCCTAATTTATTTTAATTGCAATAAAAGAAGGTGCCCACTTTAGTAAGATTCCAAATTTTCAAAATTTGATCTTTACCAGTTACCGAGATATGACAACACCCCAATTCTATTAAAACTTGGCAACAATGCTGATTCACTGATCAATTAGGCATGCCAAAAAACCCCTAAATGCCAAATTTTGTAAACATAGCTTTAACGGTTTTAAAGATATTTAGACCATACATTACTTTTTGCTGAAAGTGTAGTGTATCATATCTTAACAACTAATAGAGACAGAATTTTAAAAATATAGAATCTTACTAAAAATAATCCGTCCAATTTATTGCAATAAGAATAAATGGGGCATGCCATTTAAATAACTGAAAAAATATGTGTAGCACAAAACTGGGAAATCTGACAACAGTGCTGACATCACTGTTTAATTCCACATGTCCAAAACACTTTCGATAACAAATTTGGTAAATGTAGCTTTTACAAACCTCTTTCTTTTAGGTATCGCCGAAGACCCAGGTGAACGCAAGAAACCATCTCTAGTCTCCTACCTTACTTCTCTTAACTGCCTCAAACCCGACTCTACCGTTGACCGCGATCAGCTCGACTCTTTACCTCATAATCTCCTCGAGCTGATCCGTGACCAACTCGTCTTTATACCGAGTACCGCGAACGTTCTCTGCAGGGCAGCGCGGTACGTGAGACAAGCGAAAGTTGGACTTTACTCGAATGCGGTACACTTTTTGGAGTACTCCGATGGCAATGAAGTTACTAGCATAGCATTGGAGCAGAGCAAAAACTTGTTAGAAAATTTGGGAATGTGCAAGGTATGTTTACGCCTATTTAAACAATGAATCATACACTTTTGGTAAAAAAACCGGACAAACAAAATTTTGTTCAATTTTAATCTTAAATAAGTTTTTGATTTTATGACCGATTTTAATTAACTTTTGGTCCAGTTGTAGCTCCTTTCATCAAGATTATTATTTAATATGGGGATTGCAAAATTTTTTATAGGATTCGGTTTTTTACAGGAAAGAACCAAATACCAGTGTATTAGATTTTGAAGCCCCATCTTTTCTTTTTTTTTTTTTTTAAATCGGTATCTTTAATCTAGAAGACAATACAAATTTGTATGCTTTTACTTCTATTAGAACTCGGGCTTCATCAGAAAGTTCCAAAATTTTTTTTTTTTTAGATGGAAAATGAAAAAACGTCAAAATCAAACCACTCCGTAGGAGTGCACAGGTGGCCTTTCTTAAGAGCGCCTGGACCTCAGTGCAATCAAGATATCGTTAGGGTTATGAAGTCGTTGCAACCACTGCTCCAAGACGCTATTCAAAAGAAATGTCAGACGAGGCTGTGGGAAGCGCCGTCAGCTGTCAAAGGTCCCTTAACATGGCGGCAGTTCCACAGGCTTGCTGGTCGAGGTAAGTTTATGCTTTTGTCGCGTAGAAATATTAATCATCTGCAACAGTTTTTATGATATGAATTTCATAAAAGAGGCAGCAAGGAAATCATTTTTATGATGGTTGTTATAGGTACTGATGACAGATGTGAACCCCAACCCATACCCTCAGTGATAGTAGGACATGACAAGGATTGGCTGTGTTTATCTCCTTATGCCCTACAACAATGGGAAAGTTTGTTGTTAGAACCATACTCTTACTCGAGAGATGTCGCCTATGTCGTTGTGGCGCCAGATAACGACGCCATTTTGCCTAGAATTAAAACATTCTTCAAGGTAAGACAATTGTGATGTCAGGGGTGTAAAGTTCTCGCCAGTGGAGAAGATGCCACGGCGTCACCACTTCTGTCTCACTTTTAATTATTCTCCTTTTTGTTGCTCGCACACGATGTAAACGACGCGTTTAGACAGCGATAGTTGATTGCCGTCTTTATTTGTATGACGCTTGTGGCATCTTTGTAACTGGTTTTTAGTCTACTGTGTGTGTTTTTTTTTTTTTGTAATATGATTTTGTGTTAATCAGACTTTTTTTGTGATTTTTAGGAATTATCAACGGCATACGAAATATGTAAACTGGGCAGGCATAGCCCTATTACCAAGGTGCTTAGGGACGGTATTCTAAGGGTGGGCAAGACGGCAAAGATGAAAATAGGAAATGAGCCGGTAGAAGAATGGTTTACGTTACTAGGGGACGGCGAAACAAGTGATATGCTCAAATTATATGCACAGGTGTGCAAACACCACTTAGCTCCCCATTTACAACAAGTACCGATGGACAAAACCCTATTAGATCCTCCTCCTGATAGTAATGAAAGACCTGCACCTAGTCCCATGCCACCACCGAGTACGCCCGATCCGAATAATAGCTCGCAGTCATCGTCGATGCCAGATAAAGCACCATCTACGCCTAAGAGCGACCAAGGTAAGTAGTACCAACTTAGTGATCGGCCGATACGATTTTTTTGCCGATACCGATGATCGGCCGATACCGATGTTTTAGTTGCCGATACCGATATAATATCGGTATCGGCACATTTTTAAAAAGCTTTAGCTATTCAATTTGAATTCATAAATACAAGTAAAAATTGTCAACAGAGACCACGCTGTAAAGCATTTTCAGTGAAATACTGACATCGCCGCAGACGTAATAAAAATGTTAAAACATAGTTTCTTACAAATAAATAAAATAGCTTGCCGATATTTATATCGGTATCAGCCGATCACAAGTACCAACAGTACAACTAACATGATTAATATACCATGTCTGTATAAGTTCATTGCTTAATTCACGGTTTTTATAGATGGTGATGGTTTGAAAGAAAACCCGGTATTCAGTAACAGCAACCTGGATACCAGCCATGATGATGACGAGAGAGAAGCGCCCTCTGTTGTAGTTTATCTTGTGGAACCGTTTACATTAGGTTCCGACCAGCCGGAACTGCAGCGTTTGGCGGTTCACGCGCTACTGAGATGCTTCCAAAGCGTTTTAGCTGCCGTACCTGAGAATATTAGGAGTAATATTAGTGTACAGGTAATAAAAATTAATTTTTACAAAAGTTTGAAGAAAAAACAGGGAAATTTGTGTTTTTTTCCCATCTTTTACACAGAAGTAATTAATTTAGCAAGTACAGGGTTTTCATATTTATTTTTTCACCTACTTTTAACTATAACCAAGAAGGATAGAAAAAAAGTCCTGTATAAAAGTTTCATACTTCTTCTTCATTTTGTCTACAACCAAATTAATTTTGATTTATTCAAATTCGTTATTGTCATTAATTTTCGATAATTTCTATTAAATTTATCTGCACTAATAAACTTTAAATGTGATTACATATGAATTAAAAGAAGTAATTGCGGAATTTATGGTTACTTGATCTTTTGATTTAGTTGATGTCGCGTTTACTATTACATTAAATAAATTCATAATAAAATAAAAATTATTTTTCTTTATTTCAGATAATTTCATTAGAAAGTATAGTAGAATTAAACAAAGCTAGAGACAGGATGAGACACAGTGACCACATGAGGGCTCTGGCTTTGAACATCTTTTCACAGTGCCGGAGACTTCTCGTTCATTCAAACAATGTCAAATCTCTTACTGGATTCGGTACTGCTGCCGCTTCCGATTTATTCATGAAGAACAAAGATGTAAGTATGAGGATATAGCAGTTTTGGAAACATGATTTGTTTATAAAGTAAAAAGATATCTAAAAAGGGATACTTGTAAAGTAATTTTTTAAAATTTTGTGACATTCTACGAAAGCTTATTCCTAGGAATCAAAGTACCGTGGATTTCAGGTTATTAGATCATTAGATTAACCCATATTTTTCCAAGTTCCATCAGCATTATGTGATTTTTATTAATAATTATTGTTTTCAATATTACTTTCTTGGACTTCCACTGTCTTTATTTTTAACTGATACACGACGTTTCGGATGGTAACTAATCACTACTTACTGCGCAGTAATCCTATGCAATACTAAAGAATCTCTACAGGAAGAGATAACTAACTTTACTAGGGATCTTAAACAAGATGGATACAATAAAAGATTTTATTTACAGGAAAAGAACAAGGCTCCATATAGACTTTTCACCCCGCCCTATATCCTGGCGCCCATGCGAGAAAAAGCAGAAGGTGCCGAGGCCTTCGGGAAAGGCACCCAAGACCAAGCTTCCGTCTTATACCTTTCCTACTGCCTTTCGGACGACCAGAGTTGGTTACTGGCCGTGTGCACCGACGAAAGAGGCGAAATATTCGAGACCATCACGATTAATATCGATATTCCGAACAGGAGTAGGCGGAAAAAGGCGTCGGCTAGGCGGATAGGATTGGAAAAGTTGATGACTTTCATATTGGGTGTTATGTCGCAGAGCGTTAGACCATGGCGGTTGGTAGTCGGAAGATTGGGAAGGATAGGTAAGAATAGTTATTTTTATGAGAAACTAAAATAGTAGCGGCTTTTATGTCTTAGTGTTTTTCAAGAATATACAGTGTTTCAGAATAAGATCGCGATCCTTAAGGTAATTGTCGTGGTATAGGAGTACCGTCAGACATCTCTATATTTTTGTGAACAAACTAAAGACATAATAGTACAAATACTCTTAAAATTTGAAGTTGATTGACCACTTTGAATCTAAGATAGATTTAATTAAAAATTGCATATTTACCATGGATGGTATACGCTATTTGTAGTTCTGGTTAGTCCTTTTCTTATTATTATTAAAAAAAACAACTGTCAGATATTTTCAAAAAACTAACAGTCTTTATATAATAATATTTCGAGTAAAAAAAAATAGTTGTTTTTTTTTATTATCTAATTATTAATAAAGGTCTAAAGTTCAACAATTTGTAAGAAAGTACACATACTAGTGTGTCAAACAGAAACAACTTGGCAATGCTGTAAGCGAATATAGATATTATTTATGTGGTAAAATCAAATAGATCATACCATAAAGTAAATACTTAACAACTGTATATCGATTCAGTCTCTAATATATCTGTTGGTAATACTTTGCCAGATCAATATTTTTAAAAATATGTAATAGAAGTCATGTATACATACATATGAATTTTGTATGAGTACCGTTTCAACGGGTAAAGTCTTGCATAAAAATTATGGACCACTTAGCTACAAGCTCGTATACTTTTGCAGCGCTCATATTCTAAATTTTCCTGACAATATTGTACCACGGGAAGTACCTTAAGAGAAATGTTTTATTCTTTGTTTAAACAATAGGGCTTACAGTATTTCAATTTACGGGCCCTATATTAAAATTATTACCCTGGTTATGATCATTACCCAATGTACGTTAAGGGTAATGTCTGTTTTGTAAGCATTACCTCCAAAACCATTGGAATATTATAGTGATCATGTTTCCCATAACTAATAAATTTCAGTTTTATTATTGGGAAACTAATTCGACATATTTAACATAGTACATGTCGCTCATTTGCTGCAACGGCGTCATAACTAAAAAGAACACACGATTTTTGAGATAATATCAAAAAGATAATGAATTTAAAATATATTATCAAATATATATGTTGGATTTCCAATGAGATGGCGGGGAAACGTCGCATAAGCAAAGCTACATTCTTATAAGAAATCCAGATTACGCCCCCTATCAGATACTTTTTGAACCCTATGACATTTGTTTGTCATATTTTGCTTGCAGTTTTAGCAGTGAGTATAAATATTTTTTTGATTTATAGAAAAAAGCAATAAAAAAAATTAAAAAAAATAATTCTTTACACCTTTTGTTAAGTGTTTTAATGTTTTGTACAAAGTCTCTTTTGTAGTGTCTGCCAGAAATGCAACTTTTATAAATTCGTAACAATACCGCCTCTTTTTATATACATTTTTTTCAATGTGCAATCAATACAGATTCATTGACTATACATATATTACAGCGTCATGCGCAGTTGTCATATCTTTATGATTAATAAAATATTTTAATTTATAATGTTTCTGTATTTGTTTCATCACAAGAATAAATATCTAAACAAAAACTGCATTTTCTATTAATTTATTTTTAGCTAATTGGTGGGTAAGTTATTTAATATTTGCTGTTTTTAAATGTGCTATACAAATAATTAACAAGTCATAAAATTATTGGAGCAAATGAGCAATATATGGATTTTTGTGTCTTTCTTATATTAAAAAATATAAAATATCATACATACAATACAACATCATAAGTATTAAACCAATATTTTATTTTTATTATCTCTTTACTTATACAACTTAATTAAAGTTGACAAAAATGCATTATTTATATTAATTATCCTTATTTGTTTAAAGGGCATGGCGAATTAAAAGGCTGGAGTTGGCTGCTTAACAAAAAGAACCTCCTGAAAGCTTCGACGCACCTCAAAGAACTTTGCAACCAATGCTCAATGATGTATCCCAGCGCCGTGCCTTGTATCCTATCTGCATGCCTCGTAAGTCTTGAGCCGGATTCGTGCTTAAGGCTGATGCCCGACCAATTTACACCCGACGAAAGGTTTAGCCAGGCCAGCGTAAATTCGCAGCTATCTACGCCGCAAGATGTGTCATGTACCCATATATTGGTGTTTCCTACCAGTGCTACAACTCAGTCATCTCAGACTGCCTTTCAGGTAAGAATATGATATTACCAACCTAATTTATTCTCACCCTATATAAACATATTTTATGTCGGTTTGACGTTACAATTCTTAATATTATTATTAAAGGAGATTTCTTTTTTTTTTAGGAATTACACACAGGCACCGATCTAGGGGATGATGAACTTTTCAAAGCTTTGGACGATGACATGCCAGATGGCATGGATAACGAATTTAATGACATTTTCAATTGGGATCAAATCGCCTGTCAATCGCCTCCAGGAAGCCCTCGAAGGGAAGATGCGGGTGGCAGCCCGGGAGGGGGCATCATTGGTGGCATGGAGGGAACCACTGGTGCCGCAGGTGGTGCGCCAAAAGGACAAGAACCTAGTGAAGAGGTACGTTTTTAATCAAAACAGACTCAGCTCAGTTTTTGTCGTATTTTATTTTTTTGAGCGTTGTCAATATGTTTTGTAAAACGATAAAAAAATATATATTTTTTCATTGTAGGTTGGTGTAGTTCTTCAGCAGCCACTGGCTCTTGGATATTTGGTGTCTACAGCCCCTACCGGAAGAATGCCCCGCTGGTTCTGGGCATCCTGTCCTCACCTAGAGGGCGTGTGTCCGGCTTTTCTTAAAAACGCACTGCACTTGCACAGTCCCAATATTCAACAAAGTAGCGACGACGTCTTTCAGCAGTCGGCGCAGGTCACTAGCCATCCGCTTGATTCTCAGTACACAACAGACGTTTTAAGGTAAGAAATAAACTTATATCTAGTCGTTATGTATTCTTTATTTTAAAATTTTTGATATTTTGAAACTGATGTAGTAAAAAGTCCGGAAAATGAAAATGCAACCAAGTTATATGCTTTATTTAACCTGAGATATTTATTACAGGTACGTTCTGGAAGGTTACAACGCCCTCTCGTGGCTTGCCCTGGACTCCAACACTAAGGACCGTCTCTCTTGTCTGCCCGTTCACATGCAGGTTTTAGTTCAGCTCTACCATACCGCTTCTGCCCTCTTGTAAAGCCCTGTGTAACTCGGCAGTCGCGATTAGACAATTATGTAAATTATTAAATGTTTATTTATCTTCAGAGTTTCTGCTTTCTGCATACTAAACACGAACATTAAATGCCGGCATGTTTGTTGTCCATATTTTATTATACATTTATGAGGGGTTTTTAGAATTTAATTGACTTGAAAATGGTTTGTTTATTTTTTGACGTACAAAAGTTTATTTTAATAATTGCGACCACTTTATTTTGTCCGTATGTGTTATTTTCTTATACAAACCCACAACAATATTATTAGATTAAATAATTTTAAGGATAAACACTATTCTTCCAAGCAAGCCAAACATTATTCCTGTAATGTTGAATTAGTGAGATTTTTAGTTTAAAAGAAGCCAGGTTATCAATTGCAAAAGCTCTATTTTGAAAACGAGTTATGCAGGCATTTACCACACAAGTCTGAGAATACAGACGCGGATTTCATTTATTGGTCTTTATATCAACCACTGACCTAACAGTTTTTTTTTTACGACATAGAAGAAAGGTAGATAGGTAAATAGGTAGGGTTTATAACTACTTATTTATCCATCTTCTACAACTAATGTCAAACTCAGCCAATTTGAATAACAATGTGACTTCAAATATAATAGATGTCACAGAGGAACTGATGATGCGAAATTTACTTTTGATATCTTCAGCCCTCCTAAAAAGATATATAAATATTGGACCGATCTTTTTTGTAAACCACTGATTATAATGACAAATAACTTTATTTATTATTCTAAAAAACCACTTTTTCTTTCCCAGAAAGTATTTTTGCAGCTTGATTTACTGTGCAATGAGTTTAAGGCACTCCGCACATGGGTCGGTCAAACAGCGACGAAACCGAGATTCGACGAGCTTTCGACAGTATGTACGCATATATTCGTGTTTGAAGTGGCGACAACCGTACAGAGAGCATACGTTTAATGGTCAATTTTTACTTTATTCTCAGCCAGTGAAATCATATTATGATTGGAAAGCGCCGATGTTCCCCGAAACCAACCGTTACAGGGCAAAAACTACCCTTTTGGATTATCCCACCGGGTCAAAGAGTGCCATAATGAACCCCTCTAAGACAAGTACACAAAAGCCTGAATCATACTAAACATTTAACAGACAAAAAATAAAATATTTTCATATCTGACAGGTTTACTTGTTTAGCTATTTCATTCCAAGCACTTTCTGTGTAATCTTTTTGCAAATATTCTTTTAAGGTATAATTATAAAGTACAGGACGTTTTTCAACCTCGTCCACAAATCTAATATTAAACAAATCCATCTTTAGTACAAAAATTTCTTGCCATCCAGACACAATCACAATATGAATCATACACTGTAAACAAAAATACAAAACGGTTCTGCTGTATTGCATTTATTTATTAAAGGGCGCGGATTGCTGAGATTGACCACGCTAATATGCCTACGTGCTGTCGATGCCTGTAAAAATCAGTTCTCGTCGATGTTTCACCGACCAATGTGCGAAGAGCCTAAGTGTATAGCCGGTGAAAGTTTTCCTCCGTTATTATTTTTCAAACATTACTATTGATTGGCTCCTCAAATGACAGTTCGATTCGGTCTGTCTCAAGAAGTAATGTCAGAGCGTTTGTATTCTTATATGTCTTTGTATCTAATTTAATAAAAGGCAAAATAATTTTAACTTGTGACACTCTAATGTATTAAGTGTTTTAGATAATCCTAAGTTCTAAAAAGATGCCAAGTTTTATGTGTTTTTTGTTATTTTAAATCTTGTTTTAATCGACGTGCAGAATAAAACGATTTATTAAAATACTCAGAGTGTTGTTGACATTGATATTCTAATAAAAATATTCTTGTACATAAAAAAATACTTTTAATAGTAATTTGTCCCTAGTGTTTTAATTGTACAAAGGAAAATTGTGATATTATAATAATTTTAGTCCGTATGAAACAATTTTTAAATAATATCGCCGAATATATAATATAACTATATATTTTTAAACTGCCAAGTAGTCACAGCGTTTTACGAAAGGTGTTAACAAATAGGTTAGTGATGTCTTAATGTTATGCTCCTAGGTTGATTGTTTTTTTGTTATTGTTTTAAAGTTTACGATTTTAACTTCAAGATCTACACTTCTTTAAGTACTAAAATCCTGTCGTTTTTATTTGACAATGACACATGCAAAAATAAAATGAAGAAAAACCCGTTGTAACTGACTTTTGGACCAAAAGGTATGTTGGTTCAATTGTCTTGGTCTTCGTCATTTTCAAATGAAAACGGACAGATAATAAGTGAACAAAATATTGTTGATCAAATGTTTTAAATATAGTTTTAAAAAGTTTAAAATAATAAAGCTAATTTAGTGCACAAAATATATTAAAAGATACAATAGTCCAACGACAAGCCCCTATATGATAAACTATCAGTTATCAGAACCAGATTTTTTTAGTTTTTTAATCGATTAAAATGTGTAAGTGAAATTGCAAAAAATGTTTGGTTCTTAGTTTTTAGATAATATTTCTTAAGTATTTTGAACAATTTCCATTACTCAATATTTTCATTTTCAAAAACTAATTTTTATACATTACAATCTTAAGCAATTTTTAAGATCACACCAAAATCTAGCTGGTCAAATCACAATGTATTATGACAGTTAAATTTTATGGTATTTACCAAATTTTTGTTATTTTTAAATGTCTTCTGAGTATATCAGTAATTTTACGGTAAAGCTCAGATTTCTCTTTCGAGCCCAAAAGGTCTTTCCCCCTTCTAATTAATACACTTTTTTATCCCAAATCTGACCCTCTCTGGCATATAGTTCTTATATGTGGTTAATGGCGTGCCTCATAACCCTCAGCATACTAGTAAACTCCCTGTATATTGAACCTAATTGGTCCGCTTTAAAATGTCGTGTCAATCCTTGGTTTACTATACGACTACCAAAGTCGGTCTATATAGGGTCGCGACATTCGGCCATATTGCTTTGACGTGTGATGACGTTAAATCTCCCATTTTTCGGCCATGTTGTTTAGTGCAGGAGATATACAGTTTATTGTATTATTAGAACAACCGTTTCCACAACAGTTTTTTATTATTATTAAGTTGTAAATTCTTTCACTTTAAATAAAAAACATTTAGAATTACATTTTTCAACAAATATCACTTTTAAAACAATGCAAAATGAAATGCGCAAATTCTAGACGCCACTGGATTGATCGTCGGCTTTGATTATTTTACCCAGTCTTGCCAACTTTTTTCCGGGGGTGCCCTTTCTTGCGTCCCCGACCTCGAACCGCAACCTATTCCCAGTATAAATATAAACTAACCTTGACTACTACCATATTTAATAAAAATCAAAACACTACCAATCTCAAGGCCCGACGTGACATTGACATATTTTGTTTATCTAGGATTTCAATCATTTGTGCTTTAACCCTTAGGTTAGACTTGACACGACATTGTAAAAGCGGCTCTTGTTCCTTAAAAATTTAAGCCTTTTTTAACAAAATATAATCTGAATCTAGTTTTCAACTTTTACTTACACATTTTATTGGCTATAGCAAAAGACTAGCTTATGTTACAAATTTTCCAATAAATATTTAAAAATATTTCAAACACCCTACGAAAGTTGGACAATATGTAGAGTAATTTATTTCGTTTTTGGTTTAACTGGCGATTTATAAAACTTGACGTTTGGTTGGCGTTGCTCTTTCGTTGCAGTTGACGCTACCACCGCCGTTGCGGTTCGCAAATGTTCATTATTTTTGGCATATAGCAAACGACCAATGACAAAAATTTAAAAAATCTTTGTCAAGTCAAGCAACAACTGAAGTGCCAGCAAACTGCAGCGGGAACGAAACGCCAAGTTTATAAATTAGGCTTAAATGTAAATAAGACATAAACAAAAATGATAACTATAGACTGAATAAGGGCAAAAACAAACTGTATCAAAAGTTTTTTTTTAAATAATTACCGATCTGTACTTATATGAATTACTAAAGCTTACCACATATCCATCCTTTTGGATTTCTTAATATTTTTAATTTATAGCAAAACAAGACAAAAACGGAGTAACTCTTGACCAGCAATATATTTAAAACGTCGGCATAAATGTAAAAGTCACTAAGTATGTACGTTTTGTCTAAAAATTACTTAAATATATTTATATAACTTGTAAACTTTAGTAAAATATTTAACTTGAAAAGGTCGATTTTTCTTTTCTTTTTCATCACACATTTTATATAAAATTACCTAAACCATAAAATGTTATTTAGTGAGTTTTACCTTTAAACTGACGAAATAAAGTGGTGTTCTGGGGTCTTGCCAAAGAGTTTGAGGGTTCTATATGGAAAACACCAATATTAATAAAGTAATTTGTATATAATAATATTTAATATTAAATCAAAAATACGTTTGCGCAAAGTATGTTTAAACAGTTTGTATATTTGACTATAACAAGCTTTTTAAAAGATAATTTACAAAAAGATAATTGTAACTAACTTTTAGCTTTCACTAAACAAAAACCAAGTACGTTGTTAGAAATTAAAAAACAACATTTACTATGTTTATATCGAATAACTGAAGCTGGCTTGAAAACAAAGCGGCTTTGAAACGATTTCCAAGTCTACGTGTTTATTTCGGTGGCTTGAAAGTCTAATGAAAATCGAGGTCAAGCACATTTCAGGCCATCGTGGTACGCATGCGGCAGTTTTGCATCCAACTTCACAGTAGACATCAAATGAAAAACAAACCTCACTTTTTAATTCGTCCCGTTTTGTGTGCTGTTGTTGGTTTGAGCGTGTTTTATTATTTTTTCACCTGTTTTTTTATAAAAAAGTCAAAATTATATATGAAATTAACACTGATGACGTTCGAGGAGGCATTCATCTGAAGTTAGGCAGTTATGAAGCCCGCTTGAATCGTTTATATCGTGTTTCTAATCGGCTTCAGTAAAGTCAACCCTACTTATTTTCAGGCTTGACTTGCGATTCAAGTCACTTTCAAGCCCGTTTATATCGCTTTAACTATTCGTTGTAAACGTAGTGATTGGTTAAATTTCATTAAAGAGCGTGAAGGTAAAAAACTAACAAATAATTTATTATAATCAAATATACTAAGTGTTTGTTTTGGCATAACGTTACTTAGGACTATTGTAGTGAAAAATGTGTACTTTAAACTATTTCATAACTAAGAAACACATCTATAAATGTTAAAAAAGTTAGTTTTTCTCATTTTGAGAATGTAAATTAAAAGTGAAAATTTTAACTGGGGCCAAGACTTTAAACGTATCTTATTAGGATTGCCTCAGAGGTGTTAACAATGCAGCTAAGTGTTGTGAATAACAGGTTGCATAAGTTTTCTGTTACCTTTTTAGTTGTAAAAGGAGTTCTCGTATAACAGTATGTTTAATTTTCTGAAGCAGAACTGGAAGATCTGGGATGTAGCCTTGTGCTTTTTGAATAGCTGTAGATCTTAAAACATTATTTTGATTTTGATTCTCTACTCTTATTGCAGAATTTAATGGTATGCAGATTAGGGTGGGTTAGAAAAGTCAACTATTTTTATTTTGACTTCTGACACTGAAAAATTTTAATAGCAGGATCGGCCTCATTGCAGTTTTGCATATTTTTCTAAGATCTATATAAAAAACATTTATTAACTATACAGCAAAACTTTAAAAGAGTTTTTTTGTAGAAAATTAAACGCGCTACAAAAAGGGTCTCTAATGATTTTTTGATAAATCTAACCATTAAAAAGATATTTAAGGTCAAAGATTAAAGAATTATGGAGAAAAATAACTTTTTTGTTTTGAATTTTGTTACTTGCTGAAAAATAATTATTGACAATTGAGTTTCTACTATTTCTATCAGAAATCAAACACTCTACAAAAAGGTCCATTATACTTTTTTGACAAATCTAACCATTAATAAGATACTTAAGGTCAAAGATTAAAGAATTTTGAAGAAAAATAACTTTTATTTTGAATTTTATTAAAAAATAGAAAATATATAATGACAATTGAATTTCTACCGTTTCTATCTATCTACAAATAGGTCTCTTACACTTTTTAAGTAAGTTACAAAATTCAAAACAAAAAGCTATTTTTCTCAAAATTCTTCAATCTGTTTGACCTTTTAATATCTTTGTAATGGTTGGATTTATTTAATTTTCTACAAAAAAATCTCCTAGAGTTTTTGATATACTTTAGTTTGTGTGTTTACATTTTCTGAATATAAAAGGAATTAACTTAAATTCTTTTAAGAGTGTTCATATTGTGTTAATTACTTTATACAAAATGCACAGGTGTTTATAACAAACCAGCTTTCACAATAAAATTGATCTCAGGAAGTCATAGGGCTACATGTCTGATCTTCTTATTGAAGTATGTTTATGAGGAAAAGAAAATATTTATGAAGAAAATTTTATTATAAGTGTAAATATTCATTTACTGTTAAAATAATCAAATGTTAATCAATATTCTAAACAACTAGTAAAGATCTCTTTAATAACATTTGTTAAGTGAATGTTTTGCTATTTGGGATAGGTTGGGAGGGCAATAATAACGTACTAGTGGGGTGCCGTTGGGGTTACTTCTCGGTATACAATTGCTTTAAATGTAGTTATATGAAACCTTTTGAATGGTGTTTTATATATAAAATACTACAAAGTTTAATTTTAAAGAAACAGTATGGTTCATTAGCAGTGCCGGATTAAGACTACCTGATGCCCCTAGGAAATCCTGTCCTGTGGTGCCCCTACCCATGATACGTTTAAAACTTTTGAGGACCAAAAAGTGGGTCCTCACTTTCTTAAAACATTTAAGTAACTTTACGTTTTAGTTTTTGAAGAGCAAAAAAAAAGGTCATCACCTTTTTAAAACGCAAACTAATTTCACTTTGCGTTTACACGTCATTGTATTTTATCTTTTTTTTCTAATTTTATGATGGGTGCCCCACAGTGTGATGCCCTAAGCAATTGCTTAATTTGCTTATACGTTAATCCGTAACTGTTCATTAAGTGTGTAGGAAACTAACTATTATTTTTCAGAAATTTTTATTGTATATAAAAGTTGCGGTCTCAAGCTATAGCAGTAGTGAGTTTTGTTGAAAGTCTTATAAACTATAGAAAAGTAAAGTACCCTTATTTCAAAAAATATAAAAATACCATTTAGAATTAAAAGTAATGTCCATATACCAATACTCTCAGATTTATCGCTAATCCTTTTAAAAATTAGTGCTAAAATTTGTGCCTTTTAACACATTTTTTTACCAATATTAAAAACCATATTTTCACTAAAGGTGATATCTGCACATTGGCGATATTAACACTTAATAACGTAATAAAGCCTTTTTTAAGTTATTGTCGATATTTTACAGGGTGCGACTATTAAATTGTACGCCATGTTAAAAATTTGTTATTTTTAATGGTTTCTTAAGGCCTGATGTACATAATAAATAATAAACTTTTCTCCCAATTTTTAAAAGTGTTATTGGATCAGGGCCTGAAGAAAAGAAGAGTATTGGTATTTGTGCGTAACTTCTGATTCTAAATAACATTTCTATGTAACATTTTATATTTTTGAAATAAGCCTAGTTTACTCCTATCTAGGTTTCCAATTTTTGACATACCTTGTATATCCTTGGAATTTTAACAAAACTAACTACTTTTAATACAGGGTGTCCCACCGGAAACTGCTGCGATCGATTTTCGAAAAATACGCTCTGGAAAATTTTAAAATTTTGCTAACAGTATAGTCAGTGGGGGACATAGAACTAAACTATTTTGACAGCTCTACCACTTTCGGTTATACCGGAAGTTAATGTTAACTTCCTTATTTTAAATGGAACACCCCATATATTAATTATTTTTTAGATTCGGCGTAAAATTATAAACATAATTTATTTTTAATGTTCTATACCTAAGTCCAACCGTTTTTGACTTATTTTAAATTTTATGTCAAAAATGACGTTTGCAAGCCAGTACATAACCATCAATTTCTTCTAAACAAAAGCCCTTAATATGAGTTGGGGTTGGGTCCTTGTAAAGAAAGAACTTCTTTAGTTGACTGTATCAATATTTTACAATTAATAAATACAGAGTGGTTAAAAATAAAGGTTGAAAATCATCACGACAAAAACCTTAAAAGTATTTTTTTTTAAATGGAAACCCCTATCTTTTATTACCTTATCCTATTAGGGTAAGTTTTTATAAGGAGGGCTATTTCAAAAATTTTAGTTTTCGAAATATTAACGATTTAATATTTATCTTTTCTAACTAACAATGCATTTGAGTACCGGTAGGTACGGGGTAGTTGGCTGTGATGCCGCATTTTGTGGTCAAGGCCAACTAGAAGCAAAACCAAGCCGTATTTAAAACCATTGTTAGAATAGATAAATATTAAATTGTTAATATTTCAGAAAACTGTAAATTTTTAAAATAGACATCTTTATACAAACTTATCGCTATTTTTGATGCTTAATAGAATGAGGTAAAAAAGATAATTAATAAAGATCCATTTAAAAAAATGACTTTTAAGGTTTTTGTCATAATAATTTTTAACGATTATTTTTGACCACTCTGTATTTATTAATTGTGAAAATATCAATACAGTCTGATAAAGTAGTTCTTTCTTTATGAGAAACCCAACCCCAACTTACATTAAAGACTTTTGTTCAGAGGAAATTGATGGATATGTTATGGGTTTCAAACGTCATTTTTGACATAAAATTTAAAATAAGTCAAAAACGGTACTTAGGTATAGAACATTATACATAAATTATGTTTAGAATTTTAAACAGATTCTCAAAAATAAATAATATATAGGGTGTTCCATTTAAAATAAGGAAATTAAGATTAACTTCCGGTATAACCGGAAGTGGTACAGCTGTCAAAATGGTTTAGTTCTATGTCCACCACTGATTATATTGTTAGCACAATTTTAAAATTTTCCAAAGCGTACTTTTGAGAAATCGATCGCAGCAGTTCCCGGTGGAAACCCTGTATAGCTTGGGACCACGCTTTAACTTTTATATAGGTTAAATTTTTCTGAAAATTTTGCAAATAAAAGTGTTTCAGTTTGTTTTAGACTTAATGAACCAAACTGTATATTTAAAATTAAAAAAAAAGGAATTTTAATGGGTAAACTTTTTAATATATACCATTCAAAATACAATCCAATAGATTTTATACCAATTTATTTAAAGTAATTGGATTCGGAGGTTTTAATGTTTTAGAGGCTAACAGCACTACACTATACTTAGTTATTTTTATTTATTTTTTTAAATTTCAAAATCACTGTGATTTTGTTTTATCCTTGACATTTTAGCAAAATTAAATGTTTTGTGTTTATTATTTTAACGGGCAGTATTGTGTGTATAAAAATAAGAAGATCCAAACTAATCTCTGTCTTTCTTACGTCTGTATCATATTCTTCCTTGTGTAATTTTTCGTAAAAATTACTTACCTTTGTTTATATAATTTATATACTTATTTAAAGTTACGTACATATATATTTTTATTAAGTAGGCAGGTTTTCGGACTGTTTTAAATAAGTTCCAAGAGACATTAGGAACGTTAATTTGTAAATAATAGAGTTACTGTTGTAAGAATATGTCAATTTTAGGGAATTGGGGAATTAAAATAGTTAAATAAATTGTAAATATTTTATTGACATTAGTTAAATTAGTGAAATACACATGAAATGTTAATAACTTTATAAATAATTATATACATATTAATTAGGTATTATTAATAAACCGCTCTATGAGTATAAAATTATCCTGGTTTTATTATTGTTGTATTTTTCCCTGGTAGTGAAGTGAACAGAGTCTTTTTTATTTTTGGACAATCCACGAAGGCTGAAAGCCTAAATACCAACGTACCGTGGGTGTCTTAAGCAAGGTAAGAGGAAGTTTGTTAACACGGGACTTAAAAACTTGAAGATTTGGGGGAGAAGGAAAGACCTCCGCTGGCAGTAGGTTCCACAGTCTAGAAACTCTAGGGATAAAAACATGAACGAAATGGGAAGTTCGGGGCCTATCCAGTTGGACCGTATAGGGATGCATACGTGCGGCACCACGAGTTTCTCTGTTGGAAGCTGCAAGAGAAGGGACTTTACTGGATAATTCGTCGGAGCAGAAGCCGTAAAAGTATCTATAAAAGAGCGATAGATCTCCCACAGCTCGAAGATGGGCAAGAGAAGGAAGTCTTTGAGTAAGTACGCAAGTCTCATTAATGGGACGAACAGCTCGTCTTTGAATGGAATAAGAATGCTGAAGGTTGTAGGGGATGCCATTCCCCAGACATGAGAACAATATTCCAGGAAGCTCGAATTTGGGACACATACAAAGTGTATAAATTGGAAGGAGAAAAAATACTTTTGGCTCGGGAAAGAAATCCAAGCTTTTTGAAGCCGTGGTGGCTATAGATACAATGTGTTTATGCCAGTTAAGGTTATTCTCAAATGTGACTCCCACAAGGTTGAATGTGCCCCAGGTCTGCAAAACCTGACCACTCATAAGCAAAGGGTGAGTGTTTAATAATTTTTTCGCGACAAGGAACATGATTGTGTTTTGGATGCATTAAATTGAACGAGATTTTTGGCGCCCCAATCCAATATCAAATTGCGATCCTGTAAAGAGATATCCGCATCGCCCTGCGACTACTCTACTAACTATAAATTGAGAAAAACACCTGAATAAAAATCTATTTGATTGGTTTAAAAAGTCAGTAACCCTAGTTACTACAATAACAAATGTATTTTATTGGTTTAAAACTACAGTAACCGGAGTTACTTTCTTTCGTTATCAATTTATAGTGGCCAAAGTATAGACTAATGTTTTTATCTCTGACGCATCGAAAGCTGAAATTACAAAATTTTCTAATATGTCAAGAGTTGTCATCTTTAAAAATTTTAGTTTTGTCAAAGGTTTTGTGTCGTGTTTTCGCTTTTATCCAATTTATCGATATTAGAGGCGGCATTTTCGTTTTGTGCGAACAGTTTACTTGAGAGAAAAAAGGTACTAGGTATCAGAGTTGGGTCGTATTCGAATACTCAGTATTCTGAATAATATTCAGAATACATTCGTGGTATTCGGTATTCGGCAGAATACTTTTTGATTAGTATTTGGGATTCTGTATTCGAATATTTTTAAAGTATTCGACGAATACTTTTTTGAGTATTCGAATACCGGCGTTTTTAGTATTCGACTACCAAAATTGGGTAATTTTCTAGAAACCTGCGGCAACTCCAATTTTAACCAAATTTGGTGTACGGGGTTTTGGGATCGCTTATCACGAATCTGAAAGATTTTTTGGCGGAAACGTTTTGTTCTCGAGATATTCATCATCAAAGTTCAAATTTGAACTAAGCTTATTTTCACTATATTCCCCTTCTTTTTGCTGACAATTCTTGATTTAAAGCTAAAGTGTCACAAAATATTTGACTTTCACCTTTTAAAACCCCGTTTTTCTACGTTTTTCTTTTTCATTATTTTTGCATTAAATTGCGTGGCTATTCTTTGATAATGCGGCAACCATACATACACATAGGGCTTCATGGCACACTGGGATTGAAATGATTCAAGGTACAGCTATGCAATTTAATGCAAAAATAATGTAAAATACGTAAAAACGGGGTTTTAAATGGTGAAAATCAAATATTGTTTGCCACTTTAACTTAAAATCAAGAATTGTGTGCAAAAAGAAGGGGGAATATTGTGAAAATAGGATTAGTTTAAATTTTAAGTTTGATGATGAATATCTCAAGAACAAAACGTTTTCGCAAAAATTCTTTCAGATTCGTGATCAGCGCCCCAAAAACCCCTGTATACCAAATTTCGTCAAAATCGGAGTTGCCGCAGGTTTCTAGAAAATTACCAATAATAATAATAATAATAATAATAAACGTCAGCTTGTCCGGTGCATGCTGTCAATAGCTACATCCATCGGCATAATGACGCTCTTCGGGTACTTTACTATCACCTGAGGCATTACTACGGCATCGATAAAACAGCAATACTGTCGTTTGCTCCCGGAGACATTGAAGCAGTAGTGGAAAATGACAACTGTCGCATATACTGGAACTACGCGTTCCCAACCACGCATCAAATTCAAGCAAATAAACCCAACATTGTTCTCCTTGATAAGACAAACCACACCAGGTATGTAATAGAGTTCTCCGCCCCAGCGGAAACTAACATCGATATAAAAGAACGAGAGAAACGAGCCAAATATCAAGATCTTCTTGGCGAACTTCGAAGGCTCTATCCGGAGTATACCGTGCGATTGGTTGTCCTGATAATTGGCGTTTTGGGAGGCATGAAGAATAACATATTAAGGGAAACGAGGTACATCCCAGCATGTCAAAATACACCCAAACAATTGGTGATGAAGATGCAGAAATCTGTTGTCCTTGGATCCCTTCGTCTACTGAGGCAAATGAATTTGGCCGAAGATCACTGACCGAGCGGACGCGAGGAGTGGTCGTGGAGCCATGGGATACGTTGTGTTGGATCTTTTATAATAATAATAATAATAATAATAAACTAAAAAGAGAAAAATAAACAATAAAAAAAATCAACGACTTTAAAATAAAGTAACTCAAAATTTAAAAATAATGATTAGAAAAACCCAAAAGCATTAAGTCAGGTAATAACATTTGGTACTAAAGTATAAAAACGTGTTTGTTTAGTTGTTAACATTTAATACCATAGCGCACATGTTATTACCCGACTTCATGCTTTTAGTTTTTTCTTATCATTATTTTTAAATTTTTAGTTACTTTATTTATTTTAAAGTCTTTTTAGTTTTTTTTTTTATGTTAATATTTAGACCATTTAGCTATTGAACGCCAAGTTTTCGAATATACATCTACCTTATGCGGTTTTCCAGGCTTAATAAAACCATAATTTATATCTTCCGTTTGCCAATAACTTAATCTAGTGCAAAACATACGACAGGGGAAGGAGAAGCCAATATTATAGGCCATAATTTTTTAGGTTAAAAACAAAACTCTATACAGTATTAATTAAAACTAATTAAGTTTCTTATTTTGTTTATATGACACACTTTTAAAAATATATACACCTTATGTTAGCAAATGTTTATTACAATTTTCAAAATATATTCATTCTAATATAAACTAATATATTACACCTACATTATTCAAGAGCACTAGTTATTAGTTACTGCAGTTAAATTATTTTACTGACGTAAACAGCCAAGGTATGTCATGTTAGTTATTGAGAAAAACTTGAATATTCTTTGTGATTTATTAAAAGAATAGCAGCAAGTTTACCAAAATGGTTTGGTAACAAAATTATCAAGGCTTTAAAATAATTAACAAAAAACTTTTTCATATGCTACAAAACAATTTTCTACTTTTTTAAAACTGAGCCGGAGCTAACAATTTTCTACTTTTCTTTTAACACTGAGCTGGGACTATGTTGTAGTTTATGTCTGGTCACTGTATTTACTTTATTTAATAGCAACGTCATGTTTCATAGTATTTGAGATCAAAATATTTAGTATTAAAATTAAAATATCTTGCATTTAACTGATTAAAAAAAAAAGTATAAGGTTTTTATATCTTTGGGCAAAATGCCAAACTACATGCTATATCAAAAGAGCTCATAATACCTTGTAATATAAGATTTGCATGTATCCAAATAAATAAATTTAAGCCTAAAAACTAATTAAATTTTCTACTGCGTTGTCCGATTTTTCTCGGTGCTGTCGTTTCCAAATGTTAAAGTCTTGTAATATGGGCCTTCCATATGAATTATGTAGCTCTCGAAAGGTTATGCTCACTTTAGGTGCTGCTGTAGATGTCCCATCTGGGTCTGGAAGTTTATTTACTTCATCTGATCTACCTAAAAAATTGTTATAAAAATATTAGGTTAAGTCAAAAATTATTCTACAATAAAAAAATGTAGATTAAGTTCTTCTACTTAAGCCTCTACAATTTTTTTTTCCTATTTTAATGAGATTAGATGAAGCTGTATACTCAAATTGAGACCACAGAAGACTGTGATATATTGCAAGAAAGTTTAAGTGCTGTGCAGGCATGGTGTAGGAATAATTGCCTTCTTCTTAATGCTGGAAAGTGCTCAGTTATGACTTTCACTAAGAAGATTAATGCTGCTTATTACAATTATTATATTGGTGAAACTAAATTGACCAGAGTAAGTAATACAAGAGACTTGGGGGTTGTATTAGATTCGAAATTGTTTTGATTTGCATGTTAATAAGATTGTCTCAGAATCTTTACAAATGTTGGGCTTAATTTTCAGAAATTGTCAATCTTTTAATGATATTGATGCTTTAAAAAGACTTTATTTTTCATTGGTTAGAACAAAACTTGAATATGCATCGTTAGTTTGGTCACCATATTATGATAAATATGTGAGAGCAGTGGAACGAGTCCAAAGAAAGTTTTTAAAATATTTGGTTTTAAAAGAAGAAGGCACTTACCCTCAGAGGGGAATAGATGATTGGCTTTTGCGACGAAGATACAGTATGGAAAGTTTAGAGAAAAGAAGAAATCTTCATAGCACGGTATTTTTATATAAGTTAATTAATGGGGCCATCGTCTGTTCATCTCTGTTAGGTGAAATTAATTTCGCGATCCCGGGGATTGCAAGTAGGAACAGTAGATATTTTTATTTGCCATCGCCCAGTACTAATGCATTGTATATGTCACCAATTCAAAGAATGTGCTCCTTATACAATGGCATTGCATATTACTGTGATTTTTCCATGAATTATAGAGTGTTTGTTCAAGTATGCATAGAACATCTTTAGGTATGAGATTTTAGTCTTAAAGTTATATTAAGCTCTCTTTTGCTTTGAAATTATTTTCTGTATTGTATTATTTAATTTTATATAGTTTATATTATAGTTATATTTGTAGCCCTGTTAATGGTTGCCTGTTGGGCTTGTAATAAATAAATAAATAAATAAATTAAAAAAATAAATGTTAAGAAAAATTTATAATTTTTTAGCACCTATAAAGGTCAAGGCACACTAGGCGCTCAGGTCTCGGTATGCTCACCGACTGGTCTAATATACATGCTTTTTAAATAAATGACCTTGAAGAACATTTAAATTTATTTTATTTATTTATTTGTTCTACAGTTGCTACAATAACTAACCATTTACAGAACAACACATAATATGATATTATGCAAACCCAACCTAAGAAAAAAAAATCAAATGTAAATACATAACATAGGTACATTAATCAAAGAGCATCACTCATCCAGAGTAAATAAAATTAATTTTAATTTTGCTTTAAATTGACTCTTCGATAGATTAAATATATCTATGCTCTGGCAGTGTCGATCATGCAGTTGTTGCATTCTATATAATGGGGCACTTAAAGCTAGATTTGATCTTGCCCTTCTACAGTAAAATGTCTCATAACATCTTCTATTTAATCTTGGTACTCTATAGTTTCGGTTATTTACCATATATGCATTATCAACTAAATTGTGAATAAGCCCATGTAAATGAAGAAGACTTATAAACATAAGCTTTTTTTCCAAAGAAGGAACATTATAATTTCTTAAAAATTCCCGAGCATTGTAAAATAGCATATAAAATATTTGATCGGACCGCGAGCGTACTCTAGGTAACATGAAACGTCAAATTTAAAAATTTATGAAGATTTAGAAAATGTCTTAAATTAGGGCATTAAGTACATCCTTAAAGTTAAAATATACTTACTTGGATTTGAGTTTCTCATACTGTGTGGCCTATGATGTGTATTATTCTCTGGCTTATTAAATGGATTATGCCTTGTTCTTGGTGGGGCCACAGGTGAATTTTGAGCTTGATTCACTGGCACAGGCACAGGTGTCTCTACAACAACATAAAATTTACTTTCACCACTCTCGTAGCTTTCTATTGAAACCTCCATGATTAACCTTACATTTAATTTAATTTTAATAATGTTATTTAATGGTGATATTCTAGATAAGATAAGGTTTGTTTAATCTGTTATGAAAATAGAACCTCTTAAGATTATTTAAATCATTTGTAATTGTAGTGAAATCAATATCAAATTTTAAAATTGTCTGTCAAAAAAAGTAAAACCGTACAAATACCAGATAACCAGTTTTTTTTCCGTTATTTTGGAAAAGTACAAGTTTTCTATGTAAATAATGTCCCTTAAAAAGTTGCTTCCTGAACTAGAAACATTACTAACAAAAAAATTCTTATTAACTCTTCTCAATAAATTTACTCATATGTCTTACCTTCAATATCATCTAATTGTCTCTGCAATTCTGCAACCATTAACTTCATATAATCATAACTTGAACAAGCTATTGCTTTCATCCATTGTTCCATGGATTCTTGAGATTCTGCACCCAAAATGTAGCTTCTATTGTTCGTACCATGGAAAAGAATTTTGAAACAAAACTGTTCATCATCTTCTGATAATTCTGAAAATTATATATTTATTTTATAAATTTTAAAAGTTAAGTAAAATGGAGAAGTTTATTTGTTATGGTCTGTACAGTCATTATAATGAAGGTCTCACTGTGGTTTACCATTTATCAAAACAGGATGTAAAAAATAATTATTTTGATGTAGAGGACATCACTTCAGACATAGTGACTTCTATAATAAATTACCTAAAATGACATTTTAATGGATGGTAGGTACAATATGAAAAGCTGTAAATACTTCATACACAATAGAGAATTATTGCACAGTGCCATATTGCCAGGCCCTAATAATACCGGCCTTATTTTGATATCTGAGCTTGCATAGATGCATGGTAGGATAAGGAGTCCCTTAATAAGTATAGTGCCTGGCTTTATTTATGTCGGTTTTAGGTCGTGCCTTATTTTGGCCCTATATTAACTTCGGAACTGTTCTTCGAAGCGAATGGCTGCCGATCACAAAATCGATAAGTTTTTAGAAGTAAAAATACTTAAAACCTTGCGTTTTCAAATGTATTTCTATAATTGTGTTATAAAAGAACCCTACAACACAAAACAATAAAGAAAAACTACTATTTTTTTCCCTTTTTATTAGGTTAATGGTACTGTCAATATAATTTGCAATAACTCTAAATTATGGGTACAAGCACTATTTAAATTAGGCCGGTATTAATAATTCCCGAGCTTAATAAGGCAACTTGCAATAATTCTCTACTATTTAAAGTTTCTTTTTCTGTGTAAAACCAACCAGTAATTGATTTAAAAAAACATTAAATTATCTTACCAATAGTACAACCTTCGAGGATAATAACACCAAGGGGCTCTTTATCGCCTTTTTATCAAAATAAAACAGCAAGTTGCCCTTAAGGACAAAGTACCTCCTTTGAAAATTCCTATTTACTTCTCCTCTTTTGTTTAAGTAACCCTCTTTATCCACTGGAGTTGCCGAAACAGCATAGGCACACAAATTCTTTTCATTAATTTTCATTGCTTTCTTTATTTAAATAAACGCTTTTACTTTTAAAAATCTCACAAATAAAAATCAGCTGAACATTTTTTTGTATGACAAACGGAAACCTCCAAAAATCAGTGTTGCCAACTTTCAGGAATATTTATCCCCAAACCTTAACCGAAACTCCCCTAAAGCAAGAAATGTAATTTTTTCCAAAGTCGGTCTATATAAGGTCACGACATTCGGCCATATTGCTTTGACGTGTTATGACGTTACATCTCCCATTTTTCGGCCATGTTGTTCAGTGCCGGAGATATACAGTTTGTTGTATTAGCAGAACAACCGTTTACACAACAGTTTTTAATTGTTATTAAGTTGTAAATTATTTTACTTTAAATAAAAAACATTTGGAATTACATCTTTCAACAAAAATCACTTCGAAAACAATGCAAAATGAAATGCGAATATTCTAGACGCCACTGGATTGATCTTAAGCTTTGATTTTTACCCAGTCTTGCCAACTTTTCTCTGAGAAGTGCCCTTCCTTGCGTCCCCGAATTCGAACCGCCTAAAAGTTGAGGATATGTCGCAACCTTATAAATATAAACTAACCTTGATTTTTTTCCAAAGTCGGTCTATATAAGGTCACGACATTCGCCCATATTGCTTTGATGTGTTATGACGTCACATCTCCCATTTTTCGGCCATGGTGTTCAGTGCCGGAGATATACAGTTTATTGTATTAGTAGAACAACCGTTTATACAACAGTTTTTAATTATTATTAAGTTGTAAATTCTTTTACTTTAAATAAAAAACATTTGGAATAACATCTTTCAACAAATATCACTATCAAAACAATGCAAAATGAAATGCGCAAATTCTAGACGCCACTGGATTGATCATCAGCTTTGGTTTTACCCAGTCTTGCCAACTTTTCTCCGTGGAGTGCCCTTCCTTGCGTCCCCGACCTCGAACCGCCGATACTTTGAATCATTTCAATCCCAGTGTGCCATGAAGCTCTATGTGTATGTATGGTTGCCGCATTATCAAAGAAAAGCCACGCAATTTATTGCAAAAATAATGTAAAAAACGTAGAAAAACGGGGTTTTAAAAGGTGAAAATCAAATATTGTGTGACACTTTAGCTTTAAATCAAGAATTGTCTGCAAAAAGAGGAGGAATATAGTGAAAATGAGCTTAGTTCAAATACCAACTTTGATGATGGATATCTCGAGAACGAAACGTTTCCGCCAAATAATTCTTTCAGATTCGTGATCAGCGCCCCAAAAAACCCCGTATACCAAATTTCGTCAAAATCGGAGTTGCCGCCGGTTTCTAGAAAATTACCTAATAAAATTTTGATAATTTCTGATATCAACACATTTAATTCCTGCTACACCTGTAAGCTACTACCAACGAAAATTGTTGTAAGGAAAAAATTGATAGTCTCGTCAAAATAAAGTTACTCACGAAAAATTAGCTTGTGAGTAATAAATGGTCCAGGGATCCCTTAAAATACTCTGGTTGAGCAGGAAGAATTTTTATGCGGAAGAGTGTATAGTTATGCTTTTTTCAGTGCCGTATTATCCATTAGACTGACTAGGCTACAGCCTAGGGCGCCATGAAAAAATAGGCGCCAGACAGGGGAGTTTTTAAAAAGTTTAGGTCGGGTGGGGATAAGAAATTTTTTTCGTGCTTTGAAATAAATGAAATAGGCGCGAAAAGGAGGAAATGACCTTTTTTTGTTTTTGTGGTCGTCAGATTTTATTTCGGGTGGGTGGTGAAGTAAGGCGCCTGGTACTGAAAACTGAAATAGGCGGTACGGAGGAAGGACTTGTTTTTTTGCTCTTCAAAAATTTGTTTCGTGCAAAATAGGCGCTCCGGGAATTCTAGCCTAGGGCGCCTCATACAGTTAATACGGCCCTGCTTTTTTGGCTCAAATATACGTTTTCTCACCTTTTATGTGGGCGAGCTACTTGTTGTTTTTCGGATTCCATAGGCGTTTGTATAAAATATAATATTTTATTTGCTCTTCAATCCTTAAAAGGCCTATAAGCATCCAAGATGTGTTAATGACATTGGTTGACCTTCTTTCAGAACGGTTACATTCTAATTGGTAAAACATACAAACATTTCATAATATAGAGGTTAAAAAAATCATAAAGTTAGAATGTCTGACTGAGCAGAACTGAAATGTGTCTTAAATAACGGAAATAGTACACTTTTGTTATAGGAAAATCTATGAAGTGATTTTTGGTTGGAGCAAAATGTTGAAAGATAAAGTAAAAAATTTACACTTAAGGGCGGTTTAGGGGTTTAAAAAATTTAAAAAATCGATTTTTTCTTGTTTTGTTAAATAGTATAATATGTCTGGAATATTCTCTCAAAAGTCATTTATGAGCAAAAAAACCCTTGACTTTTGTAGGTCACTATATCTAGGTATTATAAATTTGATAAAATTTAATGACAGTTAACTCTGTTTTACAGTCGGCAAGTTCTTTCTGCAATTTTGTTACAGCAACTTTCTTTCAACAATAAACTTGCTGCAAGTTAATTGCAGATTCGTTTTACAGTCGGCAATTCGCTTTTTAATATTGCAAAAATAGGGCAAGGTACCAACGTGCAAAAATGTGAAAATAAAGTTAGAACCTAACCTAGCTATTGACCGGTATTTATAATAGCTGTTAAAAACGAAAAAAATCAAACGAAAAAAGCCACCTCGGTCAGAATTTGCCTCATTATTGCTGCCGCTACCCTCCTGGGGGATAAAAATTCAAGAAAAAAGCAAGAAGGTGGTGGTCACTCAACTACCCAGCAAACACTATTTGCCGGCAATGTACATTTTCATATTGGCATTGATGGTAAAGCATTGGTAATTGGTGGCAATATTATGCCAACATCTTATACGCATTAAAAAGTCAACCCTAAATAAACACTTAATTGCCAATAAATTTTACATGCAGGCGAATTACCGGCAAGCATACAAAAGTGGCGGCATACCAATCCTGATTAAATAAAGCACGCGTTTTTGTTGCAGGCAAATAAATATTGGATTTTTGAAGACAAACCTTCAACGCATATTCATACTTTTTAAACCATATTATTAACATTGGTATTTAACTAACATTAAAGCAATTTTTTTGATCTGTTTTATTTATAATGGCAGCTAAACAACATTATTTTATGTTTTTACATAATTTAAAGGAAATGGCCTTTTCATCACATTTTATTGTTAAAAATCATGCAAATAAAAATTAGGTCAAACAAAATGTTTATTATGTATTTTGGAGCGAATAAAAATAAAATGATGGTAAAATTAGCTACGTTAATTTCGACCGAAGGTGGCCGTTTTGTGCATTTGTTTTCTACGTGGGTTTCTAGCTTTTTAATTTCTTTTTTAAAGAAAAGAGTTTTTAATAGACATAATTAAATGTATTCATTACCTAACAAGTGTGTGTTGTGTGATTAATTGGTGATGGCTAGTCGAGAAGGCAAGATATTCAAGTAGACTGTTAGGAGCTGTAAACATTTTGTTTAAAACTTTATTAAAAGTTTTAAAGACGTGTTAATAAAAATTATATTATATTTAATAGTTTTTTGACATACCGATAGATGGCGTAATGGACAATAAACTACTACGTTTCTGCAATATCTTCGCTTTTTATCGTCTAAACCGTACCCATTAGACAAAAATAATATGAGAGCGGTTTGCGGTAGGTGATCTCACTTAGCGTTGAACGAAATATCTTCGGCTAGTGTAAAAATCTGCATCTCCAAGTTGGACAGTGTTCCGAGAGATGGTACTTTGCATTGCAAGGAAATTGCATGCAGTAAGGAGTTTTTTCCTATTTTAATTTTCCAATAAAATATCGCATCATTTTAGCTTTTAAAAAAAATATATGCGACAATTTTCGTCAATAAGACGTCAGCTTGCTGCTTGGGAGTATCTGCATTTGCCCACTTTCGTGTCTTTTTGTTCTTTTTGCCAATAACTTATTAATGATGGATGCTATCATCTTAAACGCATTTTTTGCCAATAACTTATTAATGACGAATGCCATCACTTTATCTGCAACACGTGGCCTAATAACGGCCAATTGCCCACTTTCGCGTCTTTTTGATAACTTTTTGCCAATGCCTTGCCATTAAAGAGTGTTGGCAATGCCAGTAAATTAAATGTACAACGCCGGCAAAAAAGTTATATGGGTTCCTTCCGAGACAATCTAAGTTATTTTTAAAGAACTATAGCCAGTTAAAATAACTGTTTATTTTTTTTTAATCATAAGATTTTATAATGCAAACATCAGAAAATACAGTGTGCTTCATTATACAGAGTGTTCGAAAAGTGAGGCGTCAAACTGCTATGGTAGAATCCTCTCAAAAAAGTTTCTACAAACAAGCATGAGACTCTTTCATTCCCAAGATACTTTTTAAAAAGCTTTAAAATTTTAAAAACACATATCCTAATTTCGTAAAATTAAAGATAAACGTGATTTAACAAAGTACCTATTTGTGAGTTGTGTGTCCTGTGTCTCATATTTTAAATAAATATTTGAAAATCCTTGAAACGGCCATATTTTATATTAGACGTTTCGTCACCACTACCATCATTAAACCTTTTTTTATACATAATATAATCATCTCAACCTGTGTTAACTGATTCAGAAAAACCTTTGTTGCCATTTTCAATTACCACAATTAATAACATTAAACAACTTCTGCTATCCAACTAAATTTGCTTCAGCGACTTACGGAAATATTACAGATTAATAATTTGTTAAAGACGCAAAGTATTTTTAATCTTAGTTAACAATTTGCGGGAGAAATAGATGCCGGCGTAAACAAACGTTAAAGTGTGTTAAGAGTGTTAGTGTTAGTACGGCCATCCAAGTGCAATGAAGTGTGCGAAGAGGGCCATAGGAGATTTGCATGTAACGGTAGTTTTGGTTTTTGGTTTGTTTGGTATTTCAGGTGAGTTTAGCAAGAATTTATTTAAATAATTGTCATCAATTTATTAAATTATATTCAAATTAGTTTTTACTCTAACATGAAAAATTGGATATTTTTTCTCCATACAGGGTGGATATATATATATATATATATATATATATATATATATATATATATATATATATATATATATATATATATATATATATATATATATGCAAAATCAGCTAAACATCCTTTTTTGTTCCTTTACTCACCGATATCCCAATACCTAGTGTCGTTAAAGCTCCTTAAAATATTTATTTAATGGTGATGCAATATATAGGGTGTTCTATTTAAAAAATGCCAGTTTATAGAAGGAACAGTTTAAAAATGAAAATTCGGTGCTCTTTGATAAGAAAAAAAATCGCTAAAAAGTTTAAAGCAAATAAATCGGCATGCTTGTCTTCGCGGCCGCCTTTGCTATATTTCTTTTATGATATGCCGGTTGATGCAGCTGGTCATCGCACTATGGGATAGAAATTAATTTTTTTGGTCAAAATTCTGAAACTTACCAATCTAACTTAAAATGAGGTGCTTTTTACCGGAAAAATATTATAAATTATTACAAATGCTTTTTGGAAACCTAAAACTTATTATATGTTATTATAAATTTACACCCCCCTTAACATTATTATTTTTTATTGTACAAAATAAACTAAAATGTCAGCTTGTTTGGTTAATTCGGTAGTATTCTAATCAGTAATCCGATGATTATTATTATATCATTTAAATGGAATACCCTGAATATTATATCACCACCAAAAAAATCTTTTAAAATGCTTTAGAAAAATACTACATTTGATGTGTCTATCTCAATTAGTTTCGGAAATATGACCATCTAAATCTGAAAAATAATTTTAAATTATTCTTAGAAGCGTAATAGAGATACATCTTCCCAACTTTTTTATTTTTTTAACGTATAAAATAAATAAAAAACACTGTTTTGTTGGGTAGGTTCTGTAGAATCCATATCTTTCATCAGAATGCTTTTATCTTTTAGAATATACAGTGTAGGACAAAACATATTAAATTTTAAAATGGAAAACCTTGTAAATTATAAAAAAATCTTGTATCTGTCCTTACACTCAGAAGTAGCAAAAAGTAGGAAGGCAATTGTAAGTACAAAAACTGATAAAGAAAAAGGTAAAAAAATCTTTGACAAAAGTAGTGAGGCTTCGCGAGACTGCATCGGAAACACAACAATAGCTCTTATTATTTAAACTCTTTTACTTTTTTTAGTAAACAAGGCTAATAATAAACTAAGTAGATTAAATGTTGTATATTTATGTTAACTTAAAATACATTTTCAAGTTTCTTATTACCCCAATAGAAGGCGTCATATCCCTTATAATTTTGCGTACATGTAGGAGTATCTACTTTGAGATACACAGCATGAGCCATTAAAATTTCAAAGTGGCTTTTTGGCCAATATAATGGATTTCTATCCCATAGTGTATCGGCGCGTCGCTGTAAAGGATAGCGGCGCCTTTGTATAAAATAGTTCGATTGCAGGCGGCCTTTTTTATGTTTTTTGTATTATTTTCAAAGGGTACCGAATTTGCGCTTTTAAAATGTTCTTACTATACTATCAAATTCCCGAGGGTGGCCATATTTTCTAAACTATTAGAAGAAGTTAGCAATAGTGCAGACTTAAAAATGATCACCCTGTATACAGGGTGTAATTTAATTGATAACTGAAAATATGGGGTAATGATTCCTTAACTTATTTTAGGAAGAAAAGTTTATATAATCATATGAAGTTTATATAATCATATGTCCTAAACCTCGTAACTTTTGAGATATTGAAATTTCAAAAAGAAAAATATATTTTTTAATATCCTAATTATTCGTTACACAATTTTGGTTTAATTTTGCAATATTATTAATTAAATTAAGTAGGTAATTTATCACTAACTTAATTACATTTAATAAGTCCAGTGGCGTCTCGAGAGGCAACTAAATGAGTATTTTTTAACAAAAAAACGGTACGCCACTGACTGTGAAAATGTGTGTAAAATGTTTGTGCTTTCTTTATTAAGCAAATAAAAATACTGCTTTTATGTCTTCTAATTTTTTTCCGTATCTTGTTTAGTTTAAGGGAAAAAAATATATTCACTTATTTGCATATTTTTAGACCATATGAGAAGCATTGCGAGATCTTAAGATCTAAGGTTTATACCCAGTATAACACTTTTTACTAAAATAAGAGTTTTTGATTTTTTTGGTTTTTTGCAAATTATAAACCCTTTATCTTAAAAGTTAAGACGTTTAGGACCTATGTTCATGTGAACTTTTCTTCCTAAAATAAGATCAGGAATCATAACCTGTTTTTTTCAGCCATCAATTAAATTACACCCTGTATCTACCCTCTATCCTATCCTATACCTATGTCTGAAAGGAATGGAAAAAATGATAACACAAATTCCTGATGCTAAAATAGGTATGACGATTTTACCCAACTTACTTTAGCCCAAGGATAGTTTCGTAGTTACAGTGTAAGATTAGCAACTTATTTTGAAACACCCTATATAGCTTACACCTGGCCATACAGGAAGTGATTTTTTTCAAAATCCAGATATCTCAAAAACGGCTTCCAGAATTAACTTTTACCAAGTATACCTTTTTTATGTAAAATATGTAGATTCTACATTGTAGAAGTTTAATTCAAAACTTAGATACAAGGTGGCTTAAAAAGATATTTCGTTTTTAATTTGTGCAAGATACCGCAGGTGGCGCCCTATAGCATTTACAACAAAATTAATGGCAGATTCTCAACTTCCAAAAGCCAAATATTGTTACAATACAACTATCACTAACAAAATTATCTATAAAAAACAAAAACCAAAATAAATTTTTGACACCCTGTTTCTCCGAAACCATCCATTTTTGAACTAAGGTAAGTTGGGTTAAATCGTCATATTCATCAAGAATTTGTGATTTCTTTTAGAGTCATCCTGTATAAAATTAGGAAGCAATTTGTAAAGACTATGGGGACCTAGAGGAAGGTGTGTAAACGACAACGGGACTATTTTGAAAAAATGGGTTTAAATTACAGCATTTCTATTAGAAAACAATAGAGGGCGCTTGTATCAATTGGGATCAAATGAAACCAAGATGAAACAGTGTTGCCAGATAAATTATGTAGTGAAATTCATTCAATTTTTTTTTCACCGATAATAGGTCAAGTAAATAAAGTATATATAGGTCTCCATAGTAAAGACTTTTTTAAATTTAATTTCATGTAAGATTTGGTACTTAAGCTTTTAAGATCCATAAAAGCAGTGAGAGATTTGAGTTGGCTGTCAACAAATGTATTTGACAAGCCATAACTCCTACACTAGAAGACATATCAAAATGACACTTGGTATAGTTAAATGGTATGGAAAGAGGAAAGTTTTCGTATATTTTCCACTTTTCGGTTACCTCCGGTTTATCCGGAAATGGCACTAATTTAAAATTTTAAATGGTACACCTTGTATATTAAATCACTTTTGAATTCCCGAGACCATTAAATTATACTTGATTTTTCAAGAGCCATTTATAATATTACACCTGGGGAGCATCATCTTTTTTATGTAACATTTTAATTTGGAATTGTCTTAGGAATCAAAAAATGATAAAATAAACAGGGTGTTCCATTTAAAAATTCAAAGTTTGAGCCATTTTCGGTTAAACCGGAGGGGACTGACAAATAAAAAATTTGCTTAAACTCTTTTACTTTTTATTATTTACCTATATCAAGTCTTATGCTGATGTCTAATACTCTTTTAGTTATGCCTTGTCTAATAAATTCGTTGATACACGGTATTCCTTTTTAATTTAACTGAATTACACTTTTATAAGTTTTTCAATATTTGGTGATAGTAGCAAGGTTTACTTATCCATTTAAGAAAAAAAAGAAAATTAAAAAAGGTGTTTTGCCTTGTCTTACCTCATGGTGCGGGTGAGATACGGTAAGATGTGGTGATAAGGGTTATAAGACTAGTGGTCCCCGTCTTACCCTACTACCTTACCCCATTTTACCCCACTCTCCCCTTATCTTATATTATTTTTTTGAAAATTTCTAGTGTCGGAAAACTGCGACCGCACTGGTATCCTTCTCTATGAAGACCTAGGTTGTAAACCATCTTTCGATGGTTCAAGCTCCTGCCCTACAAAGTTCGACTGTCTAGGTCTTAAAAATCCCCGTCACACTGTTTCCTAAGGGGTAAAGCTTACATGGTGAACGACAGGGTTGATTCCAGACTGACAGCCGGCTTGTGTGACTTGGGGTGTTATTGCCAAAAAAATCAAGACAAGTAAGTATATGTATTACGGATAGTAAGTGGAACTTTTAAGATATTCGATCGACATCCAAATTATACAGGGTGTTTCCGAATTGCGGTGAAAAAATAAAGGCCTATTTGAAAAATACTTTTTTAAAGGTTTATATGTAAGTATAAGCCAAAAATGCATTGTGTTTAAGATAGAACCCCTTTCAATTTTGATGAATATTAGGTATAAGAAGGAACAGTTTAAAAATGTAAATTCGGTGCTCTTTGATAAGAAAAAAATCACAAAAAGTTTAAAGCAAATAAATCGGCACGCTTGTCTTTGCGGCCGCCTTTGCTATATTTCTTTTATGATATGCCGGTTAATGCAGCTGGTCATCGCACTATGGGATAGAAATTCATTTTTTGGTCAAAATTCTGAAACTTACCAATCTAACTTAAAATGAGGTACTTTTTACTGGAAAAATATTGAAAAAAAAATTATAAATTATTACAAATGCTTTTTGGAAACCTAAAACTTATTATATGTTATTATAAATTTACACCCCCATTAACATTATTATTTTTTATTGTACAAAATAAACTAAAATATCAGCTTATTTGATTAATTCGGTTGTATTCTAATCAGTAATCCGATGGTTATTATCTCATATGATATACAGGGTACGACAATAAGTATGATTTTTTTAAATGGAATACCCTGAATATTATATCACCACCAAAAATTTTTTTTTAAAATGTTCTAAAAACTACATTTGATGTGTCTAACTCAATTAGTTTCGGAAATATGACCATCCACATCTGAAAAATAATTTTAAATTATTCTTAGAAGCGTAATAGAGATACATCTTCAAAACTTTCTTTATTTTTTAACGTATAAAATAAATAAAAAACCCTGTTTTGTTGGGTAGATTCTGTAGAATCCATATATTTCATCAGAATGCTTTTATCTTTTAGGATATACAGTGCAGGACAAAACATATTAATTTTTAAAATGGAAAACATTGTAAATTATAAAAAAATCTTGTATCTGTCCTTACACTCAGAAGTAGCAAAAAGTAGTAAGTACAAAAACTGATAAAGAAAAAGGTAAAAAAATCTTTGACAAAAGTAGCGAGACTTTGCGAGACTGCATCGGAAACACAACAATAGCTCTTATTATTTAAACTCTTTTACTTTTTTAGTAAATAAGGTAATAATAAACTAAGTACCGTAAAATGGGGTGAAAATGTGCCCCCTATGGTGAGAATGTGCCACAATCTTTTTCTACACATCTTTAAATTTCCCGCCTTAGACTTCAGACTGATACATATAACTATATTTACTGCGAGACTAGTATTACTTGTGACATCTTGTGGTGGTATTGCGAAGCGCACCGCAACGACCGTTTTTTTCCAGTGCACAAGTAAACATTGTCACGTTTTTTCACTTAAATCGATTAGGCTGTAAACTTTGTAGTACTGCGATAATTGTGTGAGAAATTGAAGTATTCAGGTAAGTAATTTCGATTAACAACTTATTTAGCTTGAATATAATCTTCTGATAATTAGTTGTTTAATTTGTTTTTTGATTTGCAAAAAAATTAGGTTATAATGCAAATACCTGGGGTGAGATTGTGCCATTGAGTGGCACATTCTCGCCCCACATTATGTAGACCAAATTTAGTAAATTGGTTAGTTCTGGTTTTTAATTTCAGAATGCCGCGTCAATATGTAAGAAAATTAGGAAGTAGGCATTACCGAAACTATAGTCCGGAAACACTAGCACGAATTTTAGATGAAATTAGAGCGAAAAGAATTTCTGTTCGCGGAGCAGCTAAGAAGTATGGCATTCACCGAAACGTACTAAGTAACAAATTAAAGGGCAAAGCTACCAAAAAGACTGGAGGACAGACACGTGAGCAATATAATCCTTTTCGGCGATTTAGGAAGCACAGAAACCAATTAGATAGTGATGATGAAAGCACAGGACATGTTTCATATGCAGAAAGTGATCAAAGCCCCTATTCACCTCATTTAAGCGGCGAATCAGATACAAATTTGGAACCCATTCAAACAAATAAAACAAACCTGCGAAAGGATGAAGTAAATGAAGGTGACTATGTACTAGTTAGATACGAAAACCAACTCTATCCAGGTCAAGTAAAAGAAGTAGCAGATAATACAGCTTTAATTTCGGCAATGGAAAAATGTGGTGGAAACTGGAAATGGCCTCTTAAACCCATCCATTTGGTATTGTTATGAGGACATTAAAAAGAAAATTAATAAACCGTCTCAAATATCAAAGAGGGAAATATTTAAAGTTCCTGAATTATCTTAATTAGATACTTATATATACGACTTTTATTTTGTAATTTAAATTTTATTTTATTTTGTAAACGAATTCTATTTTATTTTGTAAAGAAAGTTTATTTTATGATAGTAGTAGGATGGGGTAGTATAACCCTGACGTCAGGGGGCACTTGGGCAGCATGACGTCAGCTCTCTGACGTAGGAGTCTGACGTAGGAATTTGTCGTTTAGGATGACGTAGGAGTCTGACGTAGAATGTTTGACGTAGAAATTTGACGTAGAATCTTTGACGTCGGCATCCTGACGTCGGCGCCAACTTGAGTGAAAAGGAACCTGAGCGTCGCGCCGTCGCGTGGGCGCGATCCTGTATCGGCTTCCGTTTTTTGCGACATATATAATTGTTTCGGTTTCCTTATTTTTAACAAATATATATATAGGAACCATAAATAATATTTTTATCAAAAAGACCTTCCCACGATCGCAAGAGTTAACCTTAGTTGTTAAACGATTGACATAACCTCAAACTTTTATGAGTATTGTATATTGACAAAATGGTGAAGGTAAAAATATAATCAAGAAAAAATACAGTCGGTAAAAATAAAATTAACAACTATTTAAAAATAATAAAATAAGAATTTTTGTATGTTTCCTAAAATTAACCCCTAAAATAGGACTTAAGGGTATTTTAAAAATATTCTATAAAAGGGTATCATGAAAGATCGTTATCAGCCGGGGTACCGAAGGTACTTTTTCCGCTATTTGCGCAAACTTAACTATAATGGTTTAGCCAGAAAATGAGTTTTAGGGTCTGCGCATGTTGTTAGAAATTACTACTAACTACTTAATATTATAGAATTTAGGTTAGGTGTGTTTTGACGCGTGCGTTAAAACACACCTAACCTAAATTCTATAATATTAAGTAGTTAGTAGTAATTTCTAACATATCCGGCTTATCAAGTGACATGCTTGACCTTGAAATTTAAAACGGTGCCGTATTTTAGAAAACAGTGCCGTATTTTAAAAACGGTGCCGTATTTCTAAAAACGGTGCCGTATTTTAAAAACGGTGCCGTATTTTAAAAACGGTGCCGTATTTTAAAAAACGGTGCCGTATTTTAAAAAAACGGTGCCGTATTTCTAAAAACTGTGCCGTATTTTAAAAACGGTGCCGTATTTCTAAAAACGGTGCCGTATTTTAAAAAACGGTGCCGTATTTTAAAAAACGGTGCCGTATTTTAAAAAACGGTGCCGTATTTTAAAAACGGTGCCGTATTTGAAAATACAGGGCTGTATTTTCAAAATACAGGGCTGTTCAGCTGTTTATTTTGCTGTTCATATTTAATTACCTGTTCATGTTTAGACTTTTGAGCTGGCGTCATAATTGTAAATACATATATTAGATAAGTCCAGAGAGACTTGGTCAGTCTGTCGTAGACATTCAAAGTGAAACATTGTGCTTAGCTTAAAAATCATTAAATCTATCCTAAAATGTCTGTTGTATCTAATACAGATTTCTACATACTCCTAAACATCAACGAAGTAAAACCTTTGTCTTCAAGTAAAGTTGCCGAGGATTACGAGCAATGCAATCAAGAATGGTATCATTTACCACTAAACGAAGTTGATTTTGAAAAACAACCCTGTATTTCCAAAAACAGCCCTGTATTTGGAAATACAGCCCTGTATTTCTAAAAACAGCCCTGTATTTCTAAAAACAGCCCTGTATTTTCAAAAACAGCCCTGTATTTCTAATATACGTTAAAAACTGTTAAGGCCCTATTTACACTCAAATAACATAATTATTAAAAATTTTAGTATTAATATTTGTAGATTTATAAAAATTAAATTATTAGCAAAAAGAACAACTAAAATCGATCTACTAGAAACCGAAATATACGTTAAAACTGTTAAGGCCCTTTTTACTCTCAAATAACATATTTATTTAAAAATTAGTGTTAATATATTTATTAAAAATAATTGTTTAAAAAAAGAATGACTAAAATCAAACCACTAGAAGCCAAGATATACGTTAAAAACTGTTAAGGCCCTATTTACACTCAAATAACATAATTATTATTAAACATTTTAGTATTAATATTTGTAGATTTATAAAAATTAAATTATTAACAAAAAGAACAACTAAAATCGGTCTACTAGAAACCGAAATATACGTTAAAAACTGTTAAGGCCCTATTTACACTCAAATAACATAATTATTAAAAATTTTAGTATTAATATTTGTAGATTTATAAAAATTAAATTATTAACAAAAAGAACAATTAAAATCGGTCTACTAGAAACCGAAATATACGTTAAAAACTGGTAAGGCCCTATTTACACTCAACTAACATAATAATTAAAAATTTTAGTATTAATATTTATAGATTTATAAAAATTAAATTATTAACAAAAGAACAACTAAAATCGGTCTACTAGAAACCGAAATATACGTTAAAAGCTGTTTAAGCCACATTGGCAACATGCGCAGACCCTAAAACTCATTTTCTGGCTAAACCATTATAGTTAAGTTTGCGCAAATAGCGGAAAAAGTACCTTCGGTACCCCGGCTGATAACGATCTTTCATGATACCCTTTTATAGAATATTTTTAAAATACCCTTAAGTCCTATTTTAGGGGTTAATTTTAGGAAACATACAAAAATTCTTATTTTATTATTTTTAAATAGTTGTTAATTTTATTTTTACCGACTGTATTTTTTCTTGATTATATTTTTACCTTCACCATTTTGTCAATATACAATACTCATAAAAGTTTGAGGTTATGTCAATCGTTTAACAACTAAGGTTAACTCTTGCGATCGTGGGAAGGTCTTTTTGATAAAAATATTATTTATGGTTCCTATATATATATTTGTTAAAAATAAGGAAACCGAAACAATTATATATGTCGCAAAAAACGGAAGCCGATACAGGATCGCGCCCACGCGACGGCGCGACTCTCAGGTTCCTTTTCACTCAAGTTGGCGCCGACGTCAGGATGCCGACGTCAAAGATTCTACGTCAAATTTCTACGTCAAACATTCTACGTCAGACTCCTACGTCATCCTAAACGACAAATTCCTACGTCAGACTCCTACGTCAGAGAGCTGACGTCATGCTGCCCAAGTGCCCCCTGACGTCAGGGGTTATACTACCCCATCCTACTACTTATGATGTAAACAAATTTTTTCTAATTTTTTTATTACATTTCGTTCATAAAAAGTTGTAGGTTACTTAAATTTGACAAAATAAAGCTTTTTAAATGCGTTAGCACGTAACTGATTAAATCTCTATATTTATTCTTTCAAAATATTATGCTGAGAATGTGCCACTTCGCTTATTCCATAAGATATGCATTGAAAACTGATGTGGCATATTCTCACCCCAAACGCCGGGGTGTGAATGTGCCAGAGAATTTTTTTTGCCAATTCAGAAGCCATATGAAAGATTTCTTATACTAAAATACAAGCAGAAAGTATTCCATATTTTATTCCTTCCATGTAATTAAAAATAGTTTTGATAATTTTTCTATAATTATAGAAAAACCTCAAAAAATGGCACATTTTCTCCCCATTTTACGGTAGATTAAATGTTGTATATTTATGTTTACTTAAAATACATTTTCAAGTTTTTATTACCCCAATAGCAGTCGTCATATCCTTTTATTATTATTTTTTAAATTTTGCGTACATGTAGTTTGGAGTATCTACTTTGAAATATACAACATAAGCCATTAAAATTTCAAAGTTGCTTTTTGGCCAAAATAATGGATTTCTATCCCATAGTATATCGGCGCGTCGCTGTAAAGGATAGCGGCGCCTTTATATAAAATAGTCCGATTGCAGGCGGCCTTTTTATGTTTTTTGTATTATTTTCAAAGGGTACCGAATTTGCGCTTTTAAAATGTTCTTACTATACATAGTTTTATTTCTATAATCAGGGGGCTAATTTGGCAATAACTTGATTTAATATATTAGGTTCAGTGGCATCACGCGCGGCACCTAAACGAATATTTCTGACCCAAAATATATGCCAATGACTTTTCTAAAACATTATGTCAACAAAACAACATTATGAAAACAAAATTTTCAGGACCAACTTTAAATGCGCAACCGTCGACTGTCCTGAATGGTCAGTAGAGGAGCCATCTACAGGATGTTACAGAAAATATTCTCTGGATGACTGTTGCTCTATTAGGGAGATATGTCGTGAGTTAGCAATTTTACTCTGTAGACAGGGTGTCCGGAAGTCACGCGACAAAATTAATTCAACAAACTCTCATATACAACTTTTTTTCTAGTGCACTGATTTTCGCCAATTTTGTATACATATCACTAATGATTCTTTGTATTTGTCCTATTAATTTGACGCAGTAGTCAATGCCAAAAGACCTAAACTGTCCTGTCACCTTAGAAAAATGACTTAGAACTTTTTTGTTCCAATCCATTTATAAATTTGGATATTAAATTAATAAAGAGCATCAAAATATCTTTTAGGATGATCCTCTTGTTGCATTTACTTAAAATGAACGTTTTCCGAGGAAAACGACTTTAAACATTTACGTACGTTTAATTGGAAATTTTAATTTTCAAAAACATTTGTTATTGATATATATGCAAAATTTGGCGAAAATCACTAAACTGGAAAAAAGTTATTAGGAAAAAAAACAACAAAAAATTCTTCAACTTCCTGTAACTCTGTTAATTTTGAGTCTTCGAGAAAATTGTATAGAAGTTTGTTGCATTAATTTTTCGTGTAGAATCGCCCACCGAAATCCTGACGCGTAATTTCCGGACACCCTGTATAAAAGTTTAAAGTGGGCTTTACACTTGTCAAGTAGCTTCGGCACATGCAGCATGTAAACCCAAAAGTAGGTAGAGTGGTATTCTTCCGAAACATGATCAGTGAACAAACTGATAGAAGTAAAACTGATACCATTTTTTTGAAACTTCTGTGGCTAACTTTATTCTGAATATTTCATTAATATTTCAAATGACATCTGTCACGTAATCAAATGATCATGATCACATGCAAGTGATAGAACTGGTAGAAGTAAAATTAATAATTTTTCAAAAGAATACCACTTATTAGGAATACATATTTATAGGTACTTGCTTTAGTTGCTTGCTTAAGCTTTTTGACACGTATAAAGCCGATATAAGTTAACATTAAATACCACTTAAGTATGATTCCCAGCACTGCGGCAGACTGCTAACCGCCGACGCAAACGCCAGAGCCATTCGTATTACCAGCAACGCTACTCGTTACGTCCCAAGGTGAAAACGAAAAGTATTACGTTTTGGTGCTTGCGTCGGCGGTTCGCAGTCTGCCGCGATGCTCGGAATCATTCCGTTAGAGTTACGGCAGGCGAGTTTCTAATAGGTATATCAATTTTTGTAGCTCCCTACGAAAATTCAACAACCTGCGTATACGATGGTAAAGTATACAAGGAAGGTGAAAACTTTTACCCCAAAATTCTTGTTGGAGATGCGTGTGTCAAGCCGGATTTAGAGGTAATTTTAAGGTTAAGTGTTAGAGCCACCTTACATATTATACAATAAGGTCCTAAAGTCCGTCGCCCCCTTCTAACTTCTGAACCGTTTGGTATATTTTCATGAAACTTGAAATAATATTTTATGACCAAGGTCTGCAATTTTATACATATCAATGACAACCCTAAATGTCAAGGTGACAGCTAGGCGCCATATTCCGAAAAAGAAATTTAAAGGAAAGGAGGGTCTTGTGGCACATCATTTTAAAGCTCCTGACAGAATATAAAGTGAATAATACCTTCACCTACTACAAATTGACGGTACTTTTAAAATTACTTAAATATCTGATTTCGATGGCCGTATTTCCGAAAGTAATAAAGTTAGATCTTCATAAAAATTTTTGCTTGTAAAAAAAACAAGTTTCACGAAGAGAAAATGTTAATTTTATATACAGGGCTCGCAAAAACTTAAAAACTATGATTTTTCTACAAGAGTAAACTACCTTTATTATTTATTTCTAAGCAAAATATCATTTACAAATTTTATTTAGAATAGCATTTTAAATAACTTTATTAAAGTTACTAACTACTCAAAAAGATTCATAAAACTGATTTTAAAGTTATCTAAAGTTATTTATTATTTTTTTAAATAATAAAATGACCTGAACAACTTTCGTAATTTGCTTTTTAAACGCCCGCTTTGTCCAAATTCCTACAAAACACACTTTTTCAACTGTAAAGGCCAGTTTTCAAATTATGAATATCAATAAAATTTTGTATTATTGTTTTTATCGATTACAGGTAGTTTATTCTAGGAAAAAATCATGTTTTTAAGTTTTTGCGAACCCTGTATAAAAAAATCAACATTTTCTCTTTGTGAATCCTATTTTTTTACAAGCAAAAATTTTTAAATTTTTCGAAAAATTAAATTTTTGGTCCATTTGTTCTCTTGTTAACTCCATCCGTGAACAGTCTGTACATAATGAAAATATTTTTTAGGAAAGTTAGAAAAACCCTTTTGTAGAAGGCGAGCTTGTGGTGCCCAAATCAAAAACCAGGAAAAACTTCAAGAGAGATGTGCTCCTGTATACTACAAGAGAAAATACAGAGAACATGATCCTTTGTGTTGTCCTTCCAGTTGGATTTGCAGTAAGAATAATTAATTATATTTATTTAACTGATATCAAAAACTTAAAATTTATCAATTGCCTTTAAATTAATTATTATTTTTGGGCTGATTAAAAAAATGATGATATAAAATCTGGCTATCTTGGAGGCCAACATATATTTTTTCCAATTCTTTGATTAATTGCTGCAAGTTTTTTTTTTTTTTAGGCGAAGGAAATGAGAAAATAATTGGCAAAGTTAAAGCAGTAGGTAAGAAAAAATACACAAAGAATATGATCATCTATATAATAAAACATACATAAGTGTATGAATCATTTAATAATGGATTTGAAATAATTTATAATCTTTTTTGGTTACATCATTTTACTTATTGTTATTTGTAAAAATATTGCTTTTTATATTTTATATACCTAAGTTACGGATATTTATTAAGAAAACTTGATAAACCAGTTAAACATACATTTTCTAAACAATGTGTTCATAAATATTTGATTATTTTAAGAAGATTTATATTCTACAGGGTCATCCAAATAAAGTTTTCGCCATTAGTAGGTAACTCTGTTATAAATCAAAATAAAAAGTAATAAATTAGCAAACTATAATAGTAGCAATTTTAACGCTCTTTGAGATAAAACATTAAGCCATGTACAGACCTGGATACAATCGGGACAACATTGTCGGCCGACTGTATCTTGTTTAACATTTTTTCAGCAACAAAGTTGGCCAACATTTGGAAATACAAGTTTTTCACGTCCACACTGGTTTTAAAGCTCGTACAAACCTGCCGAAGTTTTCCATATTAAAGGGAAAACAAGAGACTTGTCGATTCCTTGGATGAAAACGCCCACCGATGTTGCCATGGCGTTTGTAACAAGTCGGCCGACCGATGTGCAACATTCAAGATACAGTCGGCCAACAAATGTTTTCGCCGATTGTATCCAAGTCTGTACGTGGCTTTAGAAAACACAATTGATAACATTTTTTCCGGCGTTGTACATTTAATTTACTGGCATTGCCAACACTCTTTAATGGCAAGGCATTGGCAAAAAGGTATCAAAAAGACGCGAAAGTGGGCAATTGGCCGTTATTAGGCCACGTGTTTCAGATAAAGTGATGGCATCCGTCATTAATAAGTTATTGGCAAAAAATGCGTTTAAGATGATGGCATCCATCATTAATAAGTTATTGGCAAAAAGATAACAAAAAGACACGAAAGTGGGCAAATGCTGATACTCCCAAGCAGCAAGCTGACGTCTTATTGACGAAAATTGTCGCATATACTTTTTTAAAAGCTAAAATGATCCGATATTTTATTTGAAAATTAAAATAGGAAAAAACTCCTTACTGCATGCACTTTCCTTGCAATCCAAAGTACCATCTCTCGGCACACTGTCCAACTTGGAGATGCAGATTTTTACACTAGCCGAAGATATTTCTTTCAAAGCTAAGTGAGATCACCTACCGCAGACCGCTCTCGAATTATTTATGTCTAATGGGTACGGTTTAGACGATAAAAAGCGAAGATATTGCAGAAACGTAGTAGTTTATTGCCCATTACGCCATCTATCGGTATGTCAAAAAAACTATTAAATATATATAATATTTTTATTAACACGTCTTTAAAACTTTTAATAAAGTTTTAAACAAAATGTTTACAGCTCCTAACAGTCTACTTGAATATCTTGCCTTCTCGACTAGCCATCACCAATTAATCACACAACAGACACTTATTAGGTAATGAATACATTTAATTATGTCTATTAAAAAACTCTTTTCTTTAAAAAGAAACTAAAAAGCTAGAAAACCACGTAGAAAACAAATGCACAAAGCGGTCACCTTCGGTCGAAATTAACGTAGCTAATTTTACCATCATTTTATTTTTATTCGCTCCAAAATACATAATAAACATTTTGTTTGACCTAATTTTTATTTGCATGATTTTTAACAATAAAATGTTATGAAAAGGCCATTTCCTTTAAATTATGTAAAAAAACATAAAATAATGTTGTTTAGCTGCCATTATAAATAAAACAGATCAAAAAAATTGCTTTAATGTTAGTTAAATACCAATGTTAATAATATGGTTTAAAAGTATGAATATGCGTTGAAGGTTTGCCTTCAAAAATCCAATATTTATTTGCCTGCAACAAAAACGCGTGCTTTATTTAATCAGGATTGGTATGCCGCCATTTTTGTATGCTTGCCGGCAATTCGCCTGCATGTAAAATTTATTGGCAATTAAGTGTTTATTTAGGGTTGACTTTTTAATGCGTATAAGATGTTGGCATAATATTGCCACCAATTGCCAATGCTTTACCATCAATGCCAATATGAAAAATGTACATTGCCGGCAAATAGTGTTTGCTGGGGTAATTTTCAGTTAAAGAGTAAACCAGCATTTTTATAAATTCAACCCTTGTATATTTTATCATCATCTATCACAGTGCTTCAAAAAATATTATTATATCTCCATCAAAAACGTTTTTCAAAGATCTTTGAGAAAATACTTCATTTGATATTTCTGTCTCTTATGCTACATTTACATCCAATTCTGCAATTTTAAATTGACATTTAAACAATTGGTTAAACTTCACTTATCAAATTTGGATTTGACAAATGAAGTTTAACCAATTGTTTAAATGTCAATTTGAAATTCCAAATTGGTTGTAAATGTAAACTTACTAGTTTAAAAGTATGGTAATCAAAAGCTGAAAATTATGGTAAATCTCCATTATATGTCTACGACAGCTCCATGCTATTAGCCCTTAGCTAAGTGCCGTCGCTAAAAGGGACATTTTGGCTATTATTTTTTGGATTTGGGTGGCCATATTTCGAAAACCATAAGAGATGGACATATCAAATGTACATTTTTTAAAGCCCTTTAAAATACTTTTTATTGGTGGTATAATATACGGAGTGTTTCATTTTAAGAAATGCCATTTTACTCCGTATCCATAACATTTTGCCGGCAAGGCATTGGCGAAAGGTATCAAAAGACATCAAAATGGGCAATTGGCCGTTATTGGGCCACGTGTTGAATAAAATGTGATGGCATCCATCATTAATAAGTTATAATGAAAAAATGCGTTTAGGATGATGGCATCCATCATTAATAAGTTATGCTGAAAAAATGCATTTAGGATGATGGCATCCATCATTAAAAGGTTTTAGCAAAAATAAGCCTTTTAGATGATGGCATTACATTATTTTTTTCTAATGACAATAAAATGCATTTTTACCGTCCAGGGAACTGAAATGTGCATAAATAATGCACATGCATAATGTGTGTTTATGTACAGGGTGTCCCATATAAAATTAAATACTATAATTTTGAAAAAACCATAAGAGATACAATAAAAATACTAGAAAAATACATTTCACTGAACAACTTCTGCATTTAACTTTTTCTTGTATCTCTTATGGTTTTTCCAAATTTATAGTATTTAATTTTATATGGGACACCCTGTACATAAACACACATTTTGCATGTGCAATATTTATGAACATTTTAGATCCCTGGACGGTAAAAATGCATTTTATTGTCATTAGAAAAAATAATGTAATACCATCATCTAAAAGGCATATTTTTGCCAAAACCTTTTAATGATGGATGCCATCATCCTAAATGCATTTTTCAGCATAACTTATTAATGATGGATGCCATCATCTAAACGCATTTTTTCATCATAACTTATTAATGATGGATGCCATCACATTTTCTGCAACACGTGGCCCAATAACGGCCAATTGCCCATTTTGATGTCTTTTGATACCATTTTGCCAGTGCCTTGCCGGCAAAAATGTTATATGGGTAACTCAAAAACACGATTATCAATTACTGTTTTTATCCTTAATTTTAAAGAGCTTTAAGATTATTTACTTCTAGCTTACTAATTTAAACAATTTTCTAGTTTAATTGATAACAGAATTACCAATTATGCACACTTTGGATATCCCTGTATATATATGTTTTAAAATTTAATTGAATTAATTCTCAATCCTTATTTTTTTCTTATTATTTTAAACAGTTATTTAAATATGTTACCAGATCTGCTAAAATCAATCTCCTTTAACTTTTTGGTAAGGTATATGATAGACGTACCACTTTTTTAATTTAAGTTATAAATTTATATAAATACTAATGTATTTTCTAGATAAAATGTGCCTTTTTGGACAAAAATTAATCAGATTGGGTCAGAAGTTCGAGAAAACCATCCAAATGACGAGAAACATGACTGTGACCTGCGAATGCAAAATTCCTCCACTATTAACCTGTTTGACTGATGTGATATAACATAGATATAACCAAGAAAATACCACTAATAATTTTTTAATAAGAATTATTAAACATTTATTTTTTCAAGTTCCTTACTACTAGTGAAATTTCTTATTTTTATATTGTCTTTTTATTAGATTAGATTCTTCTCAAAACTTAAATAATGGGTGCATAATTTATTTTTATTATTTAATACTTTTAAACTTAATTATAAAAAAACAAAAAATATGATATTGTCTTTTAAAATACATATTTTTTACTAAAATTAGAAATTTTACTAGTATTTTAAAATAGTTTCTTTTTATTTATTTTATTTATATTACAATAAAGTTTTAAAATATTATTTGTTTTGTTTCACATTTTTTCTGTAAAATGTTCAGGGGAGCCAATAATGAACCCCCTAAAAATTTACATAGAATCATATTAATATATAAACTTTCTAATCAAGAAAAGTTCTGTTTGTTATAACAGGGCCTGTTACATTTATGGCTAATTTGTCTTTTTGTACCGGTAAATTTCCTGAAATGTTAAAACGTGGTAAAGTGACACCAATTTATAAAAAGGTAGATACATTGCTTATGGATAACTACCGTCACCGTTCCCCTAGGTATTTTCAAGGTCTTTGAGTACCTCTTTTACATAGACTAAAACCGTTTATGTCAGAAAACAATATAGTCAAAAAATCAGCATGGATTTCAAAACGAAAAAGTACTATGACAGCTGTAAACTCATTTTGTAATACGCTTATTGAACTGATTGATGCCGTGATGCGGGCGAGTGTCCTGTGGGGGTTTTTGTGACCTTAGCAGGGCATTCGACTGCGTCGATCATCTTTTGAACACCTTATCAGCATATAGCATATAGAAGGGTCGTCGTTAAATTAGATAAAAACCTTTTTAGAAAATAGGACACTGTACGTAACAATAAACACTACAAATATGGATAATCATATGGAAAATGTTTGCTCTTCACAGATTCTTATTAGTATTGGGGGTACCACAGGGGTCGGTGATGGGACCGGTTCTATTTTTATTATACAGGGTGATTCAAAAATCGATTACGAAACTTAAGAGGGTGATTTGATATTTTTTTTTCAAAATGTCATTCGTTTCCAAGTTATAAGCCGTCAAAGTTCAATTTTTACTTTGGTTTTTCGCCATATTGCATTTATTTTTTAATCCAGTTGATATTTGGCACACAAATCGAGCTTTGCAGATTCTAAAATTTTAAGACAAAAGTACTTTTTTAAATACCGCCAGAGGGCACTTTACCTAAAACTTAAAATTTATTTACATCATAACTTTTTATTTTGACAGATATCGCAAAGCTGGGGGCGGCATTTTATAGACAGTCAAAAACTTAAAAAATAGGGTACACTTTATAAAAGTCGATAAACCTCACCGTTTAGGCACCAATAGACATCAAAGTTTTCATCAATTTCAATTAAATTACCTACATACATACAGGGTGTCCAGTAACTCAACCGACAAAGTTACGGGGCGATTCTACAACAAAAAATAAGAAAAACACTTTATATTTGAACTACGGTGTGTTAAATATAAAAAAAAACCTTTTTTTTAATATATTATGAAGCTCCACCCTTATTTGTCAAGTAAAATTATCCCCTTAAGTTTCGTGATCGATTTTTGAATCACCCTGTATATAAACAGCCTTGATTCAATAGGAGATGATGCTTTTCAAATAGGAACGAGTGCGTGCTTCAAGACAAAGTTTAAAGTGTTGTTAGTGATATTAATCTATGGTTTACCCAAAATTCACTACTTTTTAATTCCAATAAAACAAATTACATCAGGTTCCACTATACGCAAAAACTATGCTCTAAGATAGATTTAAAAATAGATAATTCTTTAATACAAGCAAGAAAAAGTGTTAAGTTCTTGGGCATTCCTGTAGACACTACTTTGTCTTGGATAACTCACTGTTAACACTCTTATAGGTATATTAAACAAACAAAACTTCGTTATTCGCAATCTAAAAACTGTTTTGGACATAAATCAGTTACCATCAGTGTACTATAGCAACATTGAAACAAGACTGAGATATGGCATTTGCTTTTGGGGATGGTCAACCCCTGCTCCAAACGTGTTTAATGTACAGACACGCATTTTAAGAACAATTAAAACAAAAACTATAAACTTTTAACACTGGCCAGTTTGTATATTTACGAAGCTTGCTTGTATCCATTTAAAAATAAAAATTATTTATTAAAAGCTTCCGATATACACGATAAAAACACTAGGCAAAAAAATATGTATATATCTTTTAGTAAAGGTAAAGTTTCTGTCAGATTTGTAAAATCAGTGGGTTCTAAATTGTTCAATAATTTGCCAAAACATGTACAAATATTAACAATTTTAAAATTAGTCTAAAGTCGTTTCTCGTGCAAAAATGTTTTTATAAAATTAGTGATTTTTTTACCGCTGTGATAATATTCTTTTATTCTTTTATCAACACGCTTTTATTAGCTTGGGTTGTATGTATGTATGTAACGGAATCTTTAAGCTTAATTTTCACCAACTTCCAGCGATTCGATTTCTTTGAAACTTTGCACACTTATCAAGGACCCATGACAATGCAATAATCTGCAAACAGTATCCCGTTATCCAGGATAAATAAATTTCTTTATAGATTTTCTGTAGGATAGTAACAGAGAAAGAGCTAGTGCGCCATCTGCGCATGCGTGCAGTTTCGGACGTACTCTCAGCATAAGGCTGACAGAAACTTGTTCGGAGTAGTTGCGTTCTGAAATCCCATGCAACAGTGAATCTTTAAATAAAATGATTAGATTACGAAATAGTTCGTGAAACATTTCAATATCACATGTTCGCAGAAAACTAATTGATATATCGAACTAAAAGATGAAAATAAATAATAGTTTAAAAAACTAAAAAAACACACGCTTTTATATGCAACCAAACTAAAAATTAGAAAATAATTTTTCATTACAAAGAGTTTGTATTACAGTAATAAAAGGTCAAACAATGAATCATAATAATTATATACCTCAAAATAGAATTATAATAAAATTTAAGATAATAACAGAATAATTCACTTCAGAATATAAGCGTAAGGTGCTTAATATATTAAATGTTATAATTATTTCATTTGTAAACATCTATGAGGGAAAAGTTATGAAAAAATAGTAAAATGCACCCCACGCTTTTTACTCTGAATGAATGAAGTGAATTATTCTGTTATTATCTTAAATTTTATTATAATTCTATTTTGAGGTATATAATTATGATTCATTGTTTGACCTTTTATTACTGTAATACAAACTCTTTGTAATGAAAATTATTTTCTAATTTTTAGTGCGGTTGCATATAAAAGCGTGTTTTTTTTAGTTTTTTAAACTATTATTTATTTTTAATAATATAATATAACATAATAAACTATTTTTTATGTTTAGTTTAGTTTAGGTTAAGGTTGGTGTATGACTGTTCCTATTCAATGTATTTATTGTCATTTAGGAAACACAATAAATAAATAAATACATATTTTGAACCCTTTCTCTTTAACGAACAACTAGCCGCCAGTAATTTTACCGCGGGCGTATTTCTCCAAAATATTAAACACATTTTGTTTAATAAAATATATTTTATTTACTATTCCAATATACAAATCAATCAACATTTTGTAGAATTTACAGGCATTTATACATATCTTTTAGAAAACTTCATATTATATACAACAATCATAAAATTTATTTTTAAAAAAATAAATAGATACCTACTAACCTAATGTTAATATACAAAGTTAACGGCACTAAGAAGTTTTAATTTTTAAAATGTCATTTTTTAAAAACTATTATAGACTGTGTCCTTGAAAACACGTGTACAAAACCGGTTAAAAAAGTATTTAATTTTAATTATTTTTGAAAAAAAATGTATGACACATTACAGCTAGCTTATAATAGCTTAAAGAATTATTCGAATACTTATTGTTTTTTTATGATACTTTTTACCAACTTAAAAAAACTGTTTTAAATAAACACGTTTTTTAAAGACGCACAGTATTCAAGGGCATAGCCAGAAAAATGTTGGTTTAAAGGAGGGGGGAGTGGGCATAGCATACAAACTTATTTAGAACCATTAAAATGTATACATTTATTTGGATAAATAAAAAATAATTAATAATCACAAAAAGCAATTATTATTATTGCCCTTAACTCAACTATCGACAGTATTGAATTCAGGGGGCATCCCCCGGATGAAAAAATCCCGAAGAAATTTGTTGTATCAATTCTTAACGGTGAATATAATCTCAAAGAATACAATTTCTTCCACCACACATATAAAAAGAATGTAATAAGGGGTTCGCTTCTTTTGGTTTTAACACCTGAAGGCCTTTTTTTACTTTTTTTTCTCTTCAAGTTTTTCATTATAAAATTTATCCCCCTCCCCCGAGAATATGAAACTCACCTCTGTCAAAAAATGTCTCAATTCAACACTGACTATCGAAGCCAACTCTTTGTTTGACCTCCGGACAGTGCGGACGTGCGTAGAGGACTACAAAGTTTTTCCCGGAGTGGCGGCTAGAGGTGTCGTACGAACGTTTTTTACCTTCGGGGATCAAGGAAAGATTCACGCTAAATTGACGGCATCTTTCTTCTGGATCTAAGCGCTGTGAGCGAATATTCCTATAAGCTGATGGTATCCTGTTTGGTGGTAAACACGAGGTATTTCTCAAATGGCGGGAAATAGATGGGCGTGCCATGGGAATTGTCAGTAGTGAAAGTAAAGGTTATACGTAACACCAGTAGCAGATCTTGATTCGACAGCCGACAATTTATGCATTGCATCGATTGTTGAATTATTTTTTTCTTTATCCAGATTTTCCGCCGACGAAGCCTTGGAAAGCATAGTCCGGAAGGGGGAGAATGATGGATTGGACCTGAAGGGACCAAAACCCAGAAAAAAAAATAGAAATAGAAATAGAATAGACTATCGAAGACGCTCATCTAAAGGTCAACTGATTTATGATATGTTTGACGTGACGTCTGATCCGATATCGGATGTATGCGTCTCGGTCACAAAAATCTATAATAATTAATAGACCTTCAGATAATCCTATTTGAGAATCGTATCCGATAGTAGGATAAAAAAGTAGGAAATGTGTGGCCAGAGTAAATCTACGTATAAATTTTATATTCACAAGTAAATGATTAATATTTTACAAAACCAGCTAGGGATGGGCAGCTTGCCCCTAGATCCGTGCCTGGCTACGCCCATTACAATATTTCTTAACAATAATTGTCTGCTTCTGTTATTGTTTAGCTATTTTTGGTTTACATAGGATAGTTCAATAAATATTCTGTTTTTAAGATTTCTGTTCAGTTTTTCGGAAATACCGGGTGACGACGAAATTTATTTTCTTCAGTGCAACCGTACAGTTTTCAGATTTAGGGACATGATATTGTATTATCGGATGCCAATTTTAGATAGGTATAATAGTATCTGTGTATTACTTCCGGTTTAACCGAAAGTTATATAAACTTTGATATTTTAAATGGAACACCCTGTATATTTTTTAGAATTTGAATTCTACAGGTCATTCCTGATATAAAACCTTGGATATATTTATAACCTAACTCTTTTGGTTTTGGAGAAAATGGCGTTTGAAAATGTCCAAACGACAGCACATTATGCAGTTTTATGGGAAAACAAATGAACATCGCAAACATTTAAAATGCTTATAATAGTTCTTTTAAAAGACTCTACCCTTAGAGACCATTATAATACTACTTCCTGTTTAACCGGAAGTGCTGTAAAATTTGAACTTCCAAGTATGTATATAAATATTAGCTTTGTCAACAAGATTTCATCTTAGACAATAAAGCATGTTTTGAATTTGAATTTGAATACGATAACCCTGATAATTTTAATAGAACACCCTGTATATTTCCTAAGATTAAAATTCTTTAAGGTATTCCTGATTTAAAACCTATATTATACCCATAACCTAACTTTTTTAGTTTTAGTTTAAATTAAAATGGTTATCATACTTAGAAGTTTAAATTTTACAGCACTTCCAGTTAAACAGGACGTAGTATTATAATGGTCTCTAAAGGTAGAGTCTTTTAAAAGAACTATTTTAAGCATTTTAAATTATTGCGATGTTCATTTGTTTTCCCATAAAACTAATGTGCTGTCGTTTGGACATTTTCAAACGCCATTTTCTCCAAAACCAAAAGAGTTAGGTTATGAATATATCAAAGGTTTTATATTAGCAATGCCTTGTAGAATTAAAATTCTAAAAAATAAACAGGGTGTTCCATTTAAAATATTAAAGTTTATATCGCTTCCGGTTAAACCGGAAGTAGTACACAGATACTATTATATCAAAAATTGGCATACGATGATACAATATAACGTCCCTAAATTTAAAAACTATATCGTTGCACTGAAGAAAATAAATTGCTGAATAGCAATTTCGTTGTCACCCGGTATTTCAGGTATGCTTATTTTGTTCTTAAATAAGTAAATGTGTCAAACAGTTCATTATTAAAAAAATGGTAAAAAACATAAAGTATCTAAAATCAAAAAATGAATAAATTTATTAATGCAGAATTATACACAAAATATTTATTGCTGGTTGTACAGGGTGGCTCGAATTCGACGCTCATCATTGGGATTTCGGAAACCGTAAGAGATGCAGGATCGGTTAAATGGAGGCAAAGTTGCGCAATTTGATGCTCAATAACGCAACGTTTGCGACGTTTCGTACAGAAACTTCCATCAACAGAATATTGCATATTTATTTAACCATAATACGGCCCTGAACTACATTTTTAGGTAAAAAGGTAAATAAAAAGAATAAACTTATTACATATTCATAATGTTTTATTGCAACTCATTGATATCTAACAGCGGAAATTACTTTATTAACAGAAACTAACCAGCAGGTACGAATTCAAGGGAGAACTTCATTTAATGTATGGATGGTATGTGGAGGAACAAAATTATTGGACCTTTCGTTTACGAAGGGACCTTAACTTCCGACCGATATCTAAATTTGATTAGAAATGATATCTTAGACGCCCCAGTCTCTCCGCGATCTTCAAATTGTGCGGTCACGTTTTGTAGGAGGCTACATAGCCTTCCCGGGTAGGCAGCTGAAGGTGTTGTACGGGCGTTTCTGTGCCTTTGGGGATCGAGGAAAGACTCACGCTAAATTGATAGCATCTTTCTTCTGGAACTAAGCGCTGTGAGTGAAGATTCCTAAAAACCTGATGCTTTTAGGTTAGCGGGGTGCACGTGTTTTCGTAACGGCCGAGGACGGTGGCGCCCTCTACTGGAAGCGTCAGCAAGTGACAGTGAAGGTTATGCACGAAACCAGTAGCAGTTTTTTGGATTGACAGCTACAATTTATGCATTGAATCGATTATTATTTTGTTTCGAACAAAAGTAAACATTTGAACCGGAATTTCTGGGAGCGGAAAGCTCGACCATCCAGATTTTCCACGTACAAAGCCCTGGAAAGCATAGTCCGGAAGGGGAGAGCTGGTTAATCGTCTTGCAACGGGACCAACAACAAAGAAAGCAAAGCAAAGCATCTTAGACGCCCTAGATAATCAACCTTTGGCAGTATTTCAAGAAATATGGTGGCAGCAAGACGGAGCTCCTGCCCACAATGGAAGGGAAGTAGCTCAATTCCTTTACCATATATTTCCTAATAAATAGTTTTGCAAGATGGCCCGCTAGAAGCCCAGATCTTAGTCCCCTAGATTATTTCCTTTGGGGATATCTTAAGAACCGTTTATTTGAAAATGCACCTCACGACCTTTAAGTACTACGACAAAATTTGATAAGGGAAGTCGCTCTTATTCCTGCGAGAACAATTAATTGAGCTGTATTAATAATACAAAGCAAAGCAAGAAAATGCATTGAGGCGGAAGGTTATCTCTTTGAACACTTATAATAGTGATTAAATTATGTTTATTTTTAATATGGGCATCAAGATAGTATTACAAATTGTTTATGTAAGCTGATTGGTTGTCTACCTTTTTGTATCTTATGTCTAATATTCATGAAATTTTCGGTTAATAAAGTAATTTCCGCTGTTAGATATCAATGAGTTGCAATAAAAAGATTACGAATATGTAATAAGTTTATTATTTTTTGTTTACCTTTTTACCTAAAAACGTAGTTCAGGGCCGTATTATGGTTAAATAAATATGCAATATTCTGGTGATGGAATTTTCTGTATGACCGTACGTCGGCAAATATCAAAGTGGCGATATATAGTGTTTTAAGAGTGATGAAAGGATTTAATTAAATTGAAAAAATATCAGGTCCGTATTTAAAAAAATTAAGTTGATGATGGTCGCCAGAAGCCGAAACGTCAGATTCAATATTTAATCACACTGAATTATAGAGCAGAAAAAGTTGCCATGAAAACGTGTTTTCCATTTTAAGTTATCTTAACAACTATAGCCAGGAAGCAAAAGAAACCAAAATTGAAAATTCCGGTTTTTTCGAATATCTTTGAAAGTACTCGGAATTTTTTAAAACGCAAAACGGCATTTTATTGAGCATCAAATTGCGCAACTTTGCTTTCATTTAACCGATCCTGTATCTCTTACGGTTTCCTAAATCCCAATGATGAGCGTCGAATTCGAGCCACCCTGTACAACTAGGAAAAATATACAATATTCTATAGAAAAATAGAAAATTAGCTGTACAATCAATTTTTTTACCAAAAAATTTAACTTAATTTCTATTTGTACACACTTTAAATTTAAAAAGTAACAACATCTTCATGTTACAAATTTTTTTACAAAAATGGTCTTTTATATAACTTAAATAATCTTTGTACAAACCAAATCTATGGCCATCCTTTTTCTAGTATATATATAGAAAATCCGTTAGATTTTATTTATTTTTGTTTTAAGTGCGTTTGACACTTTTTTAAAATTTTAAAAATATTTTAACAGTTCACTACACTGTTTATCTTTAGGAGCCTTTAAAATTTCTCGACTTATTTTTAAATTTAAATAAATTATTATTATTATTTGTAATTTGATCCATTACTTCAAAGATCCTTATTCTTAAATTCTAATCCAGTTGCTAACTTGTTCCTCTATGGGACTCTTAGATTTCTCTGTGGAGTACAAAATTTACAGTGCTTTGTAAAATACAAGAACACTTGACAACAGATATTTGTACTGTAGACTTTTTCTTTAAATTTATTTTTCTCCTTGCTCGCTTAAGGCCATTTTTCATTAAACCATTGCTAATCATAGTAGATGATCCAAAATCGCTATTTAGAATCACCAAGGGAGTTCTTTAATAATCCTTCTTGAATTAAAAGCATTACAGTGCTTTCCAGAACAAACTTGTACTGTAACCTTCCCAGTCTACACTAAACTGCTTGCCCCAATACACTCCCCTTCAATCTGGCCACTCAAACTAGGCGAATTTCCTTTTGAACTTCCATAAACCTTCGTGGAGTATCCAGAATCATTATTAGTATCTCGATCTATTGTATCATGGGGGTTCTCCAAGACCCTTTCCCCGAAATTCGGGTCCAGCATCCTGGATGACCCCTCTATGGGGTTTTTGACTCTGGATAACCTTTCGAACTATCGAGAATTCTAAGTCTGGCAAGTCTTGCGTTAATCGAATGATCGTAGAATTTCGTAGAGTTAGGAAGTTCATCTTCGTAGTAGTGAGCGTGGTAGGCTGGATCATTGTACCGCATTTCTGGCTGGTAGGGGTTGATGGGGTCGTATTTGCTGGTGCTGGGTTGGGAGTACTGTTTGTAAGGGTCATTATATCTGGAAAAAGGACAGAGTTGCTTAGTACGATCCAACAACTGATTTAAACAGTACTTACCTTATTCCAGTGGACTCTTGTACAGTGACAATAGGTTCAATATATCGTGTATTGGCGTCTACAAGTGGAGACACCATGGTGGGGCTGTAGACTCCGCTTCTACTTCTTGGAGGAGCATCTGCTGAAACATTTTCGTAGTGTCCTAACCTGATGGGGCCTGGCGATTGACCAAGTGGAATCTAAATATAGAAAACAAAATAAATGTTAGAAAGATCAAGTAAATAATGTCATTTATTTAATAAAAAAGCAGTGTGGCTTGTTGGTTTGTGAGAAAACAGACATAAATTTGATGAAAACTTACTTGTACTAAATTAGAATCGCCCATGGGACCTTTTCGGGAAGGCATTCTTAAGGGTCCGTCTTCGTCATCACTGCTTTCACTGTGAGGTCCATCGTTGTGGGCATGAGCTGCCTGTTGTTGCTGGATTCTTTCAACGAGTTCTTTGACAGATGGTCGGGGTAGCTGGGAGTTCTCATCGTGCGGGTCGAGTTCGTCCATGCTTCTGAAATTAACAAAAAGCAATCGTGGTTAAAAAAATAATATATTTTTAAATTTAAATGTAGCCTCGAGTCAAGGCTAAATTTCCCATTACTTTATTAATGAAAGTAAAGGGAAAAATTAGTGATGTATTAATTCTGTCCTGTAAAATAAAAATTGCCATTATACAGGGTATGTCAAAAATGTTGAGGTATTTTTTTAAATTTAAATATAGTGTGACGTATAATTTTGAAATATACATATGGCCACTTTACGTCACTTGGACCAAATGTACCATATGGAACTATCTTCTTGGGACAATGACACTGGTGGACCATCAAAACTAACTTTCCATTTAAAAACCAACTTAACTTATTTGACTAACTAAATTTAGTACGGGCATACCCCCACTAGGGGTAGCCCGTACGGGACTTAACTAAAACTTTAACTTTATACTTGAGTCCACTTTTACTACCTACTTCTTATCTAATATTTTTTAAATATTTTTCCCTCTTCATTATTAGTACAGTTTCGGTATATATACAAAGTTGAACTAAGTATTTTGGTGATTTAGCACGTTGTTGACACTGAATAAAATAATATGACCTAAATTCTGTTATTGTTTGGTGACAAAAACCTTGCACTATTTTCTTGATTATTTATTTTAATGTTTTGGATGTGATTTCTTTAATACCAAAATAATTAAGTAAATGTTAAAATTATTAAAACCCATATACCCCCTATACAGGGTGTTCACATATTAAACATATTTTTTTAGGGAAGCCCGTGGCAACGCCATTATTTTCATACTATAATAATTATAGTAATAACAATTATTTTTTTGGTAAACAGATGGGTGCAGGTGGTTTCCTATTCGGATCTTAGACTACAAGGTGTATTTAAACTTTGATCAGTGATTTGTGAATTTAAATATATACTTACATTTTACACTTTTAAGAAATATAAAATAAAAGAAGTTCCATATGGAATCTTTACCAAGGAGCCCAGTCAATTTTTTTAAATTCCATAATAATAACGATAGTGGCGTTTCTCGTTTGCTTAGATACAGAGGCTGTTTAAAACAGACCTCCCAGTGAATTTACGTAAGTTTTCTATTTTAAGCTCTGGGGCACTGGGACTTCAAATAGGGGAAGGTCATCCATAGGAGGCCCATGCGGTGTTGTCAACTTCTGCAAAACTTCCTTACACTGGGAAACCGTGAACTTGGCATCATCGCATTTCTCTATTGTTATAAAAGTACAGATATTTTACATGCATTTTTACGGTTCCAGAGAAAGTTAGTGAAAAAATATGATATCACCCAGCTTAACAGCGTGTTTAAAATTCAGTACAAATATTTTAACGGTCTATATTTCAGGACAAAATATGTCCTTTTTTTCCGCATAAATATGTGTTCTAAAATGCACTTCCCCTTCCCCCTCCACATTGTGTTTGTCATCTTTTTTTGGTGCAGGGCGCAGTTCGGTGGATGTGGCGTCGAGGGGTTGCTTTTACGACATATTTTTTGTAGTTTATTAAAAAACAATATACTATTTTGACCTCATCAATACGTCCAATGTTAGTACCAAATTATGAAAAGCCCTGTATAAGTCAAGTTTGGTTTTAAGCACACCATAAATGGAAGCATTTATTTGACTTTATTTTAGATACAAAATGGCTGTTGTCCAGCGCACTTTAATAAAATCCTCAAAAGAAAATTGTCAATTAATAAAAATTTAAAGATATTAAATACCATTTAATCGTTGCCAATGGCATTCCGCGGTCGAAAGGTATCTCCATCATACCTACCTATAAATTAATAAATCTATGTCACTTACAGCCTCGAGAAAACACAATAACTGAATTCTTTCACCTAATAAATTATTTTTTCGGGAACTATCTATTTCTAAATGCCATTTAGCTACCGTATTTACTATTATTATCGACCATTATACCCAGCTTAGAGCAGAAAATAAATCTCAAGATAATTGTAACTGTAACTATAAATCAAATTTTAATATTTGCAATTAAACTGGGACATGATTGTTTCTAAGCTGGTAAAAGTATTTTAGGAATTTTAAAGCTGTTTTTTCCTGTTATGCATCATTTAAATTGTAATTTATGTATAGTAAGAACATTTTAAAAGCGCAAATTCGGTACCCTTTGAAAATAATACATATACACAAAAAAACATAAAAAAGGCCACCTGCAATCGGAATATTTTATACAAAGGCGCTGGTACCCTTTACAGCCACGCGCCAATACACTATGGGATAGAAATCCATTATTTTGGCCAAAAAGCAACTTTGAAATTTTAATGGCTCCTGCTGTGTATTTCAAAGTAGATACTCCAAACTACATGTACGCAAAATTATAAAAGGATATGACGAGTTCTATTGGGGTAATAAGAGACTTGAAAATGTATTTTAAGTAAACATAAATATACAACATTTAATCTACTTAGTTTATTATTACCCTTGTTTACTAAAAAAGTAAAAGAGTTTAAATAATAAGAGCTATTTTTGTGTTTCCGATGCAGTCTCGCGAAGTCTCGCTACTTTTGTCTAAGATTTTTTTAACTTTTTCTTTATCAGTTTTTGTACTTACAATTGCCTTCCTACTTTTTGCTACTTCTAAGTGTAAGGACAGATACAAGATTTTTTTATAATTTGCAAGGATTTTCATTTTAAAATTTAATATGTTTTGTCCTACACTGTATATCCTAAAAGATATGATTCTACAGAATCTACCCAACAAAACAGAGTTTTTATTTATTTTATACGTTAGAAAATAAAAAAGTTGGGAAGATGTATCTCTATTACGCTTCTAAGAATAATTTAAAATTATTTTTCAGAGTTGGATGGTCATATTTCCGAATTGAGATAGACACTTCAAATGTAGTATTTTTCTAAAGCATTTTAAAAGATTTTTTTGTGGTGATATAATATTCAAAGTATTTCATTTAAAAAAATCATACCTATTGTCGTACCCTGTATATCATATGAGATAATAATCATCGGATTACTGATTAGAATACTACCGAATTAACCAAACAAGCTGACATTTTAGTTTATTTTGTACAATAAAAAATAATAATGTTAAGTGGGGTGTAAATTTATAATAACATATAATAAGTTTTAGGTTTCCAAAAAGCATTTGTAATAATTTATAATATTTTTCCAGTAAAAAGCACCTCATTTTAAGTTAGATTGGTAAGTTTCAGAATTTTGACCAAAAAATTAATTTCTATCCCATAGTGCGATGACCACCTGCATCAACCGGCATATCATAAAAGAAATATAGCAAAGGCGGCCACGAAGACAAGCATGTCGATTTATTTGCTTTAAACTTTTTGTGATTTTTTTTTCTTATCAAAGAGCACCGAATTTACATTTTTAAACTGTTCCTTCTATAACAAGTACACAAAGTGATCCAAAACCCGAAACATGTCAATTTTAAGTCTTATGGTTTCATGCCTGTAGCCTTTACCATTTTGGCACAATGTTTATAAATTGCATGTAAAAAATAGGCCCTTAGCCATATACACCTAACAATGGCGGCGCCAGGGGTGGGCGTGTGGCGAGCGCCCAACCAAAATTGCTTTCGCCCAACCGTTCGCCCAACCTGCTAATTGAACGCAAGTAAGTCATGTTCAAAAACCATTTCATTTATGTAAATTATTGGGTCAGCTCATATTCAAGTAATCCGCCATATAAAAAATTACCAGTATGTTGCGCTATGTCATTAGAAACGAATTTTAGTGTAATATTTAAATATAACACAAAATATCCTATAAAATGTTTAAAAATTACAAATGTTTTCCCCCAGTTATGTGTACCTATTTAAAATTTTAATGACCAAACGTATATCATTTATTAACGAAATAAAATACAGTGATGATATTAAAATAGTTACCACTTTGTCATTTAAATGGGACATTTTTTTCAAATAGAAATGGGAATCCTGTAGAACCTCGTTTTAAAGGCCTTTTAATTCTCCAACGCCGCTTTGTTTTTGAAAATCGGCCCAGCTGTTCCACACTTAGAACCGTTGAAATGTGGCTTACATACCATACAAACGGTGCTGTTTTAATAAAATTGGCTTCTAAGTCTAGAACGGCCTTGCCGATTTTCAAAAACAATGCAGTTTAAAATTATACGCAGAATCTAAAAAATAAATAATATATAGGGTGTTCCATTTAAAATAAGGAAGTTGACATTAACTTTCTTATAATATATATAACTGGAAGTGGTAGAGCCACAAATTATATTCTGATAATTTGTGGTAGAGCTGTCAAAATATTTTAGTTGTATGTCCCCCACTAACCTTATATTGTTACCAAATTTTTAAAATTTTCCAAAGCGTACTTTTCGAAAAATCGATCGCGGTAGTTCCCGGTGGGACCCCCTGTATAGAATAGTAAAATATATGAAAAGGTTTTGCATAGAATATTTTTTATAGCAGTGACGTCGGACTATATAAAATTTATAATACATATACATATTGGTTAAAGTGCACAAACCCAAAAAAATATTTTTAGCAAAAGAGAAAAAGGAACTATTAGATTTTGATTTTTTTTGGTATTATAATGTGCAGACTTATATTAAAGATATAAACATTTACAGTGTTTATTTTGATACCACGAAAATATACAGGGTTGAAGAAAACAAAGTGGTTATGGATTATATTCTTTTTTTATACCGCCTAATTTTGGATTATCTTTTTATGGTAATAAATTAATATAAATATACAGCTCAAATCAAGAAGTCTACCCATACAAAAGAATAATAAAAGGTTAAAAAATATCTTTAAGAGAGGTTGAATAATAGTAAATCAAATGTAACCCTGTGTTTATGATAGCCCCTATCTGATTAGACAAAAAAAATTATCAAAATAAAATAGAGCCCATTTAGTCCCGAGATAATATATCTTACAGGTTTATATAATTTTATCTAAATTACCAGGTAAAAATATGTTAAATACATGATAATTGCACAAAGAACAGGAATTCCTGTGTAAAATTAAGATAACAAAGAATTTATAGAAAGCTTTTTAGAAACAGTGTTACATAATAAATTGTTATTTATCTATTAACTATCATACTTGGCAATATTTTTCTTTTACGACTGCTATATACTTTGAACAATAAATAAAATCTGTCATTTCAATGCTAAGTTCGGATTAAACAGGCAGAGAGAACTGCACTTTTGAGGAAAAAAGGTTCTCCTACTTAAAACCGATTGTATTTTTTTAGCGAAATCCCTGCTGTTGTCATTTAAGTGTTTGTACTTTAAATGCTTTAGAATTCAGTAATTAATAAATTTTCCCATAATACCAAAATAATTTTACAACTTTTCTCTTTTTATAATTTTTTTCCACAAGTAATATTGTTCCGAAATACCTCGTATAAAAACACGCGTCTTCGTTTTTATACCTTTTATTAACAATCGAACGTAACTATGGTTACAATAACGATAAATCTTAACTTGTCAATGTCTCGAAGTTTACACCACAAAAGTTAAATCAATACTACTGCCCCAAGCTTTTCCATCGCCCTTTTATATTTAGGTGGAAGAGAGAAGAATGATCTAGAATCTTGGAGAAATATCGCGAAAATTCCATAATACAAGATGGATAAAAATTCTGAATGAATAATTCGGGCGTTTTCGGAAACCTTTCCTAAAGAACTTGGAAAAATTAAGGTAAATTATTTAAATAAATTAACAAACTAAATTAAATGATCCTAACTCTCTAAAATTCACTAACCCAAACACATTTTTTGAAAGTCTGTAATAATATATACAAACACGGGCGTATATAAGGGGGAGTTTTTAGGAGTTTGCACCCCCTTCCCTTAGCATGACTAAAAGAGAAATTTGTAGAAAACAAGTCCTTTGTTTTTTATGTTTTTAATGCATAGGGCATCGCTTTCTAGATGTTAGAATTGTACTATGGAGAATTGTACTAACGGCTCATTCTAAATTTAAAAGAATTTGTAAACATTTCTTTAACGAAAATAGGTTGTCAAACCTTAACAGTATTTTTATCCTCGCATATTTAAAAGACGTGTAATGGGTTGATTATTAGGATATGTAAGGCCAGTAAAATTACAGAAACCAGAAATTTTAACTGGTTATATGCGCTAGATGGAACCACCCACCGGGGCAGGATAAAATAGTACAATTATTCAAAACATCTAGAAGGTGGTGGCATAGGGTTACGCGGACCTTCCCTTGCCGTACGGGAAGAAGAAAATATGAAAAGAGAGGAGGGTTTTTGGAGTAAAAAAGGAGGTGAGGCCTGCCTAACTTCAGATGAATGCTTCCTCGAACGTCATCAGTGTCAATTTCATATATGATTTTGACATTTTTATACAAAATATGAGTGAAAAAACCGGTGAAAAAACTTTAAAACACGCTCACACCAACAACGGCACACAAAACGGGATGAAATAAAAAGTTAGATTTGTTTTTCATTCGATGTCCACTGTGAAGTTGGATGCAAAATTGCCGCATGCGTACGACGATGGCCTGAAAAGTGCTTGACATCGATTTTCAAGCCACCGAAATAAACACGTAGACTTGGAAATCGCTTCAAAGCCGCTTTGTTTTCAAGCCAGCTTAAACTATTCGATATAAACGTAGTAATAATTAGCACTGTCGTAGCTTGTCGGCGATTTTTGGGGGACGTATGCCTCAGTTACATAGGCCGAAAAATATATATATATATATATTTTATATGCTCATTGGTTTTGGGGGAAGGGGGTAATCGATTTCTTAAGGAAGGGCCCTTTCCTAATTACCCAACTAATAATCAAATGGTTGGTCACCAGAAGTTTATGGGTTCAATAATGTGCTACATAATACTTAGATTTTCTTTTTAAAAGTAAACTAACTTTATATGTGTGGTATTCACCCTGTTATCACTAGTTTGGTACTAATAATACAGTTGTGCAGGTGTTTAAAATATTCCCAGAGATACCTACGCACAGTAATTTATGAATTTACACAGGAAGTTCGAAATTTACAACTGTAACTATTGCTGCTCCATAACATGAATAGCTTTATTGTTAATTTATGTTGTTGCTCCGCATAACTTTATTTATTAAACAAAAATATTTAAGTTTTAATAATTTTATAACCACTACAACAAATAAGACCTCCATGTGTTAAATTAATTATTGGTTCTGTTAAGCGGGGTTTACACCTGACAAGTTATTGATCAAAAACTTGTTCAATTACTTTGTCAAATATTTGATAAAGAAATTGAAAAGTTGGATGTTTTTACTCTCTTCAAGTTGTTGTCAAATTTATTTTCAATTTCATCAAATGGTTTCTAGAGTTATGTTAACTATTAACTAATTACTAAAAGGCCCCTAAAAATATTGATGGCAAGTTTTAATTTCTTTAAGTACTTGAGCAAGCTACTTGATTAATAAGTTAAGAAATGTTTTAACCGTCAAGTCACTTGAACAAGCACTTGTTCAATTAATTGATCAATTACTTGTCAGGTGTAAACCCCGATTTTAGTAAGACTTTGTTGGCTTCCTTATCCTTACTAATATTATAAAGAGGTAAAGTTTGTATTTTTGTTTGTTTGATTGTTTGTAGCCGCTAATCTTCGGAAATACTAAACCGATCATGAAAATTCTTTTACTATCAGAAAGCTATACTATTCAGAAGTGTTATAGGCTATATTTTACTATGATTAAACAAAAAGTTCAGACATTAACGCCCAACGAAGTGGACTATCTTGGATAAACTATAACTACTAAAATTCGATATTGACGTTACTATTCTCAATGGATTTTAATGCAATTTTTTTAAATATATACAGTGATTCAAAAAAAAGGTTTATCTATATCTATACTAATATACAAAAGAGGTAAAGTTTGTATGAAAGGGTCCACATTTATTTCATTCTGAAAGCAATACCGCCAAGTACACAAATTATGTTAAAGTAAACTTCGAAGGCACATAGCGCTTACAGAGCCTGATTTCATAATTTTTTAGATAAATAAAAAAACACTGCTAAAACACGTCTCACCTATTTAAAAACATCCTCTTATTTCACCTCTGTCTTGCCATAAAACCGGTGGCACGTGTCGTGGAACTAGAAACTCGTCGGGTTGAATATTTTTTGCTGCAATAAATCATTGTTCACAAAAGGGTTTATTTACTTTATTATTTTTTTGTACTTTGCGGTATTACTTTCAGAATGATTTAAATGTGGACCCATCTAGTTGGGACCAGGTTTTATTCACTTTGAACGGGTTGCCACAAAGTACCTAATGTAAACAAACCCTTTTTTAAACAATGATTTATTGCACCAATAAATAATACACCCGACGAGTTTATAATGCTTTGCGGCACGTGTCAGTTTTTGCAGGACAGAGACGAAATAAGATAATGTTTTCTAAGTACGTGATACGCGTTTTAGCAATGTTTTAATTTATTTATCTAAAAAATATGTATTCAGGCCCTGTCAGAGGCTATGTGCTTTCGAAAAGGTTTGTTTATTTGATAATTTTTTGTTCACTTGGCGGTATTGCTTTCAGAATGAATAATAGGTGATTCAGACTTTACCAAATTTGTAAAGCTTTTTAAAAAACTTTTTAATGGTAAAATAATATACAGGGTGGTCCTTTAAAAAAAAGTTTTTCTCTTCATTTTTCTTCAGTTTTTATTGTTTATTTGTTTCTTTTCTTATGTTCAAAAGACAATACATGAAAAAATATGAAGCTTTTATACAGGACGTTTTCTTTTCCATTCCTTCTTGGTTATAGTTAAAAGTAGGTGGCAAAATCACACGTAATCTAGCAGCAACCTGTGACGCTACTGTCTAATAATATTCATTGTACCATATCGTATTAAAATAATACTATTAATGATCCTATAGCATCCTCTAAATAGCATTCCTTACAACCTAATAATCTTTCTTAGAACCTTATAACAAAAATAATTATTAACTATCGATCACATACTGTTTAAGGCAGGAATACATCAACTTATCTTAAGATACCGCAAAATAAGCAAGAAACAGTCTTAAAAACCAAACGAAAAACATTTCTAATTGCTTTCAGCTTGGGTGTTGGTAAATTGGTTCCGCGGTCAAAAGCAGGACCGGATTATCTATAAGGCAGAGTAGGCAACTGCCTAACGGTCCCGCATCGGATAGCCAAGTGCTAAATAAACGTATTATTTATTTATTTATTTATTTAAATTAAATTAAATTTGAATATTTGTATCGTTAATAGAGAATTATTGCAAGTTGCCTTATTAAGCTCGGGTATTATTAATACCGGCCTTATTTAAATAGTGCTTGCACCCATAATTTAGAGTTATTGCAAAGCATGTTGACAATGCCATTAACCTAAAAAAATTGGGAAACATTTTTCGTAGTTTTTTTATTGTTTTGTGTTGTAGGGTTTTGTTATAAACAATTACAGAAATACATTTAAAAAAGCAAGGTTTTTTAATTATTTTTACTTCCAAAACTTATTAAGGGAATCCTTATCCCAACATGCATCTGCACAAACTCAGATGTCAAAATAAGGCCGGTATTATTAGTGCCTGGCCTTATTTTACTGTGCAATATTTCTCTAATGAAAATGGTAAACACCTTAAAACTTTCCTTAAAAAGGGGAGACCCCTTTCGGTCTTTAATAATTGTATTAGGAAAGCCAAGGCCTTTTTTGCTTTTGAATTTTATTAAAAAGGAGCCCTGACAATTGTATTGCCTAGGGGCTCCGACATAGCTAATCCGGTCCTGGCCAAAAGCCATTGGCATTAATATGTAAATCGGTTCCTGAGCCCCAGAAAGACCGTAGGTATATTGGTTTCTGCTAATAATCAGGTAGATAGGTCGGGCGCCCGACGGCTCAAGGCAGACGGCCTATGCTGGATTGGGACCCTAATAAAATTTTACTTTTTAACCTTTTATTTTCTGGTTTGGTCACCTTGACAAAAATGCATAATTATTTCATCTTGTTTGGTTCCCTAAAGGTGGGAATAGAATTTTTAAGTGGATTTAATGTGTGTATATTAATAAATTATATGCACACCTTTAGGGTACCGAACAAGAGAAAATATTTATGCATTGTGTCCAGGCAGCATATTTGTAAACACGAGACGCGTTATCCCTTCGCAAACCTTCGGCATTGCCCGAAAATCATTTATAAATAGGAGACGTATCCGCCTAATACGTCTGCTATTTACAATCGCGGCTATAGCATAAGTATTGCAAGTAGTATTTTTATTTTATATTCACATGTGACGATTGATTGTTGCTTATTTTGTAGATCTTCAAACTTGTATGTGTACATGCCCAATTGGTTTTAATGGTAAACATTGCAAACATCAGAGTGCCGTTTTGCAAAAATACAAATTTTTAAGCGCAATAAATACACTTTCCTATGCCACTAAATTACAACTATACAAAGTCGCAACAGGAAAAGAAGCGAATAAAGGTATTTTCTTACCTCTACAAATGGAAAAAGATGAAATTGTGAGAATAGAAAATCGTAAGGAAGAACATAGTTTAAAACAGTCAGAACTATTGGAGTCTGAGACAAGTATTGAAGAAAGCAATATTAATTCGACCGAAATTGTGAAAAAGAAGTGGACAGAGCACTATAATTTTATTATGAAAAATATTGAGGAAGACCCTGAAAATTTTTGCCCAGCCATAGAAACATATTTAAGTAATATTAAAAATTTGCTTCTTCCAAAACATCTCTTCTGTCTGGTCTTCACACAGCCTTTAAATATAAAGGAACTGCAAGGAAAAGCAACGTAAAAGGAAACATCAATAAATGTCGCCGCAGGGGAAAATATATTTCTGTACAACCAACATCGGTAGGACGTAGAAGAGTTTCATGTGGCAGCAAAAAGGTTAAGTCGGGAAAGTTACCAGCTGATGTCAAAAAACGGCAAAAAGCACCACATGCATTGGAACTCTGCGTTAGTCAAAATATTGCACTAGGCGCAAATAAATTTAAAAAATGAATATACTTTTAGGTATGTAAATGTTAAACTTTGAACAATATCTCATATGTAAATTTTTATTACCTAATAAACTTTATGTTATTACTTATATTTTTTTGCCATACGCGCATACCTATTAAAGTAAATATACGTAATGTTTAAAAGTTAAATGGGTTTTTTGCCTAAATCAGTAGAAATTTTAAGATAAAAACTCTCTTACTGTTAAAATTTTACACCATTGCAAATATTCAAAATTTATATAAATGCAGTAAAATGCCTGGTAAACAGCAGACGCGTAGGGCGGACTCGTCTGTTATATACAAATTTAGTTCGGCGTACATCTTACAGCGGACGCGTCCGTCATTTACAAATATGCGTCCAGGCATAGAGTAAGGAAATTATAAGAGTTATCATGGAGTAGCCGATTTAAGGACAGGTCATGCGAAAACTCCCAATATAATTTTATTCGTTTCTCGTTGAAATACCGCCAGTTAGTTATTTCAGTAAGCTTACGTGTCTCCCCACCGCTGATGTTACACGAGGCGAGGCTTCGACCGACGCATTAAAAGTGTAAAATGGCAACAATGACAAGCCTGCCGCCAGGCAGCGCTGAGCCTGCCGCAAAAGCGGTACGAAAATTTTAGCATGCCATGGTTTCTCTTATCCGTAGGTATATTACTTTATGGTCCAGGTGACCATACTAGAATAAAAAGGGTAAAAGAAAGTAAAACTTTATTAGATACCCAAACAAGAAGTTTTTAAACAAGAAAACACCAGGCAGACACCGATAACGTGGAAGGGGTTATTTATCTTGGGGTGGGTTTGATTACCTTATTAGCAATTTTGCATTTTTGCTGTGACTTGTGTATTTAAATAAATAGTTGTGTTGCATTTTCGCCATAAATCCCGAAATAGCTCAAATAATTGTAAGTTAACAAGAAAACAGTTCTGGTTAGTTCAATAAACAAATTTATAAACATTTACACAATCCTGTTTTATTAAATTATTCGACATTCGTACCTACTCGGAGGCGGCCAGGTTAAAGTGACCACAGAAAGAGAGATACAGGGTGTCAAAAATTTATTTTAAATTTAGTTTTTTATAAATGGTTTTGTCAACAAAAGGTGTATTGTGACGATATTCGGCTAGGAGGGGTTTTGGTTAGTTTTGGTTAGTCTAGTCGCCTATATAAAAAATTACCCCTATATTCCCATTTTTTCCATTTGTCCCGCTTTGTCTGAATAAAAATGTGGTCACTTTAGGCAAGGTACCATAAACATATTGAGAACCAATTAAAATGTAAGTCGTTAGGGCAACCAAAAATGTTTGGAACCAAATTTCCTAATATTTTTGATTTGGAAACCAATTTACATGTGCCCTTCAGCCTGCAAGAAATTTAAACGGCTTTGAAAATTACCAATGCATTGATTTATTGTCTATTGTAATAAAATTCGATGCAATCAACTTACTTTTTTACTCACGTTAATAGGGTTTTTAATAGCGGCCGCTAAAGAACCTATTTTAATTGAAAACGCTATTAAAAAAACGTAATTAGTGAGGTTTGTGTGAGGTAATAACGTGAGAATATCGTTTTATAATTAGTTGGATATGGATATTTGTTTTTAGGTTATGGGGATCGTATGATATTTTAGGCTGTGGGGCTTTAAGACCTGCACTGTATACAGGGTAATTCTAAAATCGATTACGCAACTTAAGGCGGTTATTCTACATGATAAAATAATTGTACAGCTTCGTACAATTAGACTAAAGGAATTTTTAGAGTGTTGTTGGTTTTAAGTTACCACACCTGAAAGTTTAATTTTTTAATGCTTCTTTTTAAAAATGATTTACTCAAGCAAAAACCTATATGACCAGTGGCGTAGATACTATGGCGCTCAAGCTCAGGGGGCCCTGCAAACTCTTGGGTACTAAGTATAAATTGGAAAATAGTAAATATTTCTTCCAGATGCGACAAATAAGTAAGCCAAAATTTTAAGAAAGTGAGAACTTTTTTTTTTAACCGACTTCAAAAAAAAAGGAGGAGGTTATATGTTCGACACCTATTTTTTTAAAAATGTAGTTATACCAATTACTCCGTCAATTGTGAACCGATTTTAAAAATTCTTTTTTTTTTCGAAAGAGTGAAGTTCCGCGGTGGTCCCATAAGAAAACCAAGTCAGGATCAAGAGAGAAAGGTACTAGACTTATTTTTTTCTCTCTGACGTATGTTGTTGGCGCGGCAAAGCTACCTCTAATAATTATATGCACATATATTTATCTATGCTGGTTGTTTAAACAATCAAGATGATAAATGTAACGTCAAAATTTTTCAATTTGTCATGTGATTGTCATTTAGATAATTTATATTTTTAAATTTTATTTTATTGTGTTATTGCGTGTATTTTATTTGTGTGTTAGGTGTTTCCGTTCATATCCGATTTATACCTATTAGTGGCGGCATTGCTGTTCTCTGAAAACAGTTTACGTGGGAGAAAAAAGTACCTACTAGCATAAAGTAACATACCTACGGATAAGAGAAACCATGACATGCTAAAATTTTCGTACCGCTTTTGCGGCAGGCTTAGCGCTGCCTGGCGGCAGGCTTGTCATTTTTCCAGTTTAAACTTTAAATGCGTCGGTTGAAGCCTTGCCTCGTGTAACATCAGCGGTGGGGAGACACGTAAGCTTACTGAAATGACTAACTGGCGGTATTTCAACGAGAAAAGAAAAAATTATATTGGGAGTTTTCGCATGACCTGTCCTTAAATCGGCTATTCCATGAAAACACTTATAATTTCCTTACTCTATGCTACTAGGTATGTAGTTATTTTTTTTAGTGTTTAGTCACCGATTAAATAATAATAATAATAAACAAAACAAAAAATAAACATAAAAAACACACAACACGACCTCAAAATAAATAAAGCAACTAAAAATTTTAAAATAATAATTAGAAAAAACAAAATATGCAGTCGGGTAATAACATTTGGTACTGAAGTATAAAAAGTATGTGTTTGTTTAGTTGTTAACATTTCGTACTTTGGCGCACATGTTATTACCCGACTCCATGTTTCTGATTTTTATATTTATTAATACTCTTCTTATTTTGAAGTCGATTTAGTTTTTATAAAAACGTTATTTTTTGTTTGCTTGGAGAATTTTAAACAAATTTTTACTTATGGGGTACTTAGAGCCCCACTTTAGTTTTAGCCTCAGGGCCTTTGCTTACTGTATATGACTCATATTTGGAACATATTGAGCTCCATCATTTAAGTAATAATTAATAGTTTAAAAAACTAAAAAACACGCTTTTATATGCAACCGAACTAAAAATTAGAAAATAATTTTTCATTAAAAAAATATTGTCATTTCATAGTAAAAAGCGTGGGGTGCATTTTACTATTTTTTCATAACTTTTCCATCATAGATATTTGCAAATATAATAATTATAACATTTAATATATTTATCACCCCACGCTTTTTACTATGAAATGACAATATTTTTTTAATGAAAAATTATTTTCTAATTTTTAGTTCGGTTGCATATAAAAGCGTGTTTTTTAGTTTTTTTAAACTATTAATTATTTTTATTTTTTAGTTTCTGCTACTCTTGACAAAATGGCGAAAAATTCTAAAAGATTGCAATTCACTAAAAAATTTCTTCTTCATTAAGTAGCAAAGTTTGAAATTTTGCCAACAGATGGCAATCCAGGCAATGTTTGAACCGTTGCCAACATATTGCGCAACCCACTAAAAAATTTCTTCTTCATTCAATAGCAAAGTTTGAAATGTTGCCAACAGATGGCAATCTAGGTGTTGTTTTTATAATATAATGGATTTTTTTTCCTGGCGATCTAAAAAAGATAACGGGATACTGTTTGCAGATTATTGCATTGTCATGGGTCCTTAATACGTGTGCAAAGTTTCAAAGAAATCGAATAGCTGGAAGTTGGTTAAAATTAGGCTCAAAGATTCCGTTACATAGCCAGATAGTTACAACCCAAGTTAATAAAAGCGTGTTAAAAATTCACATTGATTGTGTGCCTCTAGAGGGCTCTTTACTTACATTAAAAATTGTTTTTTTTGTAATAAATTTTTAGTTTTGATAGCTACTCTATTATTTAGATAGTATTTTAAACTGATGCAAGACAAAGGCCTTTATAAAAGAAGAAAGGTGTTCTTTATTTACCTCTACGTTTACGTCTAAAAGGTTGTAATTTTCGAGTTTAATAAAAGCACCATTTTTAAAGGCCTACATCGGTCTTTAAGAAACCGTAGATTAGCCACAAGAATAAATATATTAACCAGAAGGATATCTCGAAGGCGGCTTCTTTGATGTCTCCTAGCGCGTCTCATGACCTCGAATTGCATATTTTGCAGGCGTTTCATGAGCGTACCTAAGAAATTAACATGTTTAGGCGCCTATCTCTTAAAAATATATTTTAATATTATTATAATGCATTTTATAACATCTATGCAATCAAATAAAACAGATGCTTTAATAATATGTCGTATTGAGATATATTAATAATTATTATGAAATGTGTCTATTTATTTTCGCATATGACAATTTTTTATTTTTCATATTTTTGAAGTTTCTATTTATCCATTTGAGGGTATGGAATAGTCTAACTGTAACAAACCATTTAATTAAATAACTAATTGGAAATTGTTCACAAGGATGTAAAAACTATTTTTAAACGGTTTTACTTGACCTGTTTGTTATTTATTTGGAATTATTTTTTGGGTCAAATCTAGTAATTGAAATTTGACCCCTTCCTGACGACCGATCGATCTGAAATTTGGTACACTTCCTTAGTCTTGATGACAATACAATATAACATATTCTTTATGATTGTAAATCCAACATGGCCGCCGATACAAAATGGCGGATTACATATTACTTTACTACAACCTCAATATGGGTATCAAATTAAAGGGCTTTATTGGTAGGATAGAACCCATTATGAAAAAAATAAAATCCAAGATGGCCGCCGCCACAAAATGGCGGATTACATATTTTTTTCACAAATACCTCAATATGGGTATCAAATGGAAGGGCTTGATTGGTAGAACAGAACCCACTATAAAAAAATTAAAATCCAAAATGGCCGCAGCCACAAAATGGCGGATTACATATTTTTTCTCACAACTACCTCAATATGGGTATCAAATGAAAGGGCTTGGTTGGTAGAATAGAGCTCACTATAAAAAAATAAAATTCAAGATGGACGCTGCTGCAAAATGGCGAATTACATATTTTCCACAACTACTTCAATATAGAATCGTTGGTTAGTTCTGGTTAGTTATAGTAAGGCGAACTCAATAGAATGAGAAGTATCAACTAACAACAAAACTAAAAACTTGAAAATAAATTATGTAAAAAAATTTTTTTATGTTAAACGGTTTTATTGTACTAAAAGCTAAAAAATAATTCGGTAAGTCCTAGCTACCAGATCGCACCAATCTTCTCATCAATCTGGGGTATTGATCAGACAAATAATTAAATCGTTGGGCAATTGACATTTCTATCATAATATTTACTCTGGATACGCTTCAGTTTTTTAAAATATGTATTGTATAATTTACACAAGTGTCTATTTATTTTTCCATATGACAATTTTTCTATTTTTAACATTTTTGAAATTCTTGTTTATACATTTGAGTGTATGGAATAATCTAACTCTACCAAATAATTTAATTAAATAATTAATTGGAAAATTTTCACAAGGATGTAAAAACTAGTATTTTTGCAGATATTTTCAAACTTTTGAATTAATTTTTTTGTATTACAATACTTTCAAAATTTATTTGAAATAAAGTTTCTAATAATGAAATAAACTTTACGAAGTCATTGTGAGGCATATTCAAATTTCCAAATACGTCTAAATTAGCATTTTTATATGCTTTATGGTAACAAAACAAAGTCTTCTTCCATGATAGGTAATTAATTATACAATTCACAGAAAAATCACTAAACAGAATATTATAGTCCAGAAAAATAAAACGTATCGCAATAAACTATATAAAATACATTGACCGTTACCGAGTCGTTGCTTCGCCTTTCACTACTGCACTGGCAATTTCGGTTTAGAATTTCGGTTTAGTAGCCCTCGAAGGTCACAGCCTGCGCCGCTCAAGGTAAAAGAGATATCCTTCTGGTTAATATATTTATTCTTGTGGATTAGCTATCAAAACTCAAGAATTATACCAAAAACATTTTCAACGTAGATAAAAAGCCCTCTAGCGGCAGACTATCAATGTGAGTTATCACTAAAATAATGGAGCTTCATAATACGTATGCTTCAAATTTGAGAAATATTGGTTTTCCCTTAAGCAAGCAATTTAAAAACTAAGATTTAAAAAATAATTTTTGACATTTTAAAAACAAATATATAAAACGCAAACATTGTGTTATTATGTAGAATTACCACCTTAGGTTTGGTGATTGATTTTTGAATCACCCTGTATTACGTAAATATCATCAAATAATTTTAGTGCAAAGCCTTGGACGAGAAACTCTAATTTTACTAATTTTATCTTACCTAGTTGCTTGCAATTGTGATTTCTCTCCTTTATCCAACATCTCCAGACTTCTGGATCTCGAAAGTTGAGGTTCCGGTTCCTTCACTAAGTTGATCACCCTTTCAGATCGTCTTCCATGAGCACCTCTAATGATTTTTTGTTCTAGACCTGCGACCCTCTGTCCAAGTCGAACCTAAATCATATTTTAGAATATAAGAAATTGTAAAGTATACTAAACAGAAAATATTACCGGATCCTTTAGTTTCATTGATTAAAATGTGATCTTTAATAATACTAAACATTTTTTTAAATCATACATCTGTTTTCTTACCTGTGCTCTTAATAGCTCTCTCTTATCTTTTTCTAATCTAGCTTCCAAGTGCCTAAATAGAGGAGCACAATAACATGTATATCCAACCCCAACTGGACCTTTGCAAATATTCCCAGCTAGATCAAGGTAGTACTGTTCTCCCTTTTTAGAGGCTCGGGTGGTAGGCTGTCCAGATTGGGGAGGGAAACGCCTCTGGATCTGGATAATAATGGCAGCCATATGGAGACCAATGTTTACCAGGAGATTGGGTATTTGGTATCGTTTTAGTTGTTTCTGTGATTGATATGTCCACAACATCTGCAAAAATGATAATACCATCTTAAGTAAGATTTGCTTAAAAATAAATCAAAATTTAATTTTTACCAATCTTTGTTTTCTATTTCGTGATAGCACAAGAAAGTCATAAAATGTTAATAAACAAGTATTGGCTGATGCAATAAATTTTTCTTTTTTAAATGGGGTATTTCCAAAATGTCTAAAAGCTTCTGTAATTATACCAATTTATAAAGGGGAGATTATGATACACCTTCTAATTTCAGACCTATTAGTTTATTACCTACTCTTTCTAAAATAATTGAAAAAATTGTCAAAAATAGAATGATTTCTTTTATTCAAAAACATAAGATTTTAAACTTAAAACAATTTGGATTTCAAAAAATAAAAATACGAATGATGCAATATTTTCATTTCTCGAACATCTATACACATCATTAAATGAGGGTGATTTTGCAGCTGCTATTTTTTGTGATTTGTCTAAAGCGTTTGATTGTGTAAATCATTCTATTCTTTTACGAAAACTTCAAATATATGGTTTTCGTGGTACGTCTTTAAATTGGTTCAAATCATATCTTTCAGAAAGATCACAAATTGTACAATTAAATAATATTAAATCAGAAAGTAAATTCATAAATTGTGGTGTTCCTCAAGGTTCTGTACTTGGACCGTTATTATTTTTGTTATATATAAATGATTTAGCTTTTATCGATATAAAAGGCCAATTTACTATGTTTGCTGATGACACCACTATTTTATGGAACAACAAAAATAAAAATGTATTATACGATTCAATTAATAATGATATTTTAAAAATTAAATCCTGGTGTGATTCTAATTTGCTTACTTTTAATATTAATAAAACTAATATCCTAACATTTAAATGTACTCTTAATAACATATATATGAATGATCAAATTGTTAAATATTCTTCATGTACTAAATTTCTAGGCCTTTTTGTCGATGTTAAACTAAATTTTAAAGATCATATAGAAAAACTATGTAATAAACTAGCATCTAATTGTTATGGTATTAGAATACTCTCTAAAGAATTAGAAGATTTTTCAGTTTTAAAATCTATTTATTTTTCTTTAATTGATTCTATCATAAGATATGGAATTTGTTTTTGGGGAAACTCGTATCAATATTTATTAAATTCAGTATTTGTATTACAAAAAGAGCAGTTAGATATATTTGCAAAAAAAAAGACAAAAGACAAAAGATTCGTGTAAACCGTTGTTTAAGTCAAAGAAAATTTTAACTCTTACCTCTATTTATATTTTAGAAACAGTATGTTTAATTTTTAAAAAAATTGTTTAAAAAGTCCTAATAATTCTTTATATGATACTAGAAAAAATCTCAACTTCAACTTCCGAATCCAAATTCATCATTAACAAAAAAATCTTTAATTTATGACTCAAAAAAATTTATAATCATTTGCCCACTGATATTAAAAAATTAAAATTTTTAAAAAATTTAAACTATCTGTTCAAAACTTGTTATTAAGTAAAGCGTATTATGTATTAAGAGAGTACTTTGATGATAATTTTAATTAGTCGTACCATTACATAAGGCATGTATCTTATTATTATTAATATTATTATTATTGTTAATATTTTAATTTTATTCTGCTTTGTCAAAAGATTATTCTTGGACAATAAAGCAATATAGTATTATTATTATTATATAATATAAACCATTGGCGTTACGTTTCTTAAAAACTAAAATTTTTATAATATGAATATCTTTTTCACCTTTTTAAAAACAGGATTTAGAAGAAAAATTAAAGGGTACAAAAAAATAATCAGGGTGGCCATTTGAAAACGAAACATAACTAATTTTGGGCTATATTTTTGCCCCTTTTACTACCTGAAATACAACCCTCTAGCAGGAGGTGAGACTTACCCCGCAATATCTTAAATATAGAAAGAGGACTAAAGTGATATAGTTAAGACTATATTTATTTCATTCTGAAAGCGATGCCGCCAAGTACACAAAAAATGATAAAGTAAACAAACCCTTCGAAAGCACTTAGCCTCTGACGGAGCCTGATTACATATTTTTAAATAAATAAATAAAAATATTGCGAAAACACGTACTTAAAAAACATTCTCTTACTTCGTCTCTGGCGTACAATAAAACTTGTAACGCGTGGCGTAGTCGTCGGGTTGAATATTTTTTGCTGCATTAAATCATTGTTCACAAAAGGGTTTATTTGCTTTATCATTTTTTGTGTACTTGGCGGCATCGCTTTCAGAATGAAATAAATATGGTCTTAACTAGGGCTTGCAAAAATCGGAAAAAACAAAACCGGTTAACCGAATATTTCAAAATCGGTTTTAAAAACCGGTATTAAAAACCGGTATTAAAAACCGATTTTTAAACCGAAAACGGTTTTCACAACCGATACACCGAAATCGGTTTGTAAAACCGAAAACGGTCTTTAAAACCGAAAACCGAAAACGGTGTTCTCAAAACATAATACCATTAAATTTGCCCGTTATTTCAAACAATTCTTACTAGAAACATTTTCTTCTAAAATGGGCCGTTTTCTGGTTATTTGCCTGTCTAAGGTTAAATAAACCACCCTGTATAATCTGTCAACCAATATCCGATTTTACAAAATGAACGGTTTTTCTTTTTTAGATATAAACCGCAATCAACCAAAAACCTATTCATTGATATTCGAAGAACCGCTTTTCGATTTTGGTCCGATTATCCAAACAAACCGGTATTCGAAAACCGATTATCCGAAAAACCGGTATTTGAAAACCGTTTTTTTAAAACCGGTAAACCGATATTCGAAAACCGCTTTTTCAAAACCGGTTAAGCGGTATTCGAAAACCGGTTTTCAAATACCGGTTAACCGGTATTCGAAACCGGTTTTTAAATATTTTTCCTTAAAAAATTCTTAAGCTATGACTATAGGTTATTATTATTAATAATATTAACCAAAGTGTTTAAAAAGTAACCCTTGTCTTACAGAGAAAAAATCTAATAAAATCTAATTATTGCATTTTAATAATTTGCTTACTTTTATTTTTTATGGTTAATCCTTAGAAAACTAAAAATAACACCAAATATTTTGGAAAACTAAAAACCTAAACAAATTGATCCAATATTATGTTAATAAATTCATGTTATTACAGACACATTTATACCAACTTACAAATTACTAAACATATAAAAATTAAAACATAAATTTAACCGTAGTTTAGTAACAGGATTTTTCGATACTTCACCTTATTTTAGTTTCATGGAAGTCTGTCATTTAAATTTAAAATTAATCAAACAAATCCTGAAAATATTTTGAGAAACCTACGTGGAAAATAAACTTCTAAGTTCGATGACATAAACTTTTTCCAGGTTTTAAGTTAGGTGTATGTTATGTTTAAAATATTGGATGGATATTTGATATTTTAATTAAACGTTTTAAATGTGTTAATCAGTTTAACATGTTTACAACCGTTTGGGATTTTACTAGCGATGCAATTTGTACGATTAAAAAGTTTAAAACTTTGCATTTAAAAATCACTCTTGATGTTTCTGCTATGAAAGATTTATAGACCAGGTCGTATGGGCGCCAATGAATCAAAAATTATTCTTATGGATTTTTTTGCCGAATCATGTTTTTTTTTATCTTTGGACAATCCACGAAGGCTGAAAGCCTAAATACTAACGTACCGTGGGTGTCTTAAGCAAGGTAAGAGGCAGTTTGTTAACACGGGACTTAAAAACTTGAAGATTTGGGGGAGAAGGAAAGACCTCCGCTGGCAGCAGGTTCCACAGTCTAGAAACTCTAGGGATAAAAGAACGAACGAAATGGGAAGTTCGGGGCCTGTCCAACTGAACTGTATAGGGATGCATACGCGCGGCACCACGAGTTTCTCTGTTGGGAACTGCAAGAGGAGGGACTATACTGGACAATTCGTCGGAGCAGAAGCCGTAAAAGTATCTATAGAAGAGCGATAGATCTCCCACAGCTCGACGATGGGCAAGAGAAGGAAGTCTTTGAGTAAGTAAAGGATCATTAATAAGAAGAACAGCCCTTTTTTGAATGGCATCAAGCATGCTGAGGGTTGTAGGGGATGCCATTCCCCAGACATGGGAACAATATTCCAGAGAGGGTCGAATTTGAGACACCTACAAAGTGTATAAATTGGAAGGAGAAAAATACTTTTTGGCTCGGGAAAGAAATCCAAGCTTTTTTGAAGCCGCGGTGGCTATAGATACAATGTGTTTATGCCAGTTAAGGTTATTCTCAAATGTGATGCCCACAAGGTTAAATGTGTCCCCGCTCTGCAAAACCTGGCCACTCATAAGCAAAGGATGAGTGTTTGATGATTTTTTCGCGACAAGGAACACGATTGTGTTTTGGATGCATTAAATTGAACGAGATTTTTGGCGCCCCAATCCAATATCAAATTGAGATTCTGTGAAAGAGATATCTGCATCGCCCTGCGTTTGCTTTCCAAGTCGGGTTGAGAGATTGGTTTGGGAACCTGAAAAGTGGAGTGAAGGGTACTATCGTCAGCATAACTATGAATGGGATTGGTTGTGGAAGAAAGAAGGTCGTTGATGTGAAGAAGAAACAAAGTTGGTGCTAGTACTGAACCCTGGGGCACTCCAGCATTAATTTCGTGAAAGCTTGAAGAGTGGCCATCAACAATGACTGATATACGTCGATTAGAAAGATAACTGGAGAGCCAAGAGCAGAGTTTAGTTGGAAGACCGTAGGAGGGAATTTTATTAAGAAGTGCGTCATGCCAGACTTGGTCGAAAGCTTTAGATATATCAAGAGCAACGATCTGGGACTCACCTAGAAACTCAAGAGACTTGTTCCAGTTGTGTGAAACGAAGGAAAGAAGATCTGCTGTAGATCTCTTGTGACGAAATCCGTATTGCCTGTCATGTAAAATTTTATGTTTTTCTAAGTACCTAAAAATTTGCGAGTTAATGGATTTCTCCATTACTTCACAAAGCATTGAGAGGAGTGAAATGGGTCTATAGTTGGATGGAAGAGATTTAGATCCTTTCTTGGGAATAGGCTGGATACGTGCAGCTCCATGCTGATTACGACGACTCATGTTGCAAGCTCGAATTTTGGTTAGAATTTTTTAAACCGCAATTGTTTTGACAATTAAGAAAAAAAAGTTTTTTTGTATCAAGTAAAATTTTATTTTATTTTTTGACTAATTTTCCACCGAAAATGACTCTTTATATTTTTTCGAAAAATTAATATTTATCAATTTATAACCATTTAAACAATTGATAATGAGCAATTTGGCCCAACTTTACCATTTAAATAATGCACGACAATATAAAAAATTTGACATGATGTATTTTTTTATAGAATTCTTGAACTTTTGTAACAATTGTAAAGTAAGCGATTTGACAATTTTGACTTCCTAGATATATTTTTTTATTTTCTTAACAAAGTGTATTTTCTTGTTTTTAATCCCCAAAAATCTTCCCCTGTATGGATATGGTCTCCATATACCCAGATCTACTCAAGGCATTTTATTCTGAACATGATTCTGCAAAAAAAATCCATGAGAATAATTTTTGATACATTCTGGTTTATTAGGAGTAATTTTTGATATTAGTTTTTGAAGATAAAGAAAATAAAAAAATTGTCCAGAAAAAAATGATCTTTCAATATAGTGACAAAAATATATAAAACTGATTAAACTTAGCACCTCCAAAATAAAATATTTTTATTTTTTTTAATTTTTAACACCCCGTAGGCTATTTTATTTTCTTTATTTTCGCCGCCCCTTTCTTCTTCTTTTTTCCTTCAGAAATATTTTTGAAGAGCAAAAAAAAGGTCCTCACTTCCATTATAGGTATAAAATTGAATTCGAAATCCAACAAAATAATTCATAACACGTAATCTGCCGCCCCCTAAAAATGCCGCCATAGGCTTCAGCCTACTCAGCCTTTTGGTAAAGGCGCCACTGCATTTATATAAAGTTTTTTCTTATTTTTTGTTGTTAAATCATTTGGTTAATTTTGTCCGTTGAGTTACTGGACCCCTGTATGTATGTAGGTAATTTATTTGATTGAAATTGATGAAAACTTTGATGTCTATTGGTGCCTAAACGGTGAGGTTTATGGACTGTAATAAAAAGTACCTTATTTTTTAAGTTTGTGATTGTCTATAAAATAGCTACCCCAGCTTTGCGATATATCTGTCAAAATAAAAAGTTATGATGTAAATAAATTTTAAGTTTTAGGTAAAGTACCTTCTGGCGGTATTTAAAAAGTACTTTTGTTTTAAAATTTTAGAATCTGCAACGCTCGATTTGTGTGCCAAATATCAACTGGATTGGTTAAAAAATAAATGCAATATGGCGAAAAAACCAAAATAAAAATTGAACTTTGACGGCTTGTAACTCGAAAACGAATGACATTTTGAAAAAAAAATGATATGAAGTTCTACCCTTATTTTGTCAAGTAGAATCTCCCCTTGAGATTCGTGATCGATTTTTGAATTACCCTGTATGGCTTCCCAGGATAATACCTAAAAAAGGCGTCTTGTGGTAAGCACAATATTTTGGGACTGGATGATGTAAAATGAAGAAAACAAAAATATGTTAGACGTGTCGGTAATTTAATATAATATTTTTTAATTCATAAAATTGGCACTTTCTAAAAAAATGTTTTTATTTAAAAATTTCAGCCATACATTTTTTAAAATTAATTTTTAATATCGGTATGGGGTTTAAAAACGTCCTTTTTCTTGCAATAGGCGTTTTTATAGTGCTTTTCTGAACAACTGCTCACCCATTTGATGTTAAAAGTGCTATAAATTATTAAGTTGTTTATTTTTATGTGACAGTGGATTATATGATTTGCTACAGACAATTCCCAGGACTTTTATTGTAATTACAATGTTTTCATAATAAGTATTTTGACAAACTATGGTTGATGATCCTCCCATTTCTTGTTTTAATTTAAATAAACTAAAAAGAAAATTGATTTATTTTATTTTCCTGCGTTCTAAGCTTATAAATACAAAAATAAATAAGAGTAAGAATAGAATATTTATATGTATTTTTTAACGACCCACAGACTACGGAACTGGTTGTTACCATTATTGTAATGAATTGCTTGTATCAACTTTATTATGACCCGATATTATCGTTTTTTCAGTCTTGTCAATTTCCGATATATAACATTATGCTTCCTTCAAAATGAATACAAAAACAAGTGGATATGGTCAATTATCTCAAAAACGATCCAACTCAAATTAATACAGAGGTGTAACTGAAGATTCTATATTCAGGAATTGCGTTTGCGATATTTCATAATTAAATTTTCTTTTTTAATCTTTTTGACATCCCACGAAGGCATATGCCTAAATACCAGAGTACCGTGGGTGTCGGGTCATTAGATGTTTTACCCATCGTTTCCCCTGTTCCGTCAACGTTGTCCAAGCACTAAAACATGCGGTTATGCATTTCACAGCACCTTTTAGACAACGTGGTAGTGCCACCACGGTCGGTATTTTTAAATAACTACTACCTAAATATGTCTTCCCCGCTCGGAATCGAACCGGCGACCTCTGGCTTCGAAGATCAAAGCTCTGTCCACTGCGCCAAGGGGGAGACTTATTCTCTTTCCTTAACTTTTTTAAAAGAAAATTTTTCCATTACAAAAATGCAATTCCTTAATTCAGAATGTCCAGTTACTACCCTGTATTAATTTTGACGAATTTCGGTTGGATAGTTTTAGAAATAATTGACCATACTTACTCGTTTTTGTATTCATTTTAAAGGAAGCATGATGTCTCTCTTGGAAATTGACAGGACTGAAAAACGATAATATCAGGTCATAATAAAGTGGATACAGGCAATTGATTACAAAAATAAAAAATTGGGTATTTTATTTAAAATTTTAGAATTCCCTAACCTAGAAAGAAAACTAAAAAACTTGGTAACCTCGCAAATACAATTTTTGAATTGACGGTTGCTGAGATAATCAACCGTTTTTTTCTACTAACCCTGTGGTTTAACAAAATCAACAATCACGCTTTTAAAGCACATCGGACTAAAAGTGAAAAATAATTTTCAAAATAATCTTAAAAATAATGGACGAAAAATATAAGTATTATTGTAAAAAAGCGTCAGGTGCTAAATATACGAAAAATATGGCATAAAGCGCCCACGCCTTTTTACAATATTAATACATAATATTTTTCATTCATTATTGTTTTAAAATTATTTTAGAAAATATTTGCCTCTTTTAGTTCGATGTGCTTTAAAAAAGTACTTTTAAGTTTTTTAAAACTATATTTATTTTTTAACACGCTTTTATTAGCTTGGGTTGTATGTATGTATGTATGTCTGTAACGGAATCTTTAAGCTTAATTTTTAAACTTCGCACACGTGTCAAGGACCCATGACAATGCATTAATCTGCAAACAGTATCCCGTTATCCTGATTAGGATCGCCAGGATAAATAAATTCCTTTATAGATTTTCTGTAGGAGAGTAACAGAGAAAGAGCTAGTGCGCGATCTGCGCATGCGTGCAGTTTCGGACGTACTCTCAGCATAAGGCTGACAGAAACTTGTTCGGAGTAGTTGCGTTCTGAAACCCATGCAACAGTAAAGCTTTAAATGAAATGATTACATTACGAAATAGTTCGTGAAACATTTCAATATCACATGCCCGCAGAAAACTAATTGATATATCGAACTAAAAAATGAAAAATAAATAATAGTTTAAAAAAACTAAAAAAACACGCTTTTTTATGCAAGCGAACTCAAAATTAGAAAATAATTTTTCATTACAAAGAGTTTGTATTACAGTAATAAAGGTTTATAATAAAATTTAAGATAATAACAGAATAATTCACTTCCGAATAAAAGCGTGGGGTGCTTAATATATTAAATGTTATAATTATTTTATTTGTAAATATCTACGAGGGAAAAGTTATGAAAAAATAGTAAAATGCACCCCACGCTTTTTACTCTGAAGTGAATTATTCTGTTATTATCTTAAATTTTATTATAATTCTATTTTGAGGTATATAATTATGATTCATTGTTTGACCTTTTATTACTGTACTACAAACTCTTTGTAATGAAAAATAATTTTCTAATTTTTAGTTCGGTTGCATATAAAAGCGTGTTTTTTAAGTTTTTTTTAAACTATTATTTATTACTTTTTAGTTTAATATGCTATTAAAGCAGTTTTAGAGTTTTTTTAAACTATATTTATTTTTCACTTTTATATTCGATTTATTGTCATTTTTTAAATATTTTTTGTTATTAGTGTTGTAAATCTTCAACAGAGGGTGTAAGTAAAACAGGTGATGCAGGTAGTATAATAAATCACCAACAGAGGGCGAACAAATGAAAGCGAAATTACATACATACAAACATACAAGTAAAGCTAACAAAAGCCAGTTGAAAAAGTGGATCAAGTTTGACAAGCTTCAAAAAATAACTGGGTTTTAAAAAACCAGTATTAGTAACACAACATGAACAATCAAAATAAAAATACAAAATGTATTTCACGAAAATTAAAAATAAACACGGTTCAATATGAACCGAATCAAAACAAATCAAGTTAATCGAATTAGTTGCCTGTCAAAACGGAACATCTTATCCGTGTTGGATATCGAATATCAAATGAAATTTACGTTGAAATTTATGGGTTTACACCGCAATAAATAATAATCCGGCGATGGCAAAAAGATCACAAAGATGGTGTGAAATCGCGAAACGGTGTGAACATAGTTTGTTCAAATAAAAATGCAAGACTGTTTAAGATCTTTGGTGAATTCTAGATGACTCATTCCTGGGGTTCTCAAACTTAGTCTAAGTATTTTGTCAGGGCGTCGGTATTCGCAATATGTATACTGTCATGTCCAAAAAGTGCAGCAAATAAACAATGAATAATGTTGGGTGTGCCAAAATAGGTCAAAAAATTGCGCCGTAAAAGTTATTTAACAAAGAAATAAAATAAACGAATCTACTTAAGCAACAAATCTGGTACAAAAAGTTTTATTAAGTCAAATTTTCACTATTTACTTTTTTATAGAGCATTGAATTTAAAATGTTCGGTTTTTTGTTTTTTTTTAATTTTTTAGTTTTTTTTCGAAACTATTAGTGTTAGAGAAAAAAGTTAAACGACAAATTTGTAGTATGTCAAAAATGATTAAATATACAGTCTGTTCAAATTTAAAAATTCAAAATTGGTGCTGGGTCCGGTTAAAGTGGAAGTGATTGGTAAGTGAAAAATATGCAAAAATCAAGGTTAGTTTATATTTATAAGATTGCGACATATCCTCAACTTTTAGACGGTTCGAGGTCGGAGACGCAAGAAAGGGCACTCCACGGAGAAAAGTTGGCAAGACTGGGTAAAATCAAAGCTGAAGATCAATCCAGTGGCGTCTAGAATTTGCGCATTTCGTTTTGCATTGTTTTGGAAGTGATGTTTGTTGAAAGATGTAATTTCAAATGTTTTTTATTTAAAGTAAAAGAATTTACAACTTAATATTAATTAAGAACTGTTGTGTAAACGGTTTTTCTACCAATACAATAAACTGTATATCTCCGGCACTGAACAACATGGCCGAAAAATGGAAGATGTGACGTCATAATACGTCAAAGCAATATGGCCGAATGTCGCGACCTTATATAGACCGACTTTGGCAAAAACTCTTTTCTTTCAATATCACTTACTTATAGCAGGTCTCATTTTGATATGTCTAATACTCTAGTAGTTATGATTTGTCTAATAATTTTGTTGACACCCGGTATAGACTGGGCCTGTTGAAAAGTAATAAAATGAACTCAAATAAATACCAAACACTGTTAATTTTTACTGTAATATCCTTAACTCTTCCCCCAAAAATTATTTAAAGAAAGCGATTAAAATTTCAATAAACCGTATTATCAATATGCAAAATATTAGTTATGTCCATCACATTATGAGAGCTGTTAAACTTAATAAATAGACTGTAGTAATAGTAAAACTAATAAATTCTCCTAAATATAAACATACTTGAAACATAAAGTAAGCATCATTAAAAGAGAAACTCAAAGTGCGCAGTAATATATTTTAAGGTTATTTAATTCAGAAATTATTAATTGTGTGCAATAAAAGATGGCTAAAAATGCGTTTTTTAATTTAAATATGTGTAAAGCTAATGTATGTAAGCAATTTCTTCTACTATCTTAATAAACCACACTTCTTAACGTTATCAAGTAATATTACTGTAAGGCTCTCCGCACATGGGCCGGTAAAACGCGATCTTTACAGGCCTTGACAGCACGTAGGCATATTAGCGTGTCCGATCTCAGCAATCTGCATCCTTTAATAAAACAAATGCAATACAGAACCGTTTTGTAGTTTGTTTACAGTGTGTGATTCATATTGTGATTGTATCTGGTTTTTACACAGGAAAATGAGTGTTAGGTCAAGAAATTTTTGTAGCAAAGATGGATTTGTTTATTATAGGATTTGTGGAGGAGGTTGAAAAACGTTCTGTACTTTAAAAGAATGTTTGCGAAAAGATTACACAGAAAAAGCTTGGAATGAAATAGCAAAACAAGTTAAACTGTCAGGTAGGATTCAGGCTTTCGCGTACTTGTCTTAGAGAGCTCTATTATGGCATTTTTTGACCCGGGGAAATCCAAAGGGGTAGTTTTTGTCCCGTAGCGGGCGGGTTCGGGAACATCAGCGCTCTCCGATCGACATATGATTTCATTGGCTGCGAATATAGTAAAAATGATCTTTGAATGTATGCTCGTTTATACTGGTTAAGCAGGTAGGTATTGGGATATCGTCGAATAAAGCAACAAAAAAGGATGTATGTGACTAATCCAATCAGATGTGTTTACATGCAAGTATTCACTATAGATTGTCTCTTTTCTTTACATTGCCTATGTGATGTTATTTAGCTGATTTTGTTTACGGTTGTGCCACTTCAAACACGAATATATGCATGCATAAGTATTGTCGAAAGCTTGTCGAATCTCGGTCTCGTCGTTGTTTCACCGACCCATGTGCGGAATGCTTAACAATAAAATTATTTTTATAAAATAAAATCTATTTTAAAACTGTACAGGGTCTAACTAAAAGTTGTTCAGAAAATTTAGGGTAAGATTACATATTATTTAAAAATGCAAAAAAAAACGTAAACATGGGTCCGGAAATGCTTAGTTGTGGTTGTATGGAGCGTTGTAAAAATTGTTTAAAAGTAAGATAAAAGATAGTCCGGTGATGGCTTAGCGTATAAGGCGTTAAATCGTTGAGCGCACAACGGACGTGAGGTGGGTTCGAATCCTGCTGAGGCCAAATACTAATTTATAAGTTGGTCGGAAATTTAGTGGTTAGCTCAACACCAGACGGACAAAGCGTAAAATGTATCGACGCTGAAGGCCACCAAAGGACCAGGGCGCCGGAACACACTTTGCCGAGTCCTGCGCAATCGTAGACATGCGGATCCCACTCAGTTGGTAGGTTCAGTAGTGCCCCCTGGGTGGGGACGAGGTCTTAAGTTGTCGCTCATAGGACCGTGGTTCGGAACCCACGTTAAGCTGTAGGTCCCATCTGGCTGACATCACCCAGACGTAAAAGACAGGGCGCACAATAAGCCGAGCGGCTTCAGTGCATGGGTTATCCTGGCCATATTCTAATCTAATCTAAGATAAAAGATTTAAAAAAGCGAGTTCTTTTTACAAGAGCATTTCTCAAAGAACCAAAGAGATATCTTCTATTAATTAACATGGTATAGACATATGGCCAAGCAGAGAAATGCTTCTTACGGACGAAAGAAAATTAGGAAATCTTTTCTAAAGGTGTGTACAAATTAAAAAAATGTTTTTAGATAACGCAGTGTCGCACCATATTTTTTAACAATATTTAGTTAAAATCACGGTCGAACACTACTGGAAGAAAAATATAATTTATGCTTATCGAAATATCTCTTAATGCGTTATGGCTGTGTACCAAATTTATTAAAATATTAAAATGGGTATCACGGATATTATAAAAAATAAACTTTACCTCCATGTAACTTAAAATATAGGACATTAAGGAGATCGGACTATTTTTCTTAAAAGTTCCTAATGATTTACACTCTTAACGAGCAGCTTCTTATTCAGAGACACCCTGTATAATCTAATTTTTCCCTTTTTTTTACATAAAGGCATTCCATACCTCCCAAGAGGTGTATAGATGTCCTATTTTCTATCTTGTATAAACTTAAAAAGTAGTTTAGTACGATTCATTCTTGCAGATATACTCAAAGGGACTTTATCTTGCAGAAATTCATAGCAACATTTGCATGGTGAATACAGCCAATTAAACGACACATACGGAAATATGTTCTCCATATTTTACATGGTACAGCTGGACTTACATTTACATCTATTTGTAGAAGAGAATTTAGAAAAAATAAAAGCACTGAAGAGTTTGAATAAACAGATTCTTGAGTGAGTGACCTAGGCCTATAAAATTTCCGGACACGGTATTACATTCATAGATCATTCACACCAATGCTCTATGGTTTCTGGGTGCCTATTTTTTGGCCAAAATTAATAAATGCGTTCAATTAAAAAACTTACAAGCAAAAATTGGTTTTTCCTAAACCAATAATAATAAATAATATAAAAAATCTTAACTTTCACCATTACACAATATACAAGGTGTCAAAGAGAAAAAGAAAACCAATTTATTTGGATAATTTTTGATACTTTTTAAATATTTTGATTAAACTTTTATTAAAGGGTTTTTTGACATGAAGTATTAAAATTTGATAATATTTTTTATGTATAAGCTGGAGGGCGCTACCTACACTACTTTAAATTTCTGTAAAAATGTACAACTTTTTTGTGCCACTCTGTATGTACTATCTAAGTAAACATATAAACTCTCTATGCTTTTTACACAAAACAGGTATACTTTAATGGCTCTGAGCAACCGTTTTCATTTTTAATTTCAAGGTAAATATTTCGGAAACTGTTGCTTATAGCGAGTCTTACAAGTACACATTGTTTGTGTACAAAGTATAGGATACTAAATTGGTATACTTAGATGTTACATACAGGGTACCACAAAAAGCTTGCCACTTTCTAGAGAAATTCCAAGTAGTGTAAGTATCGCCCTCGTGCTTCCACAAAAAGTTACCTGATACTTAATCTTAAAAGCTAATGTCAAAAAACACTTAGATACCGTGTTTTATTACAATATTCAATAGATGGTATTTATTTGGGTACACGCCAAAATAAAATTAAAAGTACTAAAAACCAAAAAAAATGTAAACAAGTAAACAGATAATTAAAAATCGACGTTTCGGTGGCAAATCTGCCACCGTTGTCAAGACAAATGAAATAAAACTTATAAAAATAAAAACTTACTATTATTTAGGCTTTAAAATTCACAATTTTTCTGTTTTTTGGGATATTCTGAAAACTTTGACATTAAATGTCAAAACATGTTTGTTTGGTTGCTTGCGATCGCTGGTTGGTGATTGTGATTGCAATTCAGTGATTCTAACCTCTTTCATTTATGTTTATGGTGATTATGCATGTTTACCTTAGTGAAACGGGATGCGAATTGGCTTGCTTACCGGATGAAAACTATTTTTTTATCAATTTGATTTGTTAATAATTCTATCGCGAATGGGTTGCCCAAAAAATAGGATCAAAGCTATAAATGTTTATAAAAAAATAAGATATTTGATATACTTCGTGTAATGTCCGTTTTTTTTTATATAGAATCAGCTAAATAACATAACACATAGGCAATGTAAAGAAAAGAGACAATCTAACGTGAATACCTGCATGTAAACACATCTGATTGGATTAGTCACACATCCTTTTTTGTTGCTTTATTCGACTATACCTACCTGCTTAACCAGTATACATTTACTTATATGCTAATGCAAATCAATAATTAAATTATATGTATATTAAATGACAGAATGTATTTAAAAATTATATATTGTTTCTTCATTTAATTTTAAAAAGGTTAATTATGACTTTATTTATGAAAAATTAGCATGTTTCCGTAAGGAGTGATAATATCACAGTTTTCAGTAGCAGCTACTTTATATATCAAAAAATCGCTGTTAAGCCCACCGTTAGTTAAAACTTTTAAAAATGTCAAATGTTTTTTAGAAGTCCAGCAAAATATACAGGGTGTTACATTAAAAAATTCAAAATTGGAGCAATTTTCGGTTAAACCAAATGTAACCAAAGAGTAAGATGCGACAATTATTCTATTTTCCATACCCTTTAAAAAATCAAGTCTCTTTTTAATATGTTTTGCTATAGTCTAATAAAGTTAGACAATAAACCTAATATCGTTTTCTAAAATTGCAATAATGCATTATTTTTAAAGGTGCTTGTCTTAGTTCATACACAAACCGCAAATCAGGTAATTTCTGTAAATTCTTTTTGTCCTATTCGATCTACATAGATATCCATTTGTTTCAGCTGATTGACGTGTTACAAAATTGAGTTTTTTTTAAATCTGAATTACGAAATAAATTTGTAGAGATAGATGAAAAAGTGGGGTTAATAGGAAGGTTTAATTGCTACAGCTTGCGTTACGTACAGCCATCTTAAATATCGGTGTAATGACTGATATATACATAATCACAGACGTGTGTGACGTATAACAAATGCAAAAGTTTAAAGAATATGCAGAAAAAGTATTTTAAAAAACAATGACAAATTCTTATTAGTTAGCTTAAAAAACATATAAATTGTGTCTCTCGCACATTTGGTTTTTTAACGACTTTACGATTTTAACGGTCTTTAACAAAATTTTAAACGGAAATTCTTACATCATTTAGTTTCGTCATCAAAATCTCCCGCAGTCTTCCTAACTGATTTATTTAATGATTTAAAATAATATTTATATGTATTTATACAATTTTTAAAAAAACACCCACATAAACGGCAGGATTTCCATAGAAATGAGAAAAAGCTTTTAAATTAGTCTTAAATCACCAAAATATTTTTCATTGTTTACTTATTTAAATAACTAACAAGACATTATTCTTAATAATAGAAATTGTGTTGATAATACTATTATTAGCTCAGGTAAAGCCTACGCACAAAAATGGGTAAAATTAAACAAACTTGTGATTGTGTGATCTGGATGGATAATGTTGTCACCTGCATCTTCACATCAACGACCTCCTCTCGTCCACAACTAATTCCATTCATAGTTTCGCCGACGATAGTACCCTTCACTCCAGTTTTCAGGTTCCTAAACCCATCACTAAACCTGATTTGGAAAACAAACGCAGAGCGATCAGATATTTCTTTCGCAGGATTTTAATTTAATATTGGATTGGGGCGCCAAAAATCTCGTCCACTTTAATGCATCCAAAACACAATCATGTTCCTTGTCGCGAAAAGGGTCACCAAATACTCATCCTCTCCTTATGAGCGGCCAAGTTTTACAGAGCAAAAACACCTTCAATCTTGTGGGCGTCACATTTGAAAGTAACCTTAACTGGCATAAACACATTGTATCTATAGCCACGGCAGCTTCAAAAAAGCTTGGATTTCCCTTTCGAGCCAAAAAGTATTTTTCCCCTTCTAATTTATACACTTTATATGTGTCCCAAATCCGACCTCCCTTGGAGTATTGTTCTCATATCTGGGGCATGGCTTCCCCCACAACCCTAAGCATTCTGGATTCTATTCAAAGAAGAGCTGTGCGTCTCATTAATGATCCTTCACTTACAAAAAGGCTTCCCTCTCTGGCCCATCGTCGAGCTGTGGGGGATCTATCGCTTTTTATAGGTACTTCCATGGCTTCTGCTCCGAAGAATTGTCCAGTGTAGTTCCTCCACTCACGATTCCCAACAGAGGAACTCGTGGTTCCGCGCGTATGCATCCCTATACGGTCCAACTGGACAGGCCCCGAACTTCCCAATTTGTTCGTTATTTTGTCCCTAGAGTTTCTAGAATGTGGAACCTGCTGCCCGCGGAGGTCTTTCCTTCCCCCAAATCTTCAAGTATTTAAGTCCCGTGTCAACAAAATCTCTCTTACCTCGCTTAAGACACCCACGGTACGTTAGTATTTAGGCTTTTAGTCTTCGTGGTCTGTCCCAAGATAAAAAAACCTGTGCGCAACAAAAGTTACTTTTTATGGGCGAAAAAATGTTTTTGTGCGCTTGGGTACCAGTCATCACCCGTTGAATATTCATCTCCGGGCGCCCAACAGAATATCCACATTATCGGGCATAATTTATCAACACGTTGTGTGGGTTTCTCGTTCGAAGTACGGAGACCACGGTGAGGGCCGGTGTGCCAGCACTGTATTTTGTCATGGTTTTTAAATATGCATGTTTGAAAACGCACCAATTTGTTTACTGCACAAGACCGTAAAAATCAGTGGCAGCGCGTGCCTTGCAAAAGTTGGGGGGCAAAAGATTAAGAAAAATGGAAGCAAACCAAACCCACCAAAGTACATAAATAATTTACTGACAGATTTAGTATGTATTAAAAACACAAATATAAGCAAATCAACTCTTATTTTATTTTATTAAAATAGTAACAAACAAAAACAAAACATAGGGATTTAAACACATACAGCGTGTCCCAGGATAGGCGTTACAGGAGCACAAATGAACCAAAAATTTTAAAAATTTTAAACATTCTTTTGGGAAAACTGGTCGCATGGTCCAAAACTAATAAATACAAAAGTTTACTACGATTGTAATATACAGGGCGAGTTATAACTACAAACATAAAAAATACATGCATGTTTTAACAGTTTTTAAAATACTTGGCTTAAGGCAGCGAATTTTACAAAAATATTTAAAATTATTCGCGCTCAGGTTTCGGTACGCTCAAGGACCGATCAAATATCTTACATGGTATTTAAACATCATTCAAGATAATTCTTTTAAAATGCATATAAATTATTTAATCTGTCCGTGAGAGTACCGAGACCTAAGCGGCTTGTGTGCTTTAACCTTTAGCGAACAAGCATTCAATTTTTTTAACACGCTTTTATTAACTTGGGTTGTAACAATCTATCCATCTGTCTATCTATGTAATGGAATCTTTGAGCCTAATTTTAACCAACTTCCAGCTATTCGATTTCTTTGAAACTTTGCACACGTGTCAAGGACCGATGAAGATGCAATAATTTAAAAACAGTATCCCGTTATCTCTTTTTGAATCGCCAGGAAAAAAAATTCCATTATATTATAAAAACAACACCTAGGATGCCATCTGTTGGCAACATTTCAAACTTTGCTATTAAATGAAGAAGAAATTTTTTAGTTTTTACACAATTTGGTTAGTTGCACCATTGGTGTTCAATTTTTATGAACAATAAAAATATAGGGTTAGTTGCACCAGAGTAGCAGAAACTAAAAAATGAAAAATAATTAATAGTTTAAAAAAACTAAAAAACACGCTTTTATATGCAACCGAACTAAAAATTAGAAAATAATTTTTCATTAAAAAAAATATTGTCATTTCATAGTAAAAAGCGTGGGGTGATAAATATATTAAATGTTATAATTATTATATTTGCAAATATCTATGATGGAAAAGTTATGAAAAAATAGTAAAATGCACCCCACGCTTTTTACTATGAAATGACAATATTTTTTTAATGAAAAATTATTTTCTAATTTTTAGTTCGGTTGCATATAAAAGCGTGTTTTTTAGTTTTTTAAACTATTAATTATTATTATTACTGGACACAAATATACTTTACTTTTATTACATTTATGAGAACATTATTTTAAAAAAATTTTATGCTATCCAAATTTGCCATTTTAAATTTTGGGTAATATTTGTGATATGCACTTTGTTTTTGACTGAATTTAAGCATTTACAAAACAACACAAAGGTTATCTCATCTATATCTCATAAATAAATAAATTCTAACAGACTACGCCAGCAACGATGGGACGCCAATGAATTGCAAAACTACTTACTTGTGAAATGACACATTGTAGGGTTGCCATATTTTTTTCAGAAAATAACGGACGGGCAGCCCAGGTCAACATTTGGCCACAAAAAAACGCTTTTGACGTCATCTATTTTATTTTGGATGGTGGCGTCGCGACAGGGGGATACTTTTCTGGTCATAAGTAAAATCTTAGAAAATGAAAATTGAAAGGATTTCAATTCCTTTAATTTTCCAAGAGTAAAACAGTAGGTCAAAAATAATATACCATGTATATTTATGAACAGTAAAAAACATAAACACATACAAAAAATAAACAACACAAACAAAACTATAGTAATACAACACAAATTATAACTATATCACCAAACAACAGTAAATAAAATAAAAGAAGTAAACAACGACAAAAATGAAAACAAAAACCAAACTATATCTATAATATAACTAAAGGAGCGCGCCGCGCCCTTTGCTTCTAATTCGCACGGTCAAATCGGTGGTCAGCTGAGGTGATCTAAAGCAGTGAGAGCGCATCTTTATACTCATAGATGACGCCACATAGATTATAATATTAAGATATATCATACAGAAAGTTAATTTATTATTATTATTATTATTATTATTTATTTTCTGTATGGATAGTATTCAAAATAATATGGATAATAAAAAATAACGGACCGGACACACGGACGGTTTCAAAATAACGGACTGTCCGTTACAAAAACGGACGTATGGCAACCCTAACATTGGGGTTTAAAAAGTCTATTTTTTGCATACTTGACATTCACGAACCATATTGTCGGTAATATTGTCCAATAATTTACACAAAAACACTATAAGACACATGAAAAACTGAGAAAATCACCAAAACAACTATTCTCACAAGGCAACGCTGCAAGTAATGGCGCATGAGAAGTGATAAAAATGCTACGAGACTAGCCAATCCGAGCCCGCTTGGAGGCTATGGCCCGTAGCAACGTTGTCGGGTTGTTTAGTCAATTTTCCGTGATTTAAAACAAAAAGAAAAACCTGTAAATAATTAAATATAATGATAATTTAATATGAACATAATAATAACTATAGAATTCTGATATCAAAATCACCTTAAAGTTTAGACGATATTCTTATATAGTATTACCAGTAAAAATTGTATTAACAAATAAATGCAAACATGGCAAAAGCCAAGACTTTTAATATAAAATAGCAAAAGTGGCACTAGCGCTTGCCCTATGACTTAAGCAAAATTATCTTGAAAGCAAATAGTCCAGTCAAATCGGAGAAATTTTTAATGTCTGATCGTAATCAAATGTAAACAAGTTTCGTCTCCTGTAAAGGATAAAAGGTCATTGCATATTTCATATTTTTAGTTTTAACTCGCCCTGTATATTTTTGTCAATCAAAAATGCTATTATATATTTTCATCTGTTTAACACATATTTTTATTATTAGCTAAATACCAAAATGAATTATTCTTATTTCTAATATCATTTTGCGCTAGTAATACAATATTAGTTAATGTCCAACAAATTCGGGGAGGGGCCGAGCCCCCTTGACCCTCCGACACGCCGCCACTGGTAAAAATCCCAAAAATGCTTTTTGCCACTGCGGATCTAAATGTGGGTTATCCATGATTGTATTGTTGCAGCGTTTGCGTGAAATTTTGACATGTTACTTGCTACAATAAATTTAAATATTTATACAGGACATAAATAATTTTCTACTACGATTTATTTAAAGAAATTAATTAAATATTTTAAAAAGTATTACAGATGGCTATATGATTTTATATACAAAGTCGGTTAAAATTTCTTCTAGATTCAAAAAATAGTATAAAGAATATGCCTTTCCGTTTAAAATAGCCAGAAAAATGGTTGTTCCTTTAAATATCTTTATTACATGATGTTAAATTGATTTTTAATATAGATGCTTTAAATCTTCATAATAAACCACAACAAGTTTGTATTAATATTTTTTTGCAAAACCTAATTTACCAGGGCTATAAACACTGTTGAATAACCCTGTATAAAAAAACAGGAATTTCAGTATAATTAGTATTATTTATCAATATTCTTACAATGTTTTATCTTTTTATTGCTTTATTTTATGGTGCCTAACTATACACTAAAAAAATCCTCAAAATTTGCTTTAAGTCCCTAAATTATTCAGACCCCCTCCCCTGGTGACATTTGGTGAAATTTGCTTTAACCTCCCTCCCCAATCCCTTATCTCACGCGAGATTTATGGGAATGTAAAAGGGCAACCAAAGTCGATTGATGAGATAAGGTCACGACATTCGCCATATTGGCTAGCGCGGCTGTGACGTCAAGTCGGGCCATTTTCGGCCATGTTTGATTTTAGGCAGCTTAGTGGCGTAGAATTAAGGAGAAAACAAAAAAGGACTGTATGTTGTAAACAAAATTTATTGGATATTTTTAATAGGCATAACCTAGAACAAAAACTTAAATGTGGTTTAAATATTGAAAATTAAAAATTATCAAAGCGACGACATCAGGACGATGAGGTACCTGGCAGAGCAAAACATTTTCCGTGGTTCCGTAAGTCAAAAACCATTTTAAAAACTTTGTATACAAGGAGTCCGCTAATGAATGGTACACAGAAAAACCACAGATTCCTTATGCCCAAATATTAAGATTTAACCAAACATACCTAATATCCAAAAGTTTATAATAAGGAAGATATGGGGGTGTCATAGTAAAAAGAAAAAGTAAATTTATTTCGATAATTGTTCCCCCTATTTAAATATCTTAATAAAACGGTATCTTGGGGTTTTTAAACATTAGCTTTTCAGATCGAATATTAATTTTTGTGTGTGGACTAGAGGGCGATGGGTACACTATTTAAAATTCTCAAAAACTACCCAATTTTTTGTTGCTACTCTGTATGTACGTAAACTAGTAAGCTTCTCTATGATTTCTGCACAAAAAGGTATACTTAGTAAGAATCAGTAATCGGTCTTGACAACCTTTTTTAAGGTATTCACGTTTTAGTTGTTCAGTGCAACCGAAGGTATGTACCTTCAATAACATCGTATTAGCTATAATTACAACTGCTCAGATATAAACAGCTGATAGCTAAAAACTCCTGGATACCGAGTTTTATTAAAATGTTTAAAACATATCAGAAATGATCGAAATGCATGAATAAAAAATATTTATATCCCTTTAACACCCCGTATCTTCCTTATCATTAACTTTTGGATATAGGTATGTTTGTTTAAATCCTAAATGGGTATTTTCGCATAAGAAATCTGTGGTTTTTCTGTGTGCCTTTAATTAGCGGACACTCATCAGTATCATATGTATATAAAAACACGAATGACTGAAAAATATTCGACTAAACACTATCAAAATCTCTAAAACAAAACGAGTCCGAACCAATAATATGTGAAGTCTCTAAACTAACCAAAAACATCAACAATTGGAAATCCTTGCAAAATATACAACCAAAATGAAAATGGCAAATTTCCACAGTTTTTACCAAACAAAGCTTCGACAAGGCACGACTCTGTCATCAGCTGATAATGCTACCAACTTTGAACAGAACTGCCAACCGAAATCGTAATTCTCACACCCTCACGTCCCTGACAAAAGCTATCACCGGTCTTGCTCATGTCTAAACCCCTTCTCATAAAGAAACTCTGAGGGCAACATTCTTCAAACCGGAATTGATTTTGTCGTCGAAATAATTTTGAAAAGCAAAAAAGCTCTCGACCGAAAACGTAACACCGCATCACAGGACTGCAGATGTTTCCTGGGAGGACCTGCACAAATCCCGTTAACTTTTTCCTGTTTTTTGTGAAAGAAAAATTACGTGATAATTGCACAGCCCCCTTCTCCTTTCCCCATGGTGAGATTAAAGTCAACCCCCTTCCCCTCAAATGAGTCACGAAATTTATGGACGCCCCCTAAAAGAAATAGTGATTAAGCAAAGTCTTGTAAAAAAATACCTTATGTAAAACTCAAAAGGTACCACCATTGTTTAAGAAAGCTAAATTTCTACTTAATGTCAAGCCACTTTCTTGTACTCCAATGCAATACAAATAATGAATTAATTTAATGACACTAATTAAATTTGTTCTTAACAAATAATTTCTATAAACCTGTTGAATTAATACAGACGAAATGAAGGAAGAACATAAAAATTAAAAAATCATAACTGTCACCTTGAATTTTGTCTTCCTTATGGCGTGGAATAGAACCGTTAAACAATGTTTAATTAGCTTTTACTTTAAGAACTTAAGTATTTGAAAGGTTCCTGGTAGCACCACATAACTATTCGTTCCTGAAGTTGTAATGGCCGTAGTTTAAACATTGACATAACCAGTGACGTACTATAACGTTCGCCATAGAAAAATATTTTTTGCACTTCCGGGACTAAAGTAGATACTTTAGTCCCCCAAACGAGAACTAAAGTAGTATATTTAATCACTAGGGTCTCATAATTTTTCTAGATTTTGTAGGAAAAATTTCCTTACGAGCTTTTAAAATTGCTTTTTCTATTGAATTGAAATTTACTTCGTATGGTTACACTTTTATTTTAATTTCTACCAAATACGGATGTGCAAAAAATAGTGCGGAAGTGCAAAAATAATGTATACAACACGGGACTAAAGTGACTTAGTCCCTTGAGAAGTTGTTCTCCTTAAACAAACCAACAAGCTTCACTCATAGGATTAAATGAGTCACTTTAGTCCCTTGCTATTACCAGAGACAAGAATGAGACGAGCAACTAAATGTAAATAAATTATCCGAGAGAAAGATAGCTGCTGGGCCTTCCTTGTCTGTCTTCAAGGAAGGTAAACGCAGATGGCGCGTGAGTCGACTTTATCGTTTGCCCGCCAAATTCAAATTATATAGCTGTGCTATTTTTGCCCTTAATGTTAGGTACTTGTTTTTGTTTCCTATTAATATAAAATATTGGGGTATAGTTCAATAATTACACACACCTAATTAAAAATGTCATTTATTTGGTTTTTATAACGATTTTTTCTTACAGATAACCATGTCAATATTACCTTAAATTATCTGTTGAAAAGCACAAATTTAATATATACACTGTGATCACTAATAAAAGTCAATATTCAAAGTCCAATTAAAGGTAAAAACCACGAAACACACAATACATCACAGAAAATGTAAACAAACTGTCCAAACAAATCGGCCATTGAAAAATATCAAACACAAATATCGAATAACATTTCGGCGTGACTGCCTGCGGCAACGTTGTCAAGTTAAAAATATTCGATTCATGGTATATTATCTTTCTCTTAATTAGATGTGAACCAAAAAAGGACATTAAAGTTTACATGCAAAAATTGTAAACAACTTGGCAACCAGGGCAAAGCGATGATTGCTCCATCTACGATAGTCTGCCATGATGAAAGACAAAGACATATTTATTGGAACTTGCGTTAAACCAGAAAGAGATAAATACAACGGACAAATTGTTAGGACCAGTTACTCGTCTCATTATTGTCTCTGCTATTACCTTAGTATAAGATACGTACATGGCCGACGACACACGAGCACCACCAGATGTCCGAGGTTACCCCCGCTGTCCGAAGACACCCTACTTTACGGTACCTTTTTTGAAGCAACAACGAACGATCCGATATTTTCATGTGTGAATAAAATTTTACTTGTGCCGCTAGAGAGATTAGAATCTGCTTTAGCAGATTGTTAAATCAATAGCTTACAATAAAATGTTTTTCAAATATTATATTAACAAAATAAATTAACACATAAATAAATATGAGAAAAAAGGATTATTAATGTTAATGTTTTAAATAACATTTTACTGACTGTTAAAAAATGCAGTTTTTTAAATCGTTAACATGAAGTTAAAGTACTCCATTTTAGTACACTACATAAAGTGTTAAAAAGTAACTTTTTTAACACTTCGAAGCTTTTTTTCACACTTTGAATTAGTGTTTTGTTTCCATGCCTACTAAATACAATAAACCTAAATATCAATTCATGCAATTAACAGTAAACGCGACATCAACTGAACCAAACGGTCAAGTTACCTTTAATTTCGTCATTATTTCTTTTAGTTCATGTGTCCCTAGTTTTAAATTTTGACAGTTTCCAATTAAATTTAATAAAAATTATTGAAAATTATTAGTAATAATGAATTTGGATGACTAAGAAACTGAAAAGGAATTTATACTGTTTTAGTATTATTCCTACAAAAAGTAAGTAGGTACATAAAATTTTCTAAAATTAAATAATAAATGCATAGTTATGAAGAGGATGATTGTCTCTTAAAAATAAGGAGGCTATGATCTTTTGTTGCAATATAATGGTTGTGCTGCAAAATTTAAAATTAATAGGTTTAGATAAATAAAACATGTATAAAATGGTATTTTGGAAAGTTTTATAAGGTCGTGGAAAAAATATAGTATGTAACACATGCATAAAGTGTCTTTTTTTACTCATGGGATTGCCGCAGTCGCCTGACGGCTCGTGCTGTAAAACTATTTTAACATATTGCGGATATCCTCGTAAATTATTCTTTTGATATAAAAGCTCATAAAAACGAGTTTTCACATTCAAAACTTTATAATAAATATAAATTTTTGAATGCGTGAATTAGTATTATCATATCATTATAATAAAGATATTTTAAGCCTTTTAAGGAGATAAAATAGCTATAAAATAATTAAAATATGCGAAGTATCTGAATATTACAGCTATATTAATTAATGCCTATTTTAAGCTATTTCTTAAAGTGTTTAACACAGTTTTTCAGAAGCCAATTAAGATTAATAAGCGATTAAAATATTCATATAAAAACCTAAAGTCACAGACTGGTAATAAGTAAGCTAGTGTTGTTATAGTTAGAACCATATTTATTTCATTCTGAAAGCGATGCCGCCAAGTACACAAAAAATGATAAAGTAAACAAACCTTTTCGAAAGCACATAGCCTCTGACAGAACCTATTTACATATTTTTTAGATAAATAAATAAAAATATTGCGAAAACACGTATTACGTACTTAAGAAATATCCTCTTTATTCGTCTCTGGCGTGCCATAAAACCTGTAACGCGTGGCGTAGTCGTCGGGTTGAATATTTTTTGCTGCAATAAATCATTGTTCACAAAAGGGTGTATTTGCTTTATCATTTTTTTGTACTTGGCGGCATTGCTTTCAGAATGAAATAAATATGGGTCTAACTATACAACATGGGGTAATAAACATTCTACCAAAACATAAAAGTGAAAAAGGTGAGTCAAGTTTAATACTAAAATTATGTTTGGCTGTGGGCTCTGCCGCAAAAGAATTGAGATCCAAATGAATGCCAAGTTCTGTACAAAATTCAAATTTGTATGAGATTTTGAAATAGGTTAGATATGACTTGGCCAGTTTTCATTGCATCAGTTATTTTATAAAGTCATTTAACTTATTTAAATATTTTTTTTATTTTGATAAAAAATTGCTAAGTCCTATATAACCTGCTTTAAGATCTTACACATATTTGGATTTTGTACAGAACTTAGCCCCTCATTTAGATCTGCATTTTTTGGGGCGAAGCCTACAGCCACGTTTAATTTTAGTATTGAACTGGTGAGGTGAGACAACCTTTTTCACAATTATGTTTTTGGTGGGGTATCATTACTTTTTGTAACGAAAACTAGACAGGTATTTAGATTTAATTTTTTTGCGTTTCCGTTGCATAGTTTTCTTTTTTATGCTATTGCCTACATTTTCTTAAATGTTAGAAAGTGCGCATTGCCCAACGGTTTAAACGCTACAATTAGAAAATCATTTTTTTGTATGGGGTTTCCCCATTTTTATTTTCATTTATTATTGTATTTTTTCTATTAAATTTTTAACACCGTGTATCTTGAGAACTTTTTTCATATGTCAATAATCAGTCCCTAAATTTTTTAACGATATTTCTTAAGATTCGGTATATATTAGATGATATTGGCACAAATTATCAGAATATCCAGATGCGAAAGTGCGGCAAATTACGCCTATTTGTTTCTATGACCTTGAGAAAGAATAAATGGAACATCTGCACCAATGTATGCATCGTAATATTTTTAATTTGTAAAAGGTTAAACCGCACCAAGACGCTAAGGACAAATAGACTTTTATAGTAACTAATTATGCAGCTTTTTTATGTGTGGAAAATGGAACAAAAGAATAATACACTAATTGGGAATTTAAATATTTTTTATTAAAAATATTACAAACTAAAAATTTTACCCATTCTTTAAACGGTAAAATATTGTTACTAGATGTCAGGTTTAGATCAATTTGCAATAAAATGTCCATACCTGATTGCACAAAACATTTTTAAAAACGATTAAACTAATGAGGGTTTAGAATGTTTAACAAAATGCCATTTAAAAAAAAATCTTGCCTAAAAACTGCTTGTTAAATTAATTATGGTATTCCGTTTTTTAGCTTGGTTGTGCATTAAATTTTTTTGTGTAACTGGGGATTGAAACAGAATAATTAAAAGCCGAGTAACAAAAGTTTCTAAAGAAACCCCGACGCAATCTTTAAAGCAATGCAGATGTTGCCTTAGTTAAAACCAAACCTAATTGATTTGTTTTTTTGGAAGTATGTAATTTTTTAAAATACTGAAAAAACACCTTATTTTTTTAATTTGAAATATAGCCTTTTAAATGGCAGCGCGGCTATAAATAAAAAAATATTTTCCTGTGTTTAGGCACATACTGATTAATATTAATAACTTTAGTAACATGTCTTAGTGTTTTGTAAAAGCTTTGTATTTATGTTAAATAATCTTAAAATAATAGTGGTCCTTTGGGAATCTAAAAAGTGATCCGCTCCCGGTGAGGGAGGAACAGAATAAATATACACATTTATATCCCATATTAAACGGTAAAAAAATTTAACAAGACAATATACTAACACTTTAATAATAAAAAACACAAAAGTTCACAAACAACTAAACACAATTAACTAACTTATGCTCACGTTCTATACCAACAAAAGTATGGGACTAACTGACACCTAGATGAGCATTAGGTCACCTACTAAATCGTGGGGTGTATATCCACCACGCAATGGGAGGGACCATAGTGGTGAGAGATTTCAACGCTTAGTTTCGCATCTGGGTATTCTGATAATTTGTGATATTGGCCTCAGCAGAAACATTTTGGTGAAGAATTTTTTTTTTTGAATTTGTGGAAAAACAATATTTTTTGGGCCATCCCTCCCCCTCCCCGCCGTCCGAGGAAAAAAGTTTTAAAAGCAAATAATTTATATGTTTTTTTTTCGTGACTTTGACCAAACTTTGTTGTAAAATCACAAATTTTGCAGAAATATCTGCCTTTTTTAAATAATTATAGGCATCTAAAAGGCTTGCATAAAAGAATTGTAGAGTAAAAAAATTTAACTGGCGATGCGAAATTTGATCAAATTTACGCTATGCGGTGGGAGTATCCCTTCTCAGCGTAGGAAAACCTTTATGCAAAAATAAATAAATAAAAAGTCTAATAAACAAGTAATAACACCTACCTTTAACCCCTTTTCCTTCAAATCTCACTTTACTCTTCGACCTCCGCTTACTTCCTTTCTCCTTTTTACTCCTCCTACCCTCCCTGGAATTATTCTCGTCCAAAATGTCAACTATTTCACCCAGGTCTTTTCTTAAAGCTATATCTCTTGCTGTTTCTGCTTGTTTATTTCTTATTGTTTTATCACATCCAGCTTCCAGAAGGATCCTAGTCAGTTTTCTTCTGCCCATGGCTGCCGCTATGTGTAGAGCTGTGTCTCCGTTTTTGTTTCTTTCTGATACTTTACACTAAAAGAGAAATATACATAAACTAAACCTAAACAAAAAAAAACACACTGTATACAGGGTGTTCCAAGTATGTGGGCAATATCCCAGATTAATGTATGATTAATGTAACATAGAAAATAATATGACAAATTCCTATAAATGTTTTTCAAAGCCCCTCTAAAATACTTGCGCTTAAGGGAAATTAATGCTGGAGTGCCTCAGGGTTCAGTACTAGCACCAACTTTGTTTCTTCTTCACATCAACCACCTTCTTTCTTCCACAACCAATACCATTCATAGTTATGCTGACGATAGTACCCTTCACTCCACTTTTCAGGTTCCCAAGCCAATCTCTCAACCCGACTTGGAAGGCAAACGCAGGGCGATGCAGATATTTCTTTCACAGGATCTCAATTTAATATTGGATTGGGGCGCCAAAAATCTCGTTCAATTTAATGCATCCAAAACACAATAATGTTCCTTGTCGCGAAAAAATCATCAAACACTCACCCTTTGCTTATGAGTGGCCAGGTTTTGCAGAGCGGGGACACATTTAACCTTGTGGGCGTCACATTTGAAAATAACCTTAACTGGCATAAACACATTGTATCTATAGCCACCGCGGCGTCAAAAAGCTTGGATTTCTTTTCCGAGCCAAAAGTATTTTTCCCCTTCCAGTTTATACACTTGTATGTGTCCCAAATTCGACCCTCTCTGGAATTTGTTCTCATGTCTGGGGAATGGCATCCCCTACAACCCTCAGTATTCTTGATGTCATTCAAAGAAGGACTGTTCGTCTTATTAATGATCCTTTACTTACTCAAAGACTTCCTTCTCTTGCCCATCGTCGACCTGTAGGAGATCTATTGCTCTTCTATAGATACTTTTACGGCTTCTGCTCCGACGAATTATCCAGTATAGTCCCTCCTCTTGCAGCTCCCAACAGAGAAACTCGTGGTGCCGCACGTATGCATCTCTATACGGTCCAATTGGACAAGCCCTTCTCGTTTCGTTCGTTCTTTTATCCCTAGAGTTTTTGTGGAACCTACTGCCACCGGAGGTCTTTCCTTCCCCCAAATCTTCAAGTTTTTAAGTCCCGTGTTAACAAACTTCCTCTTACCCTGCTTAAGACACCCACGGTACGTTAGTATTTAGGCTTTCAGCCTTCGTGGATTGTCCAAAGAAAAAAAAAAAAGGACCCCGCTAAAAATCCCTTTAAGGGCACATAAACCTATAAAGAAGGGGTTTAGACAAAAAATGTATTAGAACTTGTCATATTATTTTCATTTGTTCTAAATAAATCTGGAAGACTGGCTTCATATTCTGACACACTGTAAATATATGAAATTTGGGTATGACATTGTTTTACGTAAATGTTAAAAATAAATTTAAATAGCATAGTTGACATCATATATTTTGGTTCTACAGGAAATGCCAAATTTTTTTATGTTTTGCATTGATTCAGTGCAGCGCAAACAAACTTATTCTCAAAAAGTGTCACATAACTTTAAAAACACAATAAATTTTGAAAATGGAAACATGATTCTCAGATATTGTTTATGTGTCCTTCCCACTTACCTAAACAATTTTAAAAATATCTGTTATGATCTATTTTAAACACTAATATATTATATTACAAGATTTAAAAATGAGGTATTGTTTTTTTTTATTTTCTGTCTTGAAAAAAGACCTTTATGAAAAAAATAACCATGAAAGTTAATGAAGTGTCCACTTTCCATTATTTCTATATGCGTGTGTCATTTTTATCAAACCACCAAAATTTAATAATCCTAATACCATCTTCAATATTGACAGGGTGACGCCTTTTCATTGTTCTTGCAGGGTATAGCAAAAACTAAAGAGATAGAACAAATCTGATTGCACAATCTCGTTTTAGATTTTCAGTGGTGAAAGTAAATCATGGCTAACTTGATTTGTTTTTAAGATACAGAGTGTTTTTCAAATTTTGTCAATTTGGCACTTGTAACTCATTTGATATTAGAAAAATTAAATAGGAAAGTTTTAGGCATTATTACGTAGAATTCAGTGATGGAGCTATATTTTTATTGACTTTTACTTTAAAGGTTGGTTTTTAAAATGGAACACCCTGTATATTTTATCACCAATTGAAATATTTCCTTAAAAGCTGTAAAAATACTAATTTGATATAACTACTTTTTAACAGTTTCGGAGATGTGGTTATCATTAGGATTTTTTTAAATGAAACATTTTTATATTATATTACTATTTAAAATACACTCTAGAGAGTTTTAACAAAATACCACATTTGGTATGTCTATTCCTTATAGTTTTGAATTTATAACTATCTAAATCTAAAATATAGTAGATATAAGTTTCATTACACATATCTAACGCACTTAAATTTGAAAGGTTATATTTCTAAAACTGTGTTATGGAAAATCCTTGAAAATGTGGTATTTTTTAAAGGTCTTTTAAAGGTCTCTTAAATGTATTTTTAATGGAGATACAATATATAGGGTGTTTTATTTATAAAACTGCCATTTCCGAAACTATGACGAATTAAATATATTAAATATGGTATTTTTTAAGGATTTTAAGAAGACCTTTTAATTAATGGGAAAATATACAAGGTATTCTATTTAAAATACACGAGATTTTGTTATACCTCTAAAATAAAAGTCAATGAAAAAGGTACGCCACTGAATTCCACGTAAAAATCATTAACACTCTTTTATTTACATTTTTTTCTATCTTTAATAATAAGCGAGTTATGGGTGCCTGGATAAACTGACAAAAATTTAAAAAACACTTTGTGTCTCCGAAACAAATAAAATTAGCCATGATTTACTTTTACCACTGAATTTGCCTTAAAAATCAAAACCAAAACTGTGGAACATGATTTGCTCTATTTCTTTTAGCTTTCGCTACACCTGCAAGGTCAACAACGAAAAGGCGCCACTCTATACATAAGTTAAAGTCAAATTTTCTTGCTAACTGTATTCGTCGGATTGGTTCAAACCGTATTCGAAAATGACTGTATAAATATGAAAATTAAGAAAATCTAAGTTTTCAAACTGTTGCTTTACAACCCAATAAGCTTTCAGGTTTTGATTATGATTTTTATTTTTAGGATTATTATGTTCTTCAGGTTACACCAAATATCACAGTTTTTCACTTACCATGTACAGCCATATAAAAAGTTAACAAAAACTGGCCGAATCAAAGTTTTATTGAGTACGATGCTTACGCCCTCCCAACAAAGATAGCTGATTGTTTTAAAACCATTGTCCGGAATGTATTCAAACACGGTTAAAAAACGTGACTATATGACGTCACCGTTTAGCAAAAAAATGTAATGATTTAAACCGTATTAACAACAAAAAATGGCTAAAGTAATTCGTACTTTTTTGTTTATTTTTGTGTGAGTAAACTTATCCCTTTCTTACCTTAGCAGATATCAAAATTCGTGTAACTCCTGCGTGTCCATACCGCGCTGCCGTATGCAGGGCCGTATCTCCATAGCCGTTACGCAGGTCAGGATCGGCTCCTGCTAACAACAGTTCCCGGCAGGATTGATTGTGCCCATTTTGGCAGGCCAAGTGCAAAGGTGCGAATCCTCCTGCGTTAGAAGGCCCCAAAGGGGATCCTGCGGCGCAGAGGATTCGAACCGTTCGACTGTGGCCTTTCCACGAGCATTCGTGTAAGGCGGTGTTGCCATGCTGGAAATAAAAATGAAAATATAACTACTACAAGCCACATAACTTTTTTAAATTTATAATTATACAGTAAGGATATTAAAAGAGTTTCACCCACTTTATCTTTCGAATAGGACAAGATATTAAGATCGGGTAAGATTTGGGTAAAGTGGCCTAGTGCCAAGGGGGCACTAAAAACTTTTTTTCAAATGGAAAGAGGGGTCATGTAGCACTTGTTTTAAAGGCTTTTTGATTTTGCACTCATCACCACTTTATTTTAAAAATCGGTTCAGTCATTCCACAGTTACAACCGTTTGAAATTTAGCTTCAATTTGTACATTGCGGTTTTTAAAAGTTCTCTCCGTACTTTTGAATGGGTCAAGATATCAAGATCGGGTAAAATTTGTGTGAAATGGTGTTACTTAAGCTACTTTTTGACATTAAAATAATTTTGGTCACGTAGTCTAGGGTCAAATGAATACTAGCAACTTTTTTCTTGAATAGAAATGGGGTCATGTAGCACCTTGTTTTAAAGGCCCTTGGATTCCCTTCTTAGCCCTACTTTGTTTTCAAAAATCAGCCCAGCCGTTTTAAATTTTCAAACCAATTTCATTAAAACCGCACCGTTTGTACGGTATTTAAGCCAAATTTCAAACAGTTTCAAGTCTGGAATGGCTGGGTCGATTTTTAAAAACGGTGGCGTTGAATAGAGAATTATAGGCCCTTAAAAGCGAGGTACTACATGACCCCCGTTCAATTTGAAATGAAATAGTTGCTAGTTCCCACTTGACCGAAATTATTTTTATGTCAAAGAGTAGTTTAAGTGACACCCTTTATCTTGTCCCATTCAAAAGATAAAGTGGGGAAACTATTTTAATATCCTCATGCACTGTACATTAGAGACATTTTGCACCTCTTATTTTGCAATTCCGTTGTGGTTAACGTTATTCTGAGATTGCGCAGTAAGGCAAACATGATCCGTTATCGTTATTAACCATACCGGACTCCTTTAATTACAGATGAATACCGAAGAGCTTATCGTTATCGTTATCGTTATTGTTAAGCTGCGTGGTTGCCGGATTGTAAAAATTTTAATATCAATTACTTAAGAAGGTTGAGATTTTAATGTCATATTTATTAAAATATCATTGATACATAGGCTCTAATTAACGAAAAGCCCATAGCAGTAAGAAAAATAAAATAATTTAAAGAAATTAAAACATACTTGCACTTTTAAGGATGTTTTTAATCAGTAATTAATTTACATGTTACAATTTGGCACACATGCTTTTTATTCTACTACCAAACCTAAGCCTAATTTTTGAGTTTTGCTTTTTTGCTTATACTGTATTGTTTACATCTAGCTTTAAAAAACGAAATCAAAAAAACTGTAATGTAAAGTACTTATTTTTCGTTAACTTTAAAATCGGTGAACCACAGGCAAAAATAAGGTTATGTGTCGAAGGCGCAGATGCAAGATAAATTTTTTAAAAGAGGCTGCAAAATCTCGTCCAAAACTGTTGCCGTAATCGTTATGCTTAATAACGATAACCATAAGTAGGCTAAAAAAGTCTGTTATTTTAAGAGGTGCAAAATGTCTCTATTATCTTTATAATATCTTAATATGATTTTCTTAATGTCATTATAGCCGGTATCGACTGTACCTAATTGAAAATGGAAGTATATAAAATCGTAATAATAATTCCCGCTTGTAAATAAATAAACAAAACAGATTTCACCATTAAGTATATTTTGAGTTTTACAACAGCTTGTCAATCACAATAACAATGGCCTGGAAAATTTATTTTAGACTTTAAAATTGGAATTTGACGGTTTAACTGCAACCATATGGGAAGCATGTGCTGGTAGGTATTAACAAAAACACTTTATTATTAGAACTCTTTTTTTTTAATTCTTTTCTTATTATTAAGATCCCAATGGGCCAAAGTCCAGATAAGGGTGGAATAAATAGAAACTATAGAACTATTTCTATTCCACTGCATAAGGCAAGGCGCGCACTACGTGAAAAATAGGCGTTGTGGCGGCGAGGTGGTGTGTTACTAGCGGGTAAAATCTTTAAAACTCTCTATAATTAAATATTTTGTACAGTGGTACACAAAAGACGCTAACTGCAAAGCCAACGTTACCGCGTGTAAAAGAGGTTTAGAAATCACCATTTCGGTATATACTTTAACTGGACTATTAGAGGACAGGGTGGCATGTAAATATATTCCATATAACAATATTTTTATTTGTTTATTTCATATACGATCTCATTTGTACAAGATAAAAGTTACGATCTTTTTAGGCTCTCCGCACATGGGTCAGTAAAACAGCGACGAGAACGCGATTTTTACAGGTATCGACAGCACGTAGGCATATTAGCGTGAAGATCTCAGCAATTGGCGTCCTTAAGTAAACAAATGCAATACAGAACCGTTTGGTATTTTGTTTCCAGTGTGTGATTCATATTGTGATTGTGTCTTGTTTTTACATGGGAAAATTAGTGCCAAGAAATTTTTGTACCAAAGATGGATTTGTTTAATATCAGATTTGTGGACGAGGCTGAAAAACGTCCTGTTCTTTATAATTATACTTTAAAAGAATATTTGCGAGAAGATTACACAGAAAGAGCTTGGAATGAAATAGCAAAACGAGACAACCTGTCAGGTGGGAAAATATTGATATTTTTGTCTGTAAAATAAAGCTAGGTAGGATTCAGGCGTTTGGGAACTTACCTTAATGAGCTCTATTATGGCACTCTTTGACCCAGTGAGATAATCCAAAGGGGTAGTTTTTGGCCCGTCGCGGTCGGGTTCGGGGAACATCGGCGCACTTCGATCGACGTATGATTTCTTTGGCTGAGAATATAGTAAAAATTGACCATTAAACGTATGCTTGTCTTAGTATGGTTGTCGCCACTTCAAACACGAATATATGCGTACATACTGTCGAGACCTCGTCGAATCTTGGTCTCGTCGTTGTTTTACCGACCCATGTGCGGAGTGCCTTAATTTGATTTTGTAGTAAACATAAAAGTGAGTATTTAAATGGTTTTAGACAGACACTCTTACAGTTAATTATAGGTTCGTTTTGGTTACCGATTGAAACGATTCTAGAACAGTTCGAGCCTGCGCAGTCGGGTATAAAGTATTTTGGTTCATTTAGAACCGATTCCGTATTGGATGCTTGCTGTTTTGGTTTATTTTGTGAACTAGTTTTGGACGATTCGAGAACGGTAACAGCAGTTCTAACCCTTGAGTAGGAACTGTAAGAACTGATTCTGAATTAATTGGTGGAGTCTGCGCGTTATATATTATTTTTGATAACATTTAACCCTATTTTTTGAAAGATTGTTTTTTTGTTGGATTTTTTGTGGTTTATGTTTTTAATTATGGATTTTGGTAGAGTTATGGTAAGTGAACCAAACAAAAAAAATAAAAGTATTTTTAAAACAATGTTATTAAATACGAATACAAGGTATATAAAATATAAACGTGTTTTGGTTTTCGAATCGTTTGAACTGTTCTGGGATGATTCGAAACTTCAACTTTATGCACATATAGTTCTGCGCATACCTGGAACTGAACACGAACCGTTCTAAATTTTAGAAACAAAACGAACCTTATGCTTGTAACCTACCATTGTGTCAACGGTATCCACCCGGACTCCCTTCGCCACCAATGCGCGCACCGCCTCTTCATGACCATCAGCAGCGGCTCGATGCAATGCCGTACACCCTGCGCCGTCGCGTGCATCTAACTCCTGCGGCGCTGCGATGGCTAATAGCATGCGCAGCGCCTGTGCACGGCCGTTTGCCGCAGCGAGATGGATGGCGGTGCGGCCGAGTGCATCCCGTGTAAAACGCGCTGGACCTCTGGCGGGCAGTAGCCGGCCTAAAGCTGCGCAGTCGCCGGCTGCGGCAGCCGCACGGACTGCCGCTCCGGGCTCCCCTGTTGGGGAGCTCATCTTGCCGGTGTGAAGCCATTCAACATTCTATCTGAAAACAAAGAATAAAACTGAATTTATTATCTTTATAAATGCTATAAAAAATATTTACAAGAGAGAATACTTAATTACTAATTATAAAAAAGTAAATTTTTGTGCCCATTGATTATTCAAAACTCTGATTCTAAAACATCTTTAGTGGAGATATCTTTTAACAAATATTATAGTCCGGGAGGTAGCAAGGTGGGGAAAACAAGAATTTTAGGCTGGCTGATTTTTTGATATGTTATTCTTCATCCTCTTTCGGGTAGATTCTCGGGTGTTTGACTGGCGGTAGCGGTTGCGTTGGCGCCCAGCTGTGACCTTGACATTTAAAACTGTCACCGATATGTTAAAAAATGCAGACCCTGGTCACATATTATCGTTCCAAGTTTCATTAAAATATACCGAAAGGTTTAGAAGTTAGAAGGGAAACGACTGTATAATTAGCAATGCTAAAAGTGTCTGGCAATAAAAAAATATATATTTGGTAAACCTTTCTAAAGACAAGTCATTAAAAAGTAGGTTTCTTAAAATATTTTCAAAATCTTGAAATATTACCTGTACTGGTCGGATGCGAACTAATAAACGGAATCACTACCGCCAGCCAGACAGCCCAGAGTAGCTTTCCAGTGATTAAAATTTTTATCCTTACGCTCCAGCTTGAAGCTCTTGATCTGCTATAAAAAGTTAGTCACTGGAACGCATCATTAGACAAGGAAAGAGAGATAACTTAAAGAACTTTTAAAATTTCTTTTTTTTAACCTTTCTTGGCTTTATAATAAAATCTTTTTTAATATCTAGTTCCATTTTAAACAAATAATTTTAAAAATCCATCCTTAAACATAAACACACTGGAAAGCCATAAAGTAGAACGAAATGCTCCTGAGCTACTCAGGAGCGTTCTATGTTCTATATGCGTCACTGGATAGCCACTCAGGTTCTATCCATAAGAGGAAGGAGAACATATTAAAAATCAGCTGACCTAATTTTTTTTTAACGTTGCTACCCCTTATATTATTATTTGTAAAAATATTTGGTGCAAACATTTTTCTGCTCCAAATATTTTAATGTTTTTAAATGTTGTTTGCTGTCAAACGAATCAACGTTTAAAAAGGATTTTTGTGTTTTTGACTAAATATTTAAGATCAAATGAATGTTCATGGGTAATAGACTATCTTGCCAAGTCTATTGTCTTTGCAGCTATTAAAAATACCATCAGATATTACGCTCGGTGTCCCTGGTAGTTATTTTAAATTACTTTTGCTGTATTGTTGTGAATTTTGTGGCCAAAATTCATAAACAATGGGGTTATTTCGGGATTATTATGCGACTTATTAAAATTATTTTAATGATTTTTATTGTTTAAGTCTTAGATCGCAAATTGTTTGCCAAAACTGTCTCGTAAATAGACAGTTATATTTTATGTGGTCATATTTATATTTTATTGGTGTGTACTCTGTTCACTGCAGAGCCACTAAAAGGCGTGATTTAAAAAAGGGCATTAAAAATTCACCCTAGAACGTCTATAGCTATAGCTACGATACCAAGGGTCAAGAGTGTGACACCGCTTTTTTGATCTTTTTTAGCATAAAAGAATTTACATTTTCTAATCAGACTGCTGCAATATACGTGAGTGAAAAAGGCTCTACTGCTTACTGCTTTAACCGAAAAATAGTATATTACATTACAAGGGTGGAAACTGACTTATTTCACACGAGTAGGAATATTGTTGCACGAGGCGTCAGCCGAGTGCGACAAACTCACGAGTGTAAGAAAGTGATTTTCACACAAGTAATGTACACTATTTTTCCTACGACCACAAGTTATTCTCAAAAAAAAATTGTTTGTCTTCACAGAAAAATAAGAAAACAATTGAAAACTTTGCATCACTAGGGTGATATATACTTTTCCTTACTGCGATATATTATACTGTTTAACAATATTTTTATATCAAAAATCACCTATAGAAGGAACACTTTAAAAATGTAAATTGTGTGCTCTTTGATAAGAAAAAAATCACAAAAAAGTTTAAAGCAAATAAATCGGCATGCTTGTCTTCGCGGCCGCCTTTGCTATATTTCTTTTATGATATGCCGGTTGATGCAGCTGGTCATCGCACTATGGGATAGAAATTAATTTTTTGGTCAAAATTCTGAAACTTACCAATCTAACTTAAAATGAGGTGCTTTTTACTGGAAAAATATTATAAATTATTACAAATGCTTTTGGGAACCTAAAACTTATTATATGTTAATATAAATTTACACCCCCTTAACATTATTATTTTTTATTATACAAAATAAACTAAAATGTCAGCTTGTTTGGTTAATTCGGTAGTATTCTAATCAGTAATCCGATGATTATTATCTCATTTAAATGGAATACCCTGAATATTATATCACCACCAAAAAAATCTTTTAAAATGCTTTAAAAGATACTACATTTGATGTGTCGGTTAGTTTCGGTAATATGACCATCCAAATCTGAAAAATAATTTTAAATTATTCTTAGAAGCGTAATAGAGATACATCTTCCCAACTTTTTTATTTTTTAACGTATAAAATAAATAAAAACACTGTTTTGTTGGGTAGATTCTGTAGAATCCATATCTTTCATCAGAATGCTTTTACCTTTTAGGATATACAGTGTAGGACAAAACATATTAAATTTTAAAATGGAAAACCTTGTAACTTATAAAAAAATCTTGTATCTGTATTTACACTCAAAAGTAGCAAAAAGTAGGAACGCAATTGTAAGTATAAAAACTGATAAAGAAAAAGGTAAAAAAATCTTTGACAAAAGTAGCGAGACTTCGCGAGACTGCATCGGAAACACAACAATAGCTCTTATTATTTAAACTCTTTTACGATTTTTAGTAAACAAGGCTAATAATAAACTAAGTAGATTAAATGTTGTATATTTATATTTACTTAAAATATATTTTCAAGTTTCTTATTACCCCAATAGAAATCGTTATATCTTTTTATAATTTTGCGTACATGTAGTTTGAAGTATCTACTTCGAAATACACAGCATGAGCCATTAAAATTTCAAAGTTGCTTTTTGGCCAAAATAATGGATTTCTATCCCATAGTGTATCGGCGCGTCGCTGTAAAGGATAGCGGCGCCTTTGTATAAAATAGTCCGATTGCAGGCGGCCTATTTTATGTTTTTTGTATTATTTTCAAAGGGTACCGAATTTGCGCTTTTAAAATGTTCTTACTATACCTAGTAGCTTTTCATCAATTTATAATTAAAAAGGTCCTTATTATAAAATATTGCAAGAATTAATCCCATTAACAGGCTGATAACTCCAAATTTATTTTAAATAACAATGACAGCTTCATATTATACTTTGCAACACTAGTGTGATAAAACGCATTTCTATGCATGAAAACAGTGTGCTATTTACTATTTTCACATGTGGTCGTAGGAAAATATTATTAACGGAGCGTTTCTAATATTATATAATGTAATCTGGTTTAAAAACCCCAATTATCACAAACTATCGTAGCCAGCACGGGCCAACAAAGCACGAGCCCACTAGGGCCCGAATTCTTAACTTCTCGATAGGTGACGACTCGGTCGGTATCGAGTTCTCGATATTCCTTTGGAAACCTATCGGCCTTATTTTCTCATCTGTTTTTACGTAAATAATTAATAGGATAAAGACTTATTTAATAACGATAGTGCCTAGCTATGAAACTCGGGAGATATCGACTCGGAATCGAGTTTCAAATAAGTTAAGAATCACCATTCGGTAGCGACTCGATACGTTACGTATCGAGAAAGCGATCTTTATTTTAGTATAGTGCTCTCACACTCTTTGCTTACCGCTTGCCGCTATATATCGTAGCCTAAAACGCTAAAACGTCCCAAAGAGTTTAAACATGATAATTCCGGGTCTTTAGCGGTCGTAACCTAAGAAGATTGTTGTAGCTCTTTACTCAGAGGGTTCCTTGTCGAAGGCCAAACACTAATTAGGTCTTGTCTTTTGGAACAATAGGCGATTTTTTCAATAGGATTTTTTTTTGTTAAATTTAAAAGAAAGGTAAGGTAATACGACACTAGGACAATTTTTTATTATATTATTGCTCTTCATAAAAATTATAAAATATGTAAATAAAATTTTAACTTTTGTATTATCATAACTTCCGCAGTGGCGTAGCCAAAGGTATCGGAGCCCATAGTATTTCAGTAAATCAATATTTGTTCCTTGGAAAAAAGTTCCTTATCTCCAAAACGAGCCCTCCTTTCAGTAAAAATTAATAAACTTAGTTCGGGACCCCCTTTCTTTACTTTCCTTGCTGGGATAACATTCGGGAGCAACAAAAAAACGTCCTCACTTTCAAAACGGAGTTCTTGTTCGAATCTAACATAATTAACTTAGGTCCCAGCCCTCTTTCTTTACTTTTCTTCTTGTGGGTATAATGTACAACAAAAAAAAATTCAAAAAGGTCCACACCCTTTTTTTTACTATTTCATTCTTGAAAACAAGCTCCTCCTTTGCTACGCCACTGCTTAATTTCCTAGTTCTAAATATTTAGCTGTCTAGAATACAACACAAAATTCTTTTTGCTAATTTTTATAGTTAAAACATATTTATATTTAAAGTACTATAAATATTGGATATATTTTCGTTTAAAACGGGTTAAAATATTAATGGGAATTTTATAGGAAATTTTAAGCAAAAATATGCTAAAACCAACAACCCACATAAAGGTATACAATTACTGTGTTTTAAATATTTATTTTTTTAAATAATATTTATTTAGAAGCTATAACAAAATTTGCTCGTATACAGAGTGCACTGAAAATACATTACAAAACAAATTTTTACTTAAAAACAGTGTAGTACCTATTTCTACTTGGCCTTTGATAAGTAATAAACCACAATAAAAAACAAAACTTACGTTTGAATGTGCATGAACGAAATTAGTGCCGCCCCCTTTGCATTTGGGAACATAACATGGGAAATATGTTTATCTTTTCCCCGTTTTTGTTCAAAAAAAAAGAACAAAAGAAAACGCCTCGTCATCAACAAAAAAATGGTCCCAATGAAAAGTACAGAGCAAAAATAGGTCCTCCTATAAGCTCCCATACCAGTACTTCTACTTTCTTGCACCCTATTTTTGCGCTCCCCTTCTCCCAGCGCTAAAGCAGTCGCTTCACGGCTTTAAGCTTAATCCGGAACTAAACGAAATAAATAGCTTTGTTCGCGGGTTCGATTCTGAACCGGTTCTGGGACTATTCGCATGCGCAGTGAAAAAAGCAGCGTTCGCGGTTAGTAAAATCCTGAATTTTTAGTAACAGTTCTGTGTTCGCGGGTTACAATGGAATCAGTTCGTTACCGGTTCGTAACCTGATTAGCAGTCCTGGGATTTTTGTTGGAACTAAAAGTTGAGTTCGGAATTTCATGCGCATTGTCGACATGGTCAGCTGTTTTCTGTTTTTGTGGTACAGAAATAAACCGTTATATTACAGTTTATTTGTTTCTGCGACTTTTTAAGCGGGTTAATATGCCTGTTGAATATTTTTTTTATATTTTTGTGATTCTGATCGTATATAAACAAAGGATTTTTAATTGTATTCCGTATGTATGCAATAAAATAAATAAAGATTTAATTGAAAAATATAGACAATATTACAAGATTTTACCATTTCTTGTTGTTTGAATTTTATCTTTAGTTAAATACACATACATATGTTAAAAACGAGAGAAGGCAGGGAATCCCTCGTCTTCCACCGAGAGATCTCGAGTGGCTTTCGACAGTATAACAATTTACCTTTCTGTTTGAATTTATTTTTTTTGTGTAGTATCCAATTTAACCATAAAAAACACGAACCAAAAGGCTAGGTTAGAATACATCCTCACCTGTATAGAAAATCTTTCGCGGTAAATAAAAATTTCGAACTAATAAATAACTAGACATGCGCTTTAAAACAATTCTAAACCAGTTCGGTTCTGGTTCAGAATCGGTTCATTACTAGACCCGCGAACAAAGCTATTACCATAATGTAAACACCTTCGTTCGTATGACTGCGTTTGTTCCGTTTATTCAACTAAAGTCAATTTACAAGGTGTTTTCTTTATTGCGGTAGAAAAGGATTAAGGACCCATTTTTGAGCTAGTTCCATTAAAAAAATAAAATTTGTATAAATATGGGTTTGGAAATGCTTTGTTTAAGATACAGGGTGTTAAATATTTGTAAACGAATCGGTTTTTTATTATTATCTTAAATATTCCTTATACGATTTGGATGAAATTTGGCAGTGGTATTAACATAGGCGTAACTAGCCATTGAGCCCGGAGGGGGCCTAGGGGGGTTTGGCAACATCCTGGGAGTGGCCCGGACGCTGTTAATACGTTATATGTACACATATACCATAAAGGCACATTTTCCCTGGGGGGCTGGTAACACCTGGAAAGGACCTGGCCCCCAGGCACCCCGGAAGTTACGCTGGTGGGTATTAACAACAGTAAGGGACTTATTTTACCTTTTCTAATCAAATTTATAAAATCCAGTGGCACCTCGAGTGATACCTGACATACAACAAGTATTTCTGACAAAGTTGTGCATTTTTTTTCTTTTAATAAAGCAACTTTTGTTTCTTAATATGTTTACGTGGCTTTGGTTTATTTTTTTCATTATTTGTCTCTTTTATAGGTTTTTAGGTTTTAAATTAATTTAACTTTAAATATATATTGATAGACTTGCCACCAGTACGTCGATAAGCTTACAAAATAAATGTTAAAATATACATTAGTACTTAGGGTACGTAAGGCATTTAAGGGGAGGGGGTCGAATTGAATCTCATCTAATTTCACTTTTGGGAGGTGAAGGGTCTCTGCAAATATCTCATTTTTTTCTTTAAAAATATGAGGAGTCCAGTCCCCCAGGTTCTTTTTTACTCTTCCAAATTTTTAAGGATATAAAATCAATCTTCGTATGAAAAATTGCGACTTGCTTCTGAAAATTATATGGACATGTTGGTGCCAATAGTCGCCAAATATTTGTTTATTTTAAATAAACTCACGTGAGATGGGGGATGGAGGTGGAAGGATTAAACCAAATTTTACAAAACCTTAACAGAGGGAAGGGGGGATCAGAAATTTTTAAAAAACGCCTTACGTAATTTATAGACGCCCCCTTAGGCGTTAGGCCTCATTGGACTATCCGAAAATAAAAGAAAAGCTTTATCAAAGGTGATATATAAAATCAAAACAGGACTGTAAAGTAAACGTACCCGCTGAATATATGCCCCTGCTCCAAATACAAACATAAAAAAGTCAAATTGTCATAAATCCGGCCATAACGGCGACATATTTATATTTTACCGTCATGTTTTTGCTTTAATTGCTTCAAGGAACGAGTGTTATTTTTAGTTAAATTTGCTCAGAGTCTATGTAGAAAATAATAAAAGTTAATATTCTTTATGTCGTACAACCGTTTGCGACATCAATTATATTTCTTATGTCTATAGTTTATTTTACAGTTTTTGCAGTAAAACAGCTACATAATCATTATTACATACCGTTGTTCGAGTATTGATTTAATAAGTTTAATAATAAAATTAAACTGTTTCTTAATTGATACTTCTTTTTCCTTATTTAAAATTTTAATGTTTGAACATACCCCATATTTGTCAGACCTTGCACCTCTTGAAAATCATATGGTGGTTAGTAGAATTAAAAGATTCTTTTTGGAATCGTTTTGTTTCTGAGATATCCATCATCAAAGTGGAAAATAAAACTAATTCTATTTTTACTATATTTCCCCTTTGATTTGCACACAATTCTTGAATTAAAGCTAAAGTGACCCACAGTATTTGATTTTCACCCTTTAAAACCTTGTTTTCTATGTATTTTACACCATTTATTAAATTAATTCCAAAGGTTTCCTTTAAAAATGCAGCAGCCATGCACATACTGCTCCAGCGCACCCACCATAACTTGCTACGATTGAAAGTAAAGCTATGCTAAGTGTTAAAATACGTAGAAAATGGGATTTTAAAAGCTGAAAAATAAATATTGTGTTCCACCTTAGGTTAAAATTATGTACAAAAAGAAGGGAAAATAAAGTGAAAATGAAGTTAGTTTGATTTTCAACTTGGATATCTCGGGAATGAGACATTTCTGAAAAAAATCTTTCCGATTCGTGATCAGCGCCCCAAAAACCCCATAGGCCAAATTTCGTCAAAATCGGAGTTGCTCCCAAGGTTACTTTATATTTATAAGGTTGCGACATATCTTCAACTTTTAGGCGGTTCGAGGTCGGGGATGAAAGGAAGGGCACTCCACCGAGAAAAGTTGGCAAGACTGGGTAAAATCAAAGCTGATGATCAATCCAGTGGCGTCTAGAATTTGCGCATTTCAATTTGCATTGTTTTGGTAGTGATATTTGTTGAAAGATGTAATTCCAAATGTTTTTTTAATTTAAAGTAAAAAGAATTCACAACTTAATAATAATTAAAAACTGTTGTATAAACGGTGGTTCTACTAATACAATAAACTGTATATCTCCGGCACTGAACAACATGGCCGAAAAATGGGAGATGTGACGTCATAACACGTCAAAGCAATATGGCCGAATGTCGTGACGTTATATAGACCGACTTTGAGTTGCTCCCACTTTTAGATTATTATCAAATTTTGTTTCTTGAATTTTGATTTTTGTTACTACTATAAATATCGATATTTAGATACATCCAATAAATGTTTTAACTAATTAAATGCGCTACAATAAAGGTCTCTAAACAATTTTTAATAAATTCGCTCCTTTAAATTTATTTGACGCTAAAATTACTTTTGGATTAATCTGGTGGTTTATCATGTTTACATGGAACCGGCTTGCTTGACGACACTTTACGAAGAAAGCTTTTTGTAGGGACTTTAATTATCTTTAAGAATGTATATTGGTAAAATTTTTCACATCAACAATTTGCGGGTTGTGCATAAAAAAGATTGTTGTCATCAAAGTCCGTCTATATAGGGTCACGACATTCGGCCATATTGCTTTGACGTGTTATGACGTCACATCTCCCATTTTTCGGCCATGTTGTTCAGTGCCGGAGCTATAAAGTTCCAAACAATGCAAAATGAAATGCGAAAATTTTAGACGCTACTGGATTGATCATCAGCTTTGATTTTACCCAGTCTTGCCAACTTTTCTCCGTGGAGTGCCCTTCCTTGCGTCCCCGACCTCGAACCGCCTAAAAGTTAAGGATATGTCGCAACCTTATAAATATAAACTAACCATGGTTGTCATAAAGCTGTTAGTCGTGAAAATAGACCTCTTAATATTAATATTAAGGGCTCAAACCATTATGATATATTTTTTGTCACCTTGCACAATATTTTCGATATATTTTGAAAAAAAAGACGATTTTTTAGCCTGGAAATGTTTGATGAACTGACGACAGTATGCACCAAGTCAAATTTCAAAAAAATTACGACAATATTGAATAATCATTGCCTAGTATTTATTATTTTAAAAAATATTAAAAATTTCGCAGAGTATGGACAAAAATTAAATCTTGAAACCTAAACCTTGTTATTTGAAATTTACCACAATAACATTGATAGTAGGGAATTATTGGAATTCATATAAGATCTAGCCGTAATAAATTCAGCAGTATTTTGGCATTACGCATGCTCAGTAGTGGTTTTAAATAAGGGAAACTTTATTAAAGTTACTGCTAAACTTTAATTGTGCAAAAATATAGTCGGTCGTTTCCCTACCTTAATTTAACATTTAAAAACAAAATGAGGTTAAGGGTTAAAGTAATTTTTGTTTATGTTTAAATTTTGTCTTTAAAATATGTTAAAGAAGTTAAAACTTCTATATACAAAACAAATAAATAAAATAGACTATAAACAAAAACAAATAATATTCCAGTTTTAGGTTAAAAATAATACAAGCATGTCATGTTGACCAATAACACTTTTCCACATAGGCGCGTTAGGGTTTAGCAGTAATAAAATAAGGTTTTTCCCTTAATACTGCTAGCACTATTTGCCTATTCCAATAATTCCCTAATAATGATAATGACTAAAGAACAATATTTTTAACTTTTTAAATATCTCGTTTAAAACTCCTAAAGATAGCTGTCATCGAGTACATTATTCCGCTTTAAAACTGTCATCTCGAACCGTGACAAATTTTGATTAATACGGTAAATTATATAAACTTATATACAGGGTGATGCATTTTTAAAATGTATGATTTTTAATTTTTTATCTTTGTAACAGCCTACAAACGTTGATGTCTAAGTACCAGAGTACCGTGGGTGTCGGGTTATTAGATGCTTAACCAATCCTTTCCCCTGTTTCGTCAACGTTGCTCAAGGATGAAAACATTCAGTTTTGTATCTTTTAGAAAACGCGGTAGTGCGACCACTGACGTTACTTTTTAATAACTACTACCTAAAAATAACTTCTCTGGAGTCTGAGGTATAGTATGTGAGTAAAAAAGCTTTTGCTTATTAAGTTATTACCATTTAGATATTAGCCGACTTAATTTTTTTATTTAATATTTTGAAATTTTTAGTCAATTTAAGTTGGTTTAATTTTTTTAAAAGTGTTTATTTTTGGCTTTTTAGTTTATTTTTTTGCTTTCTAATTTATTATTATTACTATTAAATTAATAAGACGTTCATGTGATGCTGTTACATTAAGGGTTCATGGTTAGTTTTGGTCAGTTTAATCTTTTTTTTATTTCTTAATAAAACGATAAAAAAACTAATCAGAACTAACTATGACTCCCTTAAAGTCAATCAATCAAATTACACGTCCCTGTGGTTTTAATTGCAGTCTCTCCTTCAGTTTGGTGAAAAGGGTACATTTTACCCCAAGGTTGTCAATACTAAATGCACCCTTGATGTTTGAGCATATACCAGGCTAGAGGCAGCTTTGTCACATGAACAACGTACAGCAGAGAGAAAACAATAGATCTTTTTCTCTTGCGATCCTGACTTGGTGATTGATAACCTCCATTTTTTTGAAGTCGGTAAAGTCAAGTGACGTATGCCAAATGACTTTCATAAAAGTGCCAGCTTTGAACATGTGCACCTGTTAGAGTTCATTTTCGTTAATTTTATTTGAAATTTTAATTTTTAATAGTAATCATGTAAGTTTAATTAAATGTATTTTCCTTAAATAAGTATATAGAATGACCATTTTTTAACTGTCTTGTGCAATCCATGATAATAATTAATATAACAACCACTGTACAACCTTACAAAAGAGACATTTTGCACCTCTTATTTTGCAATTCCGTTGTGGTTAACGTTATTCTGAGACTGCGCAGTAACGCAAACATGATCCGTTATCGTTATTAACCATACCGGACTCCTTTAATTACGGATGAATACCGAAGAGCTTATCGTTATCGTTATCGTTATTGTAAACTGCGTGGTTGCCGAATTGTAGAATTTTTGATATCAATCATTTAAGAAGGTTGAAATTTTAATACCGTATTAATTAAAATATCATTGATACATATTGAATAATTAGCGAAAAATCCATAGCAGTAAGAAAAATAACATAGTGGTAAGAAATTAAAACAGACTTGCATTTATAAGGATGTTTTAAATCAGTAATTAATTTACATGTTACAATCTGGCACACTTGCTTTTTATTTTACTACCAAACCTAACCTTATTTTTGTGTTTTGCTTTTTTGTTTATACTGTATTGTTTACATTTTACATCTACTCTAAAAAACAAAATCAACAGAACTGTTTGCATATATATTAAAATATCAATATATAACTTATGGAGAATAAATTAAGTACTGATTTTTCGTAAACTTTAAAATCGGTGAACCACAGGCAAAAATAAGGTTATGTGTCAAAAGCGCAGACGCAAGATAAATTTCTTAAAAGAGGTTGCAAAATCTCTGTCTAAAACTGCTGTCGTAATCGTTATGTTTAATAACGATAACCATAAGGAGGCCAAAAAACGTCTGTTATTTTAAGAGGTGCAAAATGTCTCTAAAGATGTAAGTGAAAATAATCTATCAATTACCTTATATCTAACTTAAATTGTTATATTTTAGTATCCCTGAAAATGGAAATAAACATTTCCGAAAGCTTGGAATAACCTTAAAGGGTTTTCTTGCAATTGCTGCAATCCCCAATATTTTCTAGTTCGTTTTTATATATATATATATATATATATATATATATATATATATATATATATATATATATATATATATATATATATATATATTACCAGTAATATTACCGATTTTTAAATTACCGTTATTTTTACATTCTTATCCTATACAGAAATTTTTAGAGACGCCACTTGCAGAGGAAAACAAATTGGTTTAAATTATGAACGGTAATAAAAATGTATATATAAATAAAATTGTAAATACACGAAACTTAACAAAATTTTAATTAATAAAAAACTATTCTAAAAACTTTTTACTCATAAAATTTTAAATAATTTACTTTAGATGATCATCCTGTACATTTAAGTCATTAATATTATAAGCGTAGGAGGGAAAGTATTTATTTTTAAAATATATGTACCTTATACTTCAAAGGCATTTTTAAGGCAATTGTCATGCCAGTTTAATATTTTTGGATTTATTAGAACATCTCAAGGAAATTTAAATATGAAATACAGGTAAAAATACCTGCATTTTGTTTGTTTCCTTTACTAAGTTTACACGAGCGCACTATGGTTTCTGCGACCCAATTTTGTGGCCAAAATCCATTTTTTTAAATTGATAAAAAAATAATTTTGGTTGTTTACGTGGAAAGCAGATACATCATTGTGTAGATATATAGTGTGTTTATTTTTGATTTGTTCTTTTTTTTTTTGGGATACAGAAAGCTGAATTTAGTACCTCTCACATATTAATTAGTAGCCGTAACTAAATCGTTAAGTGACGCCAAAAGTTGTTACTGTGGTGCTATTCTTTTTTTTTTTTTTTTTTATCTTTGGACAATCCACGAAGGCTAAAAGCCTAAATACTAACGTACCGTGGGTGTCTTAAGCAGGGTAAGAGGAAGTTTGTTAACACGGGACTTAAAAACTTGAAGATTTGGGGGAAGGAAAGACCTTCGCTGGCAGCAGGTTCCACAGTCTAGAAACTCTAGGGATAAAAGAACGAACGAAATGGGAAGTTCGGGGCCTGTCCAATTGAACTGTATGGGGATGCATACGCGCGGCACCACGAGTTTCTCTGTTGGGAACTGCAAGAGGAGGGACTATACTGGACAATTCGTCGGAGCAGAAGCCGTAAAAGTATCTATAGAAGAGCGATAGATCTCCCACAGCTCGACGATGAGCAAGAGAAGGAAGTCTTTGGGTAAGTAAAGGATCATTAATAAGACGAACAGCCCTTCTTTGAATGGCATCAAGAATGCTGAGAGTTGTGGGGGATGACATTCCCCAGACATGAGAACAATATTCCAGAGAGGGTCGTTCATATTTTATTCATCATATTTTATTCATCATATTTTATTCATCATATTTTAAAAGAAAATATATTTTTTTATTAACTACTAAGTATGTTTTTTTAAATATGTATTTTATAGAATTACCTAATTCTGTCTGTTTCAAATAAAATTAGTTTTCTTATTGGCTCATTTACTAATAATTTTGAAAAATATATAATTTCTTTAAGGTTAAGAAAAAAAAGGCTGCATTTGGCGGCAATATATTTCACATGATTTTGTTAAGTCTTTATTTGTGATTATTATTTTACATTCTTTACTTGCGATTATTTGCTACCCTGGAAAAAATATATATTTTTTTACAGATATACCCTATTTTAATAAGGAACACCTTTTAGAATTGTGGTTGTAGGAAGGCGATAAAAACGAAAAGTTTTTAAAAATATTTAATTATCTTAATCAAAAGATCGAAACAAACATTAACCCATCTAATGAACCAGATATCTGACAAAAATTTGTCGCCTCTGCCCCAATTTTGTAGAAAGATGGTGCCAAGCAGCACAAAACAAGGGGTATGTTCAAAATAAAAATTCTGCTTGGTTGGAAAAACTGATTGTTAATGTATTTGATTTATCTACACCGTCAACATCTCCTTGTAGACCCAGGTTATCATTTTAGGAAGGAACTAAGGGAAGCAACGCAATTGGCTAATAAGACACATCATTAATAATAAAAGCTGCGGCTATAGCGGCCTCCGACATGGGCCACACGATTTAACATCACTTTTAAAAGAAGTGGATTAAAGTCTTTGCCAGCTAGCAAAATAATTAAAATGCTAAGCTCCCTAGAAAAAGAAACTTAAAATACCCTGTCGAAAAAGCGTTGGAGTATCCTATACTTTGTACACAAACAACGTTTACTTTGTGAGAATCGCTAAAAGCAACAGTTTCCGAATTATTTGCCTTAAAATTGTTTAGTACAACCGACACTACAACTGCCACATCATATACGAATGGTTTAATGTCGGACTTTTTGGCTGATTTCTCGAAAACGGTTGCTCAGAGCCATTATTTTAAAGTACACCTTTTTTGTGTAAAAAGCATAGAAAGTTTATATGATTATTTAGATAGTACATACAGAGTGGCACAAAAATTTGTACATTTTTATAGAAATTTAAAGTGGTGTAGGTAGCGCCCCTCTAGCTTATACATAAAGAATATTACCAAATTTAAATAGTTCATGTCAGAAAACCCTTAAATAAAAAGTTTAATCAAAATATTTAAAAAGTATCAAAAATTATTCAAATAAATTGGTTTTCTTTTTCTCTCAGACACCTTGTATATTGTGTAAAGGTGAAAGTTGAGTTTTTTTCATATTATTTATTATTATTAGTTAAAAAAAAAACAATTTTTACTTGTAAGTTTTTTAATTGAACGCATTTATTAATTTTGGCCAAAAAATAGGCTCCCAGAAACCACAGTGGAGCATGTGAACGCTCTGAAACCGTTTTAAAAGTAATCATTTGCATTTCATTAACAATATACAGGGTGTCCAGTAACTCAACTGACCAACCTTAAAGGGTGATTCTACAATGAAAATTAGGAAAAAACTGAATGAATATACAGCATGTCTACGGAAGTTCTTACCAAATGGGAAACTTTTTAATTATCAACAGCCAGATTTTTTTAAGTGAAACTATCCTTATATCACCGAATTCCTTATGAAAATCTCTATCCATTTAGCCACTCGTGCTGTAACTTTTTTGTTTTGAATGTTTTTCTGATTAGATTATTAAATTCTACGAAAAAAAATACACGAAATGGGTATCTCTGTTTTTTTTAAGTACAGGAAAGTTCAAAACTTGGGACTTGTGTATTTTAAAATGAATAACCCTGTACACTCTTAAAAAAAGGTCTATAACTTGACCCTCCCGTAAATCATCCAATTCCAGCGGTTACCCCAGTTCATCATAAAATGCCCGATATTATTTTTAAGATAAAACACATTAAGCGTATCCATTCTTCCCTTAACACCAAGAAATCGTCTGGGCTAGATGGCATACCAGCAATCGTTTAAAAAAATGTGCTCCAGAACTTGCACCAATCATAATTCGGCTCTTTCGAATTTCTTACGACACAGGTATCTTTCCGGAGAGCTGGAAAGCTGCACGTATTCAACCTATTCCCAAGAAAGGATCTAAATCTCTTCCATCTAACTACAGACCAATTTCAATTCTCTCAGTTCTTTGTAAAGTAATGGGAAAATTAATTAATTCACAAATTCTTAAGTACTTAGAAAAACACAAAATTTTGCATGACAGGCAGTATGGATTTCGCCACAAAAGATCTACAGCAGATCTTCTTTCCTTCGTATCACACTGCTGGAATAAGTCTCTGGAGTTTCTAGGTGTGTCCCAGATTGTTGCTCTTGATATATCCAAAGCTTTTGACCAGGTCTGGCATGCCGCACTTCTTTATAAACTTCCCTCCTATGGTCTTTTAACTAAAATCTGTACTTGGCTCTCTAGTTTTCTATCTGATCGACGTATATTAGTTATTGTGGACGGCCATTCTTCAAGCTTTCAAAAGTAAATGCTAGAGTCCCTCAGATCTCAGTTGTGGCACCAACATTGTTTCTTCTTCACATCAACGACCTTCTCTCGTCCCCAAATAGTTCCATTCATAGTTTTGCCGACGATAGTACCCTTCACTCCAGTTTTCAGGTTCCTAAACCCATCACTAAACCTGACTTGGAAAACAAATACAGAGCGATGCAGATATCTCTTTCGCAGGATTTTAATTTAATGTTGGTTTGGGGCACCAAAAATCTTCTCCATTTTAATGCATCCAAAACACAATCATGTTCCTTGTCGCGAAAAAAGTCATCAAATACTCATCCTCTACTTATAAGCGGCCAAGTTTTACAAAACAAAGACACCTTCAATCTTGTGGGCGTCGCATTTGAAAGAAACCTTAACTGGCATAAACACATTGTATCTATAGCCACGGCAGTTTTAAAAAGCTTGGATTTCTCTTTCAAGCCAAAAGTATTTTTCCGCTTCTAATTTATACACTTTATATGTATCCCAAATCCGACCTCCCTTGGAATATTGTTCTCATATCTGGTTAGGCATGGCGTCCCCCACAACCCTAAGCATTCTTGATTCTATTCAAAGAAGAGCTATTCGGCTCATTAATGATCCTTCACTTACAGAAAGGCTTCCCTCTCTTGCCCATCGTCGGACTGTGGGGGATTTATCGCTTTTTATAGGTACTTCCATGGCTTATGCTCTGAAGGATTATCCATTATAGTTCCTCCACTCACGGTTCCCAACAGAGAAACTCGTGGTTCCGGGCGTATACATCCCTATACGGTCCAACTGGAGAGGCCCCGAACTTCCCACTTTGTTTGTTCTTTTATCCCTAGATTATAGATTGGGAAACCTGCTGCCCGCGGAGGTCTTTCCTTCCCCCAAATCTTCAAGTATTTAAGTCCCGTGTCAACAAACTCCCTCTTACCTCGCTTAAGACACCCACGGTACGTTAGTAGTTAGGCTTTTAGCCTTCGTGGTTTGTCCAAAGATAAAAAAAGATACTAAAACTGGAGTTTAGTTTTATAAAAAATCCAAATAGAGCAGTTATTAACGATTATTTTAAAAAATTAAACAATCTACTGCAGCCTTATTTTATTTCCACATACCGTAGGTATATTTTTTTAAATTATCTCCATTATTTTTTAAACGAGTGCCATTTTCATTAAAGAAAATAACCAAACTCAAAAATATTCTTAAAACTATCACGCATTATTGCCCAAATAATAAATTGGTAGATTTTATGTGTCCAGACATTTTTGTAAGAGAAAAGAAGTAATTAACTTATATGTACGTACTATCATTAAAACATTTATAGAAAAAAATATCCTCTCAAACAAGTTAGAGTAATTACCTCGATTTAGAAAAAGCAGGTTATAGTCGGTGTTCTTTTTGCCTTTTTCAATTCAAGCATTTAATGAGTTCTGGTTACGAATACATGCGTTAGGTGAAATGCGAAATTAGACATAAAATTACCTCTTTTTAAGGAATTGTTAAGTGGATGACAGTGATGACAGGGACCGACGGTAATATAAATTACATTCGTAAAATGAGGCCATTTTGATTGAAGAAAAAAATTAATTGAAGGTGTAAAGAAATTTTATTGACAGCCTTTTACAGTGTGTCTACGTTAGTCCACGTCATAGTGAAATCTTTTATGGTCCCTTGCGTCCCTGGGCCAGTAATAAAATGGACTTCATGTTAAGAACATTTTAAAACCTTTTAGAGGGGTTTCTTTCGACAAGTCTACCACAAATATTAATACCGCCATATATGGAAGCGGCGCTTTAACCCAGCCGGTCAATTTGAAATGTTTCAGATGTCGGACTGGGCGAACGCGTCACTTTTTTTGTCGGACAAGTTTACCACAATGTTTTACATGTAATTTTTAAAGATTTTGCCAAAAATGGTAAAAGTTACAGTCATGAAACCATAAGAATCAAACACATCTTTCGGGTATTGCACTAAGCGGGTTACGTCACTGTAAACCCTTACGATTTTTGGCACACAATTTAAAAATTGCATGTATAGTAAGAACATTTTAAAAGCGCAAAATCGGTACCCTTTGAAAATAATACAAAAAAACATAAAAAAGGCCGCCTGCAATCGGAATATTTTATACAAAGGCGCCGCTACCCTTTACAGCCACGCGCCAATACATTATGGGATAAAAATCCATTATTTTGGCCAAAAAGCAACTTTGAAATTTTAATGGCTCATGCTGTGTATTTCAAAGTAGATACTCCAAACCACATGTACGCAAAATTATAAAAGGATATGACGACTTCTATTAGGGTAATAAGAAACTTGAAAATGTATTTTAAGTAAACATAAATATACAACATTTAATCTCCTTAGTTTATTATTACCCTTGTTTACTAAAAAAGTAAAAGAGTTTAAATAATAAGAGCTATTGTTGTGTTTCCGATGCAGTCTCGCGAAGTCTCGCTACTTTTGTCAAAGATTGTTTCACCTTTTTCTTTATCAGTATTTGTACTTACAATTGCCTTCCTACTTTTTGCTACTTCTGAGTGTAAGGACAGATACAAGATTTTTTATAATTTACAAGGTTTTCCATTTTAAAATTTTATATGTTTTGTCCTACACTGTATATCCTAAAAGATAAAAGCATTCTGATAAAAGATATGGATTCTACAGAATCTACCCAACAAAACAGTGTTATTATTTATTTTATAGGTTAAAAAATAAAAAAGTTGGGAAGATGTATCTCTATTACGCTTTTAAGAATAATTTAAAATTATTTTTCAGATTTGGATGGTCATATTTCCGAAACTAATTGAGATAGACACAACAAATGTAGTATTTTTCTAAAGCACTTTAAAAGATTTTTTGGTGGTGATATAATATTCAGGGTATTTCATTTAAAAAAATCATACCTATTGTCGTACCCTGTATATCATATGAGATAATAATCATCGGATTACTGATTAGAATACTACCGAATTAACCAAACAAGCTGACACTTTAGTTTATTTTGTACAATAAAAAATAATAATGTTAAGTGGGGTGTAAATTTATAATAACATACAGGGTGTTATGGAAATACTTTAATATATTGAAATGGGTGACTCCTGGGACAGTGTAGAGACACACTGAGTACTTTTTTTGTTTAATTCAAACTTTTTTACAATTTGTAAAAATACCTACTTTTCACCTATCTGCTACGTCCCTGGTTACGTAAATACTATAAACACAGACAGTAGACCTATTTGTTTGCGATGTTGCCAAACGTCCTATTTTATACCCAATAAACGATATAAATACATAATAGAATAAAAAGGTAAAATGTTATTATATTCTATTTTTTTATAAATTTACTTTAAAAAATTATTAAAAGCCTTATATCAAAATAAATTGTAACAAAAAATATTTAAATAAAGGTCGATTTACCTTCAATACGGAATATGTTCTAAATTTTGATTCCAAACATGCATTTATTTTCCGCTGCATACTGTTTCTCACACGCGCAAAAATGTTTTCATTGTTCCTTATTTGCTGAGCCGCTAGTTCCACACGATTTCGCAACTGTTCTAAACTGTTAATGGGTTCACTATAAACAAACTCTTTCATAGTTCCCCGGCTTGTCGAGCATTTTGCCTAGCTTCCCCATAACACAAAACCATGTCAGTCAACTCGATTGAATTTCGTTGCATTTTACGTAAATTAAAACAAAATGCAAAACTTAATAAACGCACAATTTGGTAAATTCTTCGCAATATTATTTAAAACGCAAACCAGGGCAAGCGAATTTCGTCTTTCTGTAACCTTGCATAGCATAAGGAAGCCTTCTTATTGGTCAGTTAAATCATGCCGGCTTCCTTGACAACAACAACGCGAATTTGCGATGTTCAGCTGTACAATTGTACTACATCTAGTACATTTAGTATATTTAGTTTTTTATGTTTATGGCAGTCCATGTTAGTAGCACAAAAGCTAAGTACTAAGTACCGTGGGTGCCAGATTTTTAGATGTTAAACCCATTTAACGACTGAATAATGTTATCCGGAGGGCACCACCATTTTATCGTAGATTTCAAAGCACACAATAGAGGACAATAATATACCGGCATAAAAAAGTTAACCAATTTTTATTATCTACTTATGAGCGGCGTAGGCGTTACATTAAATAATAACCTTAAATAACATTTAGAGCTACAACAGCTTTTAGAAGGCTAGGATTTTTTCTTGGCTGGAAAGTACTTTTATTTTCACGAGTACACTCTTTACACTTTCACCATAAACTTCCCTTCTCTTCCGTACCAATGAGATGTACAGTAATATAGCAACACAAAGTAATTGTTTCATGCATTTTGTAACCGTACATCTGAAGAAGCCCCAAAATGTCCACTTCGGCTCCTTTATCCCTAAGGTATGTTAAATATGCCGTCTACTTTTTATACCCACGGTAATAAGTTCCTAGACATCAAGCTTTTATGAATTATCAAAAGAAAAAACAAACCCTGCATTTTGTAGTAAAAAATTTTGATTAAAAAACCTAATTAAATTGAAAGCACCTAGTTTAACCAAAAGAATTCGCTGTAAGTATCATTTTATCGCCCATAACCAGAACAACATGAGACAAAGAAAACGGTTTAAAAAGAATTGAACTTACAAGTTTCAGTAAATTGATAAACCCAGTTACGTGCAAACTGCAAAAATGTTAGAATAAATTGCAATAAATTTCTTGCAAAAAACATCTAACCTGTAAAAACACCTGTGTTTGTGGCGCTGATCACGGATCTGAAAAAATTTTTAGTCGGATACATTTGTTTCCGAGATATCCATCATTAAAGTTGGCATTTGAAATAACCTCATTTTCACTTTATTCCCCCTTCTTTTGGCATACAATTCTTGATTTTAAGTTAAAGTGGTACACAATATTTGATTTTCACCTTTTCAAACCTTATTCTTCTACGTATTTTACACTTTTTTGAATTAAATTGCATAGCTTCGCTTTCAATCGTTTTTAATCGTAGCAGAATATGGTGGAGGCGGTGGAGCAGTGAATGCACGGTTGCAACGTTTTTAAAGGGACCCTTCCCAATTTATTTGATAAAAGGTGTAAAAAACATAGAAACACGAAGTTTTAAAAGGTGAAAATCAAATATTGTGGGCCACTTTAGCTTTAAATCAAGAATTGTGTGCAAAAAGAGGGGTGAATAATGGTGAAAATAAGGTTAGTTTAAATGCCAACTTTGATGATGATTATCTCTGAAACCAAACATTTCCGACTAAAATTTCGTTCAGATTCGTGATCAGCGCCCCAAAAAACCCAACATACCAAATTTGGTTAAAATCGGAGTTGCGGACACTTTCTGTACAATTACCGTAGTTTTTTTGTACATTTGTCTCATAGGGAATAATCTTTTGTACTCTTTTCTCGTGTGAACCAAGATCGTTTGACTAGGTAAGGTTGCCTCGTAAGCCTTGCAACATGGCGGACCATACATCACATATGTATTTTGCTCATTATTTAATGAAGTTTTTAACAGTGTAGTTTGTGTTTTTTGTCAATATTAAAGAAATACTTTTAAATACTGTTAATTCCAGTTGTTACCGTAACTTCTTTATTTCCTATTAATAAATTATTTAACAATGATTATTCTTTGTTTGCTATGTTGGCGCCAAGGAACCAGCAGTGCGGTACATATGTGACGTAATGAGGCAACCTTACCTAGTCAAACGATCTTGTGTAAAGCAGCTGTCGTCTGTCAACTCTTAATTTTGATGAAAGAAAAGCGAAATGTAACAAAAACTTTATTTAAAAACGCAGTAAAATTTGTTTTAATAGTGTTTTGCAATAAAAATACCGTTTTGTGTATTTTAATTCAATTCTTTGTGCGCATACGTGTCGCATCGCAGTGTTTAAAAAGTTTGTAAAGTAATTAACCACCTAAAAAGTGTACTTGATTTGTGAAAAAAGTAATCTTTACATTCATTATACGCTCAAACAACCTAGTAGCGTAATAAAGGATAATTTGTGTAATCATGTAAGTTTTTCGTTTGATCGAATTGAAACAGCAAAACCCATAGATAAACTGGTAAAGAACAAAATAAATTTGGCAACTTTTCTCAAGCTTGTTGACTTAACCACGTGTTATAACTGCTTTCAGCTGTTTTTGACAGCGACAGAAGGTAAACATATGTATTTAAAGGGATTTAAAGAGCTGGTCAGTAGCGGGTTTGCTTTTTAATCGTAAAATTTTGGGGTTCTTTATCACTGTTATTTATGGTGGTCCGCCATTTTTAATAATTTTTATTCAATTTATTTTTACACAAGGATTTTGGGGTTTAAATATATTAAAGTATTTCCATAACACCCTGTAAATTTATAATAACATATAATAAGTTTTAGGTTTCCAAAAAGCATTTGTAATAATTTATAATATTTTTCCAGTAAAAAGCACCTTATTTTAAGTTAGATTGGTACGTTTCAGAATTTTGACCAAAAAAATTAATTTCTTTACATTAGTGCGATGACAACCGGCATATCATAAAAGAAATATAGCAAAGGCGGCCGCGAAGACAAGCATGCCGATTTATTTGCTTTACACTTTTTGTGATTTTTTTTCTTATCAAAGAGCAACTCATTTACATTTTTAAACTGTTCCTTCTATAAAACATTGTGGTAAACTTGTCCGACAAAAAGTAGCGCGTTCGCCCAGTCCAACACTTCAAACATTTGATATTGACAGGCTGGGTTAAAGCGCCGCTTCCATATATGGCGGTATGAATATTCGTGGTAGACTCGTTCAAAGAAACCCCTAAAAAGGTCTTAAAAATGCTTTTATCATGAACTCCATTTTATTACTGGCCAGGGACTAATAGTTTTAGAAAAAAAAATGTTTACGGAATAATGGCTTTAATAAAAGCACCGTATAAACACCTTATTTTAACGACAATCATAAAGATACCTACATACCATGTTCAGCAAAAACCAATAAAATCGCCTAACCATTAAAACCAGGAATTACAATATTACTACACCCAATAGTTCGGTCAAATTAGACCTAAACATAAGGGTAAAGTTACTAAAATCCCATCAAGCTGAAAATAAATGAAATTGTTTAAAACATAACTAAAAACAAAATGTCAAAATCTCCCATCATTCCGACCGGTGCAAAAAAATTTACTCAAGGTCAAAAAATGTTTTTTTGTTAATTTCTCAAAAACTGTAAGTTTTATCGCACAATTACTTAAAAACAAAATTTGTAGATCATAAAATTATTTACAAAAAAGAATTAACAATTTTTTTCCTAAATACGACCATTTTTTATATATTAAGGGGCAAAGAGTTGCAAGCGTCATAATATGCATAGGACTCCACGTACACAGGGTTATTCACGGTCACTGCCCTATTAAAGGATTTCGGAAACTAATAAAGATACATTTTTTAAATTTTGGCGCTAACTTTAAGTAATATTGATATTTGTGTGGCAAATATGTATTATCTTTCTTGAATTTGGTGCTATACCGGAAGTGCGTATCAACTTGCTTATTTTAAATGGAACACCCTATATATTATTACATTTTCCGATTCTGCACCAGATTCAAAGCATATTTTATGCATCATGTTCTATACCTAAGTTGAAGTGTTTTTGACATATTTAAATTTATTTGTCAAAAAATGACGTCTTCGACCCAAAAATAACAAATATTTTTTAAAATAAAAAAATAATAATTAATATTTAATTTGGTATAAAATTCGTGTTGAACAGGACCCAATTTAACTAAGTTTTCATAAAAATTAAAAAATCGATTGTCTACAAAGTCGGTTTACTGACGATAGTTCAACGTGACAACGTCATAAGATAATACTGATGGATTGGTTGCTATAAACAATTGACACCACATTCACTTTTCACTGCACTTCATACTTGACGAAAACATGTAAATGTATTATTGTATAGCAGCTGTCGACGCGGACCGCTTACTCAAGTAGGAGAGAAACAGATGTCGAACGCTGCCGAACGCGGAGGCCGATTGTGCCTTAAATTGAACGCCTTGGAGCTAGTTAACGACGCCGCATGAGTTATGTTTTTGGTGTGTGCAGCCGCCTCCACCGAATTATAAGACGTTGTCACGTCAAAATATGTTATTTATGTTTAAAAATTAGATTTAAAAGGTAAATTAGAAAAAGTTACCAAAAAAAAAAAAATATATATATATATATATATATATATATATATATATATATATATATATATATATATATATATATTTTAATGGAAACCCCTATATTTAATATTTTTATATTATTTAGCATTAAAAATAAAGATAAGTTTGTAAAACGCGTTAAGTACACTACCTCCGAGGTGGTGTGGTGACGTGTGCATATTTTGACGCTTGGAACCTTGTTATATCTCAGAAACGGTCGTTTTTAGGAAAAAAAATTATTAATTCCTTTTTTGTAAATAATTTTATGATCTACAATTCTTGTCAAGGGTAATTATGCAATAAAAATTACCGTTTTCGAGAAATTTGCGAAAAACTCTTTTTTTTGCTCCGGTTGGAATGATGGGGGTTTTGACATTTTGTTTTTAGTTATGTTTTGAACAATTTCGTTTATTTTTAGCTTGATGGAACTTTAGTAACTTCGGATGTCTAAATTGACCGGACTACAAGAGAAGGTTCGGAAAATCGACGTTAATAAAGACAGTAAAAAACCTAGAAGCTCTTCATAAAACAGTGTCATATTTATAAACCACCTGAATATGGTTGTAATTACCGACAATCAGCAGAAATAACGATTCTTCTTTAGGTACATGGAATCTCATAAATTAATTTATGTTTCCTGCTGTTTTATGTGTGAAGAAAGGGAAATATTGGAAACATAAAGACAAGAGCAATTACAGATATTAATATTTATTTTTGCAAGTGTATGCAGAAAATATTGCTTTTCCTTAGGCATTTTAGTTTAGAAAATACGCCCTTGTTATAGCATTCTATTCATTCGATTTGTAAGTAAGTATTTTTTTAACCTCACATTGGCTTTAATGCCAGTACCGATTTTGTGAAGACACGGATGTTGTCCCGCTTTCAACTGTATAAATTACTCCAACTTTTTCGAAAAGCTGAATTTTGGACGTCTAAGGCTACGGCCACAATACCAAGCGTCTGCAGCCAGCGGAGAATGTGAGAGCGCTGCCTTTGATCTTTATGGTAGAAAAAACATATATTATTTGCGCAGCGCTTCTAATGTATATACAGGCTACAGTACAAAATTTGATACTTTCCGCTCAAAGCTTACGGTTGTTATCGTGGCCAAGGCCTAAATGCTTCAAAAATCACTCCGGAAATCCAAATATAACCGGTTTCTGTTAAAATAATTTTTTCTATCTTTACGAGTTTGCACTCAATACCTTTTTAAATCGACATCAGAACTTGTGATTCAAAGAAAAGGGTTAGATAGAAAGCATTCTGGACCACGAAATACACTTTTACGACACACACACACACACACTTTCTGACGGAACAAGAGAAATTTCTTCCACGATGCACGTAGCTCTTTACGAAAAGACTAAAGCTACTTTTAATCCCTAAATTCAAACATTAAACTCTGAATTTAGACCTTCTGGTTAGTTCTGGCTAGTAAAGTTCGAAGGCTGACTTTAAAGTATAAATTTAAACTCTTAATTTAAAGGTTAAAGTATAAATTTAAACTTTTAATTTAAATATTTAAATGTGAATTTAAAGTTTAGAATCTGATTTAATCTTTAAATTCAGACATAAATTTAGAATTCGTCATCTCTAAATTCAAAAATAAAACTCTGAATTAAGACATTCTGGCTAGTTCTGGCTAGTAAAGTCTGAATTTAGACTGTAAAGTATGAATTTAAAATCTTAATTTAAAGATTAACATCTAAATTTAGAGTTTAAAGACTGGAGGTAGATTTTAATCCTCAAATTTAGACATAAATTTAAAATTAATAATCTCTAGTAAAGTCTTAAGTCAGACTTTAAAGTTTAAATTTAATCTCTTAGTTCAAAGTTTTAAATCCGAATTTAAAGTTTAAAGAAGTTAGAATTTAATCGCCAAATTCAGACTTTAAACTCTTAGTTTTGACTTTCTGGCTTATTTTTTTAGTTCTGACTAGTAAAGTCGTAACTTAAAAATTAAAGTTTGAATTTAGAGTTTAAAATATGATTTTAAAGTCTGAATTTAAAGATGAAAGTCTCAATTTAGAGTTTAAAATTCGAATTCAAAATAATATATACAACGTTCCTGTAAGTTTTTTTTCCTAATTTAAAATGGGGAAACCGACAACTGTAGCTAGTGATATAAAATAAAAACTTTGGTCCAATGCATACGTTTAAAAAAATAAAAATATAAATCAGTAAGCCACAAAAAAGTTTGATATAAAGAATTCATTTCATATCAAAACAAAAAGAGTGACAAATTTATTTAAGTTTTCTTGGGTGTTATAAGTGCTAAAAGAAAATATTGTGTTAAAGTATATGTATTATATTACCTTATTATTACACTTAAACGTAAAATCAATCAATTAAACTGTATATTTTCTTATTCAGAACACACTGGACAGCCAGATTCCGTTAATATCTCTACTTCAACAAATAGATCAACCGTTAGCTTTAACATAAAGTTTAAAACTACATACGTATCTCCTTAACTTTCATGAAAATTACTACTCAACATTTTTTTTACACAACCCGTGGTTTAAACCGTTCAACTTCTCTCTTACAATACAATTATTTTCATAGAACAAATTTGTTTTATTAAACTCTCCATATTAAGCCAAACCCTGTGCAGATTTTTAAGTCAATGATGTGTGTAATAATCTGTGATTTTTTTTCGATAGGGTCAGATCAATTTAGCAAAATGATAGGTATGACGTCATTATGTTAAAAATATATACAATACAGGGTGATTCAAAAATCGATCGCGAAACTTAAGGGGGTGATTTTACTTGACAAAATAAGGGTAGAGCTTCATATATTTTTTTCAAAATGTCATTCGTTTACGAGTTACAAGCCGTCAAAGTTTAATTTTTATTTAGGTTTTTTCGCCATATTGCATTTATTTTTTAACCAATCCAGTTGATGTTTGGCACACAAATCGAGCTACCAATTGAAATAAAATTTTGTATTAATTAGTTTTGGACCATGCGACCAGTTTTCCCAAAAAAACGATTAAAAATTCCAACATTTTTGGTGAATTTGTCCTCTTGTAACACCAATCCTGGGACACACTGTATAAGCCATATTTGTTGTTATTTATTGAAAAATATAATGAGCAAATACCGCTAAAGAGCACTTTACCTAAAACTTAAAATTTATTTACAATACATATTTTTTTTTTTTTTTGACAAATATCGCAAAGCTGGGAGCGCTATTTTATAGACAATCAAAAACTTAAAAAAGAAGGTATATCTTATTACAGTCGATAAACCTTACCGTTTAGGCACCAATAGACATCAAAGTTTTCATCAATTTCAATCAAATTACCTACATACATACAGGGTGTCCAGTAACTCAACCGACAAACTTAACGGAACTATGGTGTTTTAAATATTAAAAAAAAAACTTTAATTTTTAACATTTGGATTATTTGGATACGCTAAAAGAAACTGTGACACAGACCAATATCAAAAGTTCGCTAGGAATAATTAATAGTTTAAAAAAACTAAAAAAACACGCTTTTTATGCAACCGAACTAAAAATTAGAAAATAATTTTTCATTAAAAAAAATATTGTCATTTCATAGTAAAAAGCGTGGGGTGCATTTTACTATTTTTTCATAACTTTTCCATCATAGATATTTGCAAATATAATAATTATAACATTTAATATATTTATCACCCCACGCTTTTTACTATGAAATGACAATATTTTTTTACTGAAAAATTATTTTCTAATTTTTAGTTCGGTTGCATATAAAAGCGTGTTTTTTAGTTTTTTAAACTATTAATTATTTTTCATTTTTAGTTTCTGCTACTCTTGACAAAATGGCGAAAAAATTCCAACAGATTGCAACTCACTAAAAAATTTCTTCTTCATTAAGTAGCAAAGTTTGAAATTTTGCCAACAGATGGCAATCCAGGCAATGTTTGGACCGTTGCCAACATATTGCAACCCACTAAAAAATTTCTTCTTCATTTAATAGCAAAGTTTGAAATGTTGCCAACAGATGGCAACCTAGGTGTTGTTTTTATAATATAATGGAATTTTTTTCCTGGCCATCCAAAAAAGATAACGGGATACTGTTTGCAGATTATTGCATTGTCATGTTTCCTTAATACGTGTGCAAAGTTTCAAAGAAATCGAATAGCTGGAAGTTGGTTAAAATTAGGCTCAAAGATTCCGTTACATAGGCAGCCAGATAGATAGATTGATAGATAGATAGTTACAACCCAAGTTAATAAAAGCGTGTTAAAAAAGTAATGCATCCGTAAAAAGAATCACATTTCGACATTTAAAAAAGCCTAATTATGTTGAAGTAAAAACCACATTCTTAAAGTAATGATGGGAGTCTGGTGCCCTTTCGAAAAAATAAGTTCTGGCAAAGAATAGATTAGTATTCTTTGGTCCTGGTTAATACTAATTACAAGCACTAAACGCATACTTTTTAATTTCATATAAATGTTTTTACCAAACTAACATACCCAAAACAGTGTCAAAAATGTATCTCTACCTGTCACAAAAATTTTACAGGCCTTGTACCGATGAAAATGTATATCCTTTATGCACCACTTGTCTAAATATTGTAATGTAAATACCAAAAAAATCCCTGTAAACTAAGCTATTGCTCTTACTACCCCTTACTTTCCTTAAGACACCCCAAAGTCGGTCTATATAGGGTCGCGACATTTTCCGGCCATGTTGTTCAGTGCCGGAGATATACAGTTTATTGTATTAGTAGAACAACCGTTTAAACAACAGTTTTTAATTATTATTAAGTTGTAAACTCTTTTACTTTAAATAAAAAATATTTGGAATTACATCTTTCAACAAATATCACTTCCAAAACAATGCAAAATGAAATATGCCAATTCTAGACGCCACTGGATTGATCATCAGCTTTGATTTTACCCAGTCTTGCCAACTTTTCTCCGTGAAGTGCCCTTCCTTGCGCCCCCGACCTCGAACCGCCTAAAAGTTGTGGATGTGTCGCAACCTTATAAATATAAACTAACCTTGAAGACACCCAAGGTACGTTAATACTTAGGCTTCAAGCCTCTGGGAACTATCCCAACATAAAATATATGTAAAATTGAGATAGCCGCATTGAAAGTGCCTTTATTGGGAAAGATAATAGTAATTGAACACGCTATAGACAGCACGTGCATAATTATTATAGATGTTTTTTCTAAATTAACTTTATTAGATGTTAGAAATTACAGGCCTTTCGGATTTGTTGACCCGGTATACGACCCAGGTATTGCCATTTACTTGATCGATTTAAACGTCTCTATTAAGCCGAACCGAACAAATTGCGTTAAAGGTCAGCACATAATGCAGAATCGGAGGCATTAACCTTAAGAGAAATATCTGACTTATACGGTGCAAGTCTCTAACTTGTAATACATTATTTAATAAATCTAAAAGTAGTAGTCCATGGGCTAGTAATGAAATTGACTTCATGATGAGAACACTTTTAAGGGGGTTTCTTTTGACGAGTCTACGACGAATATTCATACTGTCATATATGGAAGCGGTGCTTTAACCCAGCCTGTCAATGTCAAATGTTTCGGGTATCGGACTGGGCGAACGCGTTACTTTTTTGTCGAACAAGCTTTCCACAATGTTTTACCTGCAATTTTTTAACATTTTGCCTAAAATGGTACGGATGGCAGTTATAAAACCATAAGGATCAAACACATGTTATTATAATAATAAAGCACTAAATTTCAAAATGTCAACGTTATGTCATGCTAACTGGTATTTTTATTGTTGTTCATAAATATGAGGCGATAATAATGTAACAATTTTTAAAAATATATTAGCAACTAACTAGCAAACGGGTTAACCGACAAATCTAAAGTTTTTACCATGGACGTAGATTTGCATGCTCTTCAATAAACTTTAATAGATTTTTTTCTTAAATAATTAGGGAGCCAATAATTGACTCCATAAAAAATTACATGAGATTTCCTATGTCCCGCCCGGCGATGCATCACCCGGTATATAAATTTTAACAACAAAATCAAACTTTACATAAAATATTGTAATAAATTACAGGAAAAAACAGTCGCTTTTCGTTAATGTTAATCTTACGATTTTTGGCACAATGGTAAAAATTCATGGTAAACTTGTCTGACAAAAAATGACGTGTTTGGCCAGTCCGACACCCGAAACATGTTAAAATTGACAAGTTGGGTTAAAGCGCCGCTTCCATATATGGCGGTATGAATATTCGTGGTAGACTCGTCAAAAGGAACCCCCTAAAAAGGTTTTAAAAGTGTTCTTATCGGCGGTGGTAAATGGGGCGCAAGGCCTTCACTAAAGTTTTATTGAACAGGTAAATGGGGAGCAGGGATCTTGGGGCCAGTAAAATCGTATAGGTAAACGGGGCGCAAATGTTTTCTTTAAAGTAAAGGTATCGAAATAAAATGTTGGTCAATTTTTACAAATTTTATTAATTACGAAACATTTATTGCATCAAAAAATATTTACATATTATACACTTGACAAATACGAAGGACATTTTACAAAATGTAGTCTACTTATTTCTTTTAACCTATATTTATTCACAAGTTTTTCCAGTGACCCACGCCCCTTCTCGGGAAGGGTTGGCGCCCCATTTACCTATGATATAAACGTAACCTTACAGGCGTGCAGGTAAAAGAGATATTTTCGCGCCCCGTTTACCTCCGTCCGTTCTTATCATAAAGTAAATTTCATTACTGGTCCAGGGACTATATAGATATTTTAAGTTATTCACTACTTTTTTCTACTCGGGTGCGGAAAAGTTCTAAAAAGTCACTTTTTCGCACCAGTGCGGAAACGTACAGAAGAATCGAACCATATATTAACGAGTAGCAATGAAGGATTTTCATGAAATTTATATTTAAAAGAATATTTTGCCTTGGCCAAACCTACTCAAGAGGTGGAAGAAACATTCCTAGGACAGCAATATTTCCACAACAAAATACTTCTTCAATCCGCTTTAAATCTGCAAAATCCCACAAATTGTACATTTATTATCAATATTTATAAGTGGTGTTAAGTAGCATTGTGTTAAAATAAAAAAAATGTTTTTATGTTTTTCTTATGCTTGTAGATAAAATACCTTCCTAAGAGGTGCCGAGAGTGCCTTTTCCGCACTTGACTGCTTAACCAAACTCTGCACTGCGTCGTTCGGTCAACTCCAGTCGCGTGTGGAAAAGTGGAACTTTCAGCACTAGTTAGGAAATATACTATTTCGCGGTGCTAAATTACCACACCAATAAGCTTTTTCTAATAACACAAAGATGCAAATGAAGAAACTTGTGCAAAGTTTTTCAAGGCTTAATTGTAGCAAAGCGCTTTTGGCAAGACCCTCATTAAGGGTGGAGAGGATGGTACAGTATTTTAATCTTTTTTATTATTAACGTTTTTAAAAGAACAACATTTCAAGAATATTGGATAAAAATTTGAGATGAATCGAAACAAAATTAACGAAGATACAGCGTTTAAGTAACCACACCTCATTTATGACTGTTGTGAAAGTTTCATTCCAATTGTTTTAGTGCTTAGAACTTTAAAGTGCTTTTTCCACAACTCGCGCTTTTTAAAAGTCGGTGCCCATCAGGGTCCTTATTCTTGAAAATGGGGAACAGCGTTCTCATAAGAAAAGTGGGCGGAGTTTTTTCCCCTATTTCTTTACATAATTTACTAGTAGAGCTGAAAAGTGTTTTTTTTTAATTTGTAAATATTTTTAATCTTTATTTATTTAACGAACTTAAATTCTTTGATTTCACGTGATCCAGCACTGTGTTATGATGGACACCGCAATTCAATTTAAACTGACAACGCCAAAAGAACCTTTTTATAAAGAGTCAAAAAGACAAGACCCCTCTGGCGGAAATGTCAAAATTTTGCAATAAAAGTTGAATAAAATAATTATATTTAGTATGTCTAAAACTTAATACCAAACATTTAATTTGTAATTCTAGAAAAATTTCGAAGACATACGTTTTTTTACCCTTTTAACGACACAATTAATCCAGCAGATGTGATCTATTACTCATAATTTTTTAATGTATAGTAGAAAATAAAATTTCCAAGAAATCAGCACTAAAAACTAATTTTATACGCTGCTACTATAATGACTAAAACATTTAAACACCCGTAAAAATGTATTTTTCCCCGAACTAATATTTATTTTAAAACTACCGTGATTTCGTGAAACCTATAGACCTGCTTCACAACTTCACATCAAATATAACATTAAACATAACTTATCAACAATATTTGTAGTGAAATTGAGTGACTTTGACTTAATTATTGCCAAAGTTATTAAATTTCAGTATGTCAGACTTCGGGATATTTTTATAAATATCATTTTATACTGCTGAAAAAAATTAATGGTAGGTCATTTTTGGTTTCACAGCCCCACGGCATGTTGTATACCGGTTACGGTGCGTCAGCGTCGCCAGAGCAGAGCATATGAGAAATCCACATAAATTTTAAGGTGGTTTAATTACTGAAATTCCTGTCTTCACATTTTACAGAAAAATGTTACATAACTTTTAAAGAGAATAATATGATAAATTCCCTCGTGCCAAGTTTCAAAGAACTTTATTATGTGAATCTTGAGATTATTTAATTAAATGTATTTGCAAGAATTATCAAATTTTCGGTTTAGGTATAGTAAGAACATTTTAAAAGCACAAATTCGGTACCCTTTGAAAATAATACAAAAAACATAAAAAAGGGCGCCTGCAATCGAAATATTTTATACAAAGGCGCCGCTATCCTTTATAGCGACGCGCCGATACACTATGGGATAGAAATCCATTATTTTGGCCAAAAGCAACTTTGAAATTTTAATGGCTCATGCTGTGTATTTCAAAGTAGATACTCCAAACTACATGTACGCAAAATTATAAAAGGATATGACGATTTCTATTGGGGTAATAAGAAACTTGAAAATGTATTTTAAGTAAACATAAATATACAACATTTAATCTACTTAGTTTATTACTACGCCTTGTTTACTAAAAAAATAAAAGATTTTAAATAATAAGAGCTATTGTTGTGTTTCCGATGCAGTCTCGCGAAGTCTCGCTACTTTGGTCAAAGATTTTTTTACCTTTTTCTTTATCAGTTTTTGTACTTACAATTGCCTTCCTACTTTTTGCTACTTCTGAGTGTAAGGACAGATACAAGATTTTTTTATAATTTACAAGGTTTTCAATTTTAAAATTTAATATGTTTTGTCCTACACTGTATATCCTAAAGGATAAAAACATTCTGATGAAAGATATGGATTCTACCGAATCTACCCAACAAAACAGTGTTTTTTATTTATTTTACACGTTAAAAAATAAAGAAAGTTGGGAAGATGTATCTCTATTACGCTTCTAAGAATAATTTAAAATAATTTTTTAGATTTGGATGGTCATATTTCGAAACTAATTGGGATGGACACATCATGTGTAGTATTTTTTAAAGCATTTTAAAAATATTTTTTGGTGGTGATATAATATTCAGGGTATTCCATTTAAAAAAATCATACCTATTGTTGTACCCTGTATATTATAGGAGATAATAATCATCGGATTACTGATTAGAATACTACCGAATTAACCAAACAAGCTGACATTTTAGTTTATTTTGTACAATAAAAAATAATAATGTTAAGGGGGTGTAAATTTATAATAACATATAATAAGTTTTAGGTTCCCAAAAAGCATTTGTAATAATCTATAATATTTTCCAGTAAAAAGCACCTCATTTTAAGTTAGATTGGTAAGTTTCAGAATTTTGACCAAAAAAATTAAATTCTATCCCATAGTGCGATGACCAGCTGCATCAACCGGCATATCATAAAAGAAATATAGCAAAGGCGGCCGCGAAAACAAGCATGCCGATTTATTTGCTTTAAACTTTTTGTGGTTTTTTTCTTATCAAAGAGCACCGAATTTACATTTTTAAACTGTTCCTTCTATACATAATTAAGTCAATTTAGTGGAAAAAAAATTGCTTATTTTGCTATTACATTTAATTAAAAAATTCAAGATTCGCTTATTAAATTTCTTTGAAATTAGGCACAAGGGTTTGTCAGATTGGTTTTTCCAAAAAGTTATGTTACATTTTTGGTGTAAAATATACAGGGAGGCCAATAATGAACCCTCTTAAATTGTACATTGATTTCACGGGATTACCAACAGTAACAACAATAAAAAAATATCTCTAGAGACTAAAATATCATTTGATAATATTCTCTACGAGGAGAATGACCCGATATAATTTTAGGTCACGACTGCCCACGACTTTTACATTGAAATATCCGATTTTTAAAAATTACCTGAGAAAAGGTGTATCAAGATTTGTTTTATTTTAAGGTCTACTGAAGTTAAGTCATTAATTTTTTTGTTATTGATGTTTTTATTCCTAGAAATTTAAATAAAGTTAAAATTTATCTGGATTTATTATAGTTTAAAAGGTTGTTTTTCCGTCATCCATATTCATAATAAAAACGTTTAGTTTTAAAAAGGTAGCTTTTGTTGTTAATGCATATACAGGGTGTTACAAAAATTTAATAAAAAAACAGAAAAAATAAAATTCAGATAAACAGGGGTCCGCAAATTTCTGCGTTCTCAAGATACGTGGTGCTAACTTAAAAAAAACAAGTTTTATTTTATATCTAAAATATTCTTCATCCAATGTTGTTTTAATTTCAGCAATGCTATTCTTATGGCAATAAGGGGGTAATTTATCACTAACCCAATTACATTTAATAAGTCCAGTGGCGTCTCCAGCGGTAGCTGAAGGAATATTTTAACAAAAAAAAACAGCAACGCCTCCTGACTGTGTAAATGTGCAACAAATGTTTGTGCCTTCTTTAGATGAAGCAAGTAAAAACACAGCTTTTATATTTCCTATTGTTTTCGTAGCTTGGCACTTAGTTTAAGTTAGGAAAAAATCAAATCCCATTGATTAAATATTTTTAGACCATAAAGTGAAGCATTACGGGAGATATTTCTTTTGAAAATTCAGGTTTTAATAACTCTTATTAGCAATATAGCATTTATGTAACAGCAACTCAATAACCACTATCGAAAATAAGGGTTAAGATTTAGTCTAACATAATTTTTAGATACTAAAAGAAATTAATGTTCGAAATTTTCGGATTTTTAAAATTTTAATACCCTGTTTTTCGGAACAAAATTTGCGGACCTTATCTTAATATGAACTTTTATTTATATTTTCTGATGTTAAAAACCTGCCCTTAGATTTTTCTAACGACATTCTATAACCACTGTATAAAGTAAATATGCAGAGGTTATACTCTATTTTTGCAAGAGAGGAAGTAATAAAATGTCTCAGGACGGTTACGAAGGTTGCCGACTCATAGGCGCACCAGATCTCTGTGCAAAGAACAGGTAGAAATACACCGAATTGCGTTAAATAAGGATTATAAATTTTATATATATTTTAGTATCTTTAGTATGTGCAACTGAGTGGTTACTCTAAAGGTGTTAGGTGATTCAAAGTATTACAGTATTGTAAAAATGGCTTCTCCACGCGAAACGCGCATGTCTCGGCCATTTAGCTGAAAAGCAGATTGTTAAAAACTTATTCGATTATACAGGGTGCGGCAGAATGGCGGACTCCCACATTTGGGTAGCAAATAAAAGTCTACTAAAATATGAAGCTAAACTTTTTTATTATTTTCAAAGAGCACATTTTAAGGTTTTTTTAACTATGTTTTCAAAAATTATATCGATGTAAGTGACAGTGGCAGCGACACACATGCAGATATCTTGAGGAATAGCAGCAGTTTCATCTCGGATCGCTGTCTTCATTTGGAAAGTCAAGAACAGGTGCCCTTGAGGTTAGCAACCCATTTAAAAATTGTTTTCGGTCTGGAGACAGAGGCATTCGGAGGCAGGAGGCGCATGCAAGAATGCTCTTTAAGCTGGCAAAAAGACATTCAATCCTGGTTGATGCAGCAAAAATATTGAACATCCTACAGATAGTGTTAAACTAGGTTGTTTCAGCTAGTAAAAGTGAAGTCGCCACAAATAAAGCTAAGTACACACGTTTTGTAATTGATGAAATAGCCGAAGCAAAATATAATATATATCAGCTTTTACCTTATCACTGCGAACTAAGCCCCCATAAAACATATGAGCTGGGTGAAGATGAAATGGCCAAACCAATACTACAATTTAAACTAGTAGATATAAAAAAACTATTTAAATTGCCATATCTAATGCTTCCCCCAGAAAACTGGAAAAATGTGTCGAACATGTATGATAGAAAATAAAATCTTAGGTGGATAATTTTAATAGTTTTAAAGATTTACTACAAATATTTTAAAGCATTTTTTTTTTAGAGGTTAAAGAAAACTTGTGTTTCTCAAAAGGCAGAATTATCATATAATTCGCCCTCGATCTCCAATATCGTAAGTTGCGTAAAAAATCGATTATTTTGAACTGTAGCTAATGTTCGACTGTATTTATTGTTCAAAAAGGTAAACATCAATTTTGGGAAAGAAATTAAGGAAGGTAAACACCCTTGATAAAATAGTTTTATTAAAGATTAAAACAATTAAATAAAAAACCTAGGAAATCTAGGGAACTAAATGCAGTAGGTACGGAGGACTTTATCTACTAAAATGTAAAAAAACTGGTTTTGCAGAAAACAAAATATCAAATAAGGATCCTCAAAACGTTATATCCTCTTAATAGTGTCAGCAAAATTTAAATGTTGGGGCAATGGCTGGAGAGGAACATGTAAATTGATGGTATGTGTGTACACATATGCGGATATTAAGCGCTTATGTTGGCTTGTTTCTTGTTTTTGTCTTTATTTTAATGAAAAACGATTTATCTGTTACTTTTAATGAATCTCGAAGAATTTCTTTGTTTGTATTCATTATTTTAAGATGTTTTAAATCAGTATGATTCTTTTTGTTTTTTTTATAAGAATGAAGATAAAAGTTTTAAATACTAATGTAGCTTTGTCATGGGCGCCGCGCAGGAGGGGGTGCAACAGGATGCACTCCCTGGGTTTCGGATAGTGTGTCAGAAATGTGTATGAAAACTACATTGTTTTAGTTAAAAAACTTTTTTTTTTTGCTCTTTAAAACATTTTACCTGGTTTTTAATGGCGTAGCGCATTATAGGAATAAAAATATGAAAAGTATGACAAGTACTTTTCAAAGGTAAAGTTTTTTTTTCGTTGCTTTGCAAATTTTTTAAGACCAGTCATATGAAACTAAATTCAACAAAAGTTTTTTTTTTGGGTAAAGGCCCTTTTTTTGATCAAAAAATTTTCGTTCCTTGGTCCTTAAAGTTGCACACAATTCTATGGACTCCTGGAGTCGTCCTGCCAGCGACTATTTTTTTCTTTTTGACATCCCACGAAAGCCTATGTTAAAATACCAGGTACCGTGGGTATCGGGTTATTAGATGTTCAACCCATTGTTTCTCTGTTCCGTCAACGTTGTCAAAGCACGGTAACATGCAGTTTTTCACAGCACCTTTTTGAACAACGCCTGATGAATTTTCCACGGACGTTATTTTTAAATAACTACTATCTAAAATATGGCACATTCGCGGGTTCAATTCTAGACAGTTCTGAGACTATTCGCATGCGCAGTGAAGAAAAAGCAGCGTTTGGTTAGTAAAATCCTGAATTTTTAGTAACATTTCTGTGTTGGCGGGTTACAAATGGAATCAGTTCGTTACCGGTTCGTAACCTGATTTAGCAGTCCTGGGATTTTTGTTAGAACTGCAAAGTTCAGTTCGGAATTTCATGCATTGTTGACATGGTCAACTGTTTTTGTTTGGCCAGTACGAAACCGTTGTATTACAGTTTATTTGTTTCTGCCACTTTTTATGCGGGTTAATATACCTGTTGAATATATTTTTTTATATTTTGTGATTCGGAGCGTATATAAACAAAGGATTTTTAATTTTATTCCGATGCAAATGTATATGCAATAAAATAAATACAGATTTAAAAAAAAATATAAGATAATATTTGAAAATTTTGTCATTTCTTGTTGTTTAGATTTTATCTTTAGTTAAATACACATACTTATGTTAAAAACGAGAGGAGGCAGAAGTGTGTCTTCCGCCGAGACCTCAGTGAAACTCATTTCCAGCATAACAATTTACCTTTTGTTTAGTTTAGTTTTTGTGTATTTCAGCATTTAACCATGAAAACTTCTAACCAAAAAGTAGGTTAGAATACATCCTCAGCTGTATAGGGAAATCGTTCGCGATAAATAAAAGTTAAACTAATAAATAACTAGACATGCGCTTTTTAAAAAGCAATGATTACAACCAGTTCGGTTCTCCCAGTTCAGAATCGATCCATTATAGAGCCCCACAGAACAAGCTTGCTCTCCGCTGAAAATCGAACTACAGCGACTGCAGCTTTGAAGAATCAAAGCTCTGGTCACTGCGCCACCGGGAAGATAGACAGACAGACCGACCATGAGCTATGTTGTTTGTTAAATAGCTATTTTACTCTAAAAATTGGCCATAAAATAGATATTAATTATTCTATTAAAGTAAGATTTGTTATATACCACTTATATTAAAAATTACCTACACCTAGAAATATTCTATTAAATTTAACTGAAGGGTTTATACCTACGCATTTAATTTTAGTAGCGATACAGATGATAATTATAATTATTTAAAGAGTGGAATTCGAAGTGGTCGAATCTCGTGCGTTACATGGAAGAAGTGTTACTTCTTCCACGACTACTATTTGCTGGTCTAACTAAGGCTTATCTAGAGCCTCATGATGTTTACATTTTTCCTTGGCCTCCACGTTGTCCCTATCTGTCCCCCATAGAACACGTATGCTACCATTCAACGAAAAAACACCGTAATGATTAGGCTTATAATATACACATACGGTGTTTTCCGTTGAACGGCAGTATGGGACATAGTAGGGAGAAGCCTTAATAGATTGTCTAACGAATCACGTACTTCAGCAGAGTTGAGGAATGAAATTTATCATACCCCTAATAATTTTGGAGGTTGGAAAAAAAGGAACGATCCCTGTAGGTTGCCAGTTTTATAGTCTATAGAAAAAGAAACCAACAACCTGCAAAATTTCGGGGCCTTTTCTGCAGCCTGACCTGCAACAATTCCATAATCTGATTGGTACCTAAATCAAAGAGCAACGATTTCTATAACATATTCTTTACTGTCAATCTTTCACCATTTGAAATCATTCGAATTCTTGAACATATTGATCTATATAAAAATCTAGTACCAGTAAATCATCTGACATAACGAAAGTACCAGCATCGGTACGTCCATATAATTTCAATGTTTAAATGACTGAACAATACGTTTCATGAATTCAAAATAAGGAAGTACCGGTTTTGTTTGTGTCAAATGAGTTAGTACCATAATGATATTTATCCATTGTTGTTGGTATGATGAAGCATATTTTTTTATATGCAAAGCAGATTTTTAATGGTACGACCATATCAAAAATAAAAGAACGTTTTATATGTGCTTTGTTTGTAAAAGGACTATTATTCTTTGGAGATTTTTAAGCCCCTTAAGTTTGTTGGTGAATTTTATATATTTTTCGCAATTGTTTATTAATTTTTGGGGTAGTTTCATAATAAGGTTTGCATAAAAAGAACGGCTTTTAAATAAATATATGCTAAAAATTATATGATCTATATCTATTTCTAAACCCAAAAGTAAGGGATGTTGTTAATTAGCTATTATCAAAGAAGATACTAGCTAATTATTTTGTGCTATTATTTTATATTTTAAAATACATTTTATTATAGTGTAAGTTTTGATTTTTTTTATCTTTTGACAAACCACGTAGGCTAAAAGCCTAAATACTAACGTACCGTGGTTGTCTTAAGCGAGGTAAGAGGGAGTTTGTTGACACGGGACTTAAATACTTGAAGATTTGGGGGAAGAAAAGACCTCCGCGGGGAGCAGGTTCCACAACTTAGAAACTCTAGGGATAAAAGAACGAACAAAGTGGAAAGTTCGGGGCCTGTCCAGTTGGACCGTATAGGGATGCATACGCGCGGAACCACGAGTTTCTCTGTTGGGAACCGTAAGTGGAGGAACTATACTGGACAATTCTTCAGAACAGAAGCCATGGAAGTACCTATAAAAAGCGATAAATCCCCACAGCCCGACGATGTGCAAGAGAGGAAGCCTTTCTGTAAGTGAAGGATCATTAATGAGACGAATAGCTCTTCTTTGAATAGAATCAAGAATGCTTAGGGTTGTGGGGGACGCCATGCCCCAGCTGCCGTGGCTATAGATACAATGTCATTATGCCAGTTAAGGTTACTTTTAAATGTGACGCCCACATGTTTAAAGGTGTCTTTGCTCTGTAAAACTTGGCCGCTCATAAGTAGAGGATGAGTATTTGATGACTCTTTTCGCGACAAGGAACATGATTGTGTTTTGGATGCATTAAAATGGACGAGATTTTTAGCGCCCCAAGCCAATATTAAATTAAGATCCTGCAAAAGAGATATCTGCATCGCTCTGCGTTTGTTTTCCAAGTCAGGTTTAGTAATGGGTTTAGGAACCTAAAAACTGGAGTGAAGGGTACTATCGTCGGCGAAACTATGAATGGAATTAGTTGTGGACGAGAGAAGGTCGTTGATGTGAAGAAGAAACAATGTTGGTGCCAGAACTGAGCCATGAGGGACTCCAGCATTTACTTGGTGAAAGCTTGAAGAATGGCCGTCCACAATCACTGATATACGACGATCAGATAGATAACTAGAGAGCCAAGTACAGAGTTTAGTTGGAAGACTATAGGAGGGAAGTTTATTAAGAAGTGCGGCATGCCAGACCTGGTCAAAAGCTTTGGATATATCAAGAGCAACGATCTGGGACTCACCTAGAAACTCAAGAGACTTATTCCAGCAGTGTGATACGAAGGAAAGAAGATCTGCTGTAGATCTTTTGTGGCGAAATCCATACTGCCTGTTACATTACTTACATTATTATGGCTTATAATTAATGAAATTCTAGAGTCAAATGTCCCACCAGTCAATATGGAAAAAAGGTCCTCACCCTCTAAATGGGGCCCCTTTCCAACTAAACATGATATACTTTCCCAAGATTGGGGATCTCCTTCTTTGTATTTGGTTCTAAACAATAACAAAAAGTCGTCAAAACACCACTCCTGAACCCGAATATCTACCTTATTTTCTATTAAGATACCCATTTGGGGGCCCCCTAACTGCGGGCCCAGGGCGGTCCGGCCCACCTAATTAAAAGTAAAGAGAATATCTTAAAAAGAGATAAAAAAATAAGAAGACAGAACAATTTTTTTGAAATGTTTATTTATCCTCTTAACGATTTAGTTCGTAAGTTAATTCCTCAAACGATATCTGTAAATCAAGCCGGATTTAAAGAAAAATAATGTTTATTTCTCGTGTCAGTCCCACATGCCATGTCGGTTCAACGATCAACATAAATTATTGTTAGTAATCGGTGCATTAAGAAGCACGACGTGCATTGAAACAAATATTTTCTTGGAATTTTTTAAATGGATTTATCGAAAAAAACATAAAGCTGACTATCACTCGCTACTGTAGACTTATTAAAATCTTCAGGAAATATTTCTTCAATTTGTAATATTTATAGATGTATACTGATATACTTTATTTAGCGATATAATTTATCAAATTTATTTTAAAAAGTTTGGCAAAAACACACCTCGAATCCCTTCTCCTTGATAAACAATACGTATTTCGAAAGAGATACACAACAGATCCTCTGTTGTTTTTTACACACAACTGGAATAGATCCAAGATTTGGGATTGGCCAAGATTCTCTTGGCCAATCGTAGTTTGTTGCTTTTGATATAGCTGAGTTAAATTATTGCTATCTTTTAGAGATTAAGATCTTTTTTCCTCTTTTCTCTTCAATTGTCCTTCTTTTCCACCATTGTGACATTTCATTTATTAAATTGTTTTGAGATAAACAAAAATCACATTAATAAAAATGTCAATGTTGTTTTTTTAACGTGAAATTTTAATTTATTGTTTGTTTATTTTATCAGTATAGTTCATTGGCTTAGCCAGAATTTAAAATAATATTCAGGAAGTCAGCCAGCGGTTTATAGCGAATGTGACCATCCCATATAGCGAATAATTATTTCAAGCCCCTAACGATTTTATTCTTATGTATTATATCACAAGACCTATAAATTTAATCGACTAAACTACCCAACAAAATTTTGAGCATGATTTTTATTAGAAAAAAGTTAAATGTACAATAATTTAACAAAAACACGAGACCACGCAGCGGTCGTTTGTTTTTATTTTAGCATTAAACACTCGGGACCGCTTCGCGGCCTAGTTTTTTTAATTATTGTCCATGTAACTATTTGCCAAGCCAATCTTGCAAAAAAAAATTGGGTAGTTTAATCGATTTGAATTTGTAGGTCGAGTGGAATATGGCTAGATTATTTCCTGAAAAACTTAAATTAAACCCAACAATACAGAATTTTTATGATACCTAAATCTTAAATTTTGACAACTGGTTTGTTCTATTTATTCGCTGTTAAACAGCACATGTCGTAATTACTTGTCTAAACAAAATTTATCCAAAAAATCGTGGTTTTTGATTGGTCTATTTTCTAATAAGGGAGATAATCTGTATAATTTTTTTAAATGTTGTTGTTTTATTTAAGATTTGTTTGTGCAATATTTAAATATTTTATTTAAATTTTAAAAAATTTTATACCGAGTGTCCCAACCCTATTTATACACGAAATAACTTCTCCCCCGTACAAGATACAAAGACAAACCTAAAAATGTTATTTAAATACACTTTTTTAGTGACAGTATTCTTTACAGTATTTTTTACCGAAGACAGAGTATAGGTGGGGGGTCATGGTTAGTTCTGGTAAATTAAATCTTTTTTTATTTCTCAATTAAACCTGAGACTATACACACTATTATTCAAAATCGGCTTAAATTCTCTCCTGTACAGGTAGAGATAGCATAAAAATTATGCTTCGAAAATACCTGCAGCATTACCATAAACCCTTCGCTAGTGCGTCGAATTTACCCGTTGCAAAATTTGCATAATTACTTCTGCGTCGAAATTACATTCGTCCGCAATGTGTGTATAAGCCCTATACCGGGTGTTGCTCCGTCGAGCGGGACATAGGGAATCCCATGTAAGTTTTGAAGTAGTCAAATATTGGATCTCCTAATTATTTTAGAAAAAAATGCTATTAGGACTTATTGAAGAGCACAGTAAGTTCCACCCAAAATGAAAATTTGAGCATTTTTCAACCAACCAGTAAAGAGTAAACTGCTTAATACTTCTGCAACGTAGTATCTCATTATGCACCCTGTACTCTAGAAATCAACAATAAAAACACCATATCGATTTATTAGTGACAATTTAGATCATTAATTTATAATGTCATTGCCAAAACTGAACAATTTTATACGGGAATTTCAAAAAGAATCCTCGCATTTCATTTTAGTTTACAGCTAATTCCAACACATGCACCCACAGTTACGCAAGACAATAAAACAAATTTTTCTACATTTCTTCTAAGTCAATTTATGACAAAAATATCAGGATTTAATCAAATGCTCAAATATTCCTCCGTTAACTGCCAGACAATAACCTAAACGATTATAAAACTCATTTCTTACGTTGGCTAGTTGGTACATCGATATTCTGGCACATTCAGCGGAAATAGCACTCCTTAGCTGGACTAAATTTTCATATTTTTTATTGGTAGCTTAGTTTTTAAATGTCCCCATAGAAAAAATCGTTTGGCGAAAGATCACGTCGATTTTTTCACATTTACGTTCTATTGTCGATTTACTTGGTATTGGTCTATTGGGAAAATAGGCTGCAAACATGTCCGCTACTCTTCGATAACTATTTCCCTGGTAAAACCATTTTATAATAGTGATTTTTTCTTGATTTAAGTAGTTCATTATTTAAGAATAATGTGACATTGATCTGACAACTTGAGAGTAAGAAGTGAAATAATTTGTCTAGTATTTTATTATAAACTACTAATAATACAAGGCGGGTAAGAAGATAGGAGATTCGTAACTTATTTTAGCATTTATCTCTTAGATCGCGGACTGAGAAGAGCTGAAATTTGTACACTGGGTACAACTTTTCGTGCTCGCTAAAAATCCTAATTATATCTTCTTCTAAAATAATTAGGGGAGACAATATTGGACCACTTCAAAATTTATATGGGATTCCCTATGTCCCGCTCGAAGGAGCAACACCCGGTATAACATTAAACCTTTTTATTTTATGAAGCTTGTGTTTCCAAGTACTTTTTTATTTACAGTTGAAGAAGTTGTGTCTGATAAGAATGTTAACAATTTTCATTTCATTTAATAGCTTGTAAAGGTATAATACGACCGTGCCCTCCCGACTACTCGTTCTCGGCTAATCATTTTATTGCAGCCAATCATCTTTTTTAAGGAGTCAGAGACAAGAATGAGACGAGCAACTAAATGTAAATAAATTATCCGAGAGAGAGATAGCTGCTGGGCCTTCCTTGTCTGTCTTCAAGGAAGGTAAACGCAGATGGCCCGTGATTCGACTTTATCGTTTTCCGCCAAATTCAAATTATATAGCTGTGCTATTTTTGCCCTTAATGTTAGGTACTTGTTTTTGTTTTCTATTAATATAAGATATTGGGGTTTGGTTCAATAAATACACACACCTAATTAAAAATGTCATTTATTTGGTTTTTATAAAGATTTTTTCTTGCAGATAACCATATCAATATTACCTTAAATTATCTGTTGAAAAGCACAAATTTAATATATACACTGCGATCACTAATAAAAGTTAATATTTAAAGTCCAATTAAAGGTAAAAAACCACGAAACACACAATAAATCACAGAAAATGTAAACAAACTGTCCAAATCGGCCACTGAAAAATATCAAACACAAATATCGAATAACATTTCGGCGTGACTGCCTGCGGAAACGTTGTCAAGTTAAAAATATTCGATTCATGGTATATTTTCTTTTCCTTAATTAGATGTAAGCCAAAAAAGGACATTAAAGTTTACATGCAGAAATTTGTAAACAACTTGGCAACCAGGGCAAAGCGATGATTGCTCCATCTACGATAGCCTGTCATGATGAAAGACAAAGACATGTTTATTGGAACTTGCGTTAAACCAGAAAGAGATAAATACAATGGACAAATTGTTAGGACCAGTTACTCGTCTCATTGTTGTCTCTGAAGGGGTTATTTTTATTAGTAGATCATGCCGACGGAGTTTATTTGGGCGGAAAAACTATACCTGAAAAATGGCCGTGATTGCGACTATATCGTAACTTCTTCCAGCATTTAATAATAAAACATTTTTTAATGTCTCCTTGTACTTACATAAATTAAAGTTCTGAATTAAAAAGGTAAATTTACAGGAATAATTACAGTATACGATCGAGGAAATGGCGGCATCAAGAAGTTCCACTTGTGCAAAAGTCAAAGACAAAATTGTCGTAACCTGTCACGGATAAGAATATTATACCGAGGCTTCGGTTGTGGTGTAATGATAGAGTCTGCTGGTAATTATTATACATTTTCATGCAATCTTTATTAGGTAAAGCCGCAGTTACTATTTCGTAGATGCCATGTTTTAAAGACAACACGTAGGTTTAACTTTTTTAGTAAGTCCGTATACAGGGTATTACAGAATCTTGTTAGGAAAATTTAAGGGCATATTCTACTATTAAACATTAAAAACAAAAAGTTTATATAAACATATTCCGGAAATAAAGTATTTTTCAGATACAAAGAGCTTAACTTAACTAAAAAACAGGTTTTTTAATAACATCTTAAATATTTCTTATCCAATTTACATAAAATTTAGCAGTGCTATTTACAGCATGCTTATTTGGTTATATCTTGTTTGAAGATTTTTTTTAGATTAAGCAAGAAAAAATACTGCTTGAGCAAGCAGTTTTCGTACATTGGGAGGAATAGAATAACAAAACAAGCAGTATTAGTCACACATGTTTACATGCCAGGATTTAGTTAGATTGTCTTTTTTCCTCACATTGCCTATGGGTTATGTTATTTAGCTCAACCTGTATAGATTATATTCTTTTATTAGACATATTTGTTGAGGAACCACTCGATACGCCGCTGAATTAGGTAAATTGAATTAAGGTAAATCTAAATAAGCTCTTTAAGTCTACAAATAACCCTAAATTCGCAACTGCCAAGTTTTATAAAATTCGGATGAGGAATATTTAAGATATTAACAATTATTTTCAAAAATATTTATGCTGGAATTTAAAATACCCTGTACAATCATAGCACTAATATAATCGGACAATTTTAATAAAAAGGACTGTTAACGTATTATTGTCAAATCAAGTAAATAAAAGAGATAAATGAACAATTTCACGCGAAAAGAAACTCGACACGTCGCATTCAGAACCTTATCTGATGAAAAATCAATTAATTGCTTTTAACTTTCCCACATTAAATTAATTTCCGCCATATAGTTAACGATCCATTAAAAACCTTTATAGATTTCTGCAGATAGTATGTAAACAATCCTTATTAAACCCATAAACTGCCCGTTTATGAAGTCTATGGTGTGTTTTAACAATTGGCTTATTAACATTAGCAATTATTTTAGTTTGCTACAGTTATTTGTTCCGAATTTTGTTATAAAAACCTAATTTCTCACACTCATTAAAGTATAGTAGATCGTTTATGATATCGTTCCTTACTATTTCAATCAGTGACAGCAGTGGCATAGAGAGGCGTGGTTGAAGCAGACCTTCGCCTACGGGCCTCGCAAGACATCTTTAAAAATAATAATTTAAGTAAAAACCTAAAAATATTGGCTACAGTCGTCACTGTTAACTACTGCGCTTAAAACGTGATACATGATCTAAGTAGGCGTGACTGTGCCATACCGTTCATACAAACGGCATAAAAAAATTGTACGACCGTTTGTAAAATACAATTTTACGCCCCCATTTGAGGGCGTAAGATTGCACTTTTACGCCCTAGGGCAAAAAGTATCAAAAACGCCCGCATTTATAAATGATGGCGTTAAATAGCACTTTTACGCCCTGGGGCAAAAAGTATCAAAAATGCCCGCATTTATAAATTTATAAAACACTAATAAAATAAAACAATGCTCCATTTTTTTGGTAAAACAACAATTTATTTAATTAAACATATGTTAAAAGTATACTGATTACAATTTGAAACAATAAAAGCTGGGAAATTTTCTCCAAACTACAGAGAATGCTTGTATATTAATTTCAGTCGTATAAAAATATTATTTGTACCTCTGGCCTAAAGCACCTTTATGCCCACAGCTGATTGTTGCCCTCGCGGAGCTCGGGCAACAACTTTCAGCCGCGGGCGTAAAAGTGCTATTTTACGCCCTTGGTACAAAAATAACTATTGTTCTTACTTATGCCTTCTGCACACTAGAACGACACTAGGGAGCTTGGTTGTATCAGCTTCGCTGCGGAAGTCTACACGAATTCAGAACTTTTTACTATTTTTTCATAACTTTTCCCTCATAGATATTTACAAATGAAATAATTATAACATTTAATATATTAAACACCCCACGCTTTTATTCTAAAGTGAATTATTCTGTTATTATCTTAAATTTTATTATAATTCTATTTTGAGGTATATAATTATGATTCATTGTTTGACCTTTTATTACTGTAATACAAACTCTTTGTAATGAAAAATTATTTTCTAATTTTTAATTCGGTTGCATATAAAAGCGTGTTTTTTAGTTTTTTTTAAACTATTATTTATTTTTCATTTTTTTAGTTCGATATATCGATTAGTTTTCTGCGGACATGTGATATTCAAATGTTTCACGAACTATTTCGTAATCTAATCATTTCATTTAAAGCTTCACTGTTGCATGGGGCTTCAGAACGCAACTACTCCGAACAAGTTTCTGTCAGCCTTATGCTGAGAGTACGTCCGAAACTGCACGCATGCGCAGATCGCGCACTAGCTCTTTCTCTGTTACTCTCCTACAGAAAATCTATAAAGGAATTTATTTATCCTGGCGATCCTAATCAGGATAACGGGATACTGTTTGCAGATTATTGCATTGTCATGGGTCCTTGATACGTCTGCAAAGTTTCAAAGAAATCGAATCGCTGGAAGTTGGTAAAAATTAAGCTTAAAGATTCCGTTACATACATACATACATACATACAACCCAAGCTAATAAAAGCGTGTTTTGATTCAAACAAATATTCACTGCCAGATTTCTTAAACACTTCCGTTTTTTAACGAAACTTTTGTACCTGCAGTTAGCCATGTTCTTTGTTTCTGCGACTAGTTGATGTTGGTATTCTACGACGTTTTTTTATTTGATGTAAAAAATTCAAAACATCACCAGTTGTTTTTAAATTATTTATAGCCATGTTTACTTTATTTATAGCATTAGCTGTTTCTATGGAATCATTTCCCTTTAGAATTTCGACAACTTTTGCAAAAATTTGAGAGAGGCGGTTCACGGCAGTATCAGTAACACTACTTAGATCGTTAACAGATGAGGGTTCTTATACTTAATAAATCATTAATTAATTATTATCTTTTTACCGTAATGACGATGTTGTGTCGGCCTTCTAAATGCGGGTCATTTTTTTATACTATTTGGATTCACGTTCTTGAAAAGAAATACGATTTTGGCACCGCATTCTTAATTTCTTATTCGAGTGGGACATTTTTTAAATTCTGCAACTTTGTTGAATTTAATTTGATGACACTTAAACAGTTTTTTGTATTTATTTATTTTTTTTTGATGGGTAAGTATATCTAACTATTCAGTTTGTTGTGGTGCCAATACTAAAATTGCGGATCCGGTCGTCACACCACTCACTTTTTATTTTAATATCGCTATGGCGATTTTTGCTTCTTATAATAACACTGTAGTCGTTACAACTAACGTAATTTTAACTTTCAATTATATCCTTCTTATAAATAATATCTTTTAAGACATCTAAGTTTGCTTCCATCGCAAATTACAATTTCTACAATGTTTTTATATTAACACAACAGAAGTATTTACTACTATTGTGAAAATCCTGAACCGCGGTATAATTTGAAGTAGAAATAGGAGCGTATTGTGGGTTCAAATCCTACTATGTTATAGATTGACGTTTATTTGTATCGCGGAATAATTTGGAGAAATCATATGCGCGTTGTAAATATCCATATTGTGACGTGGGTAGTTTGAAATACAACTACTTTACGTCACTGGGCAAATGTACCATATGGAACTATCTTGGGACAATGAGACCGGTGGACCATCAAAACTAACTTTGCATTAAAAACCAACTTAACTTATTTGATTAACTTAAATTAGTACGGGCATATCCCTAGGGATAGCCCGTACGGGGCTGAACTTAAACTTTAACTTTATAGTTTACTTCACTAACTGCTTGTTATCTGATAAACAATCCCCTTTAATTTCTGTCTCTCTTCTTTAAATATCAAATTTTCCAGTATTTGTTTTGCATTTCTAGGCGACTCCGCTTGTTTAATGTTTTTGTTTTATTATTATAAGAGTAACCTAGAAAATTGTTTGATTTATACTTTTAAACCTTGACACCAGAGTTCATCAACTCTTGACACCAGAGTTCATCAAAACGATGTTGACACCTCACGTATTGTTTTATGTACCAAATTTCCCAATGTTAAGTAACCCAATTAAAATTTAAATTTCCCAAAAATGCATATTTTTTTTAAATTCCCAAAATGTATATTTTTCTTTATACTAGGTGTTCACATATGCCTCTTCCCTGAAAGCGTTGGACCCACAACGCTATTAGAAATGAGCCAAATTACTTTAATAATTAATTGACTTGACTTTTTTTTCTAAAAATAAAAGATTTGTCATTGATCATAAGAAAAAAGTTAAATTTTTTTCCATTGTTAACTGAATAATTTCTAAATTTGGGATTTTCTCCAAGTAGTTTTATTTAAAAATAGTTGTAACGGTTAAGATTATTTTTTAGAGAAAAGTGGCCTAAATTCTATACCTCCTATATAAAACACTTTAAATACATAGTATTATTCCTCATTAACTTTACTACATATATGTACTAAACAAAAACACCCGACTTGATAAACAAAATATGATTCTTTAAAACTAGCTAGCTCAGCATTATTAGAAATTGTTACAACCTTGACCGTAAATTGTATTTCATTAAAACAATGACCCTTTCATAACTTAATATTACATATACGGTGGGTAAAAAAAAGAGTTATTATCAAAGTTTACTTTTAGGCTACTTTTCTCTGCATATTAAATCATTATTTTTATCAATATAATAATAGACAATAAGTAAACAACAAAAAAAATACCATTAATTAAAAAATATTACAGATTTACCTAAACACTTTACAAATACCATAATGTTCTAGATTGTCCATCTTTTGTTGAATTGTACTGTGTCCACCTTGCCTCCCTGTCCATGTCCTTGATGGTGCGTTCCATTGGCCTTTTGTCCCGTACTTCTCCACGTACCATTGTCTGCCTTTCATTCCCATTTTCTTCTTCCACATCCGGTTACTGCAGCCGCGTGCCAATTTACCCATATCCTGAGCTTTCTCAGGGCCGCTTAACTGTCTTGTACCCCACCATTCAAGACCATACTTCAGAGCTCTTCCCCATACTAGAGCTGCGGCTTCCAGTGCTAATGCAGCCTCATGCTGCTTCTAAACTCCGTCTTCACGACGTAACACAATAACTTCAACGCAAATAAATATTCTTCTTCAACAACTCTGGCTAACTCCATTTAGCCATATTTCAAACTGAAGATATACCTTATCTTCCTTTTCTTGTAGCTACGCTGCTACCTCCTTGCAGCTACGCTACGCAACATATTTTTTCCCCATTTTCGTCCTTTCACACACATTTCTTCTCCGGGGAACGGGACGCCTTTACCATATATATGGTATTTTCTTCCAAAAATAAACTGAGGGGTAGGAAGGGCGTACCATAAGCGACTTTTCCTATCGCTTCACAAAGGGCACTGGAACTGGGGCGGGCACAGCTTACCATAACCGACGTTTCACAAAGGGCACTGGGAACGGGGGCGCCTCCACCATATGTGACGTTGAATTTTGAATATATACATTTAAGGGCTCTTGACGTCACTTGGGCAAATCTACCATATGGAACTATCTTCTTGGGACCATAAGACCGGTGGACCATCACAACTAACTTTGCATTTTTTAAAAACTAACTTAACTTATTTGACTCACTAAATTTAGTACGGGCATACCTCCCACTCGGAGTAGCCCGTACGGGGCGTAACTTTAACTTTAACTTTACTAGTTTACTTCACTAACTGCTTGTTATCTGATAAACAATCCCCTTTAATTTCTTTCTCTCTTCTTAAAATATCAAATTTTCCAGTATTTGTTTTGCATTTCTAGGCGACTCAGCTTGTTTAATGTTTTTGTTTTATTATTATAAGAGTAACCTAGAAAATTGTTTGATTTATACTTTTTAAACCTTGACACCAGAGTTCATCAAAACGATGTTGACACCTCACGTATTGTTTTATGTACCAAATTTCCCAATGTTAAGTAACCCAATTAAAATTTAAATTTTCCAAAAATGCATATTTTTTTTAAAATTCCCAAAATGTATACTTTTCTTTATACTAGGTGTTCACAATATTATACTACGTTATAGAATAGCACTCATCTGTATAATGGTATAGAATGTAAATACGCCATCTGGCACCACTGTTTCATAAGACTAACTCTTTTAAGTAATTTTCAAATATTGATCCGATGGGTTGGGGTAGATCCAATCACCTGTCTTTAAAACTAACTGGGATTTTTGATATTTTCTGAACACCTATGACACACTTGGCCTTTATTCATCGGCTTTGTGTCAAAACAAAATATAACCCTTTTGCTTTGATCTTGACCGTGTAGATATTTTTAAAGACTTTCACAATATTTAAGCTGTAAATAATCAATAAATTCAAATAATTGTTTTTTGTACTTTTCTCCTTTGTAATAAACAGATAGGTAATAAATTATTAAAACCTTAAAAACGAAACAGCCGATTTTGACCTAAACCGACTAACCCTGGCTTTAACCCAAGATCATTGGACTAGATAAGGTTGCCTCGTAAGCCTTGCAATATGGCGGACCATACGTCAGCATGACGTTACATATGTATTTTGCTCGTTAGTTTTGAATAGCGTATTTCGTGTTTTGACTTGTAATTTATGTATTTATGCAATTTTTGGTAATTTTATTGTTAATTTTATTTTATTGAACTTTTGTAAAGCATTTGGACCAAGAATAAAACCAAATATTCATTAAATAAAAATTTAAGTTTTGCATAATAGTGCAACGAACATTATTAATAAATATAAATTGTATAAGGCAAATTAAATGAACTTATTTAATTTACTGTTACAATGTAGATTTAGAATGATCTCATGTACAAACTTAATTTTTTAGTTGTCGCAAAAAAATATTTTTTGTAAATAAACCAAATTACATATTTAAAAATACTTTTTAATTCTAAATATCTTTTCTTTATAAAAAATTTGATATTAGCAAAAATACAGGTACTTTACTCTTGAGAAAAAAGTTACGTATTTAACCAAACTTCGTAGATGACTGATACAATTTTTTTAGATTAACACAAAATATATAATAAGAAATAACTCTTCTTTCGTAAAATTTTTAATTAAAAAAATCATAAAGGACGCCAATGTAAGAAGACACACTATATTGAAATATAGCTTTAAAATTCAATAAGTTAACTGATTAGACAAGTAAGAAAAATCAATTTAAACATACAAATTTTTCTTATTTTATTGACTTAAAAACAAAAACAGACTTTGTACACACTTTACTCATTTAATAAAAAAAATAACTCTTATGATTGCATGGCTTAATAGTAACATTCTATGCATTTTTTACTAAAGTCAACTAATTATAAGCCAAAAGTTTTTTGCCAGAAAAAAACTTTTAAATGCTGTCAATTTCAGTTTTTATCCTAACCTATTTATTACTTAATTCCGGCTGATTTTTAAATACCGTATATTGCGCTCTTTCGCCCTTATAATATTATCCATCTAGACGTCCTTGTTTGCTACGTTGGCGCCAAGGAACTAGCGGCTGCGATACATATGTGACGTAATAGACTGCTACGCACTGATTGGCTAGGATTTACGAGGCAACCTTTAGTCTAATGATCTTGGCTTTAACCTGGGTCAGCAGAATCCAACTCGAGTTAAGGATCCGATCAATTTATGAACACGAGTAGAGATCCTTTTTTGAACGGATTTTCATGGATCGGGTTAACCTGAGATCAATATTTGAAAATGCGCAACCTGCTTTAAAAAAAAATGTTATGACTGGGGACATTTTTTTTTTTCAATGTTTATTGGATCCATTGCCATTTCTGCCAGTTTTTCCATATTTGGGTATTTTTGTCAACTGCGACATTGTTCAGTTAAAACTGAAAAATATATAAACGATGTTTTTTTCCTTTGTTTAGCTAAACCTGACGATTTACTAACTTGACGTTTTATTGGCATTGGTGTAAGTTTTTAAATATTTTGACTTTTAAAGTAAATTCTGTTACTTATAACGAATTTTTTTACTATGGTCGATGCTTACACAGCCAGAATGGTCAGAGAAAATCTCATTTAAATTTTGATACCTTTAAACATTGACTGCCCTATTGATTTTACAACAAAATTGTATTATTCAATTTTAAAGAGATTGATAAGATAAGCACACACACTTACTTTCGTTATCTTTTAATAAGTCTATTAAAAGTTACTAAAAAAAACTATTTATAAAATTGTTGAATACTTGATACAAACCGTAATGAATTCACTAGTAATAAATACAATCTTATTTAACTTTCAACCATTTTTCAAATAGTTTTTTTTTTAATTAACATTCAATTGGCTTATTAGAAAATAAACGAAATTTAGTGTGTGAACTTACCTTATTGACGTCTTTAAAATAGTCTAATAAAATTTTGTTGCCAAATCAATATGGGAGCCAATATTTGGCGGTATCAAAATCTACATAGGATATAACAACAAATCAACGCCAACTGAACTACGGCAGCGACGGCATGTACAGTGCTTGCTTAAAATCAGGACCCCCTCCTAACTTTTAAATTGTTTGGTATTTTTATATTTTATACTAGAGTCCCTAATATTTTATAAAAAATACCAAACAATTCAAAAGTTAGGAGGGGGCTCTCTAACTTTGGAAAGCACTATAAAATTGTTGCATTAGAAGCCATAAGTTTAACTTGCGAACAGAAACAGCAACGGCAACGAAAACTATAAGCCAAGATTAATAACCTTTTAAGCATCTTTCTTTTTTGTATACCATTTATCACAAATCACGCAAGTTTCTTATATTTACCCAACAAAAACAAACATCTGTACTAACCAGAATCAAAAATCGTAGTTTCACAGCCAATTAAAAGTATGTTAAACATTAAATAAATCAACGTTTTCGAAAAATTGGCGAGCGACGTAATCAAATTAATTAATGGCAGTAGGCCTATAAATTAAGCAAATTAATTAAATTATAATTAATAACGGCAAATTAAAATATTTGTTAATCAACATCGACAAATTTAGTTTAAGGCCTTTAAGTTATGTTATTGACTAATGGGTTTATCATTTTTAAAATCATTACGGGTACGGATATATCGTCACCTCGTTTTTTACCTATAAAATATTTTTTTTTATACATAAACTATTTATTTATTAGAGACATTTTGCACCCCTTATTTTGCAATTCCGTTGTGGTTAACTTTATTCTGTGACTGCGCAGTAACGCAAACATGATCCGTTATCGTTATTAACCATACCGGATTCCTTTAATTACGGATGAATACCGTAGAGCTTATCGTTATCTTTATCGTTATTGGTAAACTGCGTGGTTGCCAAATTGTAAAATTTTTAATATCGATTATTTAAGAAGGTTGAAATTTTAATACCGTATTAATTAAAATATTATTGATACATAACGAATAATTAGCGAAAAATTCATAGCAGTAAGAAAAATAAAATAGTGTAAAGAAATTAAAACGGACTTGCATTTTTAAGGATGTTTTAAATCAGTAATTAATTTACATGTTACAATCTGGCACACTTGCTTTTTGGCTTATACTGTATTGTTTACATCTACTTTAAAAAACAAAATCAAGGGAACTGTTTGCATATATTAAAAAATCAATATATAACTTATGGAGGATAAAAGTAAATACTGATTTTTCGCAAGCTTTAAAATCGGTGAACCACAGGCAAAAATAAGGTTATGGGTCGAAAGCGCAGACGCAAGATAAATTTCTTAAAAGAGGTTGCAAAATCTCTGTCTAAAACTGCTGCCGTAATCGTTATGTTTAATAACAATAACCATAAGGAGGCCAAAAATAGTCTGTTATTTTAAGAGATGCAAAATGTCTCTATTATTAGAAAGAAAATACCTTATCTTATTTATATGTTAAACCGGCTTCTCAAACTGACTGTTTGAAGGAGGTTAACATGTCATAGGTTTTCAAAAATCTAAAGGATTAGCTTCAAGCGTGAACATGACTGATGCAAAAAATCGACTATTTTTGTTTTCTTACTTATGTCGAAAATTTATGACGAACATATGACTAACATGGGAAAGCTTGTTTTTTTAGTTTAGCATTTTATAACTTTCTAATAATTTTTCGGTAAGCCGACGCGTTTTGAAGTTATTCAACTTTAAAATTTAATTATTATTTTAATAAAAGAGAATGTTTTATTTAGTCTAACCTTTTGATGAACCAGTAAAGAGTTATAAAATTCTCAAAAAAAAAACAAGCTTTTCCATGTTAGTCATATGGGGAATTAAAATGTATCATGCAGGACCTGCAAATATTATTATTAAGGGCTGTGGCTTTCATAGGGTCATCATTTCCAACAATATTTTCGATATAATTTAAAAAAACTTATCGATTTTTTTTTATCAGTCTTGTAAATAAATTTAATCAAATTAAAATAAATAAAAACTCTAAGTAATATCTATCCTTCTTCCATTCTGCAAACTATATACTTGAGACCTTTCAATTTCAAATAATTGACGCGGCATTTTTACTAACAAAGTCAAAATTTGTTAAACATTACCACCCAGATATTTAAAAAAACGGGTGCACGCCAATATTTTCTTTTATTAAAAAGCTATGACATTTAATAATCTCCAATAAAAATTAGTCAAAAAAGTCAGCTTTACGCCAAAATAAGGTAGGTTATAGTTAGAACCATATTTATTTCATTCTGAAAGCGATGCCGCCAAGTACACAAAAAATGATAAAATAAACAAACCTTTTCGAAAGCACATAGCCTCTGACAGAGCCTATTTACATATTTTTAGACAAATAAATAAAAATATTGCGAAAACACGTATCACGTACTTAAAAAACATTCTCTTATTTCGTCTCTGGCGTACCATAAAACCTGCAAAGCGTGGCTTAGTCGTCGGGTTGAATATTTTTGCTGCAATAAATCATTGTTCACAAAAGGGTTTATTTGCTTTATCATTTTTTTGTGTGTACTTGGCGGCATCGCTTTCAGAATGAAATAAATATGGGTCAAACTATACCTCTCTCTTTAAAACTTGTACGACTTTTTTATGAATATAACTATATGTCCTAAACGTCTTATTTTTGAAACTATAGGGTGTGAAAATTAAAAAAATAATAAAATGGTATTTTTAATAACTTTTTACCAATTTAGATATTTTGAGAAATTTGGGAAACGTCTTCTATGCATTAAAGGATATTTTTTGACAAGGAAAAAATTTATCATGGTGGTCCCTAAGGTATTAACACCAAAATATTCATTAAGAAAAAAATGGTACACCACTGCTTTTTCCTAAAATAAAAAAAATGTTTAATTGGGAATTCAAATTAAGGAGCACAGTGTTGCAATTCGGTCAAACAGCTGATAAAAATGGGTATCTAGATTCAATTTGGCGAAGAATATTTACATAAATTACTTGCTTAGTTATTTAATTTCAAGAAAAATATTAGGAATCATTGTTTAACAACCTAAATAACAAAGCAGAATAATAGTCAGTGTTTCGAGAAACTTTATATATAGCCATAATGCGTAAGTTCTACGTTATTTAGACTTGAACTGCAGCAGATAAACCAAAACTGACTTCGAAAGTTTTGCTTTATTGCTGAATTTTTAACGAAATCCATGATGGCAACCACTTTAATGTTTTATTTGTTTTCTGGGAGATTAAATTTAAAGAAAATATTATTTGGCTTTTCTCCAGAATAAAATTAAAAAGTTTATTTAACATTTTAAGAAAATTAAAACTTTTTATACATTATAAAGAACTATCCTGCTCTTGCATAATATAATAAAAGTTATTATTGCTTTAAAAGAAATAAAATAATGAAATATTCAATATTAATAATATTTTGTTTAAACCACTTTAACGCTTAACACTATTTTCTTATTTTTTATTACATTCATTCCATATATCATAAAAATTCTTTAAAAAATTGAATATTAACTGCAACAACTGAAAGCAAAACTTGATTATGAAATGTCATTATGTTCTAAATTTGCAACTGCAACGTTGCCATGTCGCTTAATTTTAGTTTTCAATTCTTCTTATCTTTGGCCAATCCACGATGGCTAAAAGCCTAAATACTAACGTACCGTGGGTGTCTTAAGCAGCGTAAGAGGAAGTTTGTTAACACGGGACTTAAAAACTTGAATATTTGGGGGAAGGAAAGACCTCCGCTGGCAGTAGGTTCCACAGTCTGGAAACTCTAGGGATAAAAGAACGAACGAAATGGGAAGTTCGGGGCCTGTCCAATTGAACCGTATAGGGATGCATACGCGCGGCACCACGAGTTTCTCTATTGGAAGCTGCAAGAGGAGGGACTATACTGGATAATTCGTCCGAGCAGAAACCGTAAAAGTATCTATAGAAGAGTATCGATCGCCCACAGCTCGACGATGGGCAAGAGAAGGAAGTCTTTGAGTAAGTAAAGGATCATTAATAAGACGAACAGCCCTTCTTTGAATGGCATCAAGAATGCTGAGGGTTGTAGGGGATGCCATTCCCCCGACATGAGAACAATATTCCTGAGAGGGTCGAATTTGGGACACATACAAAGTGTATAAATTGGAAGGAGAAAAATACTTTTTGGCTCGGAAAAGAAATCCAAGCTTTTTTAAGCCGCGGTGGCTATAGATACAATGTGTTTATGCCAGTTAAGGTTATTCTTAAATGTGATGCCCACAAGGTTAAATGTGTCCCCGCTCTGCAAAACCTGGCCACTCAAAAGCAAAGGATGAGTGTTTGATGATTTTTTGGATTCATTAAATTGAACGAGATTTTTGGCGCCTCAATCCAATATCAAATTGAGATCCTGTGAAAGAGATATCTGCATCGCCCTGCGTTTGCTTTCCAAGTCGGGTTGAGAGATTGGTTTGTGAACCTGAAAAGTGGAGTGAAGGGTACTATCGTCAGCATAACTATGAATGGGATTGGTTGTGGAAGAAAGAAGGTCGTTGATGTGAAGAAGAAACAAAGTTGGTGCTAGTACTGAACCCTGAGGCACTCCAGCATTAATTTCGTGAAAGTTTGAAGAGTGGCCATCAACAATGACTGACACACGTCGATTAGAAAGATAACTGGAGAGCCAAGAGCAGAGTTTAGTTGGAAGACCGTAGGAGGGAAGTTTATTAAGAAGTGCGTCATGCCAGACTTGGTCGAAAGCTTTAGATATATCAAGAGCAACGATCTGGGACTCACCTAGAAACTCAAGAGACTTGTTGCAGTTGTGTGAAACGAAGGAAAGAAGATCTGCTGTAGATCTCTTATGACGAAATCCATATTGCCTGTCATGTAAAATTTTATGTTTTTCTAAGTACCTAAGAATTTGCGAGTTAATGGATTTCTCCATTACTTTACAAAGCATGAGAGGAGTGAAATGGGTCTATAGTTGGATGAAAGAGATTTAGATCCTTTCTTGGGAATAGGCTGGACACGTGCAGCTCTCCAGCTGTCTGGAAAAATACCCGTGTCATAAGAAATTCGAAAGAGCCTGGTTAAAATGGGTGCAAGTTCAGGACCACATTTTTTTAAAACGATTGCTGGTATTCCATCTAGCCCAGACGATTTCTTGGTCTTAAGAGCAGAAAGGATACGCTTAATGTGTTTTACCTTAAAAATAATATTGGGCATTTTTTTTTTAGAAGAAATTTGATTTTTCTTTGGATTCGATGTATGGTCGCTATCTAATTCTACGCTATTTAGTATTGTATATCTATTGGTAGTCATGTTAGGAGTAATAAGTCGCCTTACTAATATTTTTTGAGAAATTCATTTTGCTTTAAAGAATAAATAAAAAAATAATAATTACTCTAAAATTGATATTAGCGGTATAGCGGAAAAAAGGTTTGTATTTTTTTGCCTAAAACCGTAAATGGAATAAAAAAAGTCAAACGATCAAATTTGTTCAAAACTAAACAAAAATTTTAAAATAAATTTTTATTTTAGGAAATTACTACCTATTTTTCTTACAAAAATATTTAGCACAGTTACCTTACGGACGCCACTGGCTAAAATCAAAAAAGTAAATAGTTTTTTTCATATTAGCTTTAATTAAGTTATGACTTGTTACATATCCAAGAGAAATCGACTAAATCAAAGTTCAAAAAGCAATAAAACATTAGTTTTATTACATCATGATAATTATATGGTGCAAACGCAATTTTAATTCATATGTCCATTAATTTCTAGATTACCGTAATTAAATCTAAAAAGTAGCTTGTTTAATATTCCAAGTAAACTAATATGTATTACTAATAAGAAGTTCCTTCTTAATTTTTATTTATTACGTCATATTGTAGTGTTAGTTGCTCTAACATTCCTCCGGCGTATATTTAATTGCGCAATTATTTATATGATTATGACCTATGTAACTGTTTTTGCTTCTACGGAAATAACTAGAAGGCATTTCATTGATTTGTATCTATATGTGGTTGTTTTTCTAAACCGCTATTTAAAGGCTACCTGGAAAGTTCTCAAAAACTATAAAATTAGTTATTTACCAGTTAATATGGAACAAAAGCGAACATTTTTGGTACAAATGCTCGAAAAGGTGGATTTGTATTCCTTAGATTTATTCCTTATTTCGACATATAGGCCTTTATCTTCTAAATAAATCGTTTTATGCATATATTCTAAATATGAAGAAGATATAAATCCCAAAGCAATGGTTTTGTTTAAAGTAGGTTAGTGTCCGTTTTTGACAAAGATTCAGTCATTATGATGAAAGTTATCTTTCTAATCGACGTATATCAGTCATTGTTGATGGCCACTCTTCAAGCTTTTACGAAATTAATGCTGGAGTGCCACAGGGTTCAGTGCTAGCACCAACTTTGTTTCTTCTTCACATCAACGACCTTCTTTCTTCCACAACCAATCCCATTCATAGTTATGCTGACGATAGTACCCTTCACTCCACTTTTCAGGTTCCCAAGCCAATCTCTCAACCCGACTTGGAAGGTAAACGCAGGGCGATGCAGATATCTCTTTCACAGGATCTCAATTTGATATTGGATTGGGGCGCCAAAAATCTCGTTAAATTTAATGCATTCAAAACACAATCATTTTCCTTGTCGCGAAAAAATCATCAAAAACTCACCCTTTGCTTATGAGTGGCCAGGTTTTGTAGAACGGGGACACATTTAACCTTGTGGGCGTCACATTTGAAAATAACCTTAACTGACAATAACACATTGTATCTATAGCCACCGCGGCGACAAAAAAGCTTGGATTTCTTTTCCGAGCCAAAAAGTATTTTTCCCCTTCCAATTTATACACTTTTTATGTATCCCAAATTCGGCCCTCTCTGCAATATTGTTCTCATGTCTGGGGAATGGCATCCCCTACAACCCTCAGCATTCTTAATGCCATTCAAAGAAGGGCTGTTCGTCTTATTAATGATCCTTTACTTACTCAAAGACTTCCTTCTCTTGCCCATCGTCGAGCTGTGGGAGATCTATCGCTCTTCTATAGATACTTTTACGGCTTCTGCTCCGACGAATTATCCAGTATAGTCCCTCCTCTTACAGCTCCCAACAGAGAAACTCGTGGTACCGCACGTATGCATCCCTATACGGTCCAATTGGACAGGCCCCGAACTTCCCATTTCGTTCGTTCTTTTATCCCTAGAGTTTCTAGACTGTGAAACCTACTGCCAGCGGAGGTCTTTCCTTCCCCCAAATCTTTAAGTTTTTAAGTCTGGTGTTAACAAACTTCCTCTTACCTCGCTTAAGACACCCTCGGTACGTTAGTATCCAGGCTTTCAGCCTTCGTGAATTGTCCAAAGATAAAAAAATATAAATAAATATCTACTGTTTATATCGATAAGCGATGAATTAATATCTTTTTGATTATTTTTTATCTGCACATATTTTAAATATGATGATAATATGATCCTTGAGCCAGCGACAGATTTTTGGGACCAATTTCCTCTCAGTCCATAACTCGTAAAATGCTTCAGGAGGTTTTTACATAAATTGTTGTGACCGTCAGCTGCGGCGCCCATATTAAACTTATGTTTTTTAAATAGAACACCCTATTTTCATTTTACTTTTGGATTGTAGGAATAAAAATAATATATGTTTTATCAGCGATTCCTATTCCAAAACTGAAAGGTTTTTAAGATATTTGGGATTTTTGACAAAAATAAAACTTTAATATATCTTACCTTACTTCAGCTAAACTTTGTATATTATGTTAGATTGCTAGAATATTAACTGTAACATCACCTACATCTAAATTTCTTACTAAAGATTATATAGGATGTCCAAAAATTAATATAATAGTAAATATTAGTTACTAGACACCCTGTATAATTTCTAGTAAAAATTTAAAAGTAGATGATTGTACACTAACTTTTCTAGCAATCCAACATAATATAATAAGTCAAAAGTAAGGTATGATATATTAAAATTTTGTTTGTGTCATGATTTTTCAAAAATCCCAAATATCTTAAAAACCTTTTAGTTCTGGTATAGAGCTCGCTGATAAAACTTAAATTATATTTACTCCCACAATCCAAAAATGAACTTATTTACTGGGTGATCCAATTAAAAAACACAGGTTTAATATTGAGATTTTTTCCGGAGCACCCTGTACAATTTCACCATCGGAGATGCAGCTGACGCCTACAACGATTCATATTCAACCTTCTTAAAGCATTTTGCGAGTTATGGCCACGGCAGCTTCAAAAAGCTTGGATTTCTCTTTCGAGCCAAAAAATATTTTTCCGCTTCTAATTTATACACTTTATATGTGTCCCAAATTCGACCTCCCTTGGAGTATTGTTCTCATATCTGGGGCATGGCGTCCCTCACAACCCTAAGCATTCTTGATTCTATTCAAAGAAGAGCTATTCGTCTCATTAATGATCTTTCACTTACAGAAAGGCTTGCCTCTCTTGCCCATCGTCGGGCTGTGGGGGATTTATCGCTTTTTTATAGGTACTTCCATGGCTTTTGCTCTGAAGAATTGTCCAGTATAGTTCCTCCACTCAAGGTTCCCAACAGAGAAACTCGTGGTTCCGCGCGTATGCATCCCTATACGGTCCAACTGGACAGGCCCCGAACTTCTCACTTTCTTCGTTCTTTTATCTCTAGAGTTTCTAGATTGTGGAACCTGCTGCCCTCGGAGGTCTGCCCTTCCCCCAAATCTTCAAGTATTTAAGTCCCGTGTCAACAAACTCCCTCTTACCTCGCTTAAAACACCCACGGTACGTTAGTATTTAGGCTTTAAGCCTTCGTGGTTTGTCCAAAGATAAAAAAATGGATTGAGAGGAAATAACTGACAGAATTTTGCATCTGGCTTACGGTCTAATATAAGTCCCAAAGCAATAGTTACAAACTATGTAGGTTAGTGTCACTTTTTGACAGAGACCCAGTCATTATCTGAGTTCTAACCAATAAAATAAAAGTATTTCTTATTCAGGAGGTCCAACCATATGGTTGGGGAGCCCAAGAGGGGATTTCAGAAGTTATTACAGCGCCGCAGATTAATATATCGGAGGATACCTTGTGCCCGGTTAAATACCGCCACCAAATAAGAGCCTTGTATACAGGGGCGATCGTAAAAAACAAAAATATATCCATCCAGATTAAGATAGGGTAAATTAATTACATGCTAAACAGTGTATATTCCACTAATACGACAATTTGAGAGTGATGTAAAGAAACCGGAGGGCTACAAAGTTGTAAAAAACGTCATTTTGAAATGCTTAAGCGTGTTTTTTTTTATTTTGAAGAAAATAATTCAAGGATGACGAAATATATATATAATTCAATACGATTTGAACGATTTCGACAAGCCGAAATAATAAAAATATTTGTTTGACATACTTAAAAGTCTATAGCCGCTTAACGCACCTATGAAAAGGTATATATTATGTAATTTTATTTTCTTCTTATCATGAAACCTTTGCAATCCAATAGGTGTCTAGGACGCTCTTGGTCTCCCTTACTAATAGCATGTTCTAGATACATCTTTCAACTGCACATATTTCAAATATAAAGATGATATAAGGCCCATAGCGATGGGTAGGCCAAATTTTAAACTATTATACTATTTGTGTTCAGTACTGTTTGAAAATCCTGGAAAGACTAAGCCCTCAGCACAACGTCTGTATTCTCAAAATCATCGTTCTCCGAGAAATGTGTTTCGTGCGCTTCGGGCAACTTATGGTCCAGACTATTGGCTGTACCTTCGCACAAATTTGGACTTCAATTTTCATTATTGGATAATTCTTGACCAAATGAGCCACATCCAGTACGTAGTGCAGAAATTATAGGGGCAGTAGCTGCGAGTGTACGTGATGATTCTAACGAATTAATTTGGCGCTTGGAAATTGGAGCTTGGAGCTTAAGAACAGACCATGGTAGGCGCAGTTAAGGCCAACATTTGGAAGCCATAATCTTTAAAAAATAATTGTAAGATAGAGTTCTTTCGTATGATAATAAATATTACTTAATAAAGTTATTTTTTTAAATTTCTTTAATTTTTAAAAAAAGTACCTCGTAATCAATCACCCCTTATAAGGCTTAAAGCGATATTTAAAAAATATAATGTAGGTTAGTGGTCGTTTTTGACAGAGACCCAGTCATTACCTGAATTTAAACCAATGGAATAAATATTTCTCATTCATTTGAACCAACGATAGGTTGGTATCTTCTAGATAGATCTTTTATCTGCACATATTCCAAATATGAAGATATAAATGCCACAGCGATAGTGAGAAAGTTTAATGTATGTTGTTTTTGACAGAGACCAAATCCTTATTTAAATTATAACAAACTAACCGACTCGTGCCCACTTTGTTGGGCGTTAGTTATATTTTTCTCTAAACTTTAATTATAATAAAATATAGCCTATACCACTCCAGGAATAGTGTAGCTCTCTGATTGTAAAATAATTTTTATGATCGGTTCAGCATTTCCAAAGATTAGCGGCTACAAACAAACCACTTTTTATGATCGATTCAGCATTTCCGAAGATTAGCGGCTACAAACAAACAAAGTTACCAAGTTTACCTCCTTATATTATTAGTATAGATAAAATGAATGTTTTGTAATCAGTAAGACCAATGTAGACTAGAGATCTAATTTTTACTAAATAAATATAAGTGATCCAAAAAATATAAGGTATGTCTTGTATAGATTCTTTGTCTACACAAATTTTAAATTTAAAGAGGAAATAAGTACTTTTACCTCATGAAACTTACCACGATAAAAAATTTAATTACAAGTTGAAATTTTTAAAGCACTAAAAAGCAGTGTAACATTTTAATATCTTAAGTCCAGATTTGTGTTTCGTAAAGTTAAGGAGATAATGAACACGGACGATTAATTAAGTTTATACAAGCGCGATTATCAAGATATCGCCTGAACGTGACTAAGCCATTGTCTGTGACCATATTTGACAGTTCTTATCTCGAGAACTAAATGAGCAACGGCAGAAAAGTAAAGTAACTCAATTACAATAAATCAGGGGTGAATTGTAATAAATTTAAAATAGGTTTGTTTCTACTTACGTAGTTTTGAAGAAAGAAAATCTTGGTAGTTGAAAGGCATCTTTTTTATTAAAAAAAACTTCTTCTAAAAATAATTTAGGATCATATACAGGATGGACTGATCTTTCTGAGCAAATTTGATCTTTTGATATTTTATTTTTATACAACTTTTATTATATTTTATTTATTTAACTAGTTATTTGCAGGTTTTCTTAATTATTTTTTATTTATCTAAGCATATAATAGTCTTACGGCTAGTTTTACAATATTGGGTTAACACTAACCAGGCGCGCTTGTGGCTGCTCCGGTTGTATCGGCAAGCGTCGATCTCCGGAGTTAAGCAGTGAAGTGCGCGCCCATAACTTGATGGGTGACCGGCGGCACACGGTGTTCTGCTTGGGGGTGAAAACGAACCGAGCAACAACCATCCAAGTTATGGAATGAATGGTGTGTGAATGGGAAGGAGTAGGGGTCAAGGTACAATAAGCCTTCAGGCTGCAGTGCACCACCTAGGGGGCGGTCGTCGGCCTGGGTGGGATGACACAAAACACTAACCATAGGTTTGTTACCATAGAAACAACGAAATACCGACATGTGATTGGTGTTGTCAAAATAGTTAACCCAAAAGTGATGGTTATCATATATTGTGAAACTGGGCATTAGTGGTTAGGAATAATAATTTTAATAAAAAGGGTTACAATACGCTAGTAGGCTGGTTTGAGAAAACATTGACTAAATAAATATTATTAAAAAAAAAATTCAAAACACGCTTTTAAAGCACAAAGAACCAAAAAGTGGAAAATAATTCTTAAAATAATCTTAAAACAATAATAAACAAAAAATTCTGGTATTATTGTAAAAAAGCGTGGGCGCTTTGTACCATATTTTTCTTATAACGAGTGACCGACGCTTTCTTATAATAATACTATTATTTTTTGTTCATCATTGTTTCAAGATTATTTAAAAAATATTTTTCACTTTTTAGTTCGATATGCTTTAAAAGCGTAGCCAGTAATGAAATGGACTTCGTGATAAGAACACTTTTAAAACCTTTTAGGGGGATCCTTTTACGAGTCTACCACAAATATTCATACCGCCATATATGGAAGCAGCGCGGCGCTTTAACCCAGTCTGTCAATGTCAAATGTTTCGGGTGTCGGACTGGGCGAACACGTCACTTTTTTGTCGGATAAGTTTACCACAATGTTTTACATGCAATTTTTAGGCATTGTGCCAAAAATCGTAGGGGTTACAGTCACGTAACCCGCCTGGTCCGATACCCGAAACATATGTTTGATTCTTATGGTTTCATGACTGTAACCCTCACTTGTTTTGGCAAAATGTTTAAAAATTGCATGTAAAATATTGTGGTAAACTTGTCCAACAAAAAAAATAATACCGCGTTCGCCCAGTCCGACACCCGAAACATTTGACATGACATGACTAAAAAAATTAAAAGTGTTCTTATCATTTCGATACAGGAACTGGTGTTTTTAGTTTTTTTTTAAAGCTTTATTTATTTCTCACTTTTTATTTAGATTTATTGTCAAAAATAAAATGTTTTTAAACTAAAACTTTCTCATTATTAGTTATTAATCTCCAGCAGAGGGCGGCCAGTTCGAAAAGAAGTTGTAAAAAGTACTTACATAAAAACATAGGGTGATTCAAAAATCGATCACATAACTTAAGAGGTGATTCTACTTAACAAAATAAGGGTAGAGCTTCATATAATTTTTTTCAAAATACCATTCGTTTTCGAGTTACAAGCCGTCAAAGTTCAATTTTTATTTTGGTTTTTTCGCCATATATTGCATTTATTTTTTAACCAATCCAGTAGATATTTGGCACACAAATCGAGCTTTAAAGATTCTAAAATTTTAAGATAAAAGTACTTTTTTAAATACCGCCAGAGACCACTTTACCTAAAACTTAAAATTTATTTACATCATAACTTTCTTATTTTGACAGATATAGCAAAGCTGGGGGCGCCATTTTATAGACAATCAAAAACTTAAAAAATAAGCTACTTTTTATTAAGTTTTCATCAATTTCAATCAAATTACCTATATACATACAGGGTGTCCAGTAACTCAACCGACAAACTTAACCAAACGATTCCACAACAAAAAATAAGAAAAAACTTCATATAAACATATGTCCTAAACGTCTTAGTTTTTGAACTACGGTGTGTTAAATATTTAAAAAAACTTTTTTTAATAAATAAAAAATAGTACCTTATTTTTTAAGTTTTTGATTGTCTATAGAATGGCGCCTCCAGCTTTGCGATATCTATCAAAATAAGAAAGTTATGATGTAAATAAATTTTAAGTTTTAGGTAAAGTGCCCTCTGGCATTTAAAAAAGTACTTTTGTCTTAAAATTTTAGAATCTGCAAAGCTCGATTTGTGTGCCAAATATCAACTGAATTGGTTTAAAAATAAATGCAATACGGCGAAAAAAACAAAATAAAAATTGAACTTTGACGGCTTGTAACTCGAAAACGAATGACATTTTGAAAAAAACTTATATGAAGTTTTACCCTTATTTTGTCAAGTAGAATCACCCCTTAAGTTTTGTGATCGATAAATGAATCACCCTGTATACATACATACATACAAACATACAAGTGAAGCTAATTATAAAAATAATAGTTTAAAAACTAAAAAACACGCTTTTATATGCAACCAAACTAAAAATTAGAAAATTATTTTTCATTACAAAGAGTTTGTATTACAGTAATAAAGGTCAAACAATGAATCATAATTATATACCTGAAAATAGAATTATAATAAAATTTAAGATAATAACAGAATAATTCACTTCAGAATATTAGCGTGGGGTGCTTAATATATTAAATGTTATAATTATTTCATTTGTAAATATCTATGAGGGAAAAGTTATGAAAAAATAGTAAAATTCACCCCACGCTTTTTACTCTGAAGTGAATTATTCTGTTATTATCTTAAATTTTATTATAATTCTATTTTGAGGTATATAATTATGATTCATTGTTTGACCTTTTATTACTGTAATACAAACTCTTTGTAATGAAAAATTATTTTCTAATTTTTAGTTTGGTCGCATATAAAAGCGTGTTTTTTAGTTTTTTAAACTATTATTTATTTTTCATTTTTTAGTTCGATATATCAATTAGTTTTTTGCGGACATGTGATATTGAAATGTTTCACGAACTATTTCGTAATCTAATAATTTCATTTAAAGCTTCACTGTTGCATGGGGTTTCAGAACGCAACTACTCCGAACAAGTTTCTGTCAGCCTTATGCTGAGAGGACGTCCGAAACTGCACGCATGCGCAGATCGCGCACTAGCTCTTTCTCTGTTACTCTCCTACAGAAAATCTATAAAGGAATTTATTTATCCTGGCGATCCTAATGAGAATAACGGGATACTGTTTGCAGATTATTGCATTTTCATGGGTCCTTGATACGTGTGCAAAGTTTCAAAGAAATCGAATCGCTGGAAGTTGGTGAAAATTAAGCTTAAAGATTCCGTTACATACATACATACATACATACATACAACCCAAGCTAATAAAAGCGTGTTAATAAAAACGTGTTACAAAATATACTAGTTCCCGCGAGAAAGTCAACGGAAATTGATGTTAAAAGTAAACAACTCCAGTTAATACAAGAAAAGTAAAATACTATTGTAACAATTTGTTTTTTTCAAATGAAAGCAGTGAAATTAATTACAAATTCATTTAACATCCCGTATTATGCTAACAAACTAAAACTTTTTGTGTTTGTTATACGCTTCACATGCGACCGTTTTGCATTTCACACACACAATGTTCATTGTGTGAATAATTATCGTAATCAGTGAATTCCTTCACGCCAGCTTTTAAAAAATGTTGCCGCGTCGACCGCAACTATTGTTCTTAAAATTTCGTTCAGTTTCAGTTTGTTCAAGGTGTTTTTAACGGTTTGAATTACGATATTTTGTGGATTTATTGTATAATAATTTTTACTATTATAGTGGAAACTGTGTCATTCTTTGTTGACAAACAACTTGTTTTATAGTCGTTGGAATCAAATAAGAGAAATTATAAAACTTAAACAAAATACCGCCACTCGTTTTTATTAGAAAAATAGTTCGCGTCGTTCGGGTAATGGCAGTCGATTGCGGAAAAGTAACACTTTAGGAACAAAATTTTTCCTACGAGCTCCAGATAATACCAATATTAAAGCAATGATTATTTTTTAAATTATGTTTAATCTAAAAAACTACTACAACCAGAGTTGGGTCGAATACTGAAATTTGGTATTCGAATACGAATACGAATACTGTAAAAAGTATTCGAATACCGAATATTTTCGAATACCTACAGACAAAAGTATTCGAATACTCGGTATTCATGAATACTGAAGAGCAAAAAAATCTCCTTTCTCTTGAAAAAGCAACTCATTCTTATTTTTCTACGTTTTTCCATAACAAAAATGCAGTGGCGTACCTTGTTCTTGCTTAAAAACTAATCATTTCAAGCATAAAAGACGTCTCCCACATTTTCCAAAAATATCTTTTCTATTTTTTAAACTATTGACTTCACTTTTGGAATGGAGATACATGTACATATTATCTACGATTTACCAGGTAGTCATGATTTAAACTGACATAATAAAGAATCTATTGAGTAGTCCGTTACTTTGTGACAATACATTTTTACGTAGAATGTAATAAAAACACAAATTTTACTTTGTTATTTTGTCACATATTTTAAATGTATAAATATGTGACAAAATAACAAAGTAAAATTTGTGTTTTTATTACATTCTACGTGACATAATAAAATTTATTATACACATCCTTTTTCTGTAAAATGGAGATAAATACATATTAGTCTAACCTAATACATAGAAAACATAGTTTGCAATGTCACTTTTATACCGGGTGTCAATTTGAAAACTTCCCACCCTTAATATCTTTCTTGGAGTTAAAAATATGACAAATCGGAAAGACCCGTCAATTTTATTTGTAAGGGGGACACTTAAAATGAATATTTTTAGCCTTCTTGTTTCAACCCCTAGGAGGGTAGATGTCACCCTTAGAATATTAAATGGGAATGGGGGTCAAGTGATACATCATTTTAAAGCTCCTGACGAGTACTTTATAACCCTAGAATATGAAGTCAATATCTTCACCTATTACAAAATGGCGGTACTTTAAAAATTACCTAAATACCTGATTTGGATGGCCATATTTCCGAAACTAATAAAGTTAGATGTACCTAATGTGGTGTTTTCTTAAAGCTCTTTTAAAGGTCTTTTTAATGGTAAAATAATATACAGGGTTCTTAAATAAAAAATATGTACTTTTTCTTCTACCCTGTATATTACTACCAGTATCACCATTAAAAAGACCTTTAAAAGAGCTTTAAGAAAACACTACATTAGGTACATCTAACTTTATTAGTTTCGGAAATATGGCCATCCAAATCAGGTATTTAGGTTATTTTTAAAGTACCGCCATTTTGTAATAGGTGAAGATATTGACTTCATATTCTAGGGTTATAAAGTACTCGTCAGGAGCTTTAAAATGATTTATCACTTGACCCCCATTCCCATTTAATATTCTAAGGGTGACATCTACCCTCCTAGGGGTTGAAACAAGAAGGCTAAAAATATTCATTTTAAGTGTCCCCCTTACAAATAAAATTGACGGGTCTTTCCGATTTGTCATATTTTTAACTCCAAGAAAGATATTAAGGGTGGAAAGTTTTCAAATTGACACCCGGTATGTTGTACTAAATTACTTGTTTTTTTTTTTAATAGCAAAGCTCCAAAGAAGTTAAAATAATTAATTTAGATATATTTTTGTTTGCAAAAATAAATGTATATCTATTCAAAATTACTTACCTATTAGGACCATAGAAACAACAGATCAAGATTTAAAATACATACACTGAAAAAAAAATGTCTTAAAACAAAAGCCTTGGTTTCAAATTAAGAGAATTGTGACTTTCATATGTGTGAAAGAAATAGGATATCAAACAGAGAAAAATATTTCTTTATCTTGCGTACTTAATTTAAAAGAAAGCTCTTTTGTAATAAAAGCAGCCTTATTTCATTAAGAAAACACCAATGAGCTTATTTTAAGAAACTATTCATTGAGTTAAAAACTAAATGCTCTCAAATCAAGACATTCAGGGATTTGCATTAAAATATTTGCACCCTTATATTAAAGTATTTAAATTTACAATGGAAATTCCTGGACCTTTTACACTGAGGAATCCTTTCTTTTGAGACAAGATAGTAAATACCTCAGACTGAAATAAAATTGAACGCATGTATCTTGAATTGAGAACTTGGTCTCTAGATATATGATCTTAACGAGTTTTAATTTAAGAGCTGATCTCTTTATATGAGAGCGCCACGATTTTAAATCAAGCACATTAAAGGAACTATCCTCTCCAGGTGAGAGCGCAATTACTTTCTAGTAAAACCTATATCAAAACCCTAAATCTTTATTAGAGAAGCCATTTCTTTAATATAAGGAAACAATTATACTGGTATAAAACCTTGAAAGTACTTTGAAGCAGTTCTTAGATGTTTTAAATTAAGATCTTGGTGACTTAAGACATAAATGTTGCACAGGGTGTCCGGATTTCGTTGCAATTGTAGGGTATCTTGGTTAATATTAGAGATAAAGACTTGCGGGTTTCACAGACTGTTGCTACTTTTTAATAAAACAAAAGATGACACTAGAATTTTTTTATGACCCTCTTAGTTTTTGACATACATTTTGTTTTTATTTTTGTACCCCTCGTATTTCAGTTGTCTTTTAACTTACAACAAAAGTAAAAACGGATATTAGTAAATATTTCTACGCTGAATCCAGTGGTTTCTGACTTTTGTTCTAAGTTTCAAGATAACTGAAATACGAGGGGGACCAAATATAGAAAAAAAACGCCCAGTATGTCAAAAACTAAGAGGACCATAAAAAACTTTTAGTGTCATATTTCGTTTCATTAAAAAGAAGCAATAGTTCGCGAAAACCGCAAATCTCTATCTCTAATCATAATCAAGATATCCCGCAATTGCAACGAAATCTGGACACCCTGTACAGAGACTCATTAAGTGGTGGGTCAAACTTTTATGTAAAGTTTTGATATATCAGTATCAGAACTATACACAATATTTTGACCTCCCACTAAGAGGAATTGCTTTTGTATATTACCAAGATTGCAACTTTAAATATTTAAGAACTTGTTTAAAGAAATTTCATGTGTTCATACCAGACAGCAGTATCTTTGAATTAAAATACTATATCATAATCAAGTAGGATTTATAAGGACGGACATATAATTTAAATTATCTTCAAATCCTAAAATAAACCATGTATCATAATTACTTATACATTTTATTAAACCTCATTTCTAATAATTTCTAAGATTAAAGTCAAACTTGAGGTACTCTGTATATACTTGTTTCTTAACGATGTATCCACTTTATATGTATAATTAAAACTTTATCATTAGGTACTTTTTTAGGAGCCCTATAAAAAAAGTTAAGTTTAAATAAATTAAATAAATACACAGCAAAAACATAAATTTAAAAATTATTTATTGAAATTGGGTTTTTTATAAATGTTTAAACAATACAGTGTGGGCATAAATAGTCCCCCCTGCTAACTTTTCTACCCTTAATTTTTTCTTTATGAAATTTGGGTACGAATAATGGAAGGATATAAATTACTTTTTGAAGTAAAAATAATAGTTGAAACAATCAAGACGGCGGATGGCCGCCATCTTAAGAAAAAAATTTAATGGAAAGGGGTGTCTTGTGGCACATCATTTTAAAGCTCCTGACGAATACTTTATAGCCCTAGAATATAAAGTCAATATCTTCATCCACTACAAATGGCGGTACTTTATAAATTACCTAAATACCTGATTTGATGGCCATAATTCCGAAACTAATAAAGTTAGATGTACTTAATATTTTATTTTCTTAATGTCCTTTTAAAGTTCTTTTTAATGGTGATATAATATACAGGGTGCTTTTATAAAAAAAATATCCATTTTTGTCCTATCCTGTATATTATCAGTATTACTATTAAAAAGATCTTTTAAAGACCTTTAGAAAATTACCACATTAAGTAGATCTAACTCTATTAGTTTTGGAAATATGGCCATCCAAATCGGTTCTTTAGGTCATTTTTAAAGTACCGTTTTGTCATAAGGTGTATTAATTTTGTATACAGCCTTTTGGATTAATACATAGATGTGTTCACTTTGTATAGGATAGTGTACATGAAAAACATGAAAAATTTTAAAAAGTATATCCAAAGCTCTAGCGCATGAGTCAAAGTGATATCTAATTTTGTCAATTATAATGTAGGTATCTTTTATATTCAAAAGTGTTGGTCCAACAAAAAGTAGATATGGTTGAAGAGTATTCTTCCTTTGGTATGTTTTGTTCACTTTGTCGGATATTATTCTGTCAATATCTCCGGGTTCCTAAAATTATCATATTACCAATAAAGCATTCAATGTGCAAATAATAAAGTATGCCTAGAATTTGTTTCTTTTTTTTATATAAATTAAAAATATTCTTTTAAATGATACCAGATATTTTTTGCTGAAGCAACTTTATAAAATACCTATCTTTATTTAAATGAATTATTATTTATTGTAACTAATTTTAATCTCTTTTTTTAACAATGAACAAAATATTGTACTATGTAAGAGTTATCGATTTTGTTTGTTTTTTTATTATTTACGAAGTAGTAATTACCTTGGCATGGGAAAATAGCCCTTCTATGCAATCTAAGGTCGAGAATTTCCATATTGTCTTGCCATTTCTGCTTTTTCCAGTAGGAGGTACGAGATATGAAATAAGTTCTAATTGTCCTGGAATTTTATCACCTAAAAATAATAATAAATAACCAAACTTCGGCAACTTTAGTATTTTTACATGCCCCTAGGAGACTATGTGAGTCTCTTAAAAATTTAGAGGTACAAAGTGGGTCAGTGCAGTGTTTTATTTTTAGCAAATTAAATTATATCTTTGATACGTATATGACTTTATTATTTTAGAATATTTTTACCTTCACATTCAAGAAGCGCATTATAAAGTTCTAATTGGGAGTCTTTCACTCGTGAACCTCTCTTTAATACTATTTTGTCAACAAACTTATCCCAGTTAAGATAAAAGTTTAGGTTTGCTTCTGGAAATAATTTTTCAAAGTCCAGGTTGATCTAAAATAAATATTTTACTAAAGTACATATAGCTATTTTTTTACGTAAATTGCCTATTTTTCAATGAACAATGAGGAAACAATTACTTTTCAAAATTGCGAATGTTACAAGTATTTACCCAATCAGAAAAACTTTTCATATAAGTAAAGCATGCGGCCACACTATTTCTTGACCTCGCATCCGGTGCTGCGCTAAACTACCAAACAGTAGTTAAGCTAAGGAGCGGACATGAAGCATCGCGGACCCGTGCTTTACTTATATGGGGGTTGGAACTGTACCCAAATAACATAATACAAAATTCAGCTTATTCAAAATAACAAAAGTTTTAATTTACTAACCTTTGATACCTGGTACCTGGCAAAGCCACTATGAATCAAGCTACATAGTCTCCGATCGCTTCTACCTATATTGGGAGCATGCATTGACAAACATTCAGCTTTTACAAAATGACGAAGGTCTGCCGTTCAAGAGCTCTTGGACTATTATATTTATATTGCATATAATTAATAATTTTGGTACTCTTATGCTTAGTTTTACAATTGTGAGTTTAGTTTAGGTTCAGTTGAACTCAACTGGTACATGAACCTGTCCATTTAAAATAGTTTGCTGTCAAGTGAATGCCAAAAGTGACTGTAATATATTTTAAATGGATAGGTTTATGTACCAGTTGAGTTCTACTGAACCTAAAATAAACTCACAATTGTAAAACTAGGCATTAAAGATACAAATTAAAAAGTAAGGCAAGAAATGCAAAACTATTTGCATAAATAATATTATACATACCTACAAAAGTATCTATAATGCTTGGGGTCATACCCCATGTCTTTAATAATTCCTCCATCTTATTCTAAAAATTAAAAAAATAAAAAATAAAAATAATAAATTTAAATTTATTTGAAAAGAGGCCTGTTCAAATTATCTTTTTTTGTTTTGCTAAGTTCTGGTTAGGTAAAAAGAAATGTACCGCTCCACAATTTAAACTAACCTTTAACCAAAAGTAAAATTTACTTTCTTAAAAACTTTCCTTATTGCGTAATGTCTAAGGGTTAAGTACAGCAAAGAAATATATTTTCTCATCAAGAAGGACATTCTATGAGAAGGCACTTTTTTCGTAATATTATGTAATTAGGTATAATTAGTAATATAATTTTAAGAAGACTGTAAAAAAGTTTATAGAGAATGTAAAATCATATATAAACAAATAGGCATGCAGTGCGATGACTTTTAGGAAAACTCATTCCTGTCCTAACAACCCGTTAAGACTCGCATTATCTTTATATCCTTACTTGATCAGGGTAGAAGAACCCTATACTGTACATTATACAAAAAAAATATTAAAATTAAATACACCACAACACATTACAATCAATTATAAAAATATTATTAAAAGTTATACAAGTCTAATGAAAAATAACAACTTAAATCTTAAACCGGCAGCCATTACAGTTAAGACAAGACACCGGCATTTTTCAAAGTTAATCTTTTTCAATCGCGTATTTAAGACACGCATTTTGGGAAGATATTTTAAAGAAATTTAAAGCAAGTATCCTAAAATGTATAACTAAAATTAGTAACAATTTTACTTACCAGTTTATCAGAGTTCAAACCAAAAACACAAATTAGTACGACGCACACACACACTTACCACAAAGGGTTAAACAAGTGGTCGTCGGCCGTGCGGGTGCTTCTAGAAGCTGAAAAAATCCCCGAAATACTGGAATAAACGGACAGCGTAGTTCCGTCTTTTTCTATCTTGTGCAATAACATCTCAAGGTAAAAAGACGTGTTTCGCGTATGAAATATGATAATACGAGGGATTCAGAATTAGAACCCGATTTTCACATTAAGAGATTAAAGACATTCAACTGAAAAAAGTAGATTCTCAAATTAGAAACCTATTATTTTAAAGGGAATGCATAAATAATTTTAATCAAAACATTTTATTGCTTTTGTTTAAGATCTTAAAACTTATATTTAAGATATTTTAGCGCTTAAATTAAGAATCTTTATGTTTTCTTTTCTTGATTCTGATGGCCTTACAATAATACTTATGATATTTTAATTTAAGGAAATTCTTTTAAATCAAAGACATCAATTAAAGTATTTTTTTCCCATTTTAAGAACACTTGTTATTTCAATGTAAGAAACTAATTTTGTTTTGAAGGCACGGTTATTCAAAAAGAGAGCCTATTTTTAAAACCTTTAATTTCCTTAAAACAAGAGATCTTTTTTCTGTGTATTGAATTACATTTTTTTAATTTGAAAAACTAACTTCCTAAACTGTTATTTTGCAAATGATGATATATATGACTTATATCAAATTTTACCCCGTCGTCGTCGGCAAAACCACCGCGAACATGTTTTAACCCGCTTAAGATGCATAAAAAGTAACGTAATATTCACAAAATAAGCAAACAGTATTTAAATTCAGGATTTGAATACCAGAATATAGGTATTTGAATATCAGTATTCAAATACCGGTATTCGAATACCAGTACTCGAATACCAGTATTCGAATATCGGTATTCGAATACCAGTATTCGAATACCAGAATATTCAAAAACGATATTCAGAATAAAAATACCGAATACCGACCAAAAAGTATTCCGTCGAATACCGAATACCAAACACATAAATCTATTCGAATAGTATTCGAATACCGCACAAATGTATTCTGAATAGTACTCAGAATACCGAGTATTCGAATACTACCCAACTCTGACTACAACATATTTCTAAATGGGAATTATTTGTTGATAACATTTACAACAAAAGGACACTTATTAGCATATTGTAAATTAATTGCAGAACCTGTAATTTCATTTAGAGGGTGGCTTATGGAAGCGCTTATTGTACGGCTTGATGAAGGTTGACTTAGCTCAGAAGGGGAGTTGTTTATGGTCAATATTTTATTCGACATATCCTTTTTCTGATTTGTAGATGTATTAATGTAGCTGTCAGCTACAGCCGTTGATTTCCAGCCCCCAAGTCGCTTGACATTGGTAATTCCTTCTCCAGAATCCGCTAACATAGTCGCAGAGGATCGACGAAAACTATGTCCAGTGTACTCGTCTCGATTTTTTAATTTTAGGTATGCAGCAATTTCTGAAGGCATTTTACCTATTAAATTTATTCCCACACATTGCGTACTGCTTGCTCCTTGTCTATACTGGAAAAAAAAGTTTGTGAGGGGTATGTGGTTTTCGCAAATTTGCATATTTACGGTACAATTGCAAATAAAGTCCGTTTTTGTTTCATCGGACACTACAAAGATTCTAGAAGTGTTACTTTTTACTGTCAGTAATTTTCATCACTATCACATTTTCATTATCCTGTATGGCATTATTCATTATTTTTGTAAGTTCATCTCTTCTACAAGCACCGGCTAATCCAAAAATTGTAGCAACCTTTTATTAGAAGGTAAATATTATCAGATGCTCCTTTCACGAATCTTGAAACTTCTTCTTTGCTGAAAATTTTTGATTTTTTTGGCCGGTATCCCACGTTTTGGTGTTTAAGTAGTGATGTTAGCTTGAATTATGAACTTAAATCAAGGTTCCTTTTCACTTTGAGGACACATTTTAACATAGAGTACTTACTCCATAAAGTATTAGGTTTATATGTTTTTGCAAATCCGCAAAATAGGCGAAGAACACTTCTTCTTTAATACTTTTTGTCCCCTTTCTGGAGCACCAGTTTTCAAAATGACTATATTGATTCTCATATTTTTCACGAGATTTTGCTGGTAATAAATTCAAACTTACGGCATTTGCTGCATCCAGGATAGAATCTGGTATCTCGTATTATCAAAACTACTCATTTTAAAAAATGATTTTTGTCGGATTTTTATTTAATTAAAAGATATTATGACGACTTTTCATTAAAAATGCCTGTTTGTATTGAAATTCATTTGTGCAATTGCTTGTTCATATGGAAACGAAGAAAAAATCTGACATGTGTTAAAATCATCAAGATTACACATTGTTGCTCGACGTCATAATTATTTATTATTATTATACAGGGTAATTAAAAAATGTTTTTTTGTGTTTTAGTTAAAATATTGCATGAAATAGCATACAATTACTAAAATACATATAAATCTTGCTTACCTGTAAGATTTTAGAGTAGTTTTATTTTCCGCACGGCGTGCGGAAAAGTGCAACTATGTGCATATAAATGCGTGCGGAAAAGTGTACTTTTCCGCACGCTCGTAGGAAGAAGTCTTTATCATACCGCGCCGCTTTGTTTAGTATAAGCGCAAAAACGCCGGCCTATTATAGGCACATACACAACTAATTTTGCAACTCGCAGTTATTGGCTGAGCCTTGGCACAAGCCGTTTTTTAATTGGTTCTCTGCTTACTAAACATTTTTGACAAACTTATCAAGTCTACGTTAACTCCAAAATTTAATTCCGCCGGTTGTCGGCGCCTGTTTGCGCTGAGAGTAGACAAAGCGGCGTGGTATAGTTAGAACCGTATTTATTTCATTCTGAAAGCGATGCCGCCAAGTACTCAAAAAATGATAAAGTAAACACACCTTTTCGAAGGGACATAGCCTCTGACAGAGCCTGATTACATATTTTTTGGATAAATAAATAAAAATATTGCGAAAACACATATCACGTACTTAAAAACATCCCTTTATTTCGTCTCTGGCCTCCTATAAAACCTGTAACGCGTGGCGTAGTCGTCGGGTTGAATATTTTTACTGCAATAAATAATTGTTTACAAAAGGGTTTAGTTGCTCTTTATCATTTTTTGTGTACTTGGCGGCATCGCTTTCAGAATGAAATAAATATGGTTCTAACTTTATGATAAAGGGTTTTATTTTGTAATAAAAACGAGAGTCAGTAGTTTGTTTAAGTTTTTATAATTTTTCTTAGTGTAAACCAGGGGTTCCCAAACTTATTGTTAGTGTGACGCTTTTGAATATTTTTAATTTTCTCACCACGCCCTTACCTTTAATAAAAATTTCTTATTAAAAAAAATATTGAAAAGTGAAAAAAACAAAAAATAAAGGTCTTTAGGTCAAAATTTTTAGTTTGCACCGCTCCCGCTGAATCATTAGGACTAAGACATCAATAATATTTTTTTAATGGTAAAATCATGTATACAGAATAGCCCAAAAATAAGCCAGAACCAAGAACCTCAATTTTTTAAAAGAAAAAAATCATATTTTTATAAATTTTTTAAATTCAGCATTAAATTCCAACCATGTTTTATATATCATATTCTGTAGCCAAATTTACTCGTGAACATATTATATAAAGAACAAAAAAAAAAGAAGTTGGTTGTCGCTTATTTTTGAGTTACCCGGTATACAACAAAAAAAACTGAAGCAATACCAGGCCGTGCATCGCTAGACGAGCCATAGGAAATTTCATGTAAATTTTGATACCTTTAAATATTAGCTCTCCTATTGATTTTACAACAAAATTGTATTAAACTATTTTTTGAAAACGTTGATATGATAAGCTACACACTAAACTCCGTTATTGTCGTTAAAGGTTATTTAAGAAATTAATTGTTTATTGTAATTCATTGCATACCTGAAACATACTGTAATGAATCCACCGGTAATGAATAACTAATAAAATGTAAAATGTCAATTAAAAAATTTACAAGACTTTTTATTCATTACTGGAGGATTCATTACTGTAAGTATCAGGTATGCAACGATTTTACAAATGGCTTTTCTTAAATGACGTTTAAATAGCTCATTATAAAATATCGATATTTAGAGTGTGAGTTTATCGTATCAACACGTTTAAAATAGCCTAATATAATATTGTTGTAAAATCAACAGGGGAGCCAAAAATTTACATGAGATTTCCTATAGCCAGTCTGTTGATGCATCACCCGGTATATCTTTGAAGTCATATTTACTAACGTTTTAATAAAAGTGCATTTTTGTCGAAGACCCTCGAATTCCTAATTTCAGTTTTAATAATACACATCTTCTTTTATAACATATTTTCTGATCTACCTGTATTTATTATCCCATTAAAACCAGAATTTCTCGTATCTCCCCGTATAAAAGAACACACACTCAACATAAGACCGTTGAGATAGTGAGATAGTAAAGAATGTAAAATTTCTGTAAGAGACAACTTATTAGGTTTATTTTCCAAGCTGTCAGCTCACTCGCCTTGCCTCGGGCTACAAATGTGAGAATTTTATTCGTTCTTTTATTTTTAATTAGGGAAATTACGCACGACCGAAAGCGAAGTTCCGATAACGCTATTTCGTTTGCGATAAATAGCTAATAAATAAACTCAGAATAGTAAAAGTAGAGTCCGCCCGTTTAGTAAAGAAGCCACCGCTTTCTTTGCTGTTGGTCCCGTTGCAAGACGATTAACCAGCTCTCCCCCTTCCGGACTAGCTTTCCAGGGCTTCGTACGTGGAAAATCTGGATAGTCGAGCTTTTCGCTCCCAGAAATTCCGGTTCAAATGTTTACTTTTGTTCGAAACAAAATAATAATCGATTCAATGCATAAATTGTAGCTGTCAATCCAAAAAACTGCTACTGGTTTCGTGCATAACCTTCACTGTCACTTGCTGACGCTTCCAGTAGAGGGCGCCACCGTCCTCGGCCGTTACGAAAACACGTGCACCCCGCTAACCTAAAAGCATCAGGTTTTTAGGAATCTTCACTCACAGCGCTTAGTTCCAGAAGAAAGATGCTATCAATTTAGCGTGAGTCTTTTCTCGATCCCCAAGGGCACAGAAACGCCCGTACAACACCGTCAGCTGCCTACCCGGGGACGCTATGTAGCCTCCTACGAAACCTTGCGAAATATGATTAAGAAATTATTTGCCTTTTAATATTATAATATTATTAAAAAAATAACGCCTCCTTTTTACCAAATTAATAGTATTAGGCAGTTTTTTGTCTGCCCCCTAAAATTGTTATTTCGCGACTTACGAGGTAGGTACTGCTCAAGATCGTTTGACTCAGGTAAGGTTGCCTCTATTACAGTCACATGCCATATGTACCGTGCACTGCTGGTTCCTTTGGCGCCAACAAAGGAGATCTCAGACGGATAATACTATGAGGGCGAAGAGCGCGATATACAATATTTAAAAATCAGCTAGAATAATCATTGTTAAATAATTTATTAATAGGAAATAGGCAAATTACGGTAACAACTGGAATTAACAGTATTTAAAAAAAGTATTTCTTTAATATTGACAAAAAACACAAACTACACTGTTAAAAACTTCATTAAATAATGAGCAAAATACCTATGTGACGTATGGTCCGCCATGCTGCAAGGCTTCTTCTTCTTACGAGGGCAACCTTACCTGAGTCAAACGAGTCTTGGGTACTCGCTGTGTGGCCCTCGATATGGGCTAAAAGATGAAGACAGTCGCAAAATGTTGTCGTTTGTGTGTGACAAGTAAAATGTAGTTTTAGCTAAGTAAAAACAAAAAAACCGTTTGTATAACGCTTTTACGATAACTTAGATCACGTATCACGTCTCAAGAGCAGAAAGTTGACAGTTTGTCACGAGTGTGTTCAAGGTTTTTAGGTTTGCATTTAATTTAATAGCAACGGAGATTTTAAGTCTGGTAGCATCGCATTTCAAGAGTTCTTGCAGGGCGTTTTTAAATGCGACGTCGAGGGGAGGGTCTTCTTGCCCACAGCTAGCTACGCCACTGAAACCAATACCATCGTATTATTAAATTGTCTCCGAACATCAAGAATAATTTGAGTAAAAACACTTAATAGTCATTTTCGATGACAACCTATTGTTTTGTTACCTATGAAGCTTAAAATTATTTATATAATATATATAATATAATATATTTAATATAAATAATACCCGTTTTCCCTCTACCTCACAATATGTATTACTACGTTTATATCGAATAGTTAAAGCTGGCTTGAAAACAAAGCGGCTTTAAAGCGATTTCCAAGTCTACGTGTTTATTTCGGTGGCTTGAAAGTCGATTGAAAATCGAAGTCAAGCACATTTCAGGCCATCGTTGTACGTGAGGCAGTTTTGCATCCAACTTCACAGTAGACATCAAATGAAAAACAAACCTCACTTTTTAATTTGTCCCGTTTTGTGTGCTGTTGTTGGTATGAGCGTGTTTTCACCGGTTTTTTATAAAAATGTCAAAATTATATATGAAATTAACACTGATGACGTTTGAGAAAGCATTCATATGAAGTTAGGCAGTTATTAAGCCCGCTTGAATCGTTTATATCGTGTTTTTAATCGACTTCAGTGAAGTCAACCCAATACTTATTTTCAGGCTTGACTTGAACGATTCAAGTCACTTTCAAGAGCGTTTCTATCGCTTTTTCCAAGCCACTTTTAAAAGCCGCTTTAACTCAAGCTAGCTTCAACTATTCGATATAAACCAGAGACAACAATGAGACGAGTAACTGGTCCTAACAATTTGTCCATTGTATTTATCTCTTTCTGGTTTAACGCAAGTTCCAATAAATATGTCTTTGTCTTTCATCATGGCAGGCTATCGTAGATGGAGCAATCATCGCTTTGCCCTGGTTGCCAAGTTGTTTACAATTTCTGCATGTAAACTTTAATGTCCTTTTTTGGCTCACATCTAATTAAGAGAAAGAAAATATACCATGAATCGAATATTTTTAACTTGACAACGTTGCCGTAGGCAGTCACGCCTAAATGTTATTCGATATTTGTGTTTGATATTTTTCAATAGCCAATTTGTTTGGACATTTTGTTTACATTTTCTGTGATTTATTGTGTGTTTCGTGGTTTTTTACCTTTAATTGGACTTTGAATATTGACTTTTATTAGTGATCACAGTGTATATATTAAATTTGTGCTTTTCAACAGATAATTTAAGGTAATATTGACATGGTTATCTGTAAGAAAAAATCTTTATCAAAACCAAATAAATGACATTTTTAATTAGGTGTGTGTAATTATTGAACTAAACCCCAATATTTTATATTAATAGGAAACAAAAACAAGTACCTAACATTAAGGGCAAAAATAGTACAGCTATATAATTTGAATTTGGCGGGCAAACGATAAAGTCGACTCACGCGCCATCTGCGTTTACCTTCCTTAAAGACAGACAAGGAAGGCCCAGCAGCTATCTCTCTCTCGGATAATTTATTTACATTTAGTTGCTCGTCTCATTGTTGTCTCTGATATAAACGTAGTGTATAATATTTTGTATTAACTGGGCGTAAACTTTTGTATTTCCACTGTGACGGATAACTTTAAAATTAGCCGTAACGAATCGTCATTAAACACATCGAAAAACTAAATTAAACACATAAATTATAGGATTGTCGAAACATCATGACTGGATTCATTAAAAATAAAAAATGTTGTGTGGAAACCGCCTATTACAAGAACAGGATATTTGACATATTTAAATTATTAATAGGCAAAATTTGGCCGTGATTTGATTTTAATAAATTGCCACGTTCTGTTCAGCGGATTTAGAAGTAAAATCTTAATTTTGTCAATAAATCATATTAAGTTATGGTAATTTTATTGGGCAGTTATTCTAATTGGCTGCTTGTAAGCTTAATCATAATGGTGTTCCTATTCAAATAAAATTGTTAATTGAAGACATAAAATAAGAAAAGGGAACCTACTTAACTTAGTTAATTACTTTTATTTTAATATTTGGGGATTTTATGGATGTGGCGAAGAGAATGTTGGTTTTTGACTTCTATTCAAAATTCCACCACTGAAGAGAGCGCGAGCGACAGTCTACTACTACTCGCGCTGCCCACTTTCTTGCTTAATTCACTGCCGCGGAAGTGAACAGCATGTAAAGGCGGTAGAGTAGAATTCAGCTAAGAAAAGTCAGAGGCATCATACAAGTAAACACGGCAATCAACTGTTTCTTTCTAATCGCGTCGTTTAAATAGTGTGCGAGCAGCAAAAAGGGGAATACTTTGAAAGTGAGATAGAACTAATAGATCGCGTTGCTTTTTTAGCTTAATCCTACTATACAACACTATTTTAAAATGCAAGTTAGCTAAATGTTTGACCTTCTTACCCTTTTCACTTAAAATATTGAAAATGGTTCTATTTAAAAAGATTTCTTATTTTTTAACACGCTTTTATTAGCTTGGGTTGTAACTATCTATCTATCTATCTATCTATCTATCTATCTATCTATGTAACGGAATCTTAGAGCCTAATTTTTACCAACTTCCAGCGATTCAATTTCTTTGAAACTTTGCACACGTATCAAGGACCGATGACAATGCAATAATTTAAAAACAGTACCCCGTTATCCTGATTAGGACCGCCAGGATAAATAAATTCCTTTACAGATCCTCTATGTCTCTTGACAAAATGGCGAAGGAATTTTTTAGTGAATAAACTGAAGCATTTATTTTTAAAAAACTAATTGATATATCGAACTAAAAAATGAAAAATAAATAATAGTTTAAAAAAACTAAAAAACACGCTTTTATATGCAACCGAACTAAAAATTAGAAAATAATTTTTCATTACAAAGAGTTTGTCACTTCAGAATAAAAGCGTGGGGTGCTTAATATATTAAATGTTATAATTATTTTATTTGCAAATATCTATGAGGGAAAAGTTATGAAAAAATAGTAAAATGCACCCCACGCTTTTTACTCTGAAGTGACAAACTCTTTGTAATGAAAAATTATTTTCTAATTTTTAGTTCGGTTGCATATAAAAGCGTGTTTTTTAGGTTTTTAAACTATTATTTATTTATCAATAACGATTATCATTTAATCTTGATGTTTATATCTTACACTATCTTTTACCCATTTCCAAGTACACAAAAAATGATAAGATAAACAAACCCTTTTGTAAACAATGATTTATTGCAGCAAAAATATTCAACTCGACGAGTTTCTAGTACCAAGCCACGTGCCACCGGTTTTATAGTAGGACAGAAGCGAAATAAGAGGATGTTTTTAAGTACGTGATACGTATTTAAGCAATGTTTATCTAAAAATATGTAATAATGCTCTGTCCAAGGCTATGTGCATTCGAAAAGGTTTGTTTACTATATGGACCCATCTATACCAGAAGTATTATTGTAATTTCTAATACATATACTTATAATTGTAACTTCATGTGATTTACGAATGTTACGTTTTTCTTTTTTTGATGCATCGCATCGTTTTAAATAAGTGACTGTCTGTATCACCACGTATCGGTAAGTCCTGTCATTATTTTTGAGTAAATGTAATGTACTAAAATTGGTATTAAATAAAAAATATGAGTCACAAAAATTGCTTAAAACTATTCGGTAATTCGAGGTATAGTTTTCAACAAATATCATACCAACGTAAACAATTCGATGAATCAGTGGCGGTCCTCGTGCGCTCGTATCCCTGTTGTGTTGCAACGTTGCCAAATGTTGCCACTTCGAAGCTTTTTTCACACTCAATTAGTGTTTTGTTTCAGTACCTACTACAATAAACTTAAATATCAATTTATGCAATTAACAATAAAGGCGACATCAGCTGATCCAAAGGGTGAAGTTACCTTTGATTTCGTCATTATTTCTTTTAGTTCATGTGTCACTGGTTTTAAAATTTGACAGTTTGCTAATAAATTTAATAGAAATTATTGAAAATTAATAGTAATAATGAATCTGGAAGACTAAGAAATTGAAAAGGAAGTTATACTGTTATTATTTCTACAAAAAGTAAGTACATACAATTTTCTAAAATTAAATAACAAATGCATAGTTATAAAGTGGATAATTGTCTCTTAAAAAATAACAAATAAATAAACAATTTTTGTTGCAATATAATGGCTGTGCTGAAAATTAAAATTCATAAGTTTAGACAAATAAAACATGTATAAAATGGTATTTTGGGAAATTTTTATAGGGTCGTGAAAAAAATATGGCATGTAACACATGCATAAAGTTTTTACTCATGGGATTGCTGCACTCGCCTAACGGCTCGTGCTGTTAAACTTCCCATTCGTAAAAATAAGTATCACTTTAAGACTTTTTACATATATTACTATTAAGGTTATTTATTACAGAAAATGACACTAACTTCTGCGATAATTGGCAGCTTTTAAAGGTGGAATTAAAAATCAACAAACTTGTTTCGCAACTTTCAATGTAACGCTATCTTTAAATAAATACCCTGTGTTTGTTTTCTAAATCAGGCTTAGTCTGACTAATTAACTATAACCGCATTATTGGTTCCGAAAAACGAACAAATTTTACCGTTTTTTGTTTTCAAGAAATCATCCTGAAACCGATTAAAATATACAGTTTTCAAACGACATCTGTTTGAAAAGTGATCGTTGACAGTAATCCTAAACGCTACTTTCTCTACCAACTCTCATTTAAATAATTCAGCATTAAAACCTTTGCATTATTTTCCTTTCTTTTAATCCTTTGTTAATCAACCGGATGGAATGTATTTTGAAATCGAAGGTTTCGATCTCTCAACGTATCCCATACGTTGTATATATTAAAATTTTAAAAACCAGGAAAGCGGGTATTTTTTGTGTATAGTAAAATCAGATTATTGTTTTATCAATTAGAGAAATAACTTATTCTGTTTAGTATTTTTTACAGATCTGTGTTTTGTTTATAGACTAAATATCGAATAAACTGTATTTTGAATAATTTATTTAGTGTCAAATCAGGACTTTAAGGCGGATAGATGACCCATGAATTCGTTTTTAGTGCTTTTAAATAGTACTTAGTTAGACTAGATGTGTTAGTAAAATAAGGTCTATCTTAATAAGGAAAATAGCTATAAAGGCGCAGATGCGTTGGGCAGGGCGCGCACTAAATTGGTAAGCAAGTGGCGTGGCGGCGACATGGTGAGCTAGCGGCAAAGAGAATGGACAAGGGGAGAGAAACAGTTGATTTACCCCCACCAATTAAAAAATGGCACACACCTGCGACTTGTGATTGTGTTCAGCGACCGAAAGAGCTCGTCAAATTTTTATTTTGTTCTTGCTTAAAGTTGGTAAAAAGCACGTGCTTGGTTAAAAGTATGGATTTATTTATAATGTTTTGTTTTAGTACGCACTTTTTACGTAACATTTTTGTGTCTGAATCAATACTATCAGCCAAATATCTTGCGAACTTTAACAGGTTTGATGGTTAACTTAACACAGCGGGATTACTCGTCATGCGCATGGGAGGTTCTTTTTCCGGCTTGCTATTGGCTGTTATAAATGTCAAACCTCTTGACTTTTATAGTTTCAATAAGCTCAATATGGCTGATGTTTTGTGATTGTTGTGGCTGTAGGTATATGTTTTATGTATTTTCGGTTTAATTTTACGTTTGACCTATGTTATAAATATAAATTATTGAAACAAAATTTGTGTAAATTTATTGGTTTTTTAAATAAATTATTTTTTAAATTATTTACGTTGTTTTTTTATGAATAAAAACACTTTATGTAAGATTATTGTTTTTAACAAAATATATAAATACGTAAAATATTATTAATAAATATCTTGCTGGAGGTAAAAGCACTAAATGAACCAATAGAGGATTTCTGTAAGCGTCACTCCCTATTTAAAAAATTATTGGGTTGGTAAGTTTCAGCGTGCTATTTTCATATATTTCTTAAAATTATACACTTCTTTTACGTTTTACAACCATTCTTTATGCTAAATATGTAATTTCACAATAAAAGTTTAGTTTTCAAGAAATAATTTTATTTAGATTTTCATTTTCAGTTCTCATTTCCCTAAAATTTAAATATCTTTTTCCACATTAACCTATTTCTAAGAAAATAATAGATTTCTACCAAATATATTTTAATACACCATTAACACTGAATTACCAATATTTAGTCATTAAAATGTTAATTTCAGTATAAACCACATTTCACCCAATAAATCAATGTTTTGAATATACCGCCGATTTTGACATTGGGAGTGCGTATGCGCATGCCCTTTCATCAAATTGTGCCACTTTTCGAAACGGCGATTGATCCTCTATCCCTGTCTATTCTCTTTGGCTAGCGGCAGAAGAAAGCTTTTGGACTCTTTGTTTAACCTCCGGACAATGCGGACTTGCGTAGAGACCTACAAAGTTCTTCCCGGCGTGGCTTGGTGAACACAAGGTATTTCTCAAATGGCGGGAAATAGATGGGCGTGCCATGGGAACTGTCAGTAGTGAAAGTGAAGGTTATACGTAACACCAGTAGCAGATCTTGGTTTGACAGCCGACAATTTATGCATTGCATCGATTGTTAAATTGTTTGTTTTCTTTTTGGAATTTCTGGGAGCTACGAGCTCGATTATCCAGATTTTCCGCCGACGAAGCCCTGGAAAGCATAGTCCGGAAGGGGAGAGTGGTGGATTGGACCTGAAGGGACCAAAACCAAGAAAAAAATAGAGAGAGAGAAGAAAGCTTTAAAGCACTAGAAAAGTAAACATTTTGGTGGCCAGTGGTACCTAACTGACGCCACTTAATTGCCCAAGATCATTCCACTGCCCCTCTACTTTAATGCGCGCTTCTTTATTTATTTACGCAGTTTTAAGAGGTTCCACCTGACGTTGACATACCACCTGGCCGCCATGTCACTTGCTTACCATTTCAATCCCCGCCTTGAATTAAATAAAGTCGCCATTAATAAGGGACAAACCAGAACATCCGAAAACAGATGATCTAAGTGTTTTGCAAAGAGTTTTATTTTCTGTATTTAGTAGATAAATGCAATTACGTTTTTTAAACCTTATAGGATTAAAAGTTCTTCTATCTGATCTACATAATATATTTATATAAGCTGTAAATCAGATTATTTCGTCGCATAGAAACGATGTGGGCGTATAAAAAAATAATAGAAATAAGTAAAAGGCAAATATGTGTGTTCCAAGAAAAAAGTGAAAGAAATTCCTGTCCAAAAAATTAAAAGGATTATAAATTAAGCAAGTCGTAAAAGTTTACGACTTTGCGTATTTAATACCTGAATAAGGTTATGGAAGTTTTAATGCGATTGCGAAATCACGCCTAAAATATGTTGTTTTTTTGTATGGAAACTACTATACCAGCAATAAAATGACGTTGATGGTTCAATAAACGTTGAAATAATGTGCTTAATTTTTTTATTTTTAGTAAATGATGACATTAATACCAGATTTTCTCGTTTAATAGGAAAAGTACGGCAGCAGTTTTTAGACAGAGATTTTGCAGCCTCTTTTAAGCAATATATCTTGCGTCTGCGCTTTCGACGCACTGCAACGCTTTTTTTGCCTTCTGTGGTTCACCGATTTTAAAGTTAACGAAAAAATCAGTATTTTACTTTTTTATTCTTCTTCCGATATAAATTCATATTTAAATATATGCAAACACTTCTGTTGATTTCTGTTTTTTAAAAGTAGATGCAAACAATACGGTATAAGTGCAAAACACAAAAAGTAAGAAGGTTTGGTAGTAGAATAAAAAGCAAGTGTGCCAGATTGTAACATCTAAATTAATTATTGATTTAGAATATCCGTAAAAGTGCAAGTCCGTCTTAATTTCTTAACACTATTTGATTTTTATTACTGCTATAGATTTTCGCTAATTAGAGCCCAGGTATAAAGGTATTTTTATTAACATAAGCAAATTTAACCTTTTAAATAATTAATATTAAAATTTCTACAATCCGGCATAACGATAACGATAAGCTCTTCGGTATTCATCCGTAATTAAAGGAGTCCGGTATGGTTAATAACGATAACGTGATCATGTTTGCGTTACTGCGCAATCTCAGAATAACGGTAACCACAACGGAATTGTAAAATATCAGCTTGTTTGGTTAACTCGGTAGTATTCTAATCAGTAATCCGATGGTTATTAACTCTGCATATGATATACAGGGTACGACAATAGGTATGATTTTTTTTAAATATGTGAATAATTCTGAATATTATATCTAATCTAAAAATCTTTTAAAATGCTCAAAAAAATACTACATTTGATGTGTCTATCTCAATTAGTTTCGGAAATATGACCTTATCCACATCTGAAAAATGAATTTTAAATTATTCTTAGAAGTCGTGAATAGAGATACATCTTCCCCCAACTTTCTTTATTTTTTAACGTATAAAATAAATAAAAACCCTGTTTTGTTGGGTAGATTCTGTAGAATCCATATCTTTCATCAGAATGCTTTTATCTTTTAGGATCTACAGTGTAGGACAAAACATATGAATTTTTTAAATGGAAAACCTTGTATATTATAAAAATACTTGCATCTGTCCTTACACTCAGAAGTAGCAAGCAGTAGGAAGGCAACCGAGGCACAAAAACTGATAAGAAAAAGGTAAAAAAAATCTTTGACAAAAGTAAAGCGAGACGTCGCGAGACTTTGCATCGGAAACACAACAATAGCTCTTATTATTTGAGCTCTTACTTTTAGTAAACAAGGCTAATAATAAACCAAGTAGATTAAATGTTGTATATTTATGTTTACTTAAAATACATTTCAAGTTTCCTATTACCCCAATAAAGTCGTCATATCCTTTATAATTTTGCGACAGTAAAAGTTTTTAACTTACAAACTCTACTTCACAACCTCATTTTTTTAACCTTTAGGGAAGGTAATTACCCCCTTTACCCCTCCCTTATCAACACCAGTAATCCAAAAATTCATTTTTGAGATGTGAGACAGTCAGAAGTGAGCCAACTGACGAATAGGTGGATGTTGCAAAAATGTGTTGAAATTAAATTTCTTCTGGTAAAGCAAACCGAATTTTAGGCACTATATATTTTATTTTTTAAAAAACTGTTACTTGCTTAGATGCTTATACAGGTTCTTTACAATTATTGCACAGTGGTCATTTTATGTATAAAAAGTATATGTTATACATTCCTAAACGAAAGCTTTATAGTACCTATAGTTAATGATAAGGTTGAGATGATTTTCGCAGACTTTTTCTACCTGGTACCCAAAATACACACCTTTTAATTCGCTTTCTCTTTTTTAGGAGGCTACGATGTTGCCAATGTTTTCAAAGAAACAAAAGTACTTAAAAAATGAACACTGTATTTAGAAACGAAATTAAAACAAAATTTCTGAGCCACGTGTCTAACATCGATAATCAATTTTGTTCTCTTTCACTTACATCAACAATGATGCGCATCAACTTATATTCCAACCGAACTAAAAATTAAAAAATAATTTTTCATTAAAAAAATATTTTCACTTCATAGTAAAAAGCGTGGGGTGCTTAATATATTAAATGTTATAATTATTATATTTGCCAATATCTATGATGGAAAAGTTATGAAAAAATAGTAAAATGCACCCCACGCTTTTTACTATGAAGTGAAAATATTTTTTAATGAAAAATTATTTTTTAATTTTTAGTTCGGTTGCATATAAAAGCGTGTTTTTTAGTTTTTTTAAACTATTAATTATTTTTCATTTTTAGTTCGTTATATTGCACAAAATTCTTAATATAACAGTAAATTAGAACATACTATTTAATTAAGCAGCAAAAAGAAAATAACCAGCCCCTTCTTTATTAGTTCTGTGCCCCTGTATATCAAATTTGGTCAAAATGGGGGTTGCTCCAACTTTCGAAACAATTACCCAATTTGCATAAATAAGACAAATATTTTTTAAAATATTACCTTCTTTAAACTAAAAAGAAATTTACTCATAAATGTTTTTTTCTAAATATGAGTTTACTTTAGTTTACTTACCTTAAGTGATATTTTAATGTAGTTTGCTAATCTCCATTTCCAGTCTTTGTCCTAATCTAACATTCGGTACAAGTACCTAACACTCAATAAAGGCCTTCTTTTAGAAAGTATAAATGGAAGATGGTATAAAAGTTATATGCAATAACTTGTTAGTTACTTTATTTGCTTCTTGTATTTCAATTAAAGTGTATACTTTGTTTTTAATAGCTTAGTTAACTGATTTTTCAACTTTAATTTCACATTAAAGGAATTTTAGGTTATGTTATGACTGAATGACTGTGAATTTTGTCAGATGTCAGTTGGTAATACATATTTCTGTTTTATGACCGCCTGTTTTAAATAATTTTCATTAAAAAAATATTGTCATTTCATAGTAAAAGCGTGGGGTGCATTTTACTATTTTTTCATAACTTTTCCATCATAGATATTGGCAAATATAATAATTATAACATTTAATATTTTAAGCACCCCACGCTTTTTACTATGAAATGACAATAGTAGCAAATTTTAAAATTTTTCCAACAGATTGCAACTCACTAAAAAATTTCTTCTTCATTAAGTAGCAAAGTTTGAAATTTTGCCAACAGATGGCAATCCAGGCAATGTTTGGACCGTTGCCAACATATTGCAACCCACTAAAAAATTTCTTCTTCATTTAATAGCAAAGTTTGAAATGTTGCCAACAGATGGCAACCTAGGTGTTGTTTTTATAATATAATGGAATTTTTTTCCTGGCGATCAAAAAACAAGATAACGGGATACTGTTTGCAGATTATTGCATTGTCATGGGTCCTTAATACGTGTGCAAAGTTTCAAAGAAATCGAATAGCTGGAAGTTGGTTAAAATTAGGCTCAAAGATTCCGTTACATAGGCAGCCAGATGGATAGATAGATTGATAGATAGATAGTTACATAATAAATTAATACAAGCAATTGATTACAATAATAAAAAAAAAGGGTATTCTATTTTAAAATTTTAAAATTCCCTAACTACAGGAGAAAGACTGTAACTTTGATAACCTATGCAATACAATTTTGAATTCGTCATGTTTAGTTACTCCTAGGCACAAAATTTGGTTCATTTATATTTAATGGTTGCTGAGATATTCCAGCGTCCCGTTTTTCTACTAACCCTGTATACATGAACTTTGCATCGAACCATTTCTCTGGCAACACCGCGCCGCAAGAACTTTAAGCTCACAGTGCCTACCATCAAAAACCCATAAAACGCTTTTGTGTTCACAGAATACCATTAAATAGTGTAGAATTAATATTACCATACCTTAACTGTACCATAGTAATTTTTATTTGCCAAACAATGGGCGGTAATATTTTATTGTATGGTAATGCGAGACACGTAGGGTGTGTTTTTGTTTATTATTTTATAAAATAAAGCTATATGTAGTGAAATAAGATGAACAAAAAGCTCACGCTGGTCTGTCTTGTACTTCTGAGAATAATATATCATATTAAACAGGATGCTTCCTAATTATGGTAAAAAAAATAAAGGGTCTATGTATGGGCTAATTCTATAAAAAGTTTTTATGTATATGCTATTCGAAAAATATTAGTTAGACACGAAATTGTTAATTTGTCATCTTTCATGCTAGTCACTGAAACCTGGCAACTGTATTTTTGAACATTACCTAATAGTCCGGAAGGTAGCAATGCCGGGAAAACAATAATTTAAGGTTGGCTGATTTTTTTATATGTGGTTCTCCCACAGATCTCGATGGATAGCCAATGGTATTACCTGCGCGAAACAAAAGGTATGATACACCACATGTAATTTTACCGAAAAAGTCAGGTAATTTGTTGTACCATTTTAACATTTCATGGGCGAAAGAACGCGTTTGTGCGCAAGCAAATCGAGGGTGAACGCGCCTGGCGCCAAACAAACTATCCTCATTATCGGAAAGAATTTTCGACGGCGGCGTCCTCGTTTTCTGAATACGGTAGCTATATTAAGCTTCACGGTCAGACCGCGAACGAAGGGCACGGGGTGTATTTTGCCACGGCATTTAAGTGCGCATGTTCGTCCACATGTCCATTTGTTTACTGCGCGAGGTCGTACAAAACCGAAAATGCTTCTTGCCACTGTGGATCTAAATGTAGGTTATTCATGGGTTCCCGCTTCTCTTTCGGGTAGATCCCCAGCTGTCTGGCTGACGGTAGCGGTTGCGTTGGCGCCTCCAGCTGTGACGTTGACATTTAGAGCCGTCAGCTTGACATTTAAAGCTGTCATTATATGTCAAAAAATGCAGACCTTGGTCATAAATTATCGTTCTAAGTTTCATCAAAATATACCCAACTGTTCAGAAGTAAGAAGGGGGACGACTGTATAATTAGCAATGATAAAAGTGTCTGGCAGTAAAAAAATGTTTGGTAAACCTACCTACAGACAAGAAATTGAAAATTAGGTTTCTTAAGTTGTTTTCAAAACCTTGGATTATTACCTGTACAGGTAGGATGCGAACTTATAAACGCAACCACTACCGCCAGAGAGACAGCCCAGGGTCCATCCAGAAGAGGAAAGAGAACAACATATTAAAAAATAAGCTGACCTAAAATTCTTCTTCAAAAACGTTGCTACTTTCTATACTACAGGGTCCTTAGAATAATTAAGCCCATGGGCGTAGCCAGGTACCGGCAGGGGTAGGGGGGAGAAAGCTGCCCCCTAGCCTTGGAAAAAATAAATGATTATTTTGTAGATGTTATATTTATATGTAGATTTAAGGACTCCACAACGATAAATACAATAAAAATATACAGAGTGTTTCCTAATTGCGGTAAAAAATTAAAGAAATATAAGCATATTTTATTTAAAAAAAGAGCATATGATCATGGGTCCGGAAATGTATTGATTCCTAGATATAGGATGTTAAACATTTAAAAAAATCGTATTTTTATTAATATCTTAAATATCCCTTAACAAATTTTAATAAAATTTGTAAAAATTTTTGTGTATCTGAGGACTGAAACAGGGTGATCGAAAGCCGAGTAACAAAGTTTCTAAAGGACACCCAAGACGAAAACATTTAGTAATGCAGATGTTACATACGTAACCAAACCTGATTTGTTGTTTTGTTTGGAAGTATGTCGACTCGAAATACTGAAAAACACCTCATTTTAAATTTGAAATATAGCCTTTAATGGCAGTGCTGCTATAAACAAAAATATTTTCCTTTGTGTTTAGCACATACTGATTAATATCAATAACTTTAGTAACATATCTAAGTAATTTGTAAAGCTTTGTATTTATGGTAAATAGTCTTAAAAATAGTGGTCCTTTGGGAATCTAAAAAGTGATCCGCTCCCGGTGATGGAGGAACAGAATAAATATACACATTTATATCCCATATTAAACGGTAAAAAATTTAACAAGACACTATACTAACACTTTAATAATAAAAAACATAAAGTTCACAAACAATTAAACACAATTAACAACTTATGCTCACGTCCTATACCAACGAAAGTATGGGACTAACTGACACCTAGATGAGCATTAGATCACGACTAAATCGTGGGGTGTATATCCACCACGCGAGTGGGAGGGACGATAGTGGTGAGAGATTTCAACGAACACGCTTTAGTTTCGCATCTGGGTTAATTTAGCCAGTGGTGTCTGGAGCGGCACTTACACGAATATTTCTGACAAAATTGTATGACACTGTCACTCGTGTATTTTTTATATTTAATTTAAATGAGCCTAATATTAATAAAGCTTTTTTCTTTGTTTATTGTTTCGTTTTCTGCTTAGTTTTAATGAACAAAACTCTTCATTACATATCTCTGGGCCATTCAAGAAATATAGTACAAATCTTAAAAATACTTTATTTAGTATTTTTTTTAGATGTTATTATTGTTTAGTTCTGCAATTGTTGGTATTGCTACATAATTTAATTTTTTTTTTATAAAAATATTTTTTTCTATGTTTTGTGTCCCTCACTAGGTCCCACTGAAAATGCCAGTGGATTTAATAAAAGTTAATTAAGTTAAGAATACATAAGCCCCTTACAGCTATCAATAACACTGCCAAAGTTTATAAAAATCGCATAACAAGTAATTAATATATTAATAAAAGTTTCCCACCCTGTATCTAGGAAACAATGAATTTCCGGACCTATGTTTATACATAGGTACACATTTCTTTAAAAATTAGCTCCAAAATACACACTTTATTTATTTCCCGCAGTTAGGAAACTCTCTGTATAATATTGCGAAAAAAGTTATTCTTTATAAAACATTTTGTTTTTTTTCTGAAATGCTTAAAACTATACTAAAAATTGCCATAGGATATACAGGGTGGTTTAAAATCACAAAAATATTGCTTTGAAAAATAACGGAAACAAAAAGAAAAAAATAAATTCCTAAAACTACCTATATAAAAAGCATAAAGAAGTAATTAAAAGTGTTAAATATATTGGTTATAGTTTCTAGGAAAAATTAAGGTTACCGTTAAAAAAACCTTAAAAAAGATATTTCTTACAATCCAGTGAAAAAAAATGTTTTTTTTATAAAAGCGTTTAAAAAGTCGCCTTATGATATACAAAGCGATTTAAAATTACGAAAATAACAGTCAATTTTGGGTTACCAATGCACATGTGTGTCCAACATCGACATACCAAGTTTTATTTTTCTATCTTAAAACGTAAAAAAATATTTTTAGGAACCAACACCCGGTATATTATCAGTTTGTCACTGCCTGCCCCCCTCCTAAACAAAATCCTGGCTACGCTCATGATTTAGCCCAATTATGGTCACCTAAATGCAATATTAAAAATGGCTCTAAAAAGTCAAGTAGGCCTAAAACCTTTTGACAGAATTTTATTAAGAATTGTCTTAGGAATCCATAAATGATAAAATATACAAGGTGTTCCATTAAAAAAATCAAAATTTGAGAGTTTTCCGGGGAAACCGGAAGTGACGGGAAAGTGAAAATATGCGAAATCTCTCCTCTTCTCATACTATTTATCTATACCAATTCTCATTTTGATACGTTTAATACTCTAGGATGTATGGCTTGTCTTTGCTATGTCTTGTAATTTCGTTGACACCGGTATTTAACCAAAAACATATCCGGGTCTAATTGATGTTATTCAATGTTATTTTTTTAATTCCACTCAAAAGCCCTAATTTGAATATCACTTTACTCTTTTTAAAACGAGTTGTTTGTATCTCAGAACTGGTTTAAAGCTTTTTATGTCTCTTTTACGAAAAACTTTATGGTTTGGTCCTTTAACTTTTATGTTTATTTAAATTTATTCACAAAAGTTTGCTGTAAAAGATAAATTTTAACGAAGTAAAAGGTTTTATTTAAAGTGATGTTTTAATTTAAACGGAAAAAGTAATTTCGGATTTTAGGTGTGCATGATCAGGTAGTCTTAACAACTTTTATCTTAAAATATTCAGCGTGTCTTCGGAAGTTTTTACAAAATGGGGAACGTTTTAATTATTAACTTTACGAAAAAAAGTGCATCTTTTGAAAAGTCTTGCTTAGTAAGAAAATAAATTTTCTTATGTGTTTGTTGTACAGGGCTTTAAAAGGGACCTGCTTTCAAAGGAAGAAAAGACAGTGGCTATATTTTCAAAATTATTTGTTGTAAAGACTTAACACAAGTGACCAAAAGAAATTACTAAAAATCGTATTTTGGTACTTAATATTATTGATTTATTTATTTATTTACTTGGAAAATCCACAAATAAGAGGACAAAATAAAAAAATGCATAGAAAACTACTATATGTAAGTAGCCGTGGGTAATATCAAAAAACAATTTTTTACCAATGTCAAAAATCTCTAAATTTAACTTCTATTATTTCGGAATTATCGGTTACAGAAGTGCTGCCAGAACGTGGGTAAATAGTTCCCCTTCCCTAGCATTGCGCCCGCATCCCACACAGCGTCGCGATTGGTCGGGAAGCATGTCAACTGACAAATCGAGGGAAATTATTACCCTGCCACACAACTTGTGCATAATTTTTCCTCGATTAGCCAGCTGACATGCTTCGCGACCAATCGCGACATTGTGTTGGATGCGGGCGCGATGCTATGGAAGGGGAACGATTTACCCACGTTCTGGCAGCACTTTACAGTGTAGATATCAAAAAATGTATAGGACCTTTTCTGTTTATGTTAGTTTACGTCACTAGGGGATATTAACTATATTAAATATACTCCAAATTTTTACCAAATTGGAAACCAAACATCATTTTTACTTTTTAGATGTCATAAAAGAAGTTAGTAGGTGATATATTTTTTGATTTTTACATAAAAACTATGCAGTCAGATAGAAAATAAAAAAAAATAAAAAGTTATTTGCGTTTTCAAACAAAATAATTGTTAAAATTTGAAATCAGGACCTTTTTTAAGCCACCTTGTACATCTAACATACAAATATTTAGGTGTAAATTTATTTTCTTACTGAGCAGGACATTTTTTGTAGAAGCACTTGTTTCCATAGAGTTAATAATAATTAAAAAGATTTCCACTTGGTAAGGGCTTCCGAAGACAACTATTTAAATACATCTAAAATTTTTTGATAATTCTAATAATGTAATGATATATACGGGGTCCCATTTTAAAAACTAAACTTTTATATATCATTACACTTGTTTGGGGTACCCTGGATAAGTGATATGAGTGTCAATTTTTCCAAAGGCTTAACGTCGTTTTTCCAAAAATGAAGCAGCGTACAGAGTGAGCCAAATTACACTTGCACACTTTTTAACTAATAATTACTTTCTATTTGTTGCGCCTTTCTTTTTTATTTTTAAAGGGTAAATATGGTTTTTCCAGGTTTGCCAATTTTGGTTAAACATATTTAGACAGGACTGGACTTACGGGACTTTTTCCAAAATACTGTATTTAATCTCGTTAATAAATGGTGCGCCCCATAAAGCATGCATTTCTCTCGGTTTTAACAGGGAACTTTTTTAAAGTGTGCTTTGAAAATTAAAAATGTGAGGTTACCATAGTTACTGAGTTGGATACTGACAAAACTTAACAGTAAATTGATTAAAATTAAAAGTTTTAGCTTAATTGTAGATAAATTGGATTTCTCTTGCAACGAAGAAAAATGCATCATTTAAAAAAGTCCCGTTAGTCCAGTCCTGTCTAAATCTATTTGACCAAAACTGCTGACGATAGTACCCTTCACTCCACTTTTCAGGTTCCCAAACCAATCTCTCAACCCGACTTGGAAAGCAAACGCAGGGCGATGCAGATATCTCTTTCACAGGATCTCAATTTGATATTGGATTGGGGCGCCAAAAATCTCGTTCAATTTAATGCATCCAAAACACAATCGTGTTCCTTGTCGCGAAAAAAATCATCAAACACTCATCCTTTGCTTATGAGTGGCCAGGTTTTGCAGAGCGGGGACACATTTAACCTTGTGGGCATCACATTTGAGAATAACCTTAACTGGCATAAACACATTGTATCTATAGCCACCGCGGCTTCAAAAAGCTTGGATTTCTTTTCCGAGCCAAAAAGTATTTTTCTCCTTCCAATTTATACACTTTGTATGTGTCCCAAATTCGACCCTCTCTGGAATATTGTTCTCATGTCTGGGGAATGGCATCCCCTACAACCCTCAGCATTCTTGATGCCATTCAAAGAAGGGCTGTTCGTCTTATTAATGATCCTTTACTTACTCAAAGACTTCCTTCTCTTGCCCATCGTCGAGCTGTGGGAGATCTATCGCTCTTCTATAGATACTTTTACGGCTTCTGCTCCGACGAATTGTCCAGTATAGTCCCTCCTCTTGCAGTTCCCAACAGAGAAACTCGTGGTGCCGCGCGTATGCATCCCTATACAGTTCAATTGGACAGGCCCCGAACTTCCCATTTCGTTCGTTCTTTTATCCCTAGAGTTTCTAGACTGTGGAACCTGCTGCCAGCGGAGGTCTTTCCTTCCCCCCAAATCTTCAAGTTTTTAAGTCCCGTGTTAACAAACTTCCTCTTACCCTGCTTAAGACACCCACGGTACGTTAGTATTTAGGCTTTCAGCCTTCGTGGATTGTCCAAGAGCATGCATTTCTCTCGGTTTTAACAGGGAACTTTTTAAAGTGTGCTTTGAAAATTAAAAATGTGAGGTTACCATAGTTACTGAGTTGGATACTGACAAAACTTAACAGTAAATTGATTAAAATTAAAAGTTTTAGCTTAATTGTAGATAAATTGGATTTCTCTTGCAACGAAGAAAAATGCATCATTTAAAAAAAGTCCCGTTAGTCCAGTCCTGTCTAAATCTATTTGACCAAAACTGGCAAACCTAGAAAAAACATATCTACCCTTTACCTCTTAAAAAATAAAAAGATAGGCGCAACAGATAAAAAGTTATTATTAGCTAAAAAGTGTGCAAGTTTAATTTTGCCCACACTGTATATTAAATCACCGTTTGTGTATTGCTATTTTAATAATTAAAAATATTTAAAAGAAATCTTTCTCTTTATTTATTTAAACAAACAAGGAAAAAATGCTAAATATTTGGGGTAATGTTTCTCATTAAAGTTATTATTTTTATCAAAAGTTTCACCAAATTTCAAGCTGGTATCTTTAAGTAGTACCATAATAAGCACCTTAAAAAGCTTTTTCAACAAGCTAATTGGATCTCTGACAACTCTGCGGTTGACTACGGAAAGCTGCGGTCCCATAAATAAACAATATTACCCACAAAGCGTTATGCCCCAGAAAATAATGAAATAAATTTAACCATTACTTGGTTGTAATGGTAGAGAAGAAATTATTTATATGTATAATGTAACAATGTAGTTAAATTATACCTAATAGTATCGGGGTCACACCCAAGGAAAATAAAATTTTTAATAAGGAGCGCTCGATCCCATTTAAGTTCGCTTAATTTTGTGACGTAATCTTTTCCCGTAATTCTTTGTTTACAATCGTACTGGGAGGTTTTTTCGAGGTTTTGGTGTTATTTTCTTGCTTTTTAGTCATTGGACATTTATATATGTTTAGTTTTTACTGTTTAGAGTGAAATTGAGTAGTTATTAGTACTGCAGTTACAGAGAATTTTAAACTCTGTAAACAGGGATCACCTCCGGACAGTGCGGACGTGCGTAGAGGACTACAAAGTTCTTCCCGGAGTGGCGGTTAGAGGTACCGTACGGACGTTTTTACCTTCGGGGATCAAGGAAGATTCACGCTAAATTGACGGCATCTTTCTTCTGGATCTAAGCGCTGTGAGCGAAGATTCCTATAAGCTGATGGTATCCTGTTTGGTGGTGAACACGAGGCATTTCTCAAATGGCAGGAAATAGATGGGCGTGCCATGGGAACTGTCAGTAGTGAAAGTGAAGGTTATACGTAACACCAGTAGCAGGTCTTGGTTTGACAGCCGACAATTTATGCATTGCATCGATTGTAGAATTATTTTTGTTTTCTTTTTGGAATTTCTGGGAGCTACGAGCTCGATTATCCAGATTTTTCCGCCGACGAAGCCCTGGAAAGCATAGTCCGGAAGGAGAGAGTGGTGGATTGGACCTGAAGGGACCAAAACCAGAAAAAAAAAAAAGAATTGAAGGTTATACGTAACACCAGTGGCAGGTCGCCCGGTTTGACAGCCGACAATTTATGCATTGCATCGATTATAGAATTATTTTTGTTTTCTTTTTGGAATTTCTGGGAGCTACGAGCTCGATTATCCAGATTTTTCGCCGACGAAGCCCTGGAAAGCATAGTCCGGAAGGGAGAGATTGGTGGATTGGACCTGATGGGACCAAAACCAGAAAAAAAATAGAATAGAATAGAATAGACTTCTCAGTAGAAATCTACGATTGAAAGCGATGAGTAGAATTCTATAGAGCACGGAGTCCCGCTGCAGGACTTTGTAGACTAAAAACCAGTTACCAAAGATGCCACAAGCATCATACAAATAAAGACGGCAATCAACTATCGCTGTCTAAACGCGTCGTTTACATCGTGTGCGAGCAACAAAAAGGAGAATAATTGAAAGTGAGACAGAAGTGGTGACGCCATGGCATCTTCTCTACTGGCGAGAACTTTAGTAGTTTTCGATTTCGGCACCTTTTAGAGAGAAAATTTAAAATAATTATTATTGTTAAAATTTCCTTCACAATTATGCTAATAATTGTCAAAATTATTTTAGTATCAGTAAAACACTCATCAATTCATCAATCCGAATTTTTAAAATAGTTAATATTGACAACATAAACGTGTGAAAAGTGAATGTTTTATGTGCTTGTAATTCTTATGAAATAGGACGTTAATGATGTGATTTCTTACAGCGTCATATGGAGGTCGTAAAATATAAAATAGAGACTGAGAACTTCGTAGGTTGTATTTTGAGTTATTTTTAGAATCAATTATCTAGTTAATTAACTAATTTATTCCTGGATTTTGGTTATTTTTCTGGTGGAGCTTAATTTACGACGTTACGTCATCATGTCAAATTTTTGCTTGGTAACAGGTTTTTATCAAATGTTTGATTATTGTGATAAATTAAAGTCCGACAAATTTAAATAAATTTAATAATTAAATTAAATTATTTCGTTTTTCAAATTTGACAAAAATCTGTAGCATCACCTTCTAGAATGTTAAAATTGAACTAGAGCCGTTAGTACAGTTTACAACTTCTGCAAATTCTAGAAGGTAAAGCCGAAAACTAAAAACTTTTAGGGTTAGAAACAAAATTATTTGATAATTTTCTAAAAACTTGCGTCATTTCCGACGTCATAAGATGACGACAAAATGACGTTAAATTGACCTCCCTAAGTCACAGACAAAGACGTCCCGTTAATGACGTCATAATGACGTCTTTAAGATGACGAAAAAATTGACGCATATACTCTTTTTTTAAAGCTAAAATGATACGATATTTTACTTGAAATTGGAATAGGAAAATCTCTTACTTGCGTAAATTTCCTCAGACCAAGAAGGTGGGCATCTCTGAGGACACTGTCCAACCTGAGATGCAGATGTTTACACAAGCCGAAGATATTTCCTTCAAAACTACTGAGATCACCAAATCGCAGACCAGTTCCCGAAATATTTTAGTCCCATCGGTACGGTTTAGGCAATAAAAGCAAGATGTTGAATAAGCGTGGTATTTGTCCATTGCGCCATTTATCGGTAGAGTTTTTTCCTCGGTTTTTTCATATTTCACTTTGTAAAATTATTAGTCTTATTTTTCTGTCATATGGCCAGTTGTGTTATTTCCCTGGTTGGATTTTGACACAGGAAACACATAATATCACAAAATTTTTCTGGCGGGTTTTCTAAACATGGCGTCATTAGATTTTTATGAGCTAGTATGACAAAAAATGACGTCGAAAGACGTCACTTCAACGACGTCAAAACACGTCATTAAAATGACGTTAAAATGACGTCATAATTTTGGTCTGATGACTTAAAAATGAAGTCATAATGACGTCGGCTTGCTGCTTGAAAAGGACTTTAATAATTTAAATGATACTATTACCTTAAGCTTTAAATTTAAACTTTGCACTTAGTTCTCAACTTTTCTGTTAATTATATCCTATTTCTAAACCTAATAGTTTTTAGTTATTAATAGTAAAACGTTAAATAATATATTTTCTTTGCTATTTTCACAGGCGGCCGCCTAGCGTTTTTCTATTATTATCTTAGAAATTATTATGTTTAGAGATAGAACATAATTAACAAAGAAGATTAGGAAAAACTATTAAGTTTACATTTAAGGCTTAAGGTATTGGTTTCCATTTGAATTATTGAAGATTCTTTACTTTGAAAGTCAATTTCTGTGGCACTTCCGGAAAAACCGAAAAATATATTTTTACAGTGAACGGATGTAAGGTTCATTAAATATGTGTAAAAAATTGCATAAGCTCTTTTCTACAATCGTTTGTTTTGTAGAAAATCGATAAAAAATGCGGTTAAAATGAAATTCTTTAACGCCATTTGCTCAAAAACGAATTTACAAAAGTATAACATGTGGTACATGTATTTTCTTGGAATTGTTTGTAGAATTGATTTTAAAAATATATAGGGTGTTCCATCTAAAATAGCAAAGTTGCGAGCACTACGAATTAAACGGGATTTGCTATATAAAATCTGAAACATCAGAAATCTGTTTTAAGTTTTCGGTTTTTTTCCGGATATCTCTGGAAATACTCGGAATTTTAAAACCTTCCAAACGACATATTATTAGAGGCACATTAAACCTCAACTTTGTTCTTATTTAACCGGACTTTGTAAAGATGGGTCCAAATTTAATTCATTCTGAAGCGATGCCGCCAAGTATACAAAAATGATAAAGTAAAGAAACCCTTTGTGAACAATGATTTATTGCAGCAAAAATATTTAACCCGACGAATTTCTAGTACCACGCCACGTGCCACCGGTTTTATAGTCGGCAGAGGCGAAATAAGAGAATGTTTGAGTTTAAAAATGTAAATTCGGTTGCTCTTTGATAAGAGAAATGACAAAAAAGTTTAAAGCAAATAAACCGGCATGCTTGTCTTCGCGGCCCGCCTTTGCTATATTTCTTTTATGATATGCCGGTTGATGCAGCTGGTCATCGCACTATGGGATAGAAATTAATATTTTTGGTCAAAATTCTGAAACTTACCAATCTAACTTAAAATGAGGTGCTTTTACTGGAAAAATATTATAAAAATATATTACAAATGCTTTTGGAAACCTAAAACTTATTATATGTTATTATAAATTTACACCCCCTTAACATTATTATTTTTATTGTACAAAATAAACTAAAATATCAGCTTGTTTGGTTAATTCGGTAGTATTCTAATCAGTAATCCGATGGTTATTATCTCATATGATATACAGGGTACGACAATAGGTATGATTTTTTTAAATGGAATACCCTGAATATTATATCACCACCAAAAAATCTTTTAAAATGCTCTAAAAAAATACTACATTTGATGTGTCTATCTCAATTAGTTTCGGAAATATGACCATCCACATCTGAAAAATAATTTTAAATTATTCTTAGAAGCGTAATAGAGATACATCTTCCCAACTTTCTTTATTTTTTAACGTATAAAATAAATAAAAAACCCTGTTTTGTTGGGTAGATTCTGTAGAATCCATATCTTTCATCAGAATGCTTTTATCTTTTAGGATATACAGTGTAGGACAAAACATATTAATTTTTAAAATGGAAAACCTTGTAAATTATAAAAAAATCTTGTATCTGTCCTTACACTCAGAAGTAGCAAAAAGTAGGAAGGCAATTGTAAGTACAAAAACTGATAAAGAAAAAGGTAAAAAAATCTTTGACAAAAGTAGCGAGACTTCGCGAGACTGCATCGGAAACACAACAATAGCTCTTATTATTTAAACTCTTTTACTTTTTTTAGTAAATAAGGCTAATAATAAACTAAGTAGATTAAATGTTGTATATTTATGTTTACTTAAAATACATTTTCAAGTTTTTATTACCCCAATAGAAGTCGTCATATCCTTTTATAATTTTGCGTACATGTAGTTTGGAGTATCTACTTTGAAATACACAGCATGAGCCATTAAAATTTCAAAGTTGCTTTTTGGCCAAAATAATGGATTTCTATCCCATAGTGTATCGGCGCGTCGCTGTAAAGGATAGCGGCGCCTTTATATAAAATAGTCCGATTGCAGGCGGCCTTTTTTATGTTTTTGTATTATTTTCAAAGGGTACCGAATTTGCGCTTTTAAAATATGGGTCCAAATTTATTCATTCTGAAAGCGATGCCGCTAAAAAAATGATAAATAAAAACCCGTTTGTGAACAATGATTTATTGCAGCAAAATATTTAACCCGACGAATTTCTAGTACCACGCCACGTGCCACCGGTTTTATAGTCGGCAGAGGCGAAATAAGAGAATGTTTTGTAAGTAGGTGATACGTGTTTTAGCAATGTATTTTTATAATTTATTTAAAAAATATGTAATCAGGCTCTGTCGAGGCTATGTGCATTCGAAAAGGTTTGTTTACTTTATCATTTTTGTGAACTTGGCGGCATCGCTTTAAGAATGAATTAAATATGGGCCCATCTATATCTCTTACCATTTTCAAGATGCCCATACTATCCCTCCTATATCTTGGACCACGTTGTGTACCATTTAGTGAGCATATTTCAAATTAGCCCAGCAAACACTATTTGCCGGCAATATACATTTTCATATTGGCATTGATGGTAAAGCATTGGCAATTGGTGGCAATATTATGCCAACATCTAATACGCATTATAAAGTTAACCCTCAATTGCCAAAAAATTTTACATGCAGGCGGATTGCCGGCAAGCATACAAAATGGCGGTATACCTATCCTGATTAAATAAAGCATGCCTTTTTGTTGCAGGAAAATAAATATTGAATTTTTGAAGGCAAACCTTCAACGCATATTTATACTTTTCAAACCATATTATTAACATTGGTATTTAACTAACATTCGAGCACTTTTTTGATCTGTTTTATTTATAATGGCGGCTAAACAACATTATTTTATGTTTTTTTACATAATTTAAAGGAAATGGCCGTTTCCTAACATTTTATCGATACAAATCATGCAAATAAAAATTAAGTCAAACAAAATGTTTATTATGTATTTTGAAAGAATAAAAATAAAATGATGGTAAAATTAGCTAGGTTAATTTCAATGATTTCGACCGAAGGTGATAAATTCAAATTTCCCGCTTAGCCGAAATACAAGATTAGACAATTTGACAGATGAGGCAACTTTGCTTTTGTTTGACCGCTTTGTGCAATTGTTTTCTACGTGGTTTTCTAGCTTTTTAGTTTCTTTTTTAAAGAAAAGAGTTTTTAGTAGACATAATTAAGTGTATTCGTTACCTAATTAGTGTGTGTTGTGTAATTAATTGGTGATAGCTAGTCAAGAAGGCGGGTTATTCAAGCAGACTGTTAGGAGCTGTAAACATTTCGTTTAAAACCTTTTAAATTTGTAATTACCTAAAGAATTATATGAAATCAGGGAGTTGCCTTATTAAAAGTTTTAAAGACGTGTTAATAAAAAAATTATGTATATTTAATAGTTTTTTGACATTTAACTCCTTTAAAATATTTCTCCCTATGTTTTGGATCTGAAAATTGAGTGTAAGTGTCCCTTAAATACTTACTATTTTAAAGTGTTTCCTTTTGATTTACTATCTTTTTTAAATTTTATTACATACTTTTTATTTTTTTGGTTTATTGTTACGGTATAAAAATTTATATTATGTAATTTTTTTTATTGATAAAGTTTTCCTGCCTTTTTTGCTCATTTTTTTATTACAAAATTCTAAATATGTTATTTAACTTTTGGGACATTCAACTTATAAAACTTGCAATACTTATTTAATGATAAATGCTATTATCCTAAACGCATTTTTTTGCCAATAACTTATTAATGATGGATGTCATCATCCTAAATGCATTTTTTGGCATAACTTATTAATGATGGATGCCATCATCCTAAACGCATTTTTTCATCATAAATTATTAATGACGGATGCCATCACATTATCTGCAACACGTGGCCTAATAACGGCCAATTGCCCACTTTCGCGTCTTTTGATACCTTTTTGCCAATGCCTTGCCATTAAAGAGTGTTGGCAATGCCAGTAAATTAAATGTACAACGCCGGCAAAAAATGTTATATGGGAGACTTCTAGTAATAGTGATAATAACCGATTTCTACTCAAACAAAAAACATCCATTTGAAATATTTGATGCTATTAAAAACGACCAGTGTAATGTTAGAGCTTTTTACGTTCGTTAGAACTTTAATTTTAAAAGTGATTATTCATTTTTGTTTTCTCGGCCCCGAGTGGTGGCCTTGACGATAAATCATTCAAACACGAAAGTATACATTTACCTGACCTGCTCTGTTTTACGTGTTTTAAAAAGAAAAATTAACCTCTATGCTGATGATTTATATTGTTTTTTAAACTACTCCTAGAGTAAATAATTGTAGAGAGATTAGTATGTTGTGGTACGCTTGGTTTACTCTTTTTTAACTTGTACAGAACATTGGCCTAATTTATTGTATCCCATCTAAAGCATAAATGTGAGACAAGTTCAATACTAAAATTATGCTTGGCTGTAGGCTTCGCCGCAAGAAGAATGAAAGAACTAAATAAGTTCTGTACAAAATCCAAATATATAAGTAACTAACCAGAACTTGTCTCACCTTTTTCACATTTATGTTTTTGGTGGGTTTTTGTTTTTTTTTGTAAAGAAAACTATAATAATTCATATATTGGAATAGTTTCAAATATCTACTTGTAATGTAACGGTTCAAACCCTACAAGAGTGCGGCAATCCCATAAGTAAAAAAATTCACGTTATGCATGTGTTACATACAATATTTTTTCACGACCGTATAAAAATTTTCCAAAATACCTTTTTTAACATGTTTTAATTCATCAAACTTATTGATTTTAATTTTTTGCAACACAGCCATTATATTGCAGCAAAAAATCATAGTCTCATATTTTTGAGAACAATTATCCTCTTCATAACTATGCATTTATTATTTAATATTATAGAAACCTGCGGCAAACTCGATTTTAACGAAATTTGGTATACGGGGGTTTTGGGGCGCTGATCACGAATCTGAAGAAGCATTTTTGGCGGAAACGTTTCGTTCTTGAGATCATTTCATCATCAGACTTGAATTTACACTCAGTCCTATTTTTTTACAATATTCCCCCGCTTCTTTTTGCAAATTCTTGATTTTAAAGCTAAAGTGGCACCACAATATTAGATTTTTACCGTTTGAAACCCGAATTTGTTGCGTATTTCACGTTATTTTTGCATTAAATTGTATAGCTATACTTTGAATCATTTCGAATCCCAGTGTGCCATGAAGCCACATATGTAACATAACGGCAGCTGGTTGCCGCATTATTAAAGAAAAGCCACGCTATTTAAGCTACAAAATAATGTAAGAAACGTTGAAAAAACAGGGATTCAGGGGTGAAAATCAAATATTTTGTGACACTTTTAGCTTTAAATCAAGAATTGTGTGCATGGAAAGGGAATATAGTGAAAATAAGCTTAGTTCAAATTTGAACTTTGATGATGAATATCTCGAGAACGAAACGTTTCCGCCAAAATCTTTCTCTATACTCTATTTTTTTGCAAGAGAGAGTAATAAATCATTTAATTTTATGGCAATTCGCTTTCTTTGTTAGTCCGAGTATAAATATTTTTCTTCAATTCTACCTGTAATGTACTGATAAGGCATCATAATTTTAGGCCGGCAGACCCCGCTCTAAAATTCGTCAACCTCTTGGGTCAAATACAAAGAAATAACAGATGTTTACCCGTATTTACGTGGGAATAATGTGATAAAAACCTTGACAGTGGCGGTGCGCTTGAGTTTATTTTTGGAAACTTACCCTTTTTAAACAGTTTAGGTAAAATGAAAATCTTGTTTCTTTTATATGTGTAAAAAATTTATTTTAAAATTTATAGTATATCAATATTGTACAGTTGGTATAATTATAGTTAATAATAACCATTTTATTAAGAAAATAATACACATTAAAAATGCATAGTCAAAAAATAATTATTTAAAATATAATCTATACCTAATTAAATATGCTACATAATCTACATCTAGTTATTCACATTCTTCCATATCTGACATACTATCACTACTTGAGTCATATGAGTCTACTTGTATAATTAGAGGTTCAACAGTTGTATCTACTATTATATCCAAAGACCACATTTTATTTTCTACTTCTAATACATGTTCGACACATTTTTTCCAGTTTTCTGGGAAGCATTAGATATGGCAATTTGAAATAGTTTTTTTATATCTACTAGTTTAAACGTAGTATTATTTCTGGCTACTTCACCTTTCACTTGTGCCCATATAAGTTCTATGGGGTTTAGTTCGCAGTGATAAGGTGGCAGCCGATATACAGTTATATTTTGTTTCTTGGCTATTTCATCAATTACAAAACGTGTGTACTTAGCTTTATTTGTGGCGACTTCACTTTTTACTAGCTGCAACAACTCTAGTTTAACACTATCTGTAGGATGTTCAATATTTTGCTGCATCAACCAGGATTGAATGTCTTTTTTAAGCCAGCTTAAAGAGCATTTTGTACGCGCTTCCTGCCTCCGAATGCCTCTGTTCCAGACCGGAAAACAATTTTTAAATGGGTTGCTAACTTAAGGGCAACTGGTTCTTGACTTTCCTAAATCAAGACAGCGATCCGAGATGAAACTGCTGCTATTCCTCAAGATATGGTGATAAAAGTGATGCGGAACTTCTAGGAACGCCTTCGCATGTGTGTCGCTGCTAACGGCCGTCACTTACACGATATAATTTTGAAAACATAGTTAAAAAAACCTTAAAGTGTGCTCTTTTTGAAAATAATAAAAGTTTAGCTTCATATTTTATAGTAGACTTTTTATTTGCTACCCAAATGTGGGAGTCCATTCTGCCGCACCCTGTATAATCGAATACGTTTTTAACAATCTGCTTTTCGTTTACAGTTAAATGGCCGAGACATGCGCGTTTCTGCGGAGAAGCCATTTTTACAATACTGTAATACTTTGAACAATACTTTAACAATTTATAACCACTCAGTTGCACATACGGAAAGATACTAAAATATATATAAAATTTATAATCCTTATTTAACGCAATTCGGTGTATTTCTACCTGTTCTTTGCACAGAGACTGGTGCGCCTATGGTTTACAACCTTCTAACCGTCCCGAGACATTTTTATTACTATCTCTTGAGACCTTTCGAATGATAATAAATGAACACTAAATTTGGCTGACCCTGTATACCTTTTTTGCAAAAGTACAGATCTTTAGATGACCATGTACTTGGTCAAATTAAAAATGTGCCCATTTAAAAACTCGTTTAACAAAAGTTATTTATCCTTGATTAAAATGCGGTTAAAAAATAATTAGAAAAAAGATGGCTATCATCGTTTTATATTGCCTTAGATAGTGATGATTGACTAGTTGATTTTCAATACTAGTTGGTACTATTTTATAATTTTAAATTGAATAATTTAAGTAACTTGTAAAATTTAATGGGCCGTGTCGTAATTCTACATAGAAAGCTAACATAAAATTCCCACCGAGCTGGATCTCGTTTAAAAAATGGTAAAATGGCCAACAATCTGCATAAAATTATGCACATAAATCGCCACGATCCACTTTTCAACGTTATATACGTTTAATTATAGCTTTTAAATCAAAAATTGCGAGTAAAACCATTTCTGACTGAATTAAATGGCAGATAGAAACGATTATAGGACATTAAGGACTTATTGAAATTGCATATTAAATATTTTTTTCACATCGAGGAAACATTATTATTTTGTCTAGACTATTAAAAACAGGTTATTATGGTTTTTAACACTTGCACTGCTTATTTTTGTGAAAAATATTATACACACGCGCTTCCGAGAAATTGATTTATTGAAATACTATGTATTGCTAGATTTAGTGATTTTTGTTATCCGAAAACTTTACCCTTACTTAAATCCTTAAAAGTTTTTTTTCTAATATTTAACACACCGTAGTTCAAAAACTAAGACGTTTAGGGCATATGTTTATATGAAGATTTTTCCTATTTTCTGTTGTAGAATCGCCCCGTAAAGTTTATCGGTTGAGTTACTGGACACCCTGTATGTATGTATGTAATTTGATTGAAATTGATGAACACTTTGATGTCTATTGGTGCCTAAACGGTGAGGTTTATCGACTTTAATAAATAGTACCTTATTTTTTAAGTTTTTTATTGTCTATAAAACGGCGACCCCAGCTTTGCAATATCTGTCAAAATAAAAAGTTATGATGTAAATAAATTTTAAGTTTTAGGTAAAGTGCCCTCTGGCGGTATTTAAAAAAGTACTTTTGTCTTAAAATTTTAGAATCTGCAAAGAGCGATTTGTGTGCCAAATATAAACTGGATTGGTTAAAAAATAAATGCAATATGGCGAAAAAACAAAATAAAAATTGAACTTTGGCGGCTTGTAACTCGAAATCGATTGACATTTAAAAAAATTATATGAAGCTCTACCCTTATTTTGTCAAGTAGAATCACCCCTTAAGTTTTGTGATCGATTTTTGAATCACCCTGTATAATGTTTTTCGATAGATTGTGCTATATGTTTTATATCGTTTACCCCATGTTTAGTCCATCGATTGATGAGATAAGGTCACGACATTCGCCATATTGGCTAGCGCGCGGCTGTGACGTCAAGTCGGAGCCATTTTCGGCCATGTTTGATTTTAGGCAGATCAGTGGCGTAGAATTAAGGAGAAAACAAAAAGAACTGTATGTTGTAAACAAAATTTATTGGATTATTTTAATAGGCATAACTTAAAACAAAAACATAAATGTGGTTTAAATATTGAAAATTAAAAATTATCAAAGCGACGACAGGACGATGAGGTACCTGGCAGAGCAAAACATTTTCCATGGTTCCGTAAGTCAAAAACCATTTTAAAAAACTTTGTATACAGGGTGTCCGCTAATGAATGGTACACAGAAAAACCACAGATTCCTTATGCCAAAATATTAAGATTTAACCAAACATACCTAATATCCAAAAGTTTATAATAAGGAAGATACGGGGAGTGTCATAGTAAAAAGAAAAAAGTAAATTTATTTCGATAATTGTTCCCCCTTTTTAAATATCTTAATAAAACGGTATCTAGGGGTTTTTAAACATTAGCTTTTCAGATCGAATATTAATTTTTTGTGTGTAGACTAGAGGGCGATGGGTACACTATTTAAAATTCTCTAAAACTACCCAATTTTTGTTACTACTCTGTATGTATGTAAACTAGTAAGCTTCTCTATGCTTTCTGCACAAAAAGGTATACTTAGTAAGAATCGGTCTTGACAACCGTTTTTAAAGGTATTCACGTTTTAGTTGTTCAGTGCACCCGAAAGTATGTATGTACCTTCAATAACATCGTATTAGCTATAATTACAACTGCGCAGATATAAATAGCTGATATCTAAAAACTCCTGGATACCGGGTTTTATTTAAAATATTAATAAACATATCAAAGAAATTATCAGGAAATGCATGAATAAAAATATTTATATCTCTTTAAACACCCCGTATCTTCCTTATCATTAACTTTTGGATATAGGTATGTTTGTTTAAATCCTAAATAGGTATTTTCGCATAAAGAAATCTGTGGTTTTTCTGTGTACCATTAATTAGCGGACACTCATCTGTATCATATGTATATAAAAACACAAATGACTGAAAACTATTCGACTAAACACTATCAAAATCTTCTAAAATAAAAACTGAGTCCGAACCAATAATATGTAAAGGTCTCTTAAACTAACCAAAAACATTAACAACTGGAAATCCTTTTTGCAAATATACAAAATACAACCAAAATGAAAATGGCAAATTTCCACTGTTTCTTTACTGCGTGCTCGTCAATGTGCTTTTAGCCAAGGCACGACTCTGTCATCAGCTGATAATGCTACCATGAACTTTGAGACAGAACTGCCAACCGAAATCGTAATTCTCACACCCTCACGTCCCCTGACAAAAGCTATCACCGGTCTTGCTTACAGTATGTCTAAACCCCCCTTCTCAGTTGTTTTTTGTTTCTTTAAATGGTGGGCACGTTCCCCGTGCCCTTTTGTACTCAGCCGCCACTGACAAAAGATAAATAGAAGAGTTATCTGCTAAGAAAAGTTCGAGAAGCAGAAGCTGATTTAAATTTAAATCTTAATACCTAAAGATAGCCGCTAATACCAAGACTCAGTTGCAGCTTTTCTCTTTTCTGTCCTGCACATACATCTGACCTTCCAACTCTCGTTGTTTTGCGAATCATCAATACCAAACAAATAATCACAGAAATCATTGTACCATTTCGTCATCGATGAAATCACGGACAAAGCGACTGTGAATAACAGCAGCGCCTTTCATGCTCTTTGTTCCAACAGTGCCACTAACAATTTACCTTGATGGGTCTTGTAGAAGCAGTCTTGAGTGCATGATCGCAAATGACATTAAAACTATCTCACGGTTTAATTATACAGAGTGTTTTCAAAGTTAGGCCGATCAGTTCAACGGATTAGTAATTCTGAGTAATTTTAACACAAACACCCTATATGTCCTGGCAGTTCTTCACTTTCAAGATACAGGTTGCTGTTTTAGTAATTTACAAATTTAAAAACTCTTATTTTAGTTATTTCAATTTATTAGTCTAAATAAAAAAAAATCTATTTTAAAGCATTAGCATCAAACCTGAATATATACAGGGAACATTTGAAAACTTTCCACTCAAGTTATCTTCGAAACGAGACAGATTTGAGAAAATCGCTGAAACACGTCAAGATATTTATTGAGGGGAACGTTTTTTACACAAAAATGGACGGCCTCCTTTAATCCCTTAACCACCAGGGCCACCACCCCAAAATTCTTAAATGAGAAGGCGGGTCGAGTGATACATCATTTTAAAGCTCCTGACGAGTACTTTATAACCCTAGAATATGAAGTCAATATCTTCACCTATTACAAAATGGCGGTACTTTTAAAAATTACCTAAATACCTGATTTGATGGTCATATTTCCGAAACTAATAAAGTTAGATGTACTTAATGTGGTATTTTCTTAAAGTAAGTATTTTCTTAACATAAATAATTCCAGGGTCTATTATTTATACTAACAGGTCTTGTAAGATGCCAAAAATTATTATTTTGTAATTTAACGCCTCAAAAACAGCTATTCGTATAAAAATCCAATTTTAGGCTTCAAGTAGCACCGGAAACTATTACTAAAATAACTTGGCCGAAGAAAAACAGTTAATAATTTAAACGTCCACAGTCGTTAATTGATGAGTGATGAGTAAAATAAAATTTTAAATGGTTTTTGGACATAACGTATGTCCTAAAAGTTTTGGCACACAATATTTATCGTTTTTTTTAATAAAGAAATTTATTTAAACACTAACTAGTTATCATAAATTACAAGTCAATACTTAGCTAAACAATACTATCGAATTATGTGATGGAGTGGCCCATTCTACTCTACCAGACGCAAATTTCTTCGGATGTCTCTCATGAGGTCCTGGACGGAATTCAGTTCAATTTCTCTTAATTTCTCGTAAATTCGCCGTCTTAATTGTTCCTCATCTTGTGCTTCGCAGCCTCCATGATAAACCTTTCTAGACAGTACAGCCCAAAAATCCTCTATTGGGCGAGCCTGCGGCAAGTTTGGAGGATTGTCGTTTTTGGGAACAAAAGGTATGTGGTGTTGTCGAAGCCAGTTTTGGGTATCTCTTGAGTAATGGCATGATGCTAGGTCTGGCCAAAACATGATATCGTCATTAGCATGATGTTCGCGGACAAACTGAAGCAATTTGAAAAGGCAGTTATCAATATAGCTCTGACTATTCAAAGCTTCACCCCTCACTCTTCCCACAAAAGGTCGGGATACACCCCTGTTAGAAATTGCGCAAGGATTTTATCTGCAAATTTCGCTTTATGTTTGTATCTAACATTGTCAGGGCATTCCTCTACGTTATCCGTACAAAATCCATCGTTTCCCTTTATTTCAGAATTACTCAAAGTGAAATACTTTTCGTCATCTAAAATAATGATTTTTTCATTGGCAAAATGTACCCGCCTCAGTTGACGACAACATCTTGGTATACGAAGAAGCTGCCCTTGAGAGTATTTGGGAGACTTACGTCTCTTTCGATATTTAAGACCATTCCTCCTCAATTCCAACGATATCGTACTCTTAGAAGATCTGTATTGCCTAGCCAGTCTCCTCGTTGACATTCCAATCTGGTTTTTGCTCTTCTCACTAATCTCTCTGACCTCTGTGCGGTAAATGCACGTGGTCTTCCACTTTTGGGAGATTCAGACATGGTATTCCCTGCTCGCACTCCGCTATTGTTCTATAAATGGTTCTGCGTGAAATGTTTTCATTCTGGAATATTCGACAGATTTCAGCTTTGGGTATCCGCCCAACTAACTTGTAGATACTTTTTCTTATTTCTAATTTATACGACATCTTAAAGCGAAAACTTAAAAAAATAAATCTCAACTGACAGTAAATAAAGTAAATAAACTTTTGTTTTCAAAGGCAACTTGATATTATTTTGTTTTTGTTAAAATTAAAGACAATGAGTTTTGTGCCAAAACTTTTAGGACATACGTTACGTGCATTTCTTTGATGTCCACTCGCCCCTCTTTTATTATTTAAACGGATCAATTTATAAAACTAAAACTTTGAGATTTGAAATCATTGCCTAAATACTATATTTTATTGTAAAATTGACAGATGAAGTTTTTAAGTTGTCGGGCTGGGGAGAAAATCGGGGTTTTTAAAACTTTTACGAAAACTTTAAAACTTTAAAATATAATGACAATACCTCCTACGCACCAAACTTTTTTTTCGAATATATGGCCATCTATCATCAGGCATTCAGGTATTTTTTAAAGTACTGCCATTTTGTAGTAGGTAAAAGTATTGACTTTATATTTTAGAGTTATAAAGTAGGTACTCGTAACGAGCTTTAAAATTATGTGCCACAAGACCGTCCTTTTCATTTAGTTTTTTTTTCAGAATAGGTAGGATATATTGGCTTATTATCTTCTAAATGTTAATAGGTAATATAACTGTACACTTACCATGTGCTCTTTGAAAGATGTCATTAGTGTCAGAACACCCATGTAAACCCACGCAAAAAGTGATCAATACTTTTGACCAGACCAACTCTCTGTTTTGCTTTACCAGGTTTTAGTTTTGAGTAAACTGCGAAAAACACCACTTAAATATTCGATTTTTAGAGTTTTTGAACTTTACTCAAAACTCAAGACTGATGGAGCAAAACAGACTCCAGATTCGAATTCAGGGCATCAAAAAACATATAAAAAGTTAAAAGTTGGTCTGGTCAAAATTACTGCACCCGCACTCTGTATTTCGATAGAAAGAAGAAATAGGCAGGAAAGCAATTTCCTTTCTATTTCTTGTCTGTACTATATTATTCTTTCTAAATAGTTCGTATATAGAGGAGAAAAGACAGCGACAAAATTTGCGTGTAAAAAGAGAGAGTTAGAGAGGAAAGTTGAAATTAAGCGGTGTTTTAGATTGCATGGATTTAATGAAAAAAATAATTAGTGAGCTTACACCTCGTCTAAGTGTTGAAGTTTAAACAAAACACAATATAACAACATAACATAAACGAATATATTATTTCCACAAAACACTAAATTAAAATTTGTTTATTATTGCGATCACAAATTGCAATGTCGTCAAGACAAGAAAGATCCAAATCGCCTTTCTATTTCCAGGCGTTCCTGTTGTCCATTCGTGAGTCCGGAATGAGCCGAAAGACTTTACGGAGTTCGAAATAGACAGGAAATAGACAAAAGAGAAGAAATTTCTTTCTTGGCGAGATACGGAGTCCAGGCACTGATCACTTTTTTATTTTTGTGTGCCGATGTAATTATTTGATCTCGGTACATTACTTTACTATGGTATCACTGGTATTCCTTTTACCTTGTAGAACCGTTCTGAACCGTTCTCTGAACTGTCAATAGTGTCAAGAACGGTTCTGCAACATGAAAAAATGTCACAAAATTGTAAAAGGAACACTTATGGTGTCGTTCCGGGCGGTTCTGAAGCATAAAAGGAAAACGTCATTAGTGAAAATTGAAAGTATAGAAAGCATAGAAATAGGTAAGCGTTTGGTAAAAATATTTACGGAAAGTACATCAAGACCGTACGCAAAAAATTATTTTGTGGAGGGAGTGAAACGGCGACAATCAAAAAAAGGACTTTTGGTAAGTAAACAAAGCGGCGTAGGCGCCACCTCCAACAAACAACCCATCTTTAAGAGGTCTTTTTGGGGCTATTATCTACATGAATAATGCAGTTTGGAGGTAAGAAAACTTATTGAAAATATGTAATTGTGATAGGATGAAAATTACTAATTTTTATCCGATAGGAAAAAATAAATTTTGGACAAAAGATCACCTTTTAAAACAAGGAATGTTTCCTAACGACAAAAAAACAATGTATTCTCTAAACCTGCTAAAAATGCAGCAGGTATTTAAAGATTCTAAACGAGTATTCTTATTGAAAATTTACTAACATCTGTTGTGCGAATTTAAAAATAGCCGTTTAATAGCTGTAGTCAAAATTAGCTGGCATTATTTAACTATTTTCTTAACTAAGTAACATTTAAATAGTTTATGTTTGCATAGCTGAAATAACCCATTTTATTTTTTACAAGGTTTTCAAAAACATCAAGGTAAAGAACAAATATACATGACATTGTGTATTTAACCGACTTCAAAAAAGGAGGAGGTTATCAGAGTTGGTATTCGAATACTCGATATTCTGAATACTATTCAGAATATATTTGTGCGGTTTTCGAATACTATTCGAATAGATTTATGTGTTTGGTATTCGACAGAATACTTTTTCGGTCAGTATTCGGTATTCTTTATTCTGAATATCGTTTTTGAATATTCTGGTATTCGAATATTGGTATTCGAATACAGGTATTTGAATACTAATATTCAAATACCTATATTTTGGTGTTCAAATCCTGAATTTAAATACTGTTTGCTTATTTTATGAATGTTACGTTCCTTTTAATGATCTTAAGCGGGTTAAAACATGTTCGCGGTGGTTTTGCCGACGACGGGGTAAAATTTGACATAAGTCATATATATCATCATTTGCAAACCAACAGTTTAGGAAATTAGTTTTACAAATTAAAAAAATGTAATTCAATATGTTTTTTAAATCTTGATCTGTTGTTTCTGTGGTCCTAATAGGTAAGTAATTTTGAACAGATATACATCTAAATTAATTATTTTCTTTGGGGTTTGCTATTAAAAGAAAAGCAAGTAACTTGGTACAACATATAAAAAGTGACAATGCAAACTATCTTTTATACGTATTAGGTTAGACTAATATGTACTTATCTCCATTTTACGCAAAAGGGATGTGTATAATAAATTTTATTATGTCAGTTTAAATCATGACTATCTTGGTAAATCGTAGATAGTATGTACATGTATCCCCATTCCAAAAGTGAAGTCAATAGTTTAAAAAATAGCAAAGTTATTTTTGGAGAATGTGGGAGACGTCTTGTATGCCTGAAATGATTAGTTTTTAAGCAAGAACAAGGTACGCCACTGCATTTTTGTTATGGAAAAACGTAGAAAAATAAGAATGAGTTGCTTTTTCAAGAGAAAGGAGGTTTTTTTGCTCTTCAGTATTCATGAATACCCAATCGTGGTATTCATGAATACCGAGTATTCGAATACTTTTTTGTAGGTGAAAATATTCGGTATTCAAATACTTTTTTACGGTATTCGTATTCGTATTCGTATGTATAACCCCCAACTCTGGGGGTTATACAGGGTTATTTTAAAGTTAATATATTCCTCTTAATAGAGTATAGAATGCAAGAAAATAAGAACATTTTTCAAATAAAATTATGTTCGAAAATGCTTCGATTTTAAAAGAAAATTTTGCTTTGGCCAAACCAATTCAAAAGATGAAAGAAACACATTCCGCAGACACCAATACTTTCCCAATAAAAAAACTCCTTCAATCCCCTATTAACCTGCAAAATGCCACAAATTGTACAGGGTGGGCCAAATTCGACGCTTTTGATAGGAAACTCGTGTTTCTGTATGTTTTACAAAAAACTGACTCCCATTTGCGAGGCTCAAATTTCAAGCCAAATTTACTAGTGATAACCGCAATTCGCTATCTTGCGTCATTTACTCGCTACAGCGTGTTTCCTAATTTCTTGCGTTATCTTTTATACTTTATAACTATTTTATTTTCAAATATTTTTTAATTCTGTAAAAACTTTTCTGCAGCAACTTTTATGCAGATATAATTTTAGTTTTTTTCTAGGGTGGCAAATTTTTAACTTATTTATTTACTTTTGGAAATTTTAAATGGAACACCCTGTATATTTTTTCACTAATAAAATAGTTAAAAAATACTGTTTCAATAATGATTACACTTTATATTCTGTCTCAGCCGTTTCGGAGATATTGCATATTTTGTCATTTATGACTGATATTGGTTAGATACATAGCAGGCCATGAAAAAAGTAATTATGTTTTACTTTAAACAATCTTGTTATAATTTTTGTTTTTTATGGACTGCAATGACGGAAAACTATTTTTATTAATAATTTATTAACGCAAATGGGGTAAAAAAATCCTATTTTTTGGTATTTTAAATTATTTTATTAATTTTTTGCCCTAGGAACTTTTAATCAGGTTTTATTAAAACGTTAATATTTCATGTAGCAAACAACCATTATTTTATTATTCATTAAAATAACCATGGAATACAAATGCCAGCTTCTAGCTAAAAGGGTTAAATTTAGCTTGTGTTTGTTTTTAATGGCCATCTTTTACTTATCTGTATACAAAAAAATAATGGTTGGTTTTTCATAAAATATTACGTATTAAGAAAACCTGATTAAAATGTTTTTAGGGCAAAAAATTAACAAAATAATTTCAAATTCTTATAAAATCGGATTATATAAAGTAAAACATAATTACTGTTTTAATAGCCTACCATCTAACCAATATCAGTCATAAATGAAAAAATATGCAATATCTCAGAAACGGCTGAAAAGAAATATAAAGTGTAACACATTTTTAAAACGGTACTTTTTTAACCATTTTAATAGTGAAAAAATATACCATTCCATTTAAAATTTCCAAAAATAAATAAACAAGTCACAAATGTGCCACCCTAGAAAAAAACGAAAATTTTATCTGCAATCTGCATAAAAGTTGCTGTAGAAATGTTTTTAAAAATTAAAAAATATTTTAAAATAAAAATATATAAAGGATAAAAGAAAACGCAAGAAATTAAGAAACACGCTGTAGCGAGTAAACGACGCAAGATAGCGAATTGCGGTTTTCACTAGTAAATTTGGCTTAAAATTTTGAGCCTTGCAAATGGGGTCAGTTTTTTTGTAAAACATACAGAAACATGAGTTTCCTATTAAAAGCGTCGAATTTGGCCCACCCTGTACATTGACCAACAATACTAATAAGTATACGTAGGGTATTGGGTAGCATTGTGTTAAAAAAAATCAATAATATTTTTTTTGTTTTCCTTACGCTCGTAGAAAAAAATAGCCTTCCTAAAACGTGCCGAAAGTGCCTTTTCCGTATTTAATTGAACTCCGCTACCCATCGTTCGTTCAACTGCAGTCGCGTGCAGAAAAGTGACACTTTTAGCACTAGTTAGGAAAAGTACCTACTATAATAAATACAATGGTACATTAAATTACAATGTTAGAAGAATTTTTGTATCTACAAATTATTTTGTTAAAAAAATTAAAATAATACGACAACAACATTAATATTTCAGAAGCTTCTAAAAAAAAGGGGGATTATGCGGGGAGACCATATATCGGTACTGAATCATGAAAAATAAAAAAATATAATTTTGCTCCTTAGATAATCGTTTTTCAACGTAACGCTAGGTGAATTTTTTAATATTGTTTGATTGATTTAAATTTTTCACTCTTTGGAAACGCTTTTAAGTAAAAAATGCGATTTTTGAAAACAAAAAAACCGTTTTATCCTTTTATTGAAAATTTTAAAGATTGGCAAATTTGAAAGAAACTGTCCAGCCTCATCTTGTATTTATTTTTTAATAAAAAAAATCTTCACATACTGTATACCACATTTGAAACGCTACCATAAGCTTGGTTCACGTTCTGGCGCCTTCTTAAGATTTTATTTTATTGGATTAAAATATTTTCGAGCGGAAGCTTATGATTCTTTGTTTGGAGTTGGAAACCTCTGTATTGTAAGTAATTTGATTTTAAATATTTCATTAATTTATTTCTTTTAAAGAAATCCTAACTTATAATATGCAAGGACAGAATATAGTTCTTCATAGTATATAAAAGTTTTAATTTTCTTAAAATGTTTAATAAACTTTTTATTCTTGAGAAAAGCCAAATATTATTTTGTTTAAACGTAATCTCCCAGGAAACAAAAAAATTATAAAATAAGGTATCTTGTTAATTATGCAATTTTTGAATGGATGCTGTATATTGAAGTTAAGATGGCCATCGACTTAGAAAACGTGATGTGTGGGAAAAGTCATTTAAAGTTTTGAGCACTAAAAACTTACTAGCAATGAAACATTCATAAAAATTATGGATGAAGAATGGATACTTAAACCGCTGCATCTTCGTTAATGTTGCTCCGATTTACCTTAAATTTTTACATAATATTCTTGATAAGTTCTTCATTCAGATTTAATATCTGATGGTTCGCCTGTAGTTTTTTTTGTGTAGGTATGTTCCGCGATTACTTCTTTGTAAAGTAATGGAAAAATTCATTACTTCACAAATTCTTAAGTATTTCGAAAAACACAAAATTTTGCATGACAGGCAGTATCGATTTCGCCACAAAAGATCTACAGCAGATTTTCTTTCCTTCGTATCACCCTGCTGGAATAAGTCTCTTGAGTTTTTAGGTGAGTCCCAGATCGTTGCTCTTGATATATCCAAAGCTTTTGACCAGGTCTGGCATGCCGCACTTCTTAATATACTTCCCTCCTATGGTCTTTCAACTAAACTCTGTACTTGACTCTCTAGTTATCTATCTGATCGACGTATATCAGTTATTGTGGACAGCCATTCTTCAAGCTTTCACCAAGTAAATGCTGGAGTGCCTCAGGGCTCAGTTCTGGCACCAACATTGTTTCTTCTTCACATCAACGACCTTCTCTCGTCCACAACTAATTCCCTTCATAGTTTCGCCGACGATAGTTCCCTTCACTCCAGTTTTCAGGTTCCTAAACCCATCACTAAACCTGATTTGGAAAACAAACGCAGAGCGATGCAGATATCTCTTTCGCAGGATCTTAATTTAATATTGGATTGGGGCGCCAAAAATCTCGTCCACTTTAATGCATCCAAAACACAATCATGTTCCTTGTCGCGAAAAGAGTCATCAAATACTCATCCTCTACTTATGAGCGGCCAAGTTTTGCAGAGCAAAGACACTTTAAATCTTGTGGGCGTCACATTTGAAAGTAACCTTAACTGGCATAAACACATTGTATATCTATAGCCATGGCAGCTTCAAAAAGCTTGGATTTCTCTTTCGAGACAAAAAGTATTTTTCACCTTCTAATTTATACACTTTATATGTGTCCCAAATCCGACCTCCCTTGGAATATTGTTCTCATATCTGGGGCATGGCGTCCCGAACAACCCTAAGCATTCTTGATTCTATTCAAAGAAGAGCTATTCGTCTCATTAATGATCCTTCACTTACAGAAAGGCTTCCCTCTCTTGCCTATCGTCGGGCTGTGGGGGATTTATCGCTTTTTTATAGGTACTTTCACGGCTTCTGCTCTGAAGAATTGTTCAGTATAGTTCCTCCACTCACGGTTCCCAACAGAGAAACTCGTGGTTCCGCGCGTATGCATCCCTATACAGTCTAACTGGACAGGCCCCGAACTTCCCACTTTGTTCGTTCTTTTATCCCTGGAGTTTCTAGAATGTGGAACCTGCTGCACGCGGAGGTCTTTCCTTCTCCCCCAAATCTTCAAGTATTTAAGTCCTGTGTCAACAAATTCCCTCTAACCTCGCTTAAGACACCCACGGTACGTTAGTATTTAGGCTTTTAGTCTTCGTGGTTTGTCCAAAGATAAAAAATAATAATAAAATAAAAAAACTGCGCCCACAGATTGCCGGCCTGTAAACATGGCTTGGAACCCTATTGATTTGGCTGAACCTGTATTTTTTTAATTCGTTAAACAACCCATTGGCATATGTTAAGAAATTAGGGCTATCCGCATTCGTATTGAATTCGAGTTTGAAAAAAAAACGATAATTTTTGGAACCCCCTCGTATAATAATAAAATAAATAAAACATAGTGGAACGGCAACTGAACATATGTTCAGCCTAAAGAATTTTATCATTGGAACAGATATTAAGTTCCTATTTTAATAATTAATGCACCTAGACGGCCAGATCTAAGTTCCCTGATACGTTGCTGGTCTAATTAGCATGATTGATTAATCGCTGACAGTCAGTAATATTTATTTAAAATTAATATTGGTATTTAAATAAGAAATAAATTATTGTTAAACAAATACGAGCATACTTCAGGCTAATTATGTTTCAATATTGGTTTTGAAGCTTCTGTTTGGTATACGAGTTTGACCACACCCTGTTCAGCAATATCTTGAATGTATAATAATAAATCGGTTCTGTGTTATTAAAAAATAAATGGGATTTAGGCTTGGCAAATTTGGTGATTAAAGCACATTTTTTTGTCTCATTATTTTCATGTGTTCTATATGGATCCGAGAGATTACCCACATATCTTAGAGACCCTGTAGATCAAGATAAAGAGCTTGCATTTACTTGATTAACTTAAATATGCAAATAAAGTCATAAAAACTAATCTGGAAATTCGCAAATCAAGATAGCTAAGTAATTCAGTCCCTTGGTTATCAAATAACTTCTCTGCTATGTTAGAACTAAATATGTTTTAATTTCTTGCAGTATTTACCAACAAGACCTGTACGTATATGATAATTATCTTCATAATTATCAGTGGAATGTTAGAGTTGCTTCATTGGATCTTTTAGTGTCTCTTTTAGTTCTTCTTCTATTTTCTTGACCGCACTAGAGGCACTCAGTGAATTCAGTGAATGCAAGTATCTTTTTCATTCATCATAAAGAAAAATTTAAAGTTTCACAACTCTTTTTTCGTTTAAAAAATGTGTTAATTTATTGTTTTGTTGTTTTCACGAAGTTAACATTGGTCGAAGACGGCGAACCTGGCCATCCCGATTTCCGGACTTAAGCTCCTTGAGTTTCTTTCTATGGGGATGGCGGAAATCAAAAATATACATAGCTAATAATATACAAGCCCCAGTAAACTACATTAGAGGATTTGATAATTTGAGTTACGAGAGTTTGTAGGGAAACTATTTCTGAAAGTACCGAACCGATTTTAATAATCTAAAGACTGTTAGAGAGATAATTTAATACCCTTTAACTTAATCATCTTTCCCATTTTTGACGATTGTATTGGTGCAGGGACTGAAAAAAACACAATTTTGACACAAAAATGTGTCCTACTGAAATTAAAATTTAAATATATAAAATTTCGAATTATACAGGGTATTTTAATTGGAATGCACTGTTTCATTGCTTTATACAAGTAGAAAGGATCCAGAAACTATGCTTTTAAATAAAATATAAATTTGATTATTGTATTAAAATAAATATTTTATAAGATGTTATACTTTAATCTATACTAATATTATAAAGAGGTAAAGTTTGTAACTTTGTTTGTTTGTTTGTAAGTGCTAGTCTTCAGAAATACTGGACCGATCATAAAAATTCTTTCACTATCAGAAAGTTACACAATTCAGGAGTGCAATAGGCTGTATATTTTCTAATGATTGAACAAAAGTTTAGAGAAAAATAGAATTAAGTAACGAAGTGGAAATTTTTTTAACATCTTTAAAATATAATTAATTGTTCCATTCCATGCCGATATTTGTGGGAAAGAGACGAAAATTTTAGTTTTTCCATACAACTAAATAATGTTTGGCCTCGTGTTTGGACGTAAACGTATGATGTCTTCTTTAACACGAAAAGATAGGCATATAATACAGGTTTTATATCAGAAATTCAAATTTTAAAAATTATACAGGGTGTTTAATTTCAAATATTAAAGTTTCTTTCACAAATCAAGCATGTTTTCAATGTTTTGTACAAGGATCTTAGAAACCGCTGCAGATAAGGGGAGGGTTGAATGAGGAAAAAATAGTAGTTTTTAGAACTTAGTTTACATCACTTTTTGTTTTCTTCAAAAAATCATGACTTACTAGATATTTTGAAAAAAAACTAGTTTTCCCCAAATGGTTTTTTGTAGCTCAATTAATATTCGGGATAGAAAAAAAGAGTGAATAGAAAACTTGTGGATAATTAAAGAATTTATGGTTTCGTCCGTTACTTTGTGACCGTACATTTTAAATTAATAAAATAAAACAAAAAATATACTTTGTTCATAGTCACTTTAATTGAATGTTTAGCCGTGACAGCTGTTTCGTAGTACAACTACATTTTCAAACGTACTGACAAACTAAAATTATTTTACTTATATATAAACAGTAATACCTAATAAAAACATATTTTTAAAAGGTTTTAAAATCAATATGGTACAGTTGTAAAATTTAAAGATTTTATTGCTACATTTTATAAAGTTTTACAAGGGGTAGATTTCTAGGTCAATCTGTGTGTTAAGCAGATGTACATTCTGTTTTTATGTTTATAGATTTCAATCAATGAAATCTATAAACATAAAAAACAGAATGTACATCTGCTTAACACACAGATTGACCTAGGAAATCTACCCCTTGTAAAACTTTATAAAATGTAGCAATAAAATCTTTAAATTTTACAACTGTACCATATTGATTTTAAAACCTTTTTAAAAAATATGTTTTTATTAGGTATTACTGTTTATATATAAGTAAAATAATTTTAGTTTGTCAGTACGTTTGAAAATGTAGTTGTACTACGAAACAGCTGTCACGGCTAAACATTCAATTAAAGTGACTATGAACAAAGTATATTTTTTGTTTTATTTTATTAATTGTGGATAATTGTCTTTTAATAGAAATGTATAATTCAATATTTAATTTAAGAGTCCGTTTTTAAGCTACCATATGAACTTGTAATTTTTAAAAAGAATCCATAGTTGGCTATGACATTGTTTAAAGGTTCTAAAATTGGTTTTTCACGATATATACCAATACAACCTTGAATAAAAAAATAATATAGTTTTGGACATAATAATTTTTAACTTTGTCTGTTGTCCTAGTTGGCCTCAAAAAAATTAATTTGTAGGTATGGTTGAAAATTTAACCATCTTCGTAGCTGCAACGATTTCTAGAAATCTCTGTACTAAACATCGAGAAGAGTCACCCTGTATTTGGATCGAGATGTGGATTTTAAATTTTACTCTAATTGGACTTAAGCAACGTCAACGTAGGGCTCAATATTACCGGTTACCGGTAAAATCAACTTATTAATAAGAGAATTTTATTCCTTTTATTATTATTTTTTTAATTTCTATAATCTTCCAAAATTTATGGGCTGTAATAAAACACCAAAATGTTGCGTAAAGCTTAGCCTGCAATTAAATTGATTACCCACCTTATCACATTCCTTGCGTTCTTATTTCCTGCGAAAGCTATAAAATTCCTGGGCATCAACTTCCTCACATAATAAACAACACCATGCAACAATCTTAAAACCTTTTTTAACACTTTCACCAAAATAAATAAACCTCACATTGTTTTATGTTTAATCTATCTTTTTCACAGATCTTTCGAAAAAAATTAAATAGTCGCAAAAAGATCACGTCTCCACCGCGGTAATTAAGATTTCACAAAACAAACAAAAGTATTTCACAATATTCTGTTTCGAAAAACAATTGAAACTTGCGTAACTTCACAAAACTTTGTCCCAGGGCCTACCGCGAGTTTAAAAGCTCGTTGCACCTTTTGTTTTTCGATCGTCACTTGAAACTGGCGGTCAAGTCGGCCGTGGAAGAACAACCGCCATTCTGCTGCTTCGAGAAGGCCGCGAAGAACACGAAGAAAAAGAAGATCGGAGCTAAAGGTGTGTTTGCTTGAAACAAGTGAATGCCCGGGTAAATTGATGTCGGTTTGACTGTGTCGGCAGTTGTTCCCAGCGTGCTCTTTAGAGAACAGTTGAAGAGAATATTTTAAACATCGCTTTACCGAAGAAACAAATAAAGAATATGGTCTTTTGAATAGTAAAACAGTTGAATTCGACGTGCCTGAATACACGAATAAGCGAAAGCTCGGTGATATTGTAAATGTGAGCAGTTTCTGACTGAAAAGCTATTTCAGAGCGTTTTCGCGACCACTGTATTGGCTCAGGCTTGGGTATTTTTAGATTCCGGCGAGTTACGTTGATTTTTCGCGGTTTTTGAAGAAAAAGTGGGAAAACGCGTGGCTGATGGAGGTTTTGTTCAGGTTTTTGTTTATATAAAACATGCGTTATTCATGCGAACGGGTATAAGATTTTGTCGTGAGCTATTCAGTACTTTAATGTTAATAGAGTCACCCCCTTTCTTAAAAAAAAGTTTCCTAAAATTTCCAATAGAGACATTTTAAAAATATCAGTTTTTTTGTTTAAACAACAAAAAATAGGATAGATACATGGACGCCGTCTGGATTAAATCCAGGGGGAAGCACCAGCACCAGGCAAGAGCGGAACATTTTTTGTTTTATAGCAGGAAAAAGTACATTCATATAGCACATCTTTTATTTCTAATATTTCTATACAGTGGTGACGCTAAGGGGGACAGGGGTATCTGTCTGTATTTTGTAGGCCTGGTGAGGACCTTTTTTTTGTTGTCAAAATGTTGAAAGTTAGGGAGAATACATTGTTTTGTATATTTGGTATTACACGTAAGGAACAATGAACTATTTTTTTGCTTCTCCAATTTTCTTTACGATTTTAAATCTTTAACAAAACCATAAATGTGCCCACCTGTGGCCGCCCCTACAAATTGTCGGCCCCTCCTTGGCCACCCCAAAATAAAAAGGCTGGCATGTGGTCACTATTTTTATTATTTGGGGTGTGCAAATAGTGAAACCTTGTTTCACATATACTTTTAAATGTTGTAATTCATATTTGGCAAAAAGGTTTTTACATATTTTGGTAAACTTTTTGATGTTATTCTCTGTCATCTGATTTGGATGCAAAACTGAAAGAAAGAATGCATCATTTGCTTTCTTAGTTAATCTTAATATAAATTGAAAATTACGATTTTGTAGTAGTCTATTGACGTTCCTGATTGACAATTATTTCTATGGGTTTGACGAGCATTAATAATTCGAGGAATAACTTTTATTTCAGTTTTAGACTTTTGAGCAAATGATTCGGCCTTGCTAAATATTTCTTGAAACACATTAACGGGATTTTCTCGATACTTATTAAACATTTTAAGCAAAGCGTTTTTACTGTTTTTAGTTGAAAAATTCATTTTTTAACAACTTTAATGTACCCAGCAAACACTATTTACCGGCAATATACATTTTTCGTATTGGCATTGATGGTAAAGCATTGGCAATTGGTGGCAATATTATGCCAACATCTAATACGCATTAAAAAGCCAACCCTAAATAAACACTCAATTGCCAATAAATTTTAAATGCAGGCGAATTGCCGGCAAGCATACAAAAATGGCGGCATACCAATCCTGATTAAATAAAGCATGCCTTTTTGTTGCAGGCAAATAAATAATGGATTTTTGAAGGCAAACCTTCAACACATATTCATACTTTTCAAACCATATTATTAACATTGGTATTTAACTAACATTAGAGCAATTTTTTGATCTGTTTTATTTATAATGGCAGCTAAACAACATTATTTTATGTTTTTTACATAATTTAAAGAAAATGGCCTTTTCATATCATTTTATTGTTACAAATCATGCAAATAACAATTAAGTCAAACAAAATGTTTATTATGTACTTTTGAAAGAATAAAAATAAAATGATTGTAAAATTAGCTAGGTTAATTTCGACCGAAGGTGACACATTCAAATTTCCCGCTTAGCCGAAATACAAGATTTGAGGAGTTTGGCAGATGAAGCAAAATTGTTTTTGTTTGATCGCTTTGTGCAATTGTTTTCTACGTGGTTTTCTAGCTTTTTAGCTTTAGAATTCATGTCGTATTCCTGAGCTAATTTTATGAAAAAATGCTCATATAAACATAGTATATACTATATAAAAAAACAAAACGTTTTTGATTTTGATTCAGCTCCCCAAAAGCCACCCAATTACAAAGGTAAAATACAATCGGCGATAATTGTCAGGAAAGTTGGGCAACTCCGATTTTGACCAATTTTGATATACAGGGTTTTTGCGGCGTTGATCACGAATCTGAAAGAATTTTTTCGGAAACGTTTTGTTTTCGAGATATCTAACAATGCTGAAAATCAATCTAACCATAGGCGCAATTAGGGGGCTAAATTATTGAACACTGGCAAATATACTCTATAAATAGTTGCTTAAGCCCCCAAAAACCGGAGGTTTGTTGCGCCACTGAATCTAACCTTATTTTAACTATAGGTATTTCCCCTTATTTTTGCACAAAAATCTTGATATAAAAGCAAATTGACCCTTAATATCTTATTTAACATCAAAATCCTTTTTAAAACAGTTGTGTTTATAAAGTATATTGTAAGCCAGTTTAGAGTTATAAGAATTTTCTGCAAGAAGAAGAAGAAATATAATAAAAATAAAGTTATTAGTTTGATTTTTAGCTTTGATGAAACGAAATGTATCTGAAAATCAAATCGACAATGGACCCGATAAATATAAAAACTCTTTTTATTGCCCTCACTAAAAAAATTCTTAAATTAGGTATAAACATTTTTAAAAAGCAAAAAAAAATGGTCCTCACTTTGACAATAAATTATACTTAATCCTGTATTCAAGTATTCCACATTTCTTTTCTTTCTTCCCAAATATTTTTGAAGAGCAAATGAAAAGTCCCCCCTTCCTTTTTTATACTCTGCCTTCGATTACAAAAAGTTTATTTCCTAAGTACCGCCCCTTATTTCAAAAATTTCCGCCCCCGCAGCATTGCGCCCAGGTGCTTTTCACCACTCGCATCACCCGGTAGGCACGGCTCTGCTGAAGTGTGGTTATTTACCGAACACCCCTGTAGATACCTACCGTTCGGTAAATTGAGTAAAGTACATAAAAAGTAAAATATTGTTGGCGCCCTCTATTATGTCTGATTGAAAACGCGACAAAGTTTGATTGGTTTGATTACAGTAACCTAAAATTAGCTCTCAAAATGACGATCATTTTAATTTGGCAACGCAGTTTATTTGGTACAGTCTAGTAATTTTGTATTTTCAGGTTGGTACTTACGTCATCCCCGCATTTGTCGCCATTTTGTTCCACTTTTTGCTTTCGTGGTGTGTTTTCTAAAGTGAAAGTTTTACAATATTTTATTTGCAAAATAAAGGTTGAAACAAGGAAAATTTACAATGTCGGCCCACGACCAAATGAGGGCGATGTTGGACCAGCTTATGGGCACTGGTCGCAACGGTAAGTCTTGGATTTGTATTTTCTGTATTGATTTTCTAACCGCAATGCTGGTCTCTGAATTTTAGGTGAAAACAACAAATTCCACGTAAAATTTAACGATCCCCGAGTATGTAAGTCTTTTTTGTTAAGCTGTTGTCCTCATGAAATCCTCTCATCCACGGTAAGTTAAAAATTTGACCATATTTTTAATTTCTAGTGGGTGTGTTCATTATGTTTATTACAAACCCTATTTTCCGTAGTCTGTTACTTTCTGATATGTGCAAATTCATGGATACGTATGTCTGTGCTAATACTGCCTGGATGGAGCAACATAATGAACACACTTGTTATTTATAAATAAAGGACCAATTTTTATATAAACTTTTGAATTGTTAATTCTGCAAACAAACTATTGAAATTAATGACTTTTATTATTCGGTCCACTAATTCGATGCACTGTATTTTCAGAAACTTCAAATATCTATTAAATGATGAGGAAAATAGGTGTTAGTTTGTATGTAAGTACAATGACGTACGTATAAAAATCAATTTCTTTAGGTTATTTATATTGTCAATAGTGAATTGAACACTTATGTCCTCAGCTGGGAAAAACCATTGAAAAATATTGATAAAATTCAATTAAATTATTGTTTTAAGTAACAAATGTATCTCTTTTTTGCCTTAAATTTAGGTAAAAGCAAAAAGGTTAATTGTAATATATAATAAATTGGTTTACACATTTATAAGTTTCCAATAGCAATGGCAAAAGGATATAAAGGATGCATATTTATTTATTAAACACCTGTTTTTACTATTATTCACTAAAACCCTTTAATAATTGAGAGTTAATAACGTATAAATCCTGTCGATTTTTATTTGAGAATGAATAATGATGGGTATTTTTCTCAAATAAAAATGAATAGATTTTACTTGATTTTATTATTAGTAGGTATGCCTAAATTATCAAATAGAAGTAAAGAAGTTCTTGATATTGAGTCTTTTCAGTACTGGAAAAAACAGGTTTTATAGATTAAATTTGAATTCTAAATTATGCTTTTGACCATTTATATAACCAAGAAGAATAGAAACAAGTCCTATAAAAGTTTCATACTTTTTCACCTATTATATTTTAAGTTAAAAAAAGAAACAAATGAACATCTAAAACTCAAGAAAAATAAAGACATAAACTTTTTTAAATGGAACACCCTGTATATTATGTCACCAAAAAAGGTATTTTAAACAGCTTTACAAAGATACCACATTTGATATATCTATCTTTAATAGTTTCGGAAATATGGCCATTTAGATCTGGATATAATTTCCATTTCATCTACAGCCTCAGCATAATGGAAATTATATCTACTATTTTTCAGATTTATGTAGTCATATTTCAAAAACTATTAAAGATATATGCATTAAATGTGGTATTTTTTGTAAAGCTGTTTAAAGACCTTTTAACAGTAACATTATATACAGGGTGTTCCATTTAAAAAGTTATCTTATCATTTTTTTAAAGTGTTTGATGTTCATTTGTTTTTTTCTTGTTATGCTCAAAAAATAATAAATAAAAAGTATTAAACCTTTATACAGGACAGTTTTTTTATATTCTTCTTGGTTAGAGTTAAACGTGGGTGGCAAAATATGAATGAAAACCTTATACATTTCCTAATATTAGTTTAAATTACTAGTAAAAAAAAGTTACAATGTTATAAAATTATAAATATAAATGGAATTTTAGAATCACTTGTCTGTGTTTTATTAAGTTTAGTATTACAATTATCTTTACCATTACCATATACAGGGTATTATATTCTACACCAGAAAATTAAAGGAAAAGTTCATATCAACATGGGTTTGCAAATTTTTTTCTCAAGATACAGACAAGAAAAATTTTGTTAACACTTATTTTAGTAAAAATTGTTAAGACTAAATAAAATCTTTTTAAATAAGTATTTAGGTATTTTAAATGTTACCTAATGGCTAATGAAAAATCATAAAACCTAATTTTTAAATAAATGAAGCATTGCAGGAAATGTTTTTTTTTTAACTCGCTTTTATTAGCTTGGGTTGTAACTATCTATCTATCTATCTATCTATGTAACGGAATCTTTGAGCTTAATTTTTACCAACTTCCAGCGATTCAATTTCTTTGAAACTTTGCACACGTATCAAGGACCGATGACAATGCAATAATTTAAAAACAGTGTCCCGTTATCCTGATTAGGACCGCCAGGATAAATAAATGTCCTAATACTACTCTTGACAAAATGGCGAAGGAATTTTTTAGTGAATAAACTAGAGCATTTATTTTAAAAAACTAATTGATATATCGAACTAAAAATGAAAAATAAATAATAGTTTAAAAAAAACTAAAAAACATGCTTTTATATGCAACCGAACTAAAAATTAGAAAATAATTTTTCATTACAAAGAGTTTGTCACTTCAGAGTAAAAGCGTGGGGTGCTTTATATATTAAATGTTATAATTATTCTATTTGCAAATATCTATGAGGGAAAAGTTATGAAAAAATAGTAAAATGCACCCCACGCTTTTTACTCTGAAGTGACAAACTCTTTGTAATGAAAAATGATTTTCTAATTTTTAGTTCGGTTGCATATAAAAGCGTGTTTTTTAGTTTTTAAACTATTATTTATTAAATATTCAATTAAGTTGGAAGTTGGATTTTATTTTTCTTTTCTCTTAAACTAAACAAGATACAAAAAAAATAGAGAACAAAAGCTGTATTCTGGTTTGCTTAATATAAAGAAAGGCAAAAATTTTACACACATTTACAGTCAGTGGCATACCACTTTTTTTGTTAAAATATTTTTTTGTTGCCGTTCGGGACACCAATGGACTTATAAAATGTAATTAAGTGTAGTGATACATTACCTCTTTAATGCCATTAATAACATTGCCAAATTAATACAAAATTGGGTAAAGGATATTTAAGATATTAACAAAAAACCGATTTTAAAACAAAAGTTTAACACCCTATATCTAAGAAGCCACGCATTTCCGGACCTATATTTATGTGAACTTTTTTTATATTTTCAATAGTAGAATTTCCCTAAAATTTTCTTAACAGGACTCTGTAACACCGTATATAAATAGGTTGCTGGGCAATAATAGGTTAACAGTAGGAAATTTACCTTTTTTTTTTTTGAAGATGAGATAGCAAATAAAAGACAAAATATATAGTTAAATATTTACGAGTTATTGTTATTTAGCCATTTTGAACTTTATTAATATTTTTCATTAAGTTTTCCCAATGACACATCAATATGTTGGTAAGTCTTGGTATAAAAGTAGTAAGATATTCACACAAACTTCGTTTCATGCCAGTTTTGGTAAGTAACACTATAACAGACACTTAAAAGAAAAACAGTGCCTGTGTAATACATACAAACGTCAATGTCAGAAAGTTATGCTGTGAGTATTCAGTATTTTTTTTAATAACAATCGAATTGAGCGGTGAACGAGTTTTATCTGGCTGATATTTCGTGAGTATATAAAAAAATAAGGTGTGGTCCACGAGCACGAAATGACGGAAATTAGCAAAATTGTCTTTTGAGAAAAACCCGAAGTACCGATAAGTTGTTGTAAGTTTTACGAAATTATTTATTTTTATAATTGTTACAATTAAGTTGAGCAGATACAAAAGTTTTTTAGGGCATCCAGGGTTTCTACTCGTGATTTGGCGAATTAACAGTATAGTTTAGATTTTAAGACATTAAAAGTTATAAAAATAGACAGCAAAATGCTATATATTGTCTTTTCTTAACAGTTTTGTCATTCTTTACACTTTATAGAAAAAAATTTAGCTTTACAACCTGTATGTTTGAAATTTTAATGTTTGGCCTATTAAAATGTTTATTATCTTGTAAAAATAATCTGATTTCTTCAGTAGAACCATTGTTTTTTTAATTAAAAGTTGTATCAGAATTGAAGTGTTGTAAAAATAAATCTTTCTTTGTCTAGCATTAGGGGATTGTAATTGATATTTATTTTTGTTGATATCATACAATAGTACTTATATACTAACTGTTGCTGTTATTTCCGCTTCAAATGAAAAAAAAAAAAAAAAAATGAAAGTTTAAAATCAAATAAACAAAAAAAAACAATTTTTTTCCACCCTTTCCATTTTTGCTTGAGATGCCTCCTGTAATTCAAGACAGAAAATACTTTCTTTTTGATGCTTTTTAAACGAACATTAATTTAAAATATAACTTACTAGAAGTTATTTTGAACCAAGCAGTTTAAAATTTTAAGAGTACAAACCCTGTGCCCTGTGCAGAATAAAAAAAATGTAGCTAAGTTTTTTAATGAAAAAGCAATATTTTCAGTATTATAATGTTAGCAAGCATTATTCGTTTTTCTTTGTAAAAATAAGTAAATTATAGTCATAAGTACACAAAAATTTAATTGTTAAGGAAATTAGACTTGTTGATTGTGGTGTTAAAGAAGGATATTTCTAATATTTTTATCTAACAGCGCATGGACTTAGGCGAATGTCCAAAAATCCACGATTTGGCACTGAGGGCTGACTTGGAGAATGCACAGAAGGTCAAGGATTACTTCTATGACTTGGATGTAAGTTTATTGTTATTAAAACTTTTAATTTTTATATACTAGCGGCCCAATTTTACTTAATAAATGTTCATTAACTCTTTTCTTTTGGGGTTATCCTGGATTTTAACATGGCTGTGCTTAGCCTCAGTTATAGCACAAGTACAGGGTATTACATTTAAGAGAAAAAAGGCATGTTTTTCTTTTTTAACTTTTCCTGTATTTTTTAAGAAATTCAAGATAGCCAATCAATGTATTTTGGCTCTAAGAATTTGAAAACCGCAACTAGCTAAGAATTGCATGAACCACAAAAGACTTACGCCATAGATGCTGCGTTTTTTAAATGGATTTAGACAATCTAAAAATGGTTTATCAAAAAGTGTTCCACGTAAAAACACTTATGGCGTTAGTCTTTTGTTTTTTATGCAATTATTTTTTAATTATGATATTTAAATTCCCAAGGCTAAAATACATTGATTGGCCATCTTAAATGGATTACCCTTTCTCTTGTTGTTATCCTATTTCTTAATCTCTCTTTTGGTAATATATCAGAATACATTTTGCCGGTATTCGAATACATTTGTGTTTGGTATTCGGCAGAATACTTTTTTGGTTAGTTTTCGGGATTCTGTATTCGAATACTTTTAAAGTATTCGACGAATACTTTTTTATGTTCGTGAATACCGAGTATTCGAATACTTTTTTTCTACCAAGTATTCGACCCAACTCTGGAATAGCCCCACTATGATGTTGATGGTCGATATAAGACACTTTCAAATATTAATCCAATGGGTTGGCTAGATCCAATCAGCTGTTTTTAAGATTTACTGGAATTTTTGTTATTTTCTGAACACGTATTATACATTTGGCCTTCATTCATCGAGCTTTGTGTCAAAACAAAACATAACCCTTTTGTTTTGTTTTGGTCGTGCGGTCGTGCCGTTATTTTTAAAGACTTTCATATATTTAGGCTGTATATAATAGTCTATAAATATCAAATTATTGTTTTTTATACTTTTTCCACTTGTAATAAACACGAGATAAATCATTAAAACCCAAAAAACAAAACAGTTAATTTTGACACTTCTGTTTAACCTGACTAACCTTGGCCTAAACCTGGGTCAGCAGGATCCAACCCGAGTTAAGGTTTCGATCAATATATAAACATGGGTAGAGACAGGCCGATCATTTTTTGAATGGGTTTCATGGATCGGGTTAACCCAAGATCAATATTTGAAAAGGCCTATTTAAACCAATGGGGGTACATAAGGTAGATTTTTAAATACATGTATTCATACGTTGTGAATCTTTCTAAAGGCGATGGAACATCTTCAAGCGTTTATAAGCGACTGTGACCGTCGTACCGAATCAGCTAAACAGCGACTGGCGGAAACCCAGGAGGAACTGACTGCCGAAGTAGCAGTTAAAGCCAACAGTGTGCATGAGCTACAAGAGCAGATTGGTCAGAAGTTAGCTAAAGCAGAACAGTTAGGGGCCGAGGGGTTTGTTGACGAGAGTATGAAATTGATGGAAGAGGTAAAAATATTATGTAGATAAGTTTAATCTTTAAAATTAAAAGTATAGCCAAAGCTATAAGAAACTAAAAAAGTGCATCTCATTATCTTTAAATTTTAAACAAAAAAAACATTGGTGGCTGTTCTAAATAATACTTAATATTGAATCTGGCTCAAAGGACCATATGTTGGGGTCTGTTGTGCTCATTGGATATTTTATTTTTTTATAGGTTGATGACTTGAGAAAGAAAAAGTTAGAAGCTGAACAAGAATACAGGAATTCCATGCCTGCCAGTAGTTACCAGCAGCAAAAATTGCGAGTTTGTGAAGTTTGTTCCGCATATTTGGGCATACATGACAATGACAGGCGTTTGGCTGACCATTTCGGCGGAAAGCTTCATCTGGGATTTATCAAAATTCGTGAAAAGCTTATTGAACTAGAGGTAAGAACAAAATTGTGCTCATTTTGAATTTGCTTTTTAAATTTTTTATTTATTTTTAATAGAAAACCGCCGAAAAACGTAAAGAAGAACGCAAAAAGGCATTGAAAGACAAGGATCGCGATGATGACAGTAGCTATTCAGGACGAAGGTACAGAGAACATTATGTGGGAGGGAGAGAGTTGGATAGAAGGTCTAGGAGACACAGGTCCAAATCTAGGGAAAGAAGAGATAGGGACCGCGATAGGAATAAAGATAAGGATAAGGACAGCAAGGAAAGAGAACGGGACAGGTTAGTGAACTAATATTTTTTTGTTAGACAGATTTGATGTATAAATAAAATAAGCTACAATTTTACCTAAATTTATTTTTAATTTCCAGAAGGCGTTCCAGATCTCGTAGCCGTGACAGAAGCCGCAGGTCTCATTCACATCGCTCAAGTTCAAGCGATAAAAAGAAAGATCGCGATAGAGACTAAGATTAAACCGCCATTAACTTTTTTTCGAATTAGTCGGTCATAAATAATAAAAATATATCGTTTTCGTTCTGGGTACATTGGTTGACTGTGACAGTGTTGCCATTAGATTAAATTCTAAAAAGATTGTATGGCAACAATGCTAGATTTATTGTAATCTGTTCAGATTATTTTTAATCTGGCTACCAACGACACAAAAATGAAAAAAAATGCCATTGGTCATATTGATTTTAAATAAATTTTAAACGAAAACCATACACTTATCATTTATGATCTGAAATACAAAAATACTTTTTGTAGAGTTTTGTTGTTTTAATTGTTAATGATTTATATATCAATTTGAGTATATAATCAGAATATTGTTAAAAAAACAATTAGGACTCTTGCTACTTTATTTAAAAAAAAGTTTTTCTTACAAAACGAAAAGAATCTATGTACTTTTAAGTGGTCTAAAAGGTACAAAAGGTAGATTTTGTGTAATGGATTATAGGTAATTTATTATTTAAGTGTTATGTAGATATCTATTTCTAAGTTAGGTCAAAATAATCATGTAAATCGTCTTGTTTCAATAAAGTTATTAGTATGGTATGTTATTATTTTTTCACCCAGTCACCTTTTATAATCGTAGACCAACGGTAGGTTTTTCAAAATTAAATGAATATAGCATCCCCAAAGTCTCCTATATTCTATCTATAATTCCATTGTCAGCCTATAAGTCAGAAGAAATCTTGTAAACAGTAAGAGAAAATCCTAAAAAATTATTACGCGCTCATCTATGTATCAACTATGGTGACCTTTGGGTACTTTTAGATGGCAAAGTTAGTTACAAGCAGAGTTGGGTCGAATACTGAAAATCGGTATTTGAATATAAATACCGAAAAATAACGTATTTGAATACCGAATATTTCGAAGAAAAAAGTATTCGAATACTCCGTATTCACGAACGCTCGGAATCTGTATTCGAATACTGCAAAAAATATTCGAATAATGGAAAAGAAAAAAACCTATAATAAAAGTATTCAAATACGACCCAACTCTGGTTACAAGGGAGTCTCATATTTGTGGTTTTTTTGGGCCTCCTAAACGTCAGACTCCTTTTTATGGCTTAGTATAAGCTTGCCAACAATATTAAAATACACGAAAGAAAAGTATTCTTCACAATGCGTTATAACAAAAATTTCCCAAAAAGAACAGTATATTAATTATATAACAAGACTAAAAATTTAATTAACTTTCCAATGAGTTATATACTCTATTTTTCCTACACCACAAGAAATACAAATTTCTTTATTTTTGGAAAAATAACATTTTCTTCTCTAGAGATGAAAGCAGGGGCGGTCGGAAAAACAAAAATTTTAGCGCCCCTAGAAAGAAATAAAATTTTAAAGAGGGTTCAAATTTTTTAAACAACAAAAAAAAAAAGGTAGGTATTTAACCTTTTTTTATTGTTTTCTTCTTCTTTCATTCTTTAAATATAAAATTACACAAAACCTCCTTTCCACGTATTTGAAAAGCAAAAAAAGGTCCCCACTCTTCAATTCCATCATCACCCTCACCCCTACGACCAGCCTTGGGGGCCATATCATCAATAAATGAGACATGCATGAAATCAGAGTTGGGCCGAATACTAAGAATATAAAAATTAAAAAAGTATTCGAATACCGAATATTTGAATACTTAGAAGAAAAAAGTATTCGAATACCGAATATTTGAATACTTAGAAGAAAAAAGTATTCGAATACTCGGTATTCATGAATACCCGGAATGGGTATTGGAATATTGGAAACAAAAAGATTCGAATACTACTAAACAATAAAGACCAAAATTTGAAATTACTGCTAACACATCTCTGTATTTGAATACTCAAAAAAATATTCGTCGAATACTTCTGAAGTATTCGAATACAGAATTCCGAATACTAACCAAAAAGTATTCTGCCGAATACCAAACACACAAATGTATTCTGAATACTATTCAAAATACTGAGTATTCGAATACGACCCAACTCTGTATGAAATACAATGAAATAGAAAGGATGTGGCATCCAAGGGGGGCATTCCCCCTGGTTGAAAGTACTTTCATCTCTAGATACAAAATAAAAAATTATTTTCCGTGTAAAATATGCTCATTTTTAAAAAAGAAATGTGCAAATTTCGCTTTTTTCGTACGTCGTTGTAGGAAAAACAGGTTTAGCATCTTTTTTCCGCTCTGCGTGCTGATTGGTTAGGAGGAAGGGGCAGTAAATTGCTTTTTGACAGACATGCTAGAGGTATGTGTGGGAAAATAAATATATAGGTACATGGGTAAACCAAAAAAAAAATGGTTTAAACAAAATGTTATTTGGCTTTTCTCCAGAATAAAATTAAAAAGTTTATTTAACATTTTAAGAAAATTAAAACTTTTATACATAATGGTTGATTTATTCTGCTCTTACACATATAATAATAGTTATGATTACTTAAACAGAAATAAAATATATAATGAAATATTTACTATTAAGTTACTTACAATTTAAAAAAAAGGGTTTTCACGTGTTTTGTACATTACATAAAGAATACTTAAAAAAGAATTATGGGGTCAACAAAAAAAAACAAGATTTTTGATATCAAAAATAAAAATATATTCAAAAACTGTTATACAATATTTGGTAACAAAGTTAAAACAATATATAAAAAAAACTCTCTTTTTTTTAAACTAAAACAATTTTCTGCTTTCTTAAAAAAAAAAAAAATTAAAAACCTATAAATTATAGCCCTAAATACACATTTATTATTTATTCTGGGATTGAAATACTTCTGGTAAAGCATCTTCCACAATAATTTTGACTAATTCCTTAAAATCAATTCCTTTTGTCAAATTGGCAAGTTCAGGTACCAAAGAATACTTGGTAAAACCCGGATGTGTATTAATCTCTAGCAATTTTAAACTTTCTGTATTGGGATCATAACGAAAATCCAAGCGAGATATTGCCTTGCACCCTAGAAATTTGTGAACTTTTAGGGCCTGTTCTAAAGTTTTATTATAAACTGACTGTGGAATTTGAGGAGGAAATATATGCTCAGCTAAGCCAGCTGTATACTTGGCTTTAAAATCAAAAAATCTGTTTTTCGGCTGTATCTCGATAGTACCAATAGCTTCATCCATTAATATAGCAGTCTGCAACTCAACTCCTGGTATATATTCTTCCACAATCATTTCTTCCATAAGTGTAGAATTATCTTCTTTAAGCTTCAACCAATCTTCTTTCGAGAAAATTAAATGCACTCCGATACTTGATCCTAAACTAATTGGCTTTAAAACATATGGAAAACTAAACCTAATATTATTCTTTAGTATATCTTCTTTGCTTATTACATACCCTTTTGGAGTATCAATGCCAAGTGATTGAAATATATGTTTCGACATGACTTTATTCATGGCAATAGCTGAAGCCATAACTCCAGAGTGTGTATATTTTATACCTAAGATTTCCAGGAGTCCTTGAATGCAGCCGTCTTCTCCCAGTGGTCCATGAAGGGCAATATAAGCTAGGTCTGGTTTAATATCTTGAAGTTTCTCAGCAATGTTATTGTCTACGTCTATCTCTATTACGTTATAAGCAAGACTCTCAAGTGCTTCTCTTATAGCTTCTCCGCTCATTACCGATACTGGTCTTTCTTCAGAAACCCCTCCACTTAATACAGCAATAGTTGGGACCGATTTATTGCATTTAGCCATACCAGCAAATTCTAAGGATGTTCTTATCTTCTCAAAATACTGTTTTATAAAATCCTGTTGTAAAAGAAATAAAATTTACGTTAGTAACTTATTATACCATTGTCAATATTATAAAGGTAAATGTTTACTTATCGAAATCATCGTCTTCCCCAATGCATGATTAATAATTTTCCTTACAAACTACAGCACTACAAATTGAAGAAAACGACGAAGATGCCGAAAAGTAAAAATTTACCATTTGAAATTATAAAAGGATCTTTTTATGAAGAAAACACACTAAAGCTAAGCTTTTTGTCTGCCCTATTCAAAATTATGTTTTAAATACAGTTAAAGCAGTTTTTCTTAGTTTTTCGCGTTTGTCGTTTTTTCTTAATTAAATTGAAAAATTCTAATTTATTTTGAATTTGTTTTAAATTTATAACTAAAGTTTCACGCAGCGCAGCAGCAAACAATTAATCGGTGTTGCCTCATGTTGATGTTGAATGGCACCAAATTTGTTTTTGATCTAATTAAAAAAGTGGTAGTTCGGGTTAGTAATTAACAATAGGAATTCGTGAAACAGCGGTGATTTGTCATAAAAAAGCAAGAAAAAAGGCATTTGCATAATATCCCATAGATTCATAGATTACATTACGCCCAACATTGGTAAATAGAATAGGTCGCTCGCGCGGTATCGCGGCAAGGCTGCCTCTAGTAGATATATTCTCGAAGTTAATATCACAAATATTAAGCAGGCTGTCCATGAGAGCATTTTAAATTTGCACTAACCAATGACAACGCTGAATTTATCATCCGCGAGCGGAAAACCGCTCTCATGGACAGCCTGCTTTACTTTGTAATTCTATTTTTAGCAAAACAATCGTTTTTTTTTTATATTTTAAATTATCCAAAAAAAAAACATAAATGATTCAAAAAATTTATAGAAAAATATGGATACAATCCTTAAAAGGTCATTGATACAATCCATAAGAAAAAATTTCGCAACGTCGCACGAGAAGAGCATACCAACTTACTAACGATAATCTTCCAGAGTAGCTTTCCAGTGACGCATATAGAGCGTTGTCGAGTAGCTCAGGAGCTTTTCGTTCTACTTTGTGGCGTTCCAGTGACGGAAAGTGTTATGCACCTGAACTACTCCGTTTTTCTTTTTCTTGACTCTCATGCACCAGCCGCTCTTTTGGTTTTTGTGCTTCAAACGTGTTTTTTTATGGTTAAGGATGTATTTTTTAAAATTATTTGTTTAAAATGGGATTAGATATTAAAAAGAGAATATTATTATAAAGCCAAGAAAAGTTAAAAAAATAAATTTAAAAATTTCCTAAAGTTATCTCTCTTTCCTTGTCTAAGGATGCGTTTCAGTGACTAACTTTTTATAGCAGATCAAGAGCTTCAAGCCCTGGAACAAGACTACTGATCTTGATGGATTGCAAATGTTATAACCTGCGCGAAACAAAAGTTACATTTCATGGACGAAAAAACCGGTTTGTGCGCAAGCCAGTTGAGGGTAAACGCACCCGGCTCCAAACAAACTATCCGCATTATAGAAAAGAATTTGTTGACGGTGTCCTGGTTTTCTGTACGAAGTACGGTATAGTACGGACGAAGGGTACGAGGTACGGGGTGCCGGTGTTTGTAATTTTTCACGGCTTCTAGGTGCGCAAGTTCGTCCACCCACTGCGCGAGGTCGTAAAAATCCGAAAAATGCTTCTTGCCACTGTGGATCTAAATGTAGGTTATCTATGAGCAAGACGCACAAAAATTTTCGTCACTGGAAAGCTACTCAGGAGGCGCATGCGTACTTATTGTTGCCTAGGGATTTTTAAATTGTCCTACACGTGTAGTCACCATATTGTCACCAGAAAATTAAGGTTATTGTACAAAGTTTTCACAAAACAACATGGACGTTGTAAGTGAAATATTAGAAAAAACTGCTCGTGAGTCTGAAAAATACAAATCTATAAGCGTAAAAAAGCATTTGGACTTGGAATATGATTTGGGAACACTATTAGCCGTGGATAATAACGATTTTGATTCTGCTTTGCTGAGGTAAGTGACGTATTTTGATTATTAATCACGCATTGTTTATGAACATGATTAAACTAGCTTTCACAGAATATGGCCTAATTTGCTTACAAATTGTAATAATTACGCGTTTATAAAGCTATGAATAGCTCAAAATCGCTTTCCGTTCTTTAATTTAGCTTGTGTAGACCTTGTTATAGATACACACAAGTCTGGCTTAAAGGCCATACTTGGTTTCGAATAGAACTTTTTAAAAGTTCCCTTTAATAAATTCTAAATAAATATATGAGGAAGTAGTCCCTTAAACGTAGAGATAGATGCCTAATAAACACTAATTTAATTGAATTATCCTAATCACTGAAAAGACAATCAATATTTTTGTTATTTACAAAATCGTAAAGTTTATTTATCCTTTTACTAGTAAGGTTTCTTTTTTTTGCAGAAAGGACAAGAATGACTATTTTTTAAACCTTGCAAGAGACAATACGCAATTATTATTTAATCAGATATGGGAATTACCAACAGAAAGAGTGGAGGAAGCCATCATGGTCAAGTTACCACCAGCTAAAACACTACTGCCAAGAATGAAGCCTGTTCCAAAACCCAGACCATTGACCAAATGGCAAAAGTTTGCTAAAGAAAAAGGTAAAAGAAAGTTTCAAAAATTTTTACCTGGAAGTTTACTTAAAATCTCTTCAATAATCTTGTAGGTATTCAAAAAAGAAGAAAGCGAAGCTATCTTGGGATGAACAGCTTCAAAAATGGATTCCACTGTATGGTTTTAAGAGGGATAAGGCTGACAAAGAAAAGAATTGGGTTTTGGAGGTTCCGCAAAATGCAGACCCCAATGAAGACCAATTTGCGAAAAAGATTCAAGCAAAATCTGAAAATGTGGCTAAGAATGAATTGCAAAGGTTAAGGAATATTGCCAAGGCAAGAAAGATTAAAGTGCCCAGAGTTGGAGTTACAAATCCAGAGGTAAATGAAGATCTAGATTAGACTGTGCAAAAAAAAAAACACAATTTTTAGCCCTTAATATTAACATTAAGAGGTGCATCATTAAAATTATGAATTTTTCAACAATGTTGGATTTTTATATAAAATCTCTCGTCAATCAATTTTGAACCTTCTACCAATTCATATTCTTGAAGAAAATTAAATTCTCTACAAAAAGCTGTCTTAGTAGAAGGAGCTGAAAATTTGATTCGATGAAATTTATAAATTTTGTCACGTAGATATTAATTAGATTATAATTTTAATAATGCACCTCTTAATGTTAATTTTAAGGGCTGAAAATTTCAGGATATTTTTTTTGTCCCAGTCTAATCTAGAAATTAATTTTATTTACTAATGATATTTTTACTGTATTAATGGCATTGGAACATTCTTTCTTTTTATTATTATTTTACTTTCTAAAAACATAAGATCTTTGTCTTTTAAGGTTGCATCAGCGAAAGATTTACAGGCAGCTGTAACAGTAGCCAAGGCATCCACGGCAAGTTTGGGAAAGTTCCAAGACAAGTTACCCAAGGAAAAAGAAGCCAAAGGAGTGGCAGCAATTACACCAGGAGCTTCTAGAAAGCGCAAATTGCCCCCTGTATCAGGAGCAGTAGAAAAAAGTGAAAATTTGAGTATTGTTGATTCAATTTTAAACAAGAGACCGAAGTTGGACATTGAGAAGGCTGTATCTAAACAAATACACAGTACAAGGCATGTATAGTATACTTATAGAAGAAAATATAATACAATTTTTTTTTTTAATGTTCTTGGTGTATGCAAGTTTCTGAGAGTAATTTTTTTCTTTCTTCATTTTAGAATGGATTTAACTGATACTGTACCAGAAAGGAGTAGGTCGGATAAAAAAATAGAAGCAAAAGTAAGTCATCCAAAAAGCCAAAGGGTGGAAGTGGACAGAGGACAGGGGGCAAAAAGGGAGGAGGAAGAAAGAGGCGTTAAATTGTGTAAGTATTCTTATTTACAACTATGTATGTAATGTTGACTTTAAAGTTTGAAAAATTATGACAACTTAAATCTGAGAAAGAGTAGATATAATTTCCTTTATACCTACCTACGGCACTAAGGTGAGAGTCTGTAGATATAATGGAAATTATATCCAGATTTAAATGGCCATATTTCCAAAACTGTTAAAGATACATACATATATCAAATGTGGTATTGTATGTAAAGTTTTTTAAAGACCTTTTTAATGGTGACATAATACAGGATGTTTCTAAACAAATACAAAAAATGTTAGGAGGTGTTTTTCATCAAAAATAAGAAAAAAACTTCATATGAATATATGTCCTAAAGATCTTAGTTTTTGAAGTATGGGGTGTTCATTTTTTCATAGAAAAATTGTTTTTTATAATACCTCTTATACCCATTCAGATATTTTAAAAAAATTTGGGAGACACACTCTTTGCACCAAAAGACATTTGTTGGCGTACAAGAAAAAATATATTTTACCCGTGTCGTCCATGAGGGGTTTAAGATAAATATTTTTAAGAAGAAAATGGTACGCCACTGCATTTTTATAAAATAAAAGTCTTTTATATCCCCATTTAGTTTAGAACAAATTTGGTCTCTTGACTTTTTTTGTATGATGTAAGGTTTTCGCGTAAATAAATAAAAACCATTTTTTGGCATGGTCAAATTCCTATAATTAAAGAATAAATAACGAAGATTAATTTTTTATGTAGAATTTCATATTAGGAATACAAACTGACCATGCCAAAAAATGGTTTTTATTGATTTATGCGAAAAACCATACATCAAACAAAAAAAATCAAGTTTGTTCTAAAATAAATGGGAATTTAAAAAAGATTTTTGTTTTAGAAAACTGCAGTGACGTATTTTGTTTCTCTTAAAACATATTTACCCTTGCTCCTCATGGACGACACTGGTACAAATGATTTTTTTCTTGTATGCCAAAAATGTCTTCTGGTGCAAAGGGTGCTACTCCCAATTTTTTTAAAAATAAATGAATGGGTATATAAGTTATTATAAAAGAAAAAATTATAAAAAAATTTAACACCCCGTAGTTTAAAAACTAAGATGTTTAGGACATATGCTCATATGATGTTTTTAATTTTTTTAGTGGAAAATCACCTCCTTAAATTTTTGCATGTTTAGAAACACCTTGTATAATGCTGTCCCATTAAAAAAAGTTTACCTCTTCATTTTTCTTAAGTTTTTAAATGGAACACCCTGTATATTATGTCATCATTAAAAAGGTCTATTCTATCCTTCTTGGTTATAGTTAAAAGTAGGTGGCAAGATATAAACGAAAATCCTTTACACTGAGGATACTAGACCCCAAAATTTTTTCATGAAACCCTTTGTTTATGAAATCTTAGAGCCTTGTGAACATGGCTAAAAAATTCGATCTAAAAAGTCATTATACTTTTATATTTTCTTAGCAATTTATTTGAACAATATAATACAATTTTGTTTGTAACATGATTTTTATGGGTGGTCCCAACCTAGACTAACATCCTTTGCTACAGCCATATAAACGAGAGTACCCATCCCGGGCAGTGGTTTGGCCGCGATATATGTCCTTTTGTCATTGGACCACTTGCACATGTAGTGATCGTCATCGTCGTCCCCTTTTTGCTGTAACAAATATTTAATAATAATAATAATGCTCTAAATTTACCACTTGGGTATTCAAACATTACATGAACAGTATACAGGGTGTTTCTTACGAAACTTCAAGGTGTGATTCCTTATGTAATTTTATAAAAAAAGTTCCTATAAACATATGTCCTGAGCTGCTTCCTTTAGGGCATTATAATTAAGGAAAAAAAACCTTTTATTTTTTAATATTTTTGATATGCTTAGGCCGATTTGGATAAAATTTGGTACATTTATTTAAAGTAATAGGGCGTTTATTTAGCACTAACCAGATTGTTATTATTGGGTCCAGTGGCGTCTCAATGGGCACCACAACTTGTATTACTGAGAAAAAAAGTACGCCACTGACTTTTTTAATAATAATAATAATAATAATAAATCTCTTTATTTAGAAGAATTGTACAGTATAAAAACAGTGCACAATAAAATGAAATGGCGTCACAAAATGCCCATAGTGTGCATAATGTAACAAACTATGGGAAAATACAGAAATAGGTATAAAATTTGACCACTCAGTTACATTAAAAAACATACCCTAAACATTTACTTAACAATTAAAACTTAATATTATTGGTAGACATATTAAAATTAGTAGTTTAAAAATTCAGTTAAAGTATACGGTTCTATATTTAAAATCAGATTAAAAACTTGTTTTTTATACAATTTAAAACTGTGCAGAACTTTTATTTCATTAGGAAGCAGATTAAAAATTTTTATACACGAATATGTAGTAAATTTTTCCCTTGCGGTCAGTCTATGTTGTGGCAAGGAGTAGCCAGTAAACCGTGTTTGATGATCGTGAGTCATCTCATATTGCCTAAACTTATCTTTATTTTTAAACAAAAACAACAAACACTCGTAGATATACACACCAGGAAGAGTGAGAATATTCAGTTCCCGAAATCTGCCCCTACAGGCGAAGGATTGTACGTATAACGTTTTTTTGCACAAGGAATACTCTTTGACTTTCAGTTGTTCCTCCCCAAAAGATCACCCCAAACCTCATTTGAGAATAAAAGTTTGCATAATATGCACTTCTCAGGGTACTGACACTTAGATAGTTTTTTGGCGGTTTTATATATTTGTTTAAATAATTAAGCAATTAATAATACAACTTTTAAGTTTCTTGTATTTTCTTCTTGTCTCTCTTTGTTTTTGAGAAAAAAATGAAGCCACTTTAAGTGATACTAAAAATATCCATAAACAGCATAAAATAAAATCCAAATAAAAAAAAACGATTTTAACCTTAGTAGATAAGAAAAATGAACATTTCCAATAAAATACACGACTGCTCATTTGCTTAAAAGCAAATAATTGTTTATTTTTTTTTACCATGTCATCTATGGGTACTTTTTAGAAGAAGAAGTGGCTTTAATCTTTGTTTCTTGAAAACGAAGATAGATACAAAAAAATACAATAAGCCAAAAAGTTGTAATATTAATTGCTAAATTACAAAAAAATTTTAAAAAACCTCAAAAAAAGTCAGTGGCGTACTTTTTTTCTCAATATTATAAGTTGCGGTGTCCACTGAGACGCCACTGAACCCAATAATAGCAATTTGGTTAGGGCTAAATAAGCGCCTTATTACTTTCAATAAATGTACCAAATTTTATCCAAATCGGCCTAAACATATTAAAAATATTTAGAAAAAAACTCATATTTTTCCTAAATTTTAACGCCCTATATTATTATATTCTTATAAAATAACATAAGGAATCACACCTTGAAGTTTCGTACTGTTGTTAGAAAACACCCTGTATATTTTATACATATCAGATAAACTTTTTGCTAAAATTATTGTTTTTAAATTTTATATTTATGTTTGAATGAAAAGAAAACTACAGAATAATAGTTAAACCTACCTTCAGTTAGGCCAAATAAAAGAGCTTCTAAAGTGTATCCAATATTTCAAAAAATTTAAAGGTTTTAAAAATTTATAAAGTCCCTTAGATCTATAAATTTACAGAAAACCTGCTCAACAGAAACTCCAATTATAGAGCAGGTTTAGAGTCAGAAAGAGGTCAGCTTTCTTTTTATTAAGTGGTGTCTATTGAGAATAATAAGAGTCCCTCCCCCGCTTTCCCCACTTTATTTTTTGAATGGCACAAGATATCAAGATCGGGCAAAATTTGTCTAAAATGGTGTCACTCAAATTACTTTTTGGCATAAAACGTTTTGTTGTCACATGACCTAGTGCCAAGAGACACTATCAGCTTTTTCTTTTTGATTGGAAAGTTATAGGGATATTTTCTTTGTTAGCACTTTTATTTTTTTGACAAATCAATGACGTCAGTCTTACAGCAGCTCACAGTGGTTGTTAGCGGCGTCGGGAGAGTCTAACCACTGTCTAACAGGATGAAAAAACAAGTAGGGGAAATATAGCCGAATTTGAGGTTAAAAGTCGAGCAAAATTGATTAAATGTATACTTATAACAATAACAATAGTCAGAGTTGGGCTGAATACTGAAAATCGGTATTCGAATACGAATACGAATATCGGAAAAAAAGTATTTGAATACCGAATATTTGATTATTTGGAAGAAAAAAGTATTCGAATTCTCGGTATTCATGAATACCCGGAATCGGTCTTCGAATACTGGAAATGAAAAGATTCAAATACTACTAAATAAAAAAGAAAAGTAAATTTGAAGAGAAAAAAAAGGTCCTTACCATATTTTTTTCCTATCTTGCTTCCCTTTTGTTAATCTAATCATGACAATTTTGGTATTCGGAATACTGCTTACACAAAAATTCGTAGAATACTTCTGAAGTATTCTGCCGAATACCGAATACCAAACACACAAATGTATTCGAATACCGGCAAAATGTATTCTGAATACTATTCAGAATACTGAGTATTCGAATATGACCCAACTCTGACAATAGTATGTGTGGGAAACCATGTAAAGGATTAATTTACCTGCCATTAAAGATATTGCGCATTTTGGTTTAAAACTGGAGTTGCCATTTTTAGGTTATATTATTATTATTTTTTTATGTCATTTGTCATTGGCGGTAAGCGCTTTTATTTTTTCGATTCATATTATAATAACGTCAGCTGTTAGACAAACTTGTTTGCAGCTGTAAGACAGAAGAATTAAAAACATATCCCTTATGTAACACCTTGTTTTCAAGGCTCTTGGATACCTACTTAACACCGTTTTATTTTTAATTATTTGAAATTTGGCCTAAATACTGTGCAATCAGTGTGGTTTAAATGTCAGTGGCTTGTTAGTCTGAAATTACTTGTGCTCCTCTAGGTGGCGTCCGTAAATTATGTGAGGCGTTTTTTCACATTTTGTGGACCCTCCTGGTGAGATTTTCTTTCTTCTTTCCCCCATTCCCTAATTTCATGTGATATTTATGGAAATGCAAAAAGGCACCATTTCTCAAACAAAAATTTATTTTGTGGCCAAAAAAATTTGAAGAGCAAAAAAAAAAGAAAAGGTCCTTCATTAAAAAAGTAACACTTATCACATTTTCCTGGGGGAACTGCCCCAAAATTCGTTGACTTTTTCAGTGTTTTTAGCTGCAGAAAAAAATTACGTGATATTTGCAGAAACCCCCTTTCCCCCATGGTGAGATTCACCCCGACCCCCTCCCCCACCCTAAATGTCTTGCGACGCCTCTTCATAGCACTAAGCAACGTGACCGAAATTATTTTTTTGGCAAAAAGTAGTTTGAGTGGCACCCTTTTACCCAAATTTTACCCGATCTTGATAAGTGAGTTCAAGTAATAATATAGTACAAATAAATAAATGCCCTTTAACTTATGTAGTTTTGTCTGGTTTTCAGTGAGATACTACGTTATCAGCAAGAGAGAAGTTTCTGTTTCCTTCAATACACCATGTGTTTCATAGATAGGAAAAAGGACCTTCCTTCTTACCCCAGCAGTCATCCTTTCGGCCGATTCGCTTATAGCTTTCGACAAAATCGACAACATATACTTGAAAAATGCGTTTCGGTTCTTCTTTACCACCGGGTCGTCCGATTTCATGTTCACCAACTTTCCTATCCATTTTTTGCATATTTGTTTATCTACGACAAATAAAAAGGCATCTTTATTTTCGAAAATGTGTTAGTTTTTAATGTTTCTTTCTTATAAACGTCATCAGGAAACAATTACAAATTATTCATTGGAAAGGTGGACAGATATACAGGGTGTTTATTCAAAAACTTACCACTCCAGTTATCTGCGATCTCCCATTTAAGAATTTTGGGGTGGTAGCCCTGGTGGTTAAGGGGTTGAAGAGGAGCCGTTTAATTTTTTGTGAACAACGTTCCCCCTTAGTAAATATCTTGATGTATTTCGGCGATTTTCTCAAATCTGTCTCTTTTCGCAGGTAACCGAGTAGTAACTTTTAAATGAACACCTTGTATATTTAAACTAACACATTTTCAAAGCTAAAGAACGGACGACTCATGTTTTAGGTTTATTCATTCATTGTACATAGTATTTAGATTTAACATAGTTTACATATAGGAATTAGGTAAGTAGATTTACGGACATTTTCAGTTTTGGCTTTGGATAATTTTTTCCTCGTGTTTTTAAGTTTTTACCAATAAAAGACTTTGGTAACGCTTAGTATAGTTACTAAATAAAGTAAGGGAAACCGGATTTTCGTGATGCAACAGAGTGTCCTAAAAGTTCTTGCTAAGAATCGAGACAATTTTAAATGCTAGGGATTATTTGGGACACACTGTATGCAGGCAAAATATTTGTGTGTTATACTGTACTGGTTTAGTGTAGAAGCTGGAGGGGGAAAAAAGTTATTACCAGCTGCTATACAGCATGTCGCAAAAATTCTGTAAAATCTAAGAATAAGAATTTTTTAAAGCAAGTTGTATATTGTGAAGAGGACTATCGTGAGTTAGATAGAGACAGAATACTAGTAGGTGGTTGAACCTTGCTTTTTTGAAGACTATAGTGTTAATTTTAATAAATAGGACCTTTTCGATTATAGGACTTATTCTTATATAATTTTTCGTTACTACTATATGTGGCTGTATTGATAAATACATATTTTTTCAGGATTTTAGGTTAATAATTCCTTTTATTAGTTATTTTATTTGTTTTTTGCCCCCAAAAACATTTTATTACATGAATTATGCCATAAATGTCTTGGAGCTGTGATTTGTTCAAGACAGATCGTTCCTTGGGGCTCTTAGACTGTAATTTATATTAAGTTTTAATGTGTCAGATTACTCATTCTATATTTTTTCACGTTTTAGAATGTTTTTGGGAGGCTACTTGTATTTTTTGCTCACCCAACGCTTTAAAAGTAATTTTATGGACTGTCTTCTCATACTGTTACATTATTCGAGTTTTAAGTTTAGAAATCTGCGAAATTAGTCAAAGCCAAAACTGAAAATATGTACAGAGTTAGAGAAAATTATAAAAATTTAACTTTTGGCCAATTTTTTAGTACCTACAGGGTGGCGCTTTTCGTTGACATTATAGGTTACAGCGAAAACTAAAAGAGATAGAACAAATCTGATTGCACAATATCGATTTCAATTTTTTTAAACAAATTCAATGGTGAAAGAAATTAAGTTAGCCATGATTTACGTTTTTCACTGAATTTGTTTTGAAAATCGAAATCAAGATTGCTCTATCAGATTTGTTCTATCTCTTTTAGTTTTCGCTGTACGTACCCTGCAAGGTCAAGGCAAAGGCGCCACCCTGTACATGAAAAAATATATAATTTTGGCGTTTTTTGTAATCAAGGTCGACTCTCAAAGATAAAGAGTGTTCTTTATTTTTTGCAGAGTGTATTGTGATAAGAACATCTTAGGGTACACCCTAAATATTTGAAATAAATATTCTGGTGTTGTTGCCCTTTCATTGTCATCCTGTTTTGTGAAATAAACATTGTAAATTTATTTTTTCTTGTTTTATTTCCTTATTGCTACGAGAAGAGAGCAAATATAACTTAAGCCTCGTTTTCACGGTGATAGTTTTCGCGATAGTTGCTATTATGATAGTGACTGTCACATGAACTATCACCATGTAAATAACCCGATAGTAGCTATCATGCTATTGCAACAGTAATTTTACACTTTCTCGCTTGCCTAGATAGTTCGGCGTAACTTCCATTATAAAAGTGGTTCTTGTTTGTTTACAAATTGCACGTGGTACCTGATATTTAGAATAAATCTCAGAAATAATTGTAGAAACTGCAAAGAAAGTTAGAATAAGCCGTAGGCAATTTGACATAATACATTTTTGGAAAATTATGAAAGGTTTCCATGTTTATGGAAATAATCTCTCCCAATTTTAAAAACAGAGCGAGGAGGGACCACACTGAAAAAATTCAGCTGTCCTTATCAGCTCTCGGACCACGACCCTCGATTCTCGATTTAATTTACAATTTTCGATCATAATCGAGGAATATTGGGCCCCAACCTTCGATGATTCGTCTCTATTTGATCAAAAATACAATTTGTTATGATCGACTATTTTTGGTCGAATAGAGACGAATTTATCGAAGGTCTGGGTCCAATATTCCTCGATGTCGATCGAAAACTGTAAATTGAATCGAGGATCGAGGGTCGTGATCCCACTGCTAGACTTTCTACATTAAAAGACCCGAGGCAGAAAATTAGAAGCATTAGATGTACATATAATCAAAGGTTAAAGACTCTAAAAACCTTGATTTTAATCCAAAGAGATAAACTTTTCAATAAGTTTATCTCCTAATAGTTGAATAGTTGTAAAATTTTGCGTAAAGGATGAGGGGAGTCATGTTTTATTTTGCGTTCATGAATAAAAAGTAAAAGAAGGGGAATTTTGACAAAAATTTAGTAAATCAATGTTAATACTCCCAAAATAGATTTTTTAAAGTCTATTCTATAATGTAAATGAAATATCCTATTTTGGTAATTGTTTACAAACCGGACGCATCGCCGATTTTAATGAAATTTGGTAGGTAGGTATATGTTTTTTTTGGGGCGCTGATCACGAATAAAAGAATTTTTGTCAGACACGTTTCCTTCTCGAGATATTCATCATTAATTTTGAACAGAAAACTAACATATTCCCCTTCTTTTTGCAGGCAATTCTTGATTTCCGCTAAATTTGCACAGATATTTGATTTTCACCTTTTAAAAATCCATTTTAATATTTATTTGGCCCGTTTTTCCATAAAATTGTAAAGCTTTTCTTTCAATCACAGTTTTCATGGCGCCGCCATGGCTTCTGTGATTAAAAGTGAAGCTTTACAATTTTATGGAAAAATGGATAAAATAAATAGAAAATGGGGTTTTAAGAGGTCGAAATCAGATATTGAGTACCAATTTAGCCTTAAATCAAGAATTGTTTGCAAAAATGAAGGGGGATATAGTGAAAATAAGGTAAACTTACTTTTCAAATTTGATAATGGATATTTCGAGAACGAAACTAGTCCGACTAAAAATTCTTTTAGATTCGTCATCAGCCCCCCAAAAACATTCGTAAACCAAATTTGATTAAAATCGGCGATGCGTCTGGTTCGTAAACAATTACCCCTATTTTTATTTACTCACCTCCTCTGGAACCCAACTGAGCAATGAGTTCTTTGGCTAACTTTAAATTGCTGTGAAATTCTTCATCGTATATGTCTACAGGAGCCGGTATAATTTGGGGTTTTTCGGCCATCTTTCACTAAAATTTAAAAAATATAATAAATTGACACTAATACTGTCAAGTCAATAATATTTAGGATTTGCTTGATTGAAAAGCTGTAAAACAGGTTACCTGCAGGCATTGGCGTAGCTATAATATAATATAATTTCGTTACTCTATGATTATAGAGTAAGGAAATTATAAGAGTTATCATGGAATAGCCGATTTAAGGAGAGGTCATGCGAAAACTCCCAATATAATTTTATTCGTTTCTCGTTGAAATACCGCCAGTTAGTCATTTCAGTAAGCTTACGTGTCTCCCCACCGCTGATGTTACACGAGGCGAGGCTTCGACCGACGCATTTAAAGTGTAAACTGGAAAAATGACAAGCCTGCCGCCAAGCCTACCGCCAAGCCTGCCGCCAAGCCTGCCGCAAAAGCGGTACGGAAATTTTAGCATGCCATGGTTTCTCTCATCCGTAGGTATGTTACTTTATGCTATAATTTATGTTTGGGAGGGTCTGCCCATATAAAAAAATACTATTCTGGAAAATAACATTTTTAAATAATCTATAAACCTGTTCGACTAGCTGTCTAGCTCCTTTTTTAAGACTTCTGCTTTTTTCCCACGAATTTTTAGCAACGATGGTAATCTATTTTCCCCGGTGCCTAGGGGTGCAGTCTGGTAGCCCTCTATCCCAATTCACCCATGATTAAGAAGGAAAGAGTTTTGCTATAAGAATTTGATTAATTAAAATGATTTAAAAGTGCAAGAAAAGAGAAAATAGTAAAAAATAACATATGCGATATCTACAAAGTTATCAAATTTATGATATTTTTCCTACTCTTTGATGACTTTTGTAACTCAAAAGTTAAGAAATTTAGGAACTAGCACATGTGTTTATTTGAAATTTTCTTCTTTAAAAAAGGACTATTTTCTTATTTTGAAGCATCCTGTAAAGAAACATCCAGGTAAACATTTTATTAAAAAATAAAACAAAAAAAATCCGCGCAGAATCCCTATTGAAATCAATACGGCTCCAGAGTTTCCAAAATTGGACCAACGAGTCCACGAATAGAGCTTGTTCATCTTGAAGTTTAAAATGTGGCAAACATTATCAATGGTAATAGCAACATATATAGGGTGTAATTTAATTGATGGCAAAAATACAGGGTATGATTTCTTAGCTTATTTTAGAAAGATAAGATGATATAAACATATCTCCTTAACCTCTTAACTTTTCAGATAAAGGGTGTTAAAATTTAAAATATATATATATATATATATATATATATATATATATATATATATATATATATATATATATATTTAATATTCTAACTATTCTTTACCCAATTTTGGTTTAATTTGGCAATATTATTAATGACATTAAGGGGGTAATTTTAACTTAATTACAATTAATAAGTCCAGTGGCGTCTCGAGAGGCAACTGAAGAAATATTTCCAACATAAAACGGTACGCCACTGACTGTGTTATTGTGTGTAAAATTTTTGTGCTTTCTTTAGAATAACCAAATAAAAATACTGCTTTTATGTCTCTTGATTTTTTCCGTATCTTGTTTAGTTTAAGAGAAAAAAATATTCACTTATTTGCATATTTTTTGACCATAAAAGAAGCATTGCGGGATATTTTTTTTAAATAAGGTTTTATAATTTTTAATTGGCAATTGTGTAATAAAAATTATAAATACTTATTTAAATAGGGTTTATATCCAGTATAACACCATTTTAGCAAAATTGAAAATACTCAACTATCAAAAATCTAAGTAAAAAGTCTTAATATCTAAACTTTCCTAAATTTTATACACCAAATTAATACTTCTATCTTTTAATGCAGCAAATTTATCAATTATATCTGCATAAAATGGTTAAGTTTTTATCAGTTTTTGTAGAAGCCCCTTTTGAATTAAAATATTGGCCAAAGATAAAAGTCTATCTTGGAATATAGTGTTTCTTAAGAAAGTTTTTAAACGCTTAAGACAAGAAAAACTCCGCTTGTAGACGGTATCGTTAAAATTGGCGAAAAAAGTTTATACGCATTGGTAAAAATGTCTTTATTTGCGCCAACTTGTTTCACTAACTGCTGCAATGAAATATTTCTATAACTTTCATCAGCAAATATTAGGTCAAGTTTATTTTTGAGCCGCCTATTTTTTGAAAATGAGTCGGCATATATCTCCAATAAATTTTGAAAAGAATCAGTGGGAAAAGTTTGGTTGTACTGGCCAAACTTTCCAGTATCAACAAGACAAAGATATTGTAGTTTGTAACAATCTTCGAATCTTACTTCCATGTCCATCAAAATATGATTTAATATTTTATAGAGAAGTGCTCTGTACTGTCCTTTAATTTCTTCCTGTGAAAAATCACTGTCGCGAATAATACTTAAACGGAAACAACCGAAATAATACGTGAAAACCAACGAAACGACCAAAACCTATACTATCTTTTTTAAGGCTAGCGATTTACCAAGCAATACACCGGATACTCCCACCCGCGATTCTGGCCGCTGGCAAGTATAGCGTTGTCATGGCAACGGAGCGTCAAAGCGTAAACAAAACCCCGTATGAGGTGTATACTTCGGTCCGTTTTATATTTGCAATACACTTGCTGATAGCGGATTGCGATGTCGCGTTGCCGAAAGCGGAGGAATGCTAGATTTTTCATGGCGAATTTTACAAATAAGGAATAGAAATGAGAAAAATGAATTGAATAATAGTAATATGTTTTATTATTTATTTTTGGTGAAGTGGCACTTCACTTACACCTGAATAGCCGCCACTGCTTAACAGTACATAAAATGCAAGAAAATAGGATCATTTTTCAAATAGAATTATGTTGAAAAATGCTTCTTTTCAAAGTACAGGGTGTTAAAGTTGTGAGAAAAAATGCCTTTTTTATCATAATTTTCCTACCACTCCAAATATTTCCACAATATTTGGTGCACTTCTTTGACCATTACATTATATTTTTTAGTGTATAAGTTAAAAAGAACAAGTGGCGTTTAAACAAGATGTGTTTGTTTTTTTTCAAAAAAGGAAAAATGGTACGCCACTGCTTTTTCTCCGAATCAATATATATTTTAAAATACTCATTTACTTTAGAAGTTAATTTGGTCTTCTGTTATTTTTTCGTTTGTTAAAAAAATAAAAATAAATGCCATTTTGATGCATGGCAAAATCACTAAAATCTAATACGGTGTTACGTATTTGACCCTGCTTTAAAAAAAATGAACAAAAACTAATTTTACATACAGAAACACCATATTTCATATATTAGCCATTTTGCCTTGCATTAAAATGGTTTTTCTTTTTAAAACGAATTCCGTGCGTCGTACAAAAAAATATTAAGATAAAAAATTTAACCTCAAAGTAAATGAGTATTTCCAAAATATATGTACGAATATATAGCATTGGAGTACTATCTTTTTTGAAACAAATTCAATACAAATCTTGTCCTTACGCCACTGGAATTTAAAAAAACTTGTACAGTAAAAATCCATATAACATTTTTTGCCGGCTATGTAAATTTAATTTACTGGCATTGCCAACACTCTTTAATGGCAAGGCATTGGCAAAAAGGTATCAAAAGACGCGAAAGTGGGCAATTGGCCTTTATTGGATCACGAGTTGCGGATAATGTGATGGCATCCCATCATTAATAAGGTATGAAGAAAAAATGCGTTTAGGATAATGGCATTTATCAATAAATAAATATTGCAAGTTTTAGGAGTTAAATTTCCCAAAAGTTAAAGAACATATTTAGAATTTTGTAATAAAAAAATATATAGTAACAATAAACCAAAAAACATTGAAGGTATGTAATAAAATTGAAAAAAAGATAGTAAATCAAAAGAAAACACTTTAAAATAGTAAGTATTCAAGGGAGAAATATTTTAAAGGAGTTAAATGTAAAAAAACTATTAAATATATATAATATTTTTTATTAACACGTCTTTAAAACTCTTAACAAGGCAACTCCCTACCTAATTTCATATTATTTTCAAAGTAACTACAAAATTAAAATGTTTAGAGCTCCTAACAGTCTACTTAAATAACTCGCCTTCTCGACTAGCCATCAGCAATTAATCACACAACACACACTAATTAGTTAATGAATACATTTAATTATGTCTATTAAAAACTCTTTTCTTTAAAAAAGAAACTAAAAAGTTAGAAGACCACGTAGAAAACGCTTGCACAAAGCGGTTAAACAAAAGCAATTTTTCTTCATCTGTCAAAATCGTCCTATCTTGTACTTCGGCTAAGCGAGAAATTTGAATTTGTCACCTTCGGTCGAAATTAACCTAGCTAATTTTACCATCATTTTATTATTATTCGCTCAAAAATACATAATAAACATTTTGTTGGACCTAATTTTTATTTGCATGATTTGTAACAATAAAATGTTATGAAAAGGCCATTTCCTTTAAATTATGTAAAAAACATAAAATAATATTGTTTAGCTGCCATTATAAATAAAACAGATAAAAAAATTGCTCTAATGTTAGTTAAATACCAATGTTAATAATATGGTTTGAAAAGTATGAATATGCGTTGTAGGTTTGCCTTCAAAAATCCAATATTTATTTGCCTGCAACAAAAAGGCATGCTTTATTTAATCAGGATTGGTATGCCGCCATTTTTGTATGCTTTCCGGCAATTCGCCTGCATGTAAAATTTATTGGCAATTAAGTGTTTATTTAGGGTTGACTTTTTAATGCGTATTAGATGTTGGCATAATATTGCCGCCAATTGCCAATGCTTTCATCCAATCTGCCATCAATGCCAATATAAAAATGTATATTGCCGGCAAATAGTGTTTGCTGGGAATGTAATGTACTGGTGAAAAGAACTGTACTACATTTTGTAAAAATATCTGTAGTGGTAGGAAAGTTATGATAAAAAAGACCTTGTTTTCTTAAATATTTAACATCCTGTATTTCGAAAACGAAGCATTTTTTAACAAAATTATATTTGAAATGTGTTTTTATTTTATCGCATTCTATACAGTGTTAAAAGAAAAATATCAACTTAAAAATACCCCTGTGTCAAAAGCAATTTTCTCAAAAACAGTCTGTTGTATTACCACATTGCAGATACAGGGTTGGTTAAGAGGATGCCGTAGCACGTTAAATAAGCTAAAACGCGATTCGCTGCCGTTTTTTAAATATTTGTTTTGAGAAAAAGTTGTACATAGAAAAGTTGCTTAAAATGATCCAAAGATTATCGGAAAGTTAATTGATTTTTGGTAATGGTAATAATTAACACATTAAATTTCCTAAAATTACAAAACCGTAAAAATAACCAACTTTCCGATAATCTTTGGATCATTTTAAGAAACTTTTCAATATACAACTTTTTTCTCAAACAAATATTTAAAAACGGCAGGGACTCGCGTTTTAGCTCATTTAACGTGCTATGGCATCCCCTTAACAATATTCCATTTTAAAATTTTTTAGCCATGTATACATACAGTCGATCTCTAACCCTATGTTCTTTAAGTTCTGGACGCAGCAGCTCTATCTGAATACCTCTCTTCTCTGCTCTGTTTCATTCAGCAATTCGTCTCGGTGCAATTTAGAGCAATCGACATTTTTGGGGCGTGAATCCATAAATGAGAAAACCGGGTCAAAATTTTAAATTTCGTTTCATTGATCCGACAAAAAAGAAGAAACATTTAAATTTGCGTGATTAAAACCAAACCAAAGTTGCTTTAGCGTTTTTAATTTCGTATAGAAAATTTTAATGCAGTTAGTTTCGATAGAAATGGAATTCCTTGTCTCTAGTTTAAAATAGGAATTATGTACGAAATAGAATATTGATTAAAGTGACTCGAAATAATTGTTTAAAGTCAAAATTAGGAAAACTGGCGAGGCCGTTGAGATTACATAAAACTTTTGTACCTCCAGGTAAAGATTTTTTTCTGTTTTGAGAAAACCTATTATTTAATATTAATTATCATTTTAAATTGAAAACGGGGTTAGTTTGTTATTATTTTAAAATTCTAAAATGTCTCAAAATTCATGCGTTTTAGGCAAAATATGTAGAAAGCTTTCTTCTAGAAAATGAAATTTCCTATCGAAATGACACCATCCTAATTTGATTTCTTTATTGCAAAATAAATGCTGAAAACACACTTAAAAAATACAATTATACTTTTTTTACTTTCCTCTCAAATTTTTACCCGAGGCAATATTTTCACAAAAAAAAACAGTTTTCACCAAAAATAAGCTGATGTCTACCGTTAACAAAAATGTATTCACTTATAATAGATTCAATTGTCTTCGGCTTGTTTTTGAGATATTGGCATGTTATTTACATTTTTACAATTTTAAATGGTGATTTTTGAGACGGCTTTATACGTGTCGAGTAGCTTAAGCAATGTTGGTTTTTGATCAATAAAATGGCTATTATTAAGTTTAAATTTCTTTTGGTATGATAATCAAAAATCTGATCCAACGGGACGTTTTTCACGAATTTCAAAAATCAAAGATTTTTTACTTAGGTTATTTTATGTTTTTATGGATGCTTATGGGTTGTTCCATCAATCCTTTTAGTATTATCGGTAACTTTTTGAGTACCCTGTATACTGTATACATTGAAAACTGAGGCTAAACCAGAACTAACCAAAAACTGCCAGCTAGCTGCGCCACTGCTCATTTTAAGAGTTTTTCGTTCACTGGCGTAGGCGTAGATAATATTTGGGCATTTTTCTGTAAGCTCGTACAAATGCTGCCCTGGTAAATATTTTTAACATTTGTCAAAAAATCCATGTCCTATTTCAAAGAACATTGCATTCGGCAAGGATGTCAACTTCACAACAATTTGCGTTTTATTTCACTAAAAAACATTTGTAAATATTATAGTTTTTTCTAATCTGCAGGCAGGGGACTGTTTAAAAATTCTGTGGTGAAAACTTTACAGGTGTTTACTAAATATAATAAAATTTGTAACGGGACCTTGTTTTCCAAAAATATAATTTACATAGATTTCTTATAATATATTAATTTTTTAATGTATGTACTTTCAACAATTTCTTTGTAAACCGAAATTTTGGGCGAAAAAACAGCCAGGGGATTGTATGTTTAGAAGTTCTATTACTGATAGAAAAAAAAATTCAAACAGTTTTGGTTCTAAAAATTATGGGCCCGTAATGTTATTAGGAGTTGAGAGATAATTATTTAAATATTTTAATTACTTTTTGGAAAAATCGGTCGGGACAAGCCGATTCCGAGTTTACAGAAAATCGCCCATTTTCAAATGACTATATCTAACAATGGGGACATAGGACCCACACCAAATTTATTCCAGATACTAGTGGCCTTTTTAAAATTTGCGAAAAAAGTGTATTTCTTGGATTACCCCCAGTGGCGGGGCCAGGGGTGGGCGCCAAACCTAAATTGTTCTCGCCCAACCTGTTAATTGAGCAAAAAACATAGAAAAGCAACAAAGTCCTGTTAAAAAAATATTCCATTCTCATAAGCCATTTATTTAATTCATATTCCAGAAATCCTAATCACGAAATTCTTAAATAAATATTTTATATTATTAAAATTAAATATATGTTGTGCTATAACTTTAGAAACAAATTTTAGTGTAAAATTTAAATATACGGGGTGGCCATTTGAAAACGAAACAGAGCTTATTTTGGGCGCTCCGATTATTTAAGGAAAAACCCTCGGAACCGTCAATTTTTGATATTAGGGGAAAATATTTTTGTCATTTTCAACCCCTGAATTGCAACCGTCTAGCAAGGGTGACACTCACCCCCAAAATCCTAAATGGAAGGAGCCAAGTTTGAAGTATCTGCTAATATTTCCGTTGATATGGCAGCTTGTCAACATTTTTTTAATATAGTAATAAATTACTTGTAAGAGCACACTACTTTAAACTAAGAGGTTATGTTATGGGTTAAACGATCTTCAAAATGATATATAAGTCGAAGGTGTGACTTATCCCTAAAATTTAAGGGTGGATCACATCGTCGCCAAAAATATTAATTGGTATTTAATGTTAAAGATCGTTTAAACCTTATTATATTCTCTGAGTTTTAAGTACCTTGCTCTTACAGGTAATTTAATAATATACATTAAAAAATAAAAAACAAAATTTTGACAAACTGTCATGTAAACGGAAATAATAGCAGAGACTTTAAACTTGGTAGTTGTAATATGTGGTCAAGACACCTTCAAAAGAAGGTATCACTCGACTCCTCTTTCCATTTAAGATTTTTAGGATGAGTCTCATCCCTGCTAGATAAAATATCCTATTAAAATTAAAAAAAAAAATCCGAATTTCGTACCGTCAGTTGTGTATGTGTATTTAAAATGTAAATTCCGAAATGTATGTCATTTTTGGATTCCAGATCCTGGTAAGCAACCAGTTTTTTCGAAAACCATTTGTTTTATCACAAAAATGCGGATTTTTCTGTGGCCATCATGCTGGTGTAACATAACTTTTAAAAAATTGTTCGTTTACATGAATATTTGGTCAACAGCAGGTTTTACCCCTATTAATACCCCTCTCTGCTAGAAGAAACTTTAATAAATCGATTTTTCTCAGTGTAACATTGGGTCTTTACTTTTTTGAAGAAAAACAAAAATACAACTGATTTGATGCAAAAATGTAGCCATAGTTTAAAATAAATGATTTTTTTATTTAACTTACGATGGCTGTAGCTTGGAGGGGTTTTTATTTTCAGTTTATAGGATCTTAAAAATAAGCTCTCAAAAAATTTGTACTGAATTTCGAAACGCCCTGTATCTATTTAATTCCAATATTTCACTTTCACATTTGGGTGGGCAGCAACCCTCCAAACTTTTCTGCCGGGTATCACCCAACTTAAAAAAGATGGCGCCGCCACTGCCCCCTCCCTCAAGAAAAAATCCAAGTTTTAAAAGAGAATACACTTTTTGTATTTTTTTTCGTAAATCGAATCAAATTTTATCGAAAAATTACAAATTCAAAAAAATATATATCTATATTTTTTTAAAAACTATAGCCCGTTGATATTTATTCACTCTCACCCATGTCCCAGTTTTTAGATATAGTTATTAGAAAATATTATCTATTCTAGTATTTCCGTTAATGTATGAAGTATCTATTGTAGATAAAAAAACAATTTATTTTTTTAATTGTGTTTTTTAAATTTATTTTTCAATATACTTTTCTTTTGATGTAAGAGCAGGGACCGTAGTTATATTATTTTCATGGATATAATTGGTATTAATTTTAGTCCCAAGGACAAGGTACACTTGGAAAAGAAAAATATGCACGTACAAGAGAGAGATATCCCTGGGGAAAATATTCTGGGTGATGTTGCCCTTCCGATTCCTATTCAGATATTTCTTTGGCGCCAAGTAGGGTAGGTTTAAAAATACATATTTGTATATTTAGAGGTATTTACCAGTTTACTTTATTTTTCAAAACATACTATTTTTAAAATATAAAACACCATACATCTTAAATACCAAAAACAAAACCATACAACTAAAAATGGGTTTGTATTAGGGCTGGCAAAAACCGAAAAAAAACAAAACCGCTTTAGGTTAAAACCGGTTAATTCGAATATTTAAAAACCGGTATTAAAAACCGGTTTTAAAACCGATATTAAAAACCGGTATTAAAAAACGGTTCTCAAAACCGAAAAAGGCTTTTCTAAACCCCAGTTAACTGAAAATCGGAAAGTAATTATTCTCTATTAATCGTTTTTGCGTTGATTACGGATTTGCCCATAAGCTGTGGTGTTAAGTGATAATCATTATTCATCCTAGAATATTCTTCAAAAGAAATTGGGTAAATATAAGTAAGAATAAAAATATAACATCCCTGTTAATAAAATACAAGATTCTAAAAGGTGATGTAAAAATTCCATACATACATACATAATTTATTTTTTCCTCTTTATTTAAAATTGGTTTTCTATTTTCGGTGTTTTTTCTTGGTTTATTGGTTAATATACAAACAGAAAAGGAAAAGTGGTGATTTTTAAATTTTAATTTAGTGTATTATTATAGTAAGTTGTAGTTTTTAGTACATATTTGTTATATACGTCGTGCCACTAAGCAAGCTCGATTAGTCATCCTATTCGGAATGTTTTTTGTCTAATTTTGATCTGCTAGTGTTTAACACACTGCAAGTAGCGAGCTGGCACGACGTATATTATAAGAAAAATTGTATTAAATCTGTCAACATGGGATTTCTGGATGACCGCAAATATAGTGTTGCCGACATGCTATTGACATTACCGATTTTAATCGCAAGAATCCCGATATATTAAAATTTTGAATAATAATACCATTAAATTTGCCCCTTTATTTTAAACAATTCTTACTAGAAACATTTTCTTCTAAATGCGCCGTTTTCTGGTTATTTGCCCGTCTAAGGTTAAATGAACCACCCTGTATAATCTGTCAACCAATATCCGATTCTACGAAATGAACGATTTTTCTTTTTTAGATATAAACCGCAATCAACAAACAACTATTAATTGATATTCGAAGAACCGCTTTTCGATTTTGGTCCGATTATCCAAAAACCGGTATTCGAAAACCGATTATCCAAAAACCGGTATTTGAAAACCGCTTTTTTAAAACCGGTTAACCGATATTCGAAAACCGGTATTCGAAAACCGGTTTTCAAATACCGGTTAACCGGTATTAGGAACCGATTTTCGAATACCGCTTTTCGGTTTTGGTCGAAACCGCGGTTAACCGAAAACCGGTTAACCGAAAAACCGGTTTCGGTTGCCAGCCCTAGTTTGTATTGTTTAGCCAAACTGACCAGTGAATTAGTAGTATTTATTCTGATAAAGCAACAAATTTATTGTATAAGAGCTAGTGAACCCTTCGAGTAACGTTAGACCATAGATAATCTACGTTTAGATCCGCAGTGGCAAGAAGCGTTTTTCGGATTTTTACGACCTCGCGCAGTAAACAAATGGATGGGTAGACGAACATGCGCACTTAAAAGCCGTGGCAAAATATTAATACCGGCACCCCGTACCCTCCGTACGCGGTCTGACCGTGACGCTCATTAGCTACCGTACTTCGAACAGAAAACCAGGACGCTGTCGACAAATTCTTTCCGATCATGCGGATAGTCTGTTTGGCGCCAGGTCTGTTTATCCTCAACTTGCTTGCGCACAAACCGGCTTTTTTCGCCCATGAAATGTAACTTTTGTTTCGCGCAGGTAATAACATTGGCAATCCATCAAGATCAGTGCGTTAGACCTGTAAGGCTGGAAATTTGTATAGTAATGAGTCATAGCATGCTAAGTATGAAAATCGTCACTTGGCAGGCATCAGCTATGTCAGCTATGCACATCATCACCCGCTTGTATATTTTTAAAATTCATAGAAGGGTTTGAAAAAAATTGACAGGCTTTTTCAATGGGCACAAGTACCTGCCAGGCCAACCGAAAGGTGTGGCTGATTTGGATGGCCATATTTTCAAAACCACAAAAGACAGACATATCAAATGTGGTATTTTCTTAAAGCTCTTTTAAAGATCCTTTTAACGGTGATACTGGTGATAATATACAGGGTGAAAGAAAAAAAGTTTTTTTGTTTTAGTGAGGCACCCTGTATATTATATTACCATTAAAAATATCTTAAAAGGAGCTTTAAGAAAATAAAGTCTGAACCACCTATAATTCATTTAGAAAGCAATGCCGCCAAGTGCACAAAAAATAATAAAGTAAACAAACCTTTACAAAAGCACATAGCCTCTGCCGAGCCTGATTGCATATTTTTTAGATAAAAAAAAACATTGCTAATACACGTATTACATACTTAGAAAACATCATTTTATTTCGTCTCTGTCCTGTAATAAAAGCTGACCCGTGCCTAAAAATTATAAACTCGTCGGGTGTATTATTTATTGATACAATAAATAATTGTTCACAAAAGGGTTTGTTTACATTAGATACTTTGCGGCAACCCTTTCAGAATGAATAAAATCTGGTCCCAGGTATACCATATTTGATATGTCTTTCTCTTGTAAATATGGCCATCCAAATCAGCCACAACTTTTAGTTCGCCTGCCAGGTACTTGTGCTCATCGAAAACGACTGTCAATGTTTTTTCAAACCTTTCTATAAATGAACTAAACCCAAAAAAATTTAAGCTTACAGCTCCAATTTTTTTGTTTTTATTATTTTTTTAAACTCTCAAAAATATACAGGGTGATTATGTGCACGGCTGATGCAGGCCAGGTGATGATTGTGTACTTAGCATGGTATGACTCATCACTAAACAAATTTCTAGCCTTACGGAGTTCTAACGTTACTCAAAGGGTTCACTAACTCTGGGACTATTACATTTAAAATGAAATTTATCCCATTATCTTGGAACTTAAAAAATACTTTAATGAAAAAATAATCATTAATACCGTATATTGTCTTTCCTTTCGTTTCTGAGTGCTTGAAGTCGACAAGACATACCGTCGTTTAAATGAAGAATCATATTTTGGTCGATATGTTATTTCACTCACGCCTAAATTAATCTGTTTGGGTGCACAAACTAAATTTTTTGAACTAGTTTAAAGGTCTTTTCTTGACAATATTTTTTGGCTACTTTCTCATTTGATTTTTTTAGATTTGCTTTCTAAGTTATTCAGTTGAAAAACAGTACTTATTTAAAGTTTGGGTAACATTTTTTTTAAATAAAAATACTGTGATAGAAAAAAAAACTGTTTGTTTTATTTAGATTTTTTATTTTTAGTCCATTTGTAAGACCAAAACTTGGAAAATTACACGAAGCATCATGTATGGTAAGAATATATACATGTTAATTAGTTTTTAATTTAATACCAACCTTGTTTTCTAGTTTTGTCAACATGCGATTACTGGCCACCATGTAAGTAAAAAAATACAATTTTATCTCCTAACTGGAAATTTAATAGGCTTCTAGACTTGTAGCTATGTATGTTTGATTATTAAATACACCAAATTTTTGTTTATGTTTAATTTATCCTCATATTTTTAGGAACTCAAAGAAGCTTGTAAAAATTTTGAAAAAGTCCTGGTACAAAATATATTTACTGGACTCAAAAAGATCTTACCGAAGCAACAAAAACCATTCCAAGATGGAGGCTTATTCAAGCCGCTTTACCACATGTAATGCATTCTGTTCAATCAGTACTTTACAATCGGTAGGTACTCGTATTGTTATTAACCCTGACCCGAGTGTAATACAGTGTTTTTTAAAAACTTCCACTCCAAAAATAAATAATAAAATACTTTTCTTTAGAATGAAAGATGGAAATTTACAAAGCCTGGGTGCAGTAGAGACTAAGCTACTCTATACTCTACACTGGATTTTACTTGACGCTGCAGATGAGTGCGCAGATGCCGATTTTGAGAAAGGAATTTTTCAGTACACCCATTTTCACTATTTATTTTCTATACCAACTATTACGGTAAGCTTGCCAATTATCGATTACGTTTAGATTTTAATTTTACCAAAAAGTTAGACTATGATGATTTTGAGTCAACCAATCTCAATAAAAATAATTTTTAACTTTAAGATTTCAATGTAGAAAATTGTTATTTTGGTTTTTAGCTTTTTGTTTATCTTTTTGCCCCTCTATGTGGAAACATGAAAGAGTCCGATTTTCAAAACTTCCGTCTCGAAAACGGACTTAAGATTTGGCAACCAATGTGGGAATTTCGGCATCCTGAAGCTCAGTGTTTTATTTCCCATTGTAAACCAAAACCGAAATTCTTCCATGGAAAAAATGCCAAATGGAAGACACAATTTGGAGATGTTTTTCTAGGAAGTAAGTTAATACTATTAAATCCGATATTTAGATTTGTAGATACTTTTTGGCTTATATTTGAAAAAAACCATCAACTATGATTTCTCTTAGGAAAGCCGTCTTCACAAGGTGCTGAAGCAGCAACAACAGGACATGAAAGCCCGACTCTAAGTCAACAAGTTAGTGCTACTAGCTCTGACCAGCCACATGCTTTCAATACCATTCCTCCTGTTCCAGTTACTGTTGTCACTGCCACTATTACTCCAAAGTGTGATGATGAGGTAAGTGATTTTGAAACTTCATATATCATAACATATTCAATAGTTTTTTAACTTTACATATAAGTAGATATTTTATGACTGTTTACTCCTTCATTTCCTTTTCTTAGCGGCCTTCCAATTTTATTCAGTAGTACAACTCATGCGGTTCTGTGACACCAGATGGAATATACCATCGACCGGTCGATCGCGACTATTAGTCCAGTCGATTGTGGCAAGGCAAAAATATGCATACGTAGAATACACTGCACACATTATTAACAACTGCTGCACACATTATCTTGTATCTTTTTTCATCTCCGAAGTATTGGTAGATAGCACTGGGTGTCGTCAGTAAAAAGTCGATTTTGGGTTTAAACGAGTTTGCCACCCGTGGAAGATACCATTATAATCCTATTATTTTTAAGCTGTGACCGAAATTCCTTATAAAAGAAGTAATTTTTATAAATAGAAAATAAATAAACAATTAAATAATAATCAAAGATCCATATACAGCATTTTATTAAATCCTTTGGTATCTTTTAAGACTGGATGGGTTTCTTCTCCCAAAGACACCGTTTTTCCTGAAACGATCCCCGAAGAGAGTTCAAGTACAGAAGAAGAACACGTGGTGATCTTTAGATTACCTTCCCTGCATGAATCTGATGGATTTTTAAGAGATCCATCTATTTATACGGTAAAAACATAGTATTCTATAATGTTTATATAAATAATAAAAACCTTCTATTCAACCTGTCATTTCACTATTAATTTTTGAACTTACAATACGATTTTATAACTAGGCTGAAACAAGTCTAATCCAGTTAGCTATGAGAAGAAATGGAAGAACTAACAATATTAACAAAGGAATAGATCACGCGCCGCAAGTTCAACATCCACCTCAACCACAAAGTGCACTATCTGCTGAATCCAAGGAATCTAAATCTCCAAGGCCACCCATGCAGAAAGTTGGGTATGATAAGAAATTTAAATAATTACTGCAAATATTTCAAACGCTTTAGTTTTCTCCATACAGAATCAGCTAAATAACATAACACATAGGCAATGTAAAGAAAAGAGACAATCTAACGTGAATACCTGCATGTAAACACATCTGACTGGATTAGTCACATACTACATCCTTTTTGTTGCTTTATTAGACGATATCCCAATACCTACCTGCTTAACCAGTATATTGATTTGCTAAGTTTTTTTTTAATTAAAGCTCTTCAACTGATAAAGATTCTGTAGACAGTGGAGAGAAAAAACAGGAAACAGGGCAAGAACAAACCAGTAAATTTGGTTCTCACCACATCATGGATTTAACTGCAGCTACTTTTTTGGATGTAGGTGTCCTAAGATGCCTTTTTATCACTCATTGGCAAGAAGAAGGCATTTATTGGGCTTTACACTTTCTTTATAACAGGTAAATAAAGGAATACACGTTTTTTGTAATGATTATAATGTCAATTAACTAACTTTCAGACTTAGAGATATTAGCGAAGAAACTGCTGCTCAACATCAACCGAGGAAGCGAAGCAATTCTCTTCCGATTCCGAAAATTGAAGTATCATTTTACCAAAGTACAGAGAGCAAAAAAGTCGAAAACAAAGATTTTATTGAGGTACCTGAACCAAAGGATGTATCACTTTTAGCAGGTAGAAATGTATATACTTTACCCTTTATAGAATATGTCGCTTGCATATAATATTTTTATTGGCTAAAAAATAAACCTTTATAACTAAATAACACTTTTACCTTTTAGAATCTCCCTATATTAACCAGAAACAATCTGAGGAGTCTCTTCACAAAAGAACTGCGAGTGAAAAAGGACGTAAGAGAATGAAAATAGCTGATCTTAAGGCATTTGTGGAAACAAAGCTGCTCTCAAAATCTGACAAAGCTTTGGAAAAAATCGGGCAAGACGAATCAAAACCTTTGGATCAATCTCAACCGGTGCGTTTCCAGAATCTTGCCAAACGACTTCTGGATGTATGTATATCTGTTCCTTTCTTTCTCTCTTTCTGCTTATTTGCTAATGGGCAGTTGCAAGTCTCAACTACCTGATTTAAGCCGCACACATACTACTTTCTAAACGGACGATTTGACACGATTATCTGAAGGTTAACTGATTTCTGATATCTTTGACGTGACGTCCGATCCGATATCTGATCGGATGTATGCGTTGCAGTCATAAAAAGCTATAATTAGTAGACTTTTAGACAATGGTATCCGATAATTTTGTCTGATAGGAGGATTAGAGAGTAGTATGGGTGCGGCTGGTCTTGGAAAATACGTATCATAAAATAATGTCAATGAAAGACAGGAACACAGACTAAAAAAATAGAAAAGAATTGAAACTTGCAACTGTATACTTTATGCATAATAACATCATCGCTATCCACCTGAAAAGTATAAAAGGAAATAAAGAGTTAGTAATTTTCTTAAGATTTTCAAAAATTTAACGTTGTTTGAACAAGCGAACATTCTGCTATACATAACTTGGCGTCTTATGTGTTTCTTTTCAATCCAAATAATAAGGCGATCGTACGTCCATTATATCTATCGCAGTATTTTCGTTTGTCCAAAATGGCACTAAGTGTTTGTCAGCACAATAGTCCCTGAGTCAGTAATGAAATAGACTTTATGATAATTACACTTTTAAAACCTTTTTAGGGGAGTTTCTTTTGACGAGTCTACCACGAATTACATGTAAAGTAATATGGTAAACTTGTCCGACAAAAAAAATGTCGCGTTTGCCCAGTCCGACACCAGAACCATTTGACATTGACTTCGATATATGACGGTATGAATATTCGTAGTATACTTGTCAAAAGAAACCTCTTAAAAATGTTTTAAAAGCGTTATAATCAAAGTCAATTTCTTTACTGCCAACGAACTACAAGATAATTTTGTCTTGCCTGCATATTTGTAGCTCCAAAACTTTTCTTTTAATTTTCCTTCTTTACTTTCTACTCTTATATAAATACGCATGCTTTTTCAAACACATACTTTAAAAAACAATCTTTTACAACCACCACATTGACATCTGCTCTGTTGTTGTATATAAAGAAAAAACATGTTAATGTTTAATATATTTTTTTAGTACACAAACACAAAATTATACCTTTATTTAAATACAAGAAAGAGCAGATGGCTTCAAAGCTTTGCATTTACTACCAAGAGCCGCTTTTACAATATGATGTTAACTTTAGCCTTAGTTTAAACATAGCCCTCGTAAAGTAACTAGACTGCTTTCCAAAGATGGCAGCTTATGTATGTGTTACGCCGAATTCATGTAATTGCCGATTTCATATGTTCGGCAAAATTAAAATTCTACTTTTGCGATATATTTGACGCAGGCAACGCTATCTTGATCAATTTATTTTAAACCATAGGTTAAACCACGGATTAAGGCAAAATTGTAAAAGTGGCTCTAAAAAAATTAAATAAACCTATTTATTATGGATTACTTTAGGACTATCACCGAAGTCTAGATACAAGCGACGAAATGTCCAGGAAAAATTCAGGTCTTTCAAAATCTTTCGAACCCATTCCCAGTACCCTGGTTAAGGGAAAAAGTATGCCCAGTCTAAGGTTCGCATTTTAAAATAATATTTTTTACAGGGGTAAGAAATATTGGTCGCTAATTTTTTATAATAGGTAGAGCTGGATTATACAGGGTGTTTCCTAATTGCGATAAGAAAGTTTATGGGTGTATTCTTAAGCCAATTTTATTAAAAAAAGGTTATATAAACATAGGTCCGGAAATGCTTTGTTTCTAAGATACAGGGTGTAAAACTTTAAAAGAAAATCGGGTTTTTAATTATATCTTAAATGTGCCTTATACGATTTTAATAAAATTTTGCTCTGATATTTGTTAAAATAGGTAGTTTATTTAGCTCTAGACTAATTTTAATTTGTGAAAGCAGTGGCGGCGTGGGACGCATATTAGCTAATATTATTGACAAAAAATGTACGCCACTGACTTTTTTGCAAATTTTATATTTTTTTTCGGATCAAATACCTGAAAATACAACTTTTTTGTGTCTTTACATTTTTACGTAGCTTGCTTAGTTTTCCAGAAAAAAAATTTGCTAAACTGTATATTCCTGGGCCATACGAGCATTTTATTCTTTTAAAAATTAAGTTTTGTAACTTCTTATTGGCAATTATGTAATAACAAAAACAAATACTGAATTAAACAAGGTTTGTATCAAGTCTAACAAATTTTACTAAATTGAATATTGGAAACAAAAAATTTAAGGAACTATGTTTATATGAACTTGGTTTTATAAAATTGGCTCGGAAATATGCCCTTAAATTTTCTAACTGCAATTAGGAAACACCCTGTATAGGGTGGCAGTTACAGTAGTTATAGATGGGTCCGCATTTAATCCATTCTAAACGTAATACCGTAAAGTACAGAAAAAGTGATAAAGTAAATAAACCCTTTTGTGAACAATGATTTATTGCAGCAAAAATATTCAACCCGACAAGTTTCTAGTTCCACGCCACGTGTCATCGGTTTTATGATAAGACAGAGGCGAAATAAGAGGATGTTTTTTAAGTACGTGATACGTGTTTTAGCAGTGTTTTTTTTATTTATCAAAAAATATGAAATCAGGCTCTGTCAGCACTATGTGCCTTCGAAAAGGTTTGTTTACTTTATAATTTTTTGTGTACTTGGCGGTATTGCTTTCAGAATGAATTAATTGTGGACCCATCTATACCCTAGAGTACTTTCATGAATTATTTTGCTATACATGCTTCACACAATATTTTCATAAGTGTTTTTTTTCTAAATTAATAAAGCCATTGTTCAGTTGACCATTTTTTTAAAAGACAATTATGTCAACGTTTAGTTCTAAAATAATAATTATTATGACTTAAAAGATATTTAAAAAATAATTGTAATAATTATTTAGACTAAAACGTTCTTTGTCTCAATAATTCATACCCCTATTAATTATTTTTGATGTTTTATAAAGAGCTTGGGATCTGCGATATTTAATTTTTTAAAATTTTAATACATTTTTAAAAGTTACTTAATTCTTCTGTTTATATGTGCAAGTCCTACGCTTTTTGATATTTAGGTGTTTTTGTATTTTCTATAGAAGGGAATAAAATTATTCATAAACCTGTTGTGTATGATAATCATTTCTTTAAATGTATTTTGTTTGTTACTTTATACTTTTATATGTTATTAGGTTACCTTTATTATTAATGAATTATCTAAAAATAATAATAAAAAATCTTTTTTTTACTATTACTAATTTGGAGTAAAATATGTTTATTGGGGCTGGTTTAAATTTAAAAAAAATAACTATATATATTTTTAAAAACTTGTGTTTTAAACAAAAATGAGTAAATAAAAATCTAGTTTTTAAAAAAAATTAAAAGTGATTAACTGTATTTTAAATATACAGGGTGTTTTAAGAAATATCTAGAAAAGTATCCATTATTTGTTTAATATTTATAAATTTAAAGAATTTATGGTTTCCTCCGTTACTTTGTGACCGTACATTTTAAATTAATAAAATAAAACAAAAATATACTTTGTTCATAGTCACTTTAAAGTGACTATGAACAAAGTATATTTTTTGTTTTATTTTATTAATTTATAAATTTACTAAATATTGGTGTTCCTAATTTACTAATGAAAAATTAAATATTTATTCATTTGTAAAACTTTTAAAATTAAACAAGAGTAATTAAGTTCCTTTAATTATAGAGATACGTTTTAAATTTCACCATATATTTTCTAAATTCTATAGCCTTGGTAATTCTAGCCCTGATATTTATAATTGTTGATAAATGCCTTAATAAAACTTTCAGTACGAATAATATTTTTTATATAAAATAAACTTCAATCACTTGATATTTGAAATTAAATCAATAAGCCATAATATACAGGGTTGTCATTTTGAAGTCGGCATTATTGCTAACTTCTTTATTATCAGAGATACAAAGTCGGTTAAATTTGTATAGTATCAGTATTTTTCCGCTAAATAAAGTGCTGCCAACAAAAAACAATTAAACATCGGGTTTTTAATTTAGGTATTGCAAGAAATATACTTTTTAAAATGGAACACCTTGTATATTATATCACTATTCAATAGATCTATTAAGGACTATTAAAAAGTCCTCTCGTGTTATATCCAATTTTCAAGAGTTTCGGAAATATGGCCATCCTCGGGAATTTCATAGTAAACTGCCATTTTTTAAATAGATGACCCTGTATATTGCATCACCATAAAATAGATATTTTAAAGAGCTTTAAGAAAATGCCACATTTAATATGTCTATCTCTTATGCTTTTGGAAATATTGCCATTTAAATCTAAAAAGTAGAAGATATGATGTCTATTTTATTTTCGACACTAAACTTATGCGCTTATAGCTTGAAGCTGTAGAGATAATTAAAATTTACGATAATTTTCAGATTTGGATGGCCATATATCCAAAACTATAAGAGATAGACATATCAAGTGTGCTATTTTCTTTAAGCTCCCTAAAATATCTATTTCATGGTGATGCAATATACAGGGTGTTCAGTTTACTAACAAATTCCCGAGGATGGCCATATTTCCGAAACAATTAAAAATTGGATATAACACATGATGACTTTTTTAATGGTCTTTGATAGATCTTTCGAATAGTGATATAATATACAGGGTATTTCATTTAAAAAAGGCCATTTTTTGCAATAAATCAAAAACCCAATGTTCACTTGTTTTTTTGTTGGCAGCACGTTAATCAGCGAAAAATACTACCACTTTGCTAATTTAACCGACTTCGTATCTCTAATAATAAAGAAGTTAGCAATAGTGCCGAATTAAAAATGATCACCCTGTATGGTTTGTATAATGTTAGGTTAGTCATACTGAAGTGTTTATTAAATTATAAGGCGAGTGTTTACTAGATAGCTAACATAAAAGATTACGAACTGCAGGCGTAATGTATAGTTGTCTAATATACAGGGTGATTCAAAAATCGATCACAAATGCGATTCTACTTGACAAAATAAGGGTAGAGCTTTATATAATTTTTTTCAATGTGTCATTCGTTTTCGAGTTACAAGCCGTCAAAGTTCAATTTTTATTTTGGTTTTTCGCCATATTGCAATTATTTTTTAACCAATCCAGTTAATATTTTGCACACAAATTAAGCTTTGCAGATTCTAAAATTTTAAGACAAAAGTACTTTTTTAAATACCGCCAGAGGGCACTTTACCTAAAACTTAAAACTTATTTACATCATAACTTTTATTTTGACAGATATCGCAAAGCTGGGGGCGCCATTTTATAGACAATCAAAAACTTAAAAATTAAGGTACTCCTTATTAAAGTCAATAAACCTCACCGTTTAGGCACCAATAGACATCAAAGTTTTCATCAATTTCAATCAAATTATCTACATACATACAGGGTGTCCAGTAACTCAACCCACAAACTTAACCAAACGATTCTACAACAAAAAATAAGAAAAAACTTATTATAAACATATGTCCTAAACGTCTTAGTTAAAAATGAAAAAAAAGTTTTTGAACTACGGGGTGTTAATTTTTTTTTTTTTTTTAATATTTGACACACCGTAGTTCAAAAGCTAAGACGCTTAGGACGTATGTTTATATGAAGTTTTTCTTCTGTTGTAAAATCGCCCCGTAAAGTTTGTCGGTTAAGTTACTGGACATAAAAACTTTGATGTCTATTGGTGCCTAAAGGAGAGGTTTATCGACTTTAATAAAAAGTACCTTTTTTTAAGTTTTTGGCGCCCCAGCTTTGCGATATCTGTCAAAATAAAAAGTTATGATGTAAATAAATTTTAAGTTTTAGTTAAAGTGCCCTCTGGCGGATTTAAAAAAGTATTTTGTCTTAAAATTTTTGAATATGCAAAGCTCGATTTGTGTGCCAAATATCAACTAAATTGGTTAAAAAATAAATGCAATATGGCAAAAAGTAAAATAAAAATTGAACATTGACGGCTTATAACTCGAAAACGAATTACATTTTGAAAAAAAATTATATGAAGCTCTCCCCATATTTTGTCAAGTAGAATCACCCCTTAAGTTTCGTGATCGATTTTTGAATTACCCTGTATAGATAGAAAAAAAATCAATGAAAGCTAACATAAAACTCAAAGATCACTTATGAAATATACCTGTTATTTTTTTAAAGCAAGTCGTGGTAGTGTGATCCCATCCTGTAAAAGGGTTTCATTCATGTTAAAGTCTAGCTTTAACGTGGTGTTAGCCAATACGACGCAACATCACTTTTGTAAGAATTCATATGAATATCCAGTATCTATTAACCGCTCACCTTTAGACGTTTAATGTTTCTATTAATAATTGTTATGCCCTTTTCTTGCCATCTGTGTCTGTCCTTTTCTTAAGTGTATTTTTTGTCTTCTCAGCTGTTTGATAGACGAAATCAATTCCGAAGGGTAAGTCCTAGGTTTCTACAAGTTAGAGTTATGCTGAAAATATATTTATTTAATTTATTGTGCTACACTTAAATTCTACATCTTTTAATGGTTGTTTTTGTTTCTTTCCAAAGGTCCAAGATAATATATTTATTATAACATTTTTTACAAAAATGTGATTCTGGAGAGCCGTGTAAATACAAAAACTTATTTAAAGACAACATAAAAACTGTTTTTTAATTTGAAAAATTACTTTTTTCTCAATACTTTCCACTCTTGATTTCACCAAAAAGGGACCTTGGCAATAAAAATGCACCTACTCTCTCCAAAACATTTTCCTTCTCTTGCGACGAGCTGTAAGGGATCTATATTTTTCTCCTAACATTTTCCAGTATGTCAACCCAAAGTGTCCCTATCATGAGTCTCATGCATTTGGTTATAATCTGAAGAACTTTAGAACTTTCTAATTCCTGCGGTCTTTTAACCTAAGGATATCTGGATTGTAGAACCCCTTACCTGCAATAAGTCTATTTTTCTCTCAAACCAAACAATTTTTCATAATAATATACTGCCTTCAACTTTATGTCAGACACCCCTGGTTTGCTAGTATTTAGGCTCAAAGCCTTCGTGGACTATCCTCCTTAAAAATAAACCCGTAAAAGCCTCAGTATGTTACCTATTAAATTAGACAAAAAAATCTACTACGCAAATAAATATTTTTTCTTGAGCATAACTCTACAAGCCTAGTTTTTTGTAGATTTCCTTAGTACTATTGTTTTTCTTAATGTAGTATGTTTCATTATTCTAGCTTTATTTTTTTAGAATATTAGCGTAAAAATAACAATGATAATCAACTTTTTTTCCCTTTTTAACTTCTGCTACATCCAGATTTATTGAAGAAAATCGATGGGATACAAGGAGACCCAGCAGAACAGTACAAGGAACCCAACCCATGGCTAACCCTATTATTACTGTTACTGAACATACTCCTACTCCTTCACCTGATTATTTACGTCGCCAGGTAAGAAAGATTGTAATTTTGAACAGAGTGTATAAATCGTAATGAAAAGGTTAATTATCTTTAAAACACCACCGTCTAGATGTTTTGAATAATTGTACTATGTCTAGATGTTTTGAATAGTTGTACTATTTTATCCGTTAGTACAATTCTAACATCTAGAAGGCGATGCTTTAAAACTAAGAGCAATGGAAACATCTTTAAATAAATAAGTTTTAAAAAGTTGATTTTAAGTGCCCTTGATAATATTTCTAAAGTCAGCTAAATCTCTTAAATAGGAATAGTCCTTGGGCCAGTGATGAGATTAACTTTATGATAGGAACAGTTTTAAAACCTTTTTAGGGGATTCTTTTCAACAAGTCTACCACGAATATTCATCCCGCCATATATGGAAGCGGTGCTTTAACCTAGTCTGTCAATGTCAAATGCTTCGAGTGTCAGACTGGGCAAACTCGTAACTTTTTTGTCGGACAGGTTTACCAAAATGTTTTACATGCAATTTTTAAAACATCTTGCCAAGAATCGTAGATGTTACAGTCACGAAACCATAAGGCCCATTGGCATGTTTTGGGTATTGGATTGGGAAGGTTTCGCAACTTTAACCCATTCCGATTTTTGGCACAATGTTCAAAAAGTGCATGTTAAACATTGTGGTAAACTTGTTCGACAAAAAAGTGACGCGTTTGCCCAGGCCGACACCCGAAAGATTTGACAGAGACAGGCTGGGTTAAAGCGCCGCTTCCATATATGCCGGTATGAATATTCGTGATAGACTTGTCAAAAGGAACATCCCTAAAAGGTTTTAAAAGTGTTTTTATCATGAAGTCAATTTTATTACTGGCCCAAGGACTCCATTCAAGATATTTAGCCGTATCCATGCTTATGGTACACCCTGTATGACATAAATTATCGTCCCCAACATTTATCTATTTCCGATTTTACAAGGGCTCAATGGATAGTCAAATAGATGGTGCCAGTCTCTCAGGTCGTTTAGGAAATTGGCAAGAAAGAAAATCTAGTCTGACCAGATCACAAACCGATTCAAACATTACTTACACTAGCGACGATATCCCAGAAGCTCCAGGAGCTGCTTGCTACATTACTAGGGATGGAGATATAGATTTTTATGTAGTCTTGAAGGTAATTTTACCCCTTATAGCATGTCATATTGCTCAATACCTCCTTAATTCTAGGCTGTATATAGGACGTCTCTTAGAGAAAGCACTGCTTGTACATTGCGAGTTTTAGAAGTAATTCTTAACCTTTTGGAACTACTGATAGACATGGGGATACTAAAGCAAATATCCAAAGATGAACCGCAGTCCTCTCCGCCGGGGGATGACCACGACACTCCCAAAAAAGTGAAAAGGAAAAAATTCCTACCAGTGCTACTCATACGTCGTTTGGAGGTGAAAGTATTGGTAATGATAAGTCCATGACTCCACATAAACTAATCATGAATACAATAGTAAGGTAATTAATTAATTTTAAACATATTTTTACCACATTTATATGCTTAACATACGCTCGTATATAAAAGTCAATTATTTACCTAAGAGAAGATGGTAGTAGGTATGGCGCTAGCTGAGACCACCCCACTATGCTGTATTAACTCCCCCAATTTTAGTAAAGGTGCATTTTTGCTACTAGGGCTTTACTATTTTTAATATAAATACATTTTTAAATACACATTTTTACTAATTATTATGATTATGTGCTTTAAAAATATTGTTTTAGAATATTTTAGGGTTCTAAAACATTTGGGATGTCCTCACGGCTGTGCAGATGGCCAAAGAGGTCCAGCAGCCGAGTTTTTAAGAACACAATGTCAAAATATCTTGACTAGACTTCAGAAGTCCAGCCCAAAACAGTTTAAAAAGTTTTTAAGGGACTACGTGAAAACGCAGCCTATATCAGAGCTGCTAGAAGTACTTCATGCTTATTTAGGCTACTGTGTAGATCCGACGTCTTTGTTATCACCTTTAAGTAAGAAAATATTACTTTTTATTGCATACTCCAAGATTTTTATCTGATACTTGAATAATATTTCCGGGGCCAGCAATGAAATGGACTTCATGATAATAACTCTTTTAAAACCTATTTAGGGGGCCTTTTGACGAGTCTACCATGAATATTCATATCGCCATATATGGAAGCGGGAGCTTTAAAACCAACCTGTCAATTTTAACATGTTTCGGGTGTTAGATTGGACGAACGCCTCACTTTCTTTGTCGAACCAATTTATCATAATGTTTTACATATAATTTTTGAACATTGAGCCAAAATGGTAAGGGTTAGAGTCACGAAACCATAAGGCTCAAAATTGACATGTTTCGGGTATTGGACTGGGCGGGAACTCTTACCATTTTTGACACAATGTTTAAAAAACTGTATGTAAAACATTGTGATAAAGTGACGCGTTCGCCCAGTCCGACATCCCAAATATGTCAAAATTGACAGGCTGGGTTAAAGCGCCTGTTCCGTATATGGCTGTATGAATATTCGTAGTAGACTCGTCAAAAGAACCCCTCCAATTAAGTTTTAAAAGGGTAATTATCATGAAGTCCATATCATTACTGGCCAATGCACTATAAGTAAAGTCGTCACTTCCATAGATTGTTCAAATTTAAGAAAGTAGCTCTACTTTGTGAGAGTTCACTTTTGGAACTAGTTGACATAACTGTTCTTGTACTAGGCTGAAAAGAAGCAAGTTTCTTAAAAGAAAACTATGAAGAAGTGAAAACTTTCCTGACTTTTTAAAAAAGTAAAAAAAATGTACAGGACAATTTTTTTTAAATTCGATTTAATTCAAATATAGCCGTAGGTGGAGCTGGTGGGGTAAGGGGAATTGAAGGCCACGTGGTTGGTCACTGTTTTAAGCCATTGGTCACGAGGTTTGTGGACGCGGGAAAGGAGATACGTGCTCCAGAAAATATTGTAAGTCTTTAAAGTTTAATAAATTATCCAGTATACAGCTTTACGATATATCTTTTATGTAAATTATATTATTACTTTAAGGGGCTGTACTGTGAAATTAGGCAACTGATGACGTATGTAAAGGAAGGTCATGGTGGATCTTTCAGAAGAACAGCGCTGAGTGCACTTATTGATACTGCAGAGAGAAATAGCAAAAAAGAAGGAAATATACAAACAACCAGAGTTATAAGGTATGTTATGTATATGTATGTGTTGTTTATAAATAAAAAGTTGGTAAAATGTATAAGACATGGTCTACTTAAATCAAAATTTAATATTTTAGACATATGCATCAGTCTACAACCAATGTCGATGAAAATGATCCAGCAGAAAATCAAGGAGAAACTACTTATACCATAGACGACAAAGGAGTTGTAAGAAAACTACTCTTTAAGAAAAGAAGTACATCTTCTACGTGTGCAGTAAGCTGTTTTATTTTAAATAACTAACAAAAATTTAAGTTATGTTTTCTTTTTATTGTAGAGTCTTTTAGAAACTGATACAGATGATCTAACCAAATCAAATCAAAGTCCTCTTGAAACCTACGAAAAAAACACCATATTTTAACTCCTCGCCAAAGTGAAAAAGCATTAGGAATTGCCGTGGAAAACATCACGATAAAGGCCCATAAAAAGTCCAGAATTGGTGGTATAATGACTAATTGGTTTAAAAGGGGCGATTCTCAGTCTGTTGACGATTGTGACATTCCAGATAATGTGGAGAATTTTACTGATTCTGCCAGTTTTATAAGGTGAAGAGATAAGAATTTTTTTTAAATAGAGGTGATGAATCCATTACAAAGCTTGGGAAGTAGGCCACAACTGTTTTCGAATATGTATATATATAAAATTATGATTTGATCCAGTGCTCTATAAAACCAATAGTTTCTAGATACTGACAATTTTATTATTATTTTTTGTTTTCATATTTTAGACAACCATCAAAATACTATCAGCACAAAGGATCAGGCCGAATGCATGTCAGTAACACTTTGCAAAAAGCGAAAAGAAGAATGGAAGACAAGCTTAAATTCCTGAAAAAGGGAAAGAAAAAAGATGGCAGTCTAGAAGAAGCTGGCGGTGGTAGTAAGTGTAAGTAATATTTTTTTATAGTGTTAGTATGATGGTAATGATAAAAAAATGATAAATGTTTATTTAATACTTATTTTCTGCTTTACTTAAAGCATTCGACTAGGTATTATCAAGTTGCTTTTTTTAAATTCTAGATTATAGTAGACGTAACTCATTCGAACTAGGAGAAACTTCAAGGGAATCAGAAGTTGTATTTCTAAAAGAAAGGAAGCTAATTCCAACTGGTTTGGTGTATCAAGGTACTCAAAGGTTATCTTTTTTGCTTGAAACTTGTCAACCAGGGACAGTGCCAGATGCATTTTTACTTGCATCAGCTTTAGATTTGGTAAGTAAAAACATATCTCAAAAGCATCTATGTATTGCTCGCTACAAAATTTTGTTTAAGCTCAAACGCTGTAAGAAGAACTCCGCGATGGCTTAACTCTAAGGGCTGTTAAGCTTCACCCACTCTTAGCGACGGGACTATTTGCACGGCAACGGTAGCGAGTAGCCAATTTATTACATAGATGTAGTAAAAATAGATATTTTCGCTTATAAGCAATTTGTAGGTGTCTTGGTACTAGTATGTGTATTTGTTTTTTTAGTGTTTTTATTTTTTAAACAGTGAACATGTCTTCCAAAAAAATCAGTGTTTATTGCACCAAAACTATTTTTCTTTTTAATATTATAATAATTGAAGTAGGCGGGTACCGAATAGCGAACTGATGTCAGACGATGACGTAGCGGTATTGTTCTTAGAGCATGCGATCTCTACTACTAAATTCTAAAATAATATGTGCATCATTATTTTCAAAATTGTGAAAGTATTTAACTCTTTAAAGAACATGTGAATCATAGCTTTAAAAATGTTTATTTTTTTAAGTAAAAATATCTAATTTTGTGTTATTACTATTAACAAAATGTATTGTTCTAGCCACATTCAGCTATTGTAGCCAGAGCAGCTCTATTTCTGGAATGCGCCTATTTTGTTCACTGCTGCAACAAAGGTCAATGGCCGACATGGATGAAACTTTCTTTTCCAACGTTTCGTCCGTCTGGACCTCTTCCTGCTCGAGGGAGTTGTCACAGTGGAAACAGGAGAGCACACATGATGCAACGCGCTGCTGGAAAAATGTTCCATCAATGGGCTGAAGTGATTGGACATCGATTGGAAGAGATGGTAAATGAAGATCGAGATATGCAAAGTGATATTTCAAGTATGGTAAGTGTTTTTTGACTCGAATGGACAATATCTTTGGTGCTTCAATTAAATATTAATAAAGATCCTGCGAAAAAAAATCTGTATTGCCCTGCGCTTGCTTTCTTAAGGTGTGAAGATAAGCTTGGAAAAATTAGAGTGATGAAGAAAATATCTCTGATGTGAAGAGGATATTATGTTGGCGATATTTTTTACTGATATTTTTTTAATTTGTAAGGTATCAGATCCTGATAAGCAGAAGGAACTTCAAATACAAGACGAAGAAGAAGACTATTTGGATGAAGCAAGCATTTATTCCTATGGCTCTAACTGCCCAATACCCCTTAGATTTATTGCATGCGTTCTTCTTCAAGAAATAACTGCATTTTTACGAGAAACTTACCAAACTCTACCTAAATCATGTAGAGTAGTAGGTAAGTAAATAAAAAGCATGGATTATTTAAATGATGTTATTTAGATTTAGATCTTTGCAAGGTTGGTCATTTTTTTAGTGTTGAAAAGTGATATTACCAAATTGACGCCTTGGTTATTTTAGGAAAAGAAAGGCCTCCACCATGGGAAAAATTCTACAGTAAAGAGGCAAATCGAAGATGGAGCATGGCGTTATCTTCTATGGGTCATTCTCAAACATCAGCACAAAGTTTGCAGAGTATTGCTGGAGACAGAGACCCAAGTAAGTTTACTAGATGTGTTAAGAATTCTACAGATATTTAAACTGGTCTAACTATCGACTGTGGGTTATATAAAATATTTAGTCCGTCCTGATTGTACTCAAGACATGTCTTTAGAGTAAATATATTGCCGGATAAGTACCCAACCAGTCAATTAACTTAGTGTCTTTTTAGATATCGGACAAGCTGAACGAAAAATAAGTTTTGTTCTTCATGAGCCAGATAATGAATCGGAAGGTAGCTCTGGTACGACTGTTACAATGCAGGTATGCTTATTTCATCCATTAGACCAAGCCTTATCTACTTAACGGTTAAATGGACATAGAGTAATATTACCTTGTGTAATGTGGTTAAAAAATATTAAAAAAACAATATTAAGAATGGATCTTAGGGTGCATTCCACCCCTTAAAAGTGTGTAATGGGCGATAAAAAACACGTGTCTCTTATTTTTTGATGTACTACAAAATATTGCAGTTTTATCAAAATCGGCGAGGGAATCCTGTGATCGGTTCCTGTTAGTGGTTAAAAATTTATAAAGTATTTACTTGTTGTTTTATTTATACAGGCAGGTATGAATCCAGAGGAGTGCAAGAAAAACCAGGGCCGTCCCTACTTGCTAAGAAGAGGGACAGCGGCGCCTAGTGGAGGTTCGTTTAAAAGACGTAGTTTAAAATTAAGAAGGGGTACTAAAGAAGGAAAAGATATGGAAATGGAATGTAAGAGACGAATCACAATTTCAATTAAACTGTTTTGATTGCTGCTTCAATTGCTTTGTTTGAAAAATACAAAATTATCAACTCAATGATTAGGATGCATATTTCCCTTCCAATCTGTTGTTGGTTTAGCATGCCCAAAACCAGAAATGCACCATTTTAGCAAAGGTAGTTACTTGACAATATTTGTTGTTAAAAAAATTGTAACAAATATGTTATATTAAATAAAAAATATACATTTTTTTACCTAATAACTTAAAATTAACCCAATTTTTACCCTATTTAATGTACTGTGTACTGGGCCTAGATATTGTAGAACTAACAGCAATAGGAGGTTTTTAAACTTGGGTATTAGGGCTAAAGCTAGGTTGCATGGTTTATCTCTTTTTTATTTTATGTGTTTTCCCGTTTCCTCTGTAAATTAAATACAAAGTTCCCCATAATAGGCTACAGATTATAATATTTGAATTATTTTTTTAGTTTACCAAATAAACTTTTTATTATCACGTCTTCTAAATGACCTCCAACAACTTCAACACATTCTTCAATATCAAATAAAAAGTGGTTCATTACACAGCGTAGCACACCTTCGTTTATTCCTTCAATTTCTTCTCGAATTTTGACTTTGAGTTTCTTAATTGTACCTAGACGACTCGTTAACACTTATTTAGCTTTTAAATATCCCCACAGGGAAAAATCGGGTGCCGTTAATAAACCACTTTTTTTTAAATCTAATATTGAAAAATGCGTTGAAGTTGGTAGAAGACATGATTTTTAAAAGTTGAAATTAAATTTGCTAAATATTTATAAGTTATTATAAATCCGAAATAGTTTGCTATAATTTAGTATATTAAAAAGTTTGTTTGGTAAACTAAAAAAACTTATCGCATATTAAAATGGGTAGTCTATTATGGGGAACCCTGTATTATACCCTTTTACCTTTAGATTGTTATACGCTCAATATGTAATAGAAAATAGACCCTAGCCGGGTCTGTTTTCTAGGACATCCAATTTTATTTTATGAACTATTTTACATAAAAAGTTATAAAACTTTTTATTTAAACTTTGTTTTTATCTTCATAAATAACCAAGTAATAATATATAATTAAAATCGGCAAATTTGTATCTCTGTTCTCGACCAAAGGTATCTTTTAATCCAACCAAGTAAGAATAAATATGACTAAGCCATTAAACTAAACACTAAGAAAGTGAACGGGAAACAAATCTTGTTTTTTTTGTATCTTTACGGTTTAGCCTGTACCCTATTATCCCAGCCAAAAATAAAAAAACACCCTGTATATACTCATTCTATTGCACCTTTCATTAACCACTGCAATATGTGTTTTAGAACCATCTCTTTTCCACCCTATGACGTAATTTAGAAAATCCTAGTTAATGATTTGATAATTTTGTATTTTGCGGGGTAAAAATATTTTTTTGTTAATTGGGGTTCTTATTTTTAGAGGAAAATAATATTAGTGTAGTGCTGTACATTTTGATATATTTTTTGCTGCAGTTTTAACAACTATTTTTATTTTTTTAGCAATGATTTTTTTTCATAAAAATAAAATAAGTAATTTTAATTTCTGTATGCCGATTTTTAATTAAATAAAATTTAAAAGACAATATTTAGTTTTTTTTTAAATTAATTTTGTTTATAAGGTATCCAAAAATAAAATTTCTATAATTTTAAAGGGCGTATACCAGAAGCAGTCAAACGCACCGATTCCATCCAATCAAAGAGAAAAGTAAGTTCTCTTTCTGATCGCTCCGATACTTCTGAACCAGGTGTGACTGGAGAAGTAAGTGGGGAAGAATCGCCAGGTGTTCTAAGCGATGATCAACCTCCAGAGAGTCCAAGCGATAGCAACGAAACCGATGATACAGCGAAAAATATGCCTTGGTTAAAAGTAGGTTTTTGTGTGAAATTTTGAGATATAAAATATTCTATAGTAGATTGGGCCAAAAAATCTAATGTTTTGAAATAAAATCATTCTCTTAAAAGTTATTTACAATATAAGTAAAAGAAAAAATTAAATTACTGTTTTTTTCATTTTTAAACCAAGTTTTTTACTCATTGGAACAAATTGATATATTACATCATCAAAAATCATAATTTTATTAATCTTATCCGTTAAAATATCCAGATTTCATAATATATCCAAACCTATTCTGGGTTAATGGCTATTTGTTATACGAAAATGCAGATTTACTCTCGCTAAGACAGTAAATCTACGTTTTCATAGATCAAATAGCTAATATCCTAAAATAGATTTAGATATATCATGAAATTTAGATATTTTAGGCTATAAAATTGAAAATTTTTTGATTTTTTATGTTGTAATATATCAATTTGTTTCAATGAGTGAAAAAACTTGGTTTAACAATGAAGAAAACAGTAATTTAATTTTTTCTTTAACTTAAATTGTGAATAATTTTTTAAAGAACAATTTTATTTAAAAACATTAAAAGTTCTTTTTGTAAAGCATTAAATTCCCTTTAAGAATCCATGTTTTTTTTTAATATTTATTTTTTTCGTTGGTTACAAAATTCCAGAATAAAAAGAATTAAATCTAAAAAATATACCAATGTTTAAAGCTTAATTATTTGAAAACGGTTCATCCGAAGAAAATTTTAAATAATCGTTTCTTCATAAAGTAACATAACTACGGATAAGAGAAACCATGGCATGCTAAAATTTTCGTACCGCTTTTGCGGCAGGCTTGGCGGCAGACTTGTCATTTTTCCAGTTGATACTTTAAATGCGTCGGTCGAAGAATCGCCTCGTGTAACATCAGCGGTGGGGAGACACGTAAGGTTACTGAAATGACTAACTGTCGGTATTTCAACGAGAAACGAATAAAATTATATTGGGAGTTTTCGCATGACCTGTCCTTAAATCGGCTATTCCATGATAACTCTTATAATTTCCTTACTCTATGGTTTCTTGTAGGCAATTTAAGTCTCTAAAGATATATAAAGTACTAAAAATCTAAATTAAAGGAGAGAAACCCCTAAATATTAATATTAAAAGGGCAAATCTTCACGATTTTTCTTTTTGTCACCCTAAACAATATTTTCGATATATTTTTCAAAATTTTTTTTTTTTTTTGGCCTAGTTTATTCTACAGTATTTATTTAAAGGACCAAATCTAAAGTAGCTTAGATGTTTAAAAAAATAAATAAATTTTGCCTTTTTTAAGGTAATGGTCCAAGTTTCCAACGATCTTTACTTTTATTGCAACCATCAAAATTTTTGCCACCCTTTTTGCCATAGAAGAGTTATGAGGGGTTGCTCTAGGCTAATCAAAGCAGTGAGAAAAGTGTATGGTGAAGAATTTGGAATTATTGATGATAAATTTGTCAACGAATCTGAAACAAAGAAGAAAACCAATAAAAAAGATAAAAATAATAGAAAAGTATCTGATCAGACTAGTTCTCAAGTTAGTCCCATACGTAGAAAAGATAGTGTTGGAAAAAGAGATAGGTATGGAATTTGTAACAAATCATACGGAACTCATTTTTTTTTAAATCTATGCTTGCTGGTTATCATATTTTGAATTGGAATTTCTTTTAGAATTGACAAAACATTTGATGGCTCCCAGGCAAGTAGGTTAGCTTCTAAAGATTCTTCCAGGGATATTGCTGATTCTGATGGCGGAAATGGATCTTCTAAAAGTGGTAATGATGGAAAACCTAAAGAAACTCCGGCTATTTTAAAATATATTCAAACCCAGGTAATAAAATTTTCACTTGTAATACCACTAGTGCCAAATTTATTTCTGAATTTTTTCAAGGCCATGAATATTTTGAAAATTATTCCGACCACAGGCAAGGGGGAATTTTCTTAAAATATTCATGGCCGAGAAAAAATTACAGGGAATAATTTAAGCACGTGTGGTATTTGGTAAAAATGTCACACCAAGTTTGTTTTAAATAATATTCTTTTAAATTGTAGTTGCAAATATATGTAATTTTAGAGCTTCATTGTTTATTCTTTTATATTATATATCACTTACATTACTACAGTTGGTAAAAATGGTTGATTTTAATTTTTTAGACCAATACCTTGCTTTGGTCCACTCTTCACTTATGTCTACTATTTTAGTCCTATGATATTATTTTACCAACGTTAGTTGCATAACATTGTCATTTAGGGACTTAAAAGCTTATATTATTTCTTAATATGTTACGTCTAAAATATTCCAACTGGTACAAAATAATATTTTCTTTAATTATGTATGTGAATAACAGACACGGTAAAACTAATTCAATGATTATGTCAAAAAAATTTCACAATAACTCGCTCCAGGGTACCCCAGGCAGAAGAAAAAAATTTCCGATAAACTTAAGTTGTCAAGGTAATGCAACCAAAACTACACATTTGATTGGTTAAAAAACAGTGGTGTGGAATTTTAAGTTATATTATATTGGCTTAATATTTAGGATCTTTTATTTTTTATTTTTGCCATTAGGTAAAAGATGTTTTTCACGCACCGCTCGCCGCTCTTTTAAAAGGTGCTGTTATCATGACAGAAGAGAATTTTGCTGATATCGTACCAGTGGTATGGGAGCTTCTTCTGGAAATGAACCAAGAGGTAGCAGCTGCCGCAGCGTCGTTGTTTATATTAGGTATTTTTCATTATTTAACATTTATAAAAAATAGTTTAATATTTTAATCAAGGGTTTAATCTACAGTTGGTAAATATTTTTTTAGGTTCAGTTAAGGCTCCCGCCCAAGTCACAGAAATTATGCAGCATGGTTTGTCCAATGCGGATCCGGCAGTGCGTATTAATGCTATTTTAAGGTAAAATAACTTCAATAAAGAATTCTATTGGTTTAATATGCCTTAATTTATTGCAATTCAAATAAAAAAGATATTCAAAAAATATTGCTTGCGGCGCAAAACTAAATAATTTAGCAACAATGCTGATATCTGGTCAATTCGGCTCGGCCAGAAATCCCCAAATACAGAATCTGTTAACGTAGTTTTTGGGATTTTAGAGATATTTGACTCTTTACCGTATATAGCATTTTTTTTTAATTTTATAAGTTATTTATTTATATTTATAATTATTTATCAAAAAATAAATGTAAAGGAGATTAAAGATGATGGAAGAATAAAAAACTTATTCGCACACTTTTTATTAGATTTCAGGTATTATGGAAATTACGTTTCCAAGTATGGCCTCGGATGGAAGAAAACGCCCATGCTCTCTTTAAAATTCCACCCCCTGGTATCGAATTTACTTTACCTTCACCCAAAATTGGAATCGAATGTTTGGATGTCGTTGATTCTCCATGGGAATTATTGGTTAAAACAAAAGTTGAAGAAGTTACTATTAATCAAGAAAGACACGTAAGTAGACACATCTTACGAAAACAGAAATTTAAATTTTATTCCATAAATTTGTATACATGTAGAGATCACTAGTAACAGCAACAAAAACGAGAAAGAAACAGCAAACAGAACTCATAAAGATGGCGCTCCAAGCACAAGATGACAAGAAGCGCGAAGAAAGGGAAAATTTCTTGATCACAACTATTCCCATAACTATTCAAGCTGCCCATGAACCTAGTCTTTATCATACTAGTGAAGAACACGAAGACGGTAAGTAATTGATAAAAGCAATTCCCAATCAACATCGATTTCATATTTGGATCTATGACACTCCGTCACCTATCATTCTCATCATAAAAACTTAATTAAGCTCACTTATTTCCTTGCCCATTTTTACACAAAGTTTCATCCTATCAATATTATTATGCGTAACAATTAATGATAGTTTATCTATAAAACTATAAGTTACTATAAATTATACTTTTTTAAAGATGATGATCAAAATGATGGTCAAACAAGAAACACAGGTCATCACTTGCACTCAGCTCACTCCCTCTTTCCCTCTTGCCTATGTGCTGCCGTGATTTCTATTATAAATTTACTTGATGACGCAGCTGTTTCAGCTGACGGATGCGCAGTGTATGAGGTTGCATATTCCGTTATTTGGACATGTTTGGTTGAGGACAGTGCGTTGTTTTTAAGGTAAATGTTTCTTTCATAATAAAAATAGTTTAAAATAAAATAATGTAGCTTAAGATTTGTGAAAATCCACTGATTTAAAATGATATGTCAAATATTTATATTTCTAGATATGTACTAGAGAGATTGACTAGAAACAAACAAGAAGAAATGTTTAAAATTTTAAGACATCTTATCAGGTTTATTCCAAAGTTACCACAACAGGCTGCTTTTGCGTTGTACAATTACATTATAGGCTATGTCATGTTTTATGTCAGAAGTCCACACGAAGAAGGTCAACAACTTATTGGAGCTGCTTTGTCATTACTATGGATGGTATGTTACCGTCTTTAAATGGAAAGTACGAGTTACGGGTTCTGAATTGCAACTCGTCTATCCCAAAGAGGGTGTAGAATCTTATTATTATCATGATTTTAAAAATCCAGTTTAAATATTCTTTTTTATTGTTTCTCTTCATCCTTGCAACTTGCATCCTTACGTAAGATTTTTTTATCACACACTAGAATAGCGTTACATAATAATAATAATAAGCTTTATTGTCATGAAAAATATTTAGTTATCTTTGTAGACAAATCAAAACAATAAATTATATATACATATACAACATAGACAGATACACTCACAAATATATAATAGTAAAAACGAAATACCTTTCATGGAAATGTATCCTCGAAAAATTCATTTAAATTGTAATACGCTCTTTTAACTAAAATTGTTTTCACATATTTTTTAAATTTCTTCTTCTAAAATTATATAAATAGTTTTCATTATAATTACACCAATATTTTTTATATATTAAACAAACAGTTTCCAATATAAAAATAGATATCAGTGTCAATATCTTATGTTTAATAAATAAAGATTTGCAAGATTCCCTAGATTTGATTTTGCAAATAGTTTTTATAGCTCTTTTAGCAAAATAAAAACTGAGCTTAACAGATTTTGGTGATACATTTTTTCCAGGTGGTCCACAGTGTGCATGGGATAATGTTCAAAGATCTCAAACAAATTTTACGGAAGGAACAATGTGATGCTTCCATCCTTTTGACCGCCAACGTGCCATCTGCGAAGAAAATTATAGTACATGGACCTCAAGGTAATTTCTTACAAAAATATGTATGCAATGGTTACTCTATAGGGTGTGATTTAATTGATGGCTGAAGATACAGGTTATGATTCCTTAGCCTATTTAAGGAAGAAAAGTTCAAATAAACATATGTCCTAAACGTCTTAACTTTTAAGATACAGGGTGTTAAAATTTTCACAAAAACCAAAAATTTTAAAAACACTAATTTTAGTAAAAACTATTATACTGGATATAAACCCTATTTAAATAGTTATTTATTATTTCTGTTACATAATTGCTAATAAAAAATTATTAAACCTAATTTTAAAAGGAAAAATCCCGCAATACTTCTTTTATGGTCTAAAAATATGCAATTAAGTGATTTTTTTTCTATCAAACTAAAAAAGATACGGAAAAAAATTAAGAGACATAAAAGCAGTATTTTTATTTGCTTAATCTAAAGAAAGCACAAACATTTTATACACATTTACACAGTCAGTGGCGTACCGTTTTTTGTTGGAAATATTCCTTCAGTTGCCTCTCGAGACGCCACTGGACTTACTAAATGTAATTAATTTAGTGATAAATTATCCCCTTAATGTAATTAATAATATTGTCAAATTAAAACAAAATTGGGTAAATAATAGTTGGGATATTTAACAAAATAGACTTTTTTTTGAAATTTTAACTCTGTATCTCAAAAGTTAAGATGTTAAGGACATATGTTTATATGGACTTTTCTTCTTAAAATAAGCTAAGGAATCATACCCTGTATTTTCAGCCATCAATTAAATTACAGCCTGTATATTGCGATATGTCTATTTGCAAAAAAAAATGGCTAGGTCCATCATTTTGTAATTTTTTTTTTTAGATCCTGATGCGGGAGGTATACCTTCTCAATTCCCCGTCCAGGAAGATACACAGTTCTGTCAAATATTAAGAGAAGCATTAGATTTCTTTGGTATAGAAGAAACTCAACATCACGAATATTTTTTGGTTGACTACAAAACACGTAAGAATTTTGAATACATAATTTGTACTTTTATAGAGAAAACAACTCAAAGTATAACTAAGACTAATCATTCAAATAAAATATATTGGAATTGTCTTTTTAGATCAAATAAGAAATCCATCTGCATATGTGAGAGACTATTATTTTTCAAGCGATCCCAATATCCACAGTTGGAACTAGTCCATATGGAACCAGAAGAAGCGTTTCATGCCTTGCAAAAACAAGAATTGGTCCACAAATTTGTCGAAAGTGGAAAAGTACTGCTCACGTGGGCCATTTTAAAAAATGTTGATATGGTTAGAAACAAATAATATTACGTACAGAGTTCTTCAAATAATTTGATTTGTTTTAGGTTGAATGTACAAGGTTGCATGCATGTTTTTGCTGGAAACATGCCTGTAACCTGGTACATCCAAAAACTATTGTTTTCTTGCAGACATGGTTTGGTCTAAATGGAATTTATTAATTTTTAGGTCGTACAAAGGGTCGTGTTTCTTCACGAAGAACTGATGAAATTACCTTCGTTCCCCCGAAAAGCTCTAGAGTCAGATTTAGATTTATACAAGAGCGGACCACTCGGAAAAGAGCTTCTAGGTCTAGATGTATTGCACAAGTTCATGTGGGTACGCTTGATAGCCAGAATGTTCGAAGCCATGGCTGGCAATTTTGCTTATTCTGGCGATATTCACTTATTCGTAAATGTGTTAAACGGAGCGTTGATTTTACACTCTGAAGATGCTTGCATTTTGAGATACGTTATGGCGACTTATATCAATGCTGCGTTTCATTTTAAGAATATTTTTTCGACAAATGGGTAAGAAATATATTTTATTAAAAATTTTATATGTAAATGGAAATTTAAATATAATTTAGTTGCTAAATCCAATGTCGAGAATTCTGCCCTAACTAATTTAATGGGGAATCCGCTATATTAAGCACAGGGCATTTATCGATATTTGATATATCGTTAACTTTTCGATAATCTATGACTATTCCCCACATGTGAACACCGGACTCTTCTAATTCCATGTTAAACTACTCTAAGCTGTTGGGTTTTAAATTATCTCATTATTTAACTGGAGCACACAAAGTTAAATGCTCTTATGTTTTGACTTTTTCGCGTAGTATAAACATGTAAAAAAAATAACAAAATACTTCTTCTAATATAAATTCGTGATTTAATTTTTGAAGGGTTTGATATATTGTTTGTATTAATAGTGTTATTTTTCCTATTTTAGCTACCTTCTAATCATGCCTACCCTCTTAAAAATCTACTCCAATCACCAAACAAACAAACTGGTTACCACAACCATAGAATACGCTGTTAAGGAATTTTACACAATGAACAGAAAGCCATTTATTCTTCAAATGTTTGGATCAGTTTCGGCCATGTTGGATACTGATGAGGAGGGAATGTACGGCAATGCTCACAAGATTCAGTCTAGTTGTTTGTTTAATTTGCTGTTAAGGTAAGTGTGTTAAAGTAACTTATATTATGTTGTCAAAAGTTTAGTCCTCGGTATAATTAATCGTTCGTAACAATCCTAAAGGAAAGGTTTGCATAGGATAAAGGGAATTATACTTCTGTAGAGATATGTTTTATGATGTAATGCACTACTAACATATTTGAAATAAAGTATTATTTACTTTTTTTTTAGTTTGGAAACACCGTCACCGGATCCTCTTAATATCGCGGAACTTGTAAAGGAACCTGTCAAAGCCATTGATTTTTGTTATCATGATGAAGATAACGATGTTACAGTATTAGATTGCATCGCTATGTGCGTCATGGTAGTATCTTATTCCGCTGAAAGTTGTAGAGGGTACCAAATGTTGGTAAGTAACCGTAATTTGCAGGGTTTTTTCTTTAAAAATAAAACCGGAATCCGGAATATTTGCCATAGAACTTTAAGCTATGGATATGCATTCGATTAGTTAATAATTTTTAGGTGATTCTAGAGGCAATTCTGCCATATTACGTCGACAAAATCCAGAACCCCGTGTACATAGCGAATTCCATAAAAAGGTTTAAGAAAAACGAAAAAGACATTATTCAACAACTGTCAGTGGCTATACGATGCCTGATCGAAAACTGTGCGGAACTGACAAAGTAAGTTTTCCATTTTATAACCATTGGCGCTCTTGTTGTGTTCAAATTTATTGAATGCCAGTTTTTAGAATTATTTAGGAGGTTTTTTAACAAATAATGTACAAAATAGAAATAAGAAAACATATAGGGAGAAATACGGAGTTTAAAGCTGTTTTTTTTAAATCTTGCTATTTTTGTAAGAAAAATAAAGCTTTCTTTATACTTGCTTTAGGCAATAATATAACAAATTTAAATTATAAGTTTATGTATTATCGAACGACGAAACTTATTATTCAATCATTTTGTGTGTTGTTTTAAAAAAGTTATTTCTGTTTTAAATTTCTTTTCATAATTGTTTCATAGCAATAAATATATTAGGAAAATAGCAAGATTTGACTAAAAATTATATTTATAACGCTAAATCTATTGTAAATAATTTTTCAGAAGAGTTTTGAATGGCGTAGCCCAAAGACGTAAGAATACAGACATTTTTATTTTCATTTTCCCGTTATGTATATCTGCCAATACTTATCACCGCAGAACCGACATAAATTATTGAGACTGATCGGATCGAAGTGAATTTTTTATTAAAACCAAAAATTGGTTAACATGAAATTAATTGTTTAGAAATAATCGGTCTCTATATAATGCAGACGTAAAAAATACTTTTTAAACAAGAAGAAGGTGGATCCTGGTAATAACCCCACTTTTTATCTACCCTTTTTGGTGTTAACAGAATGACCCATAAATAAAAACAGGTTCTGTATTCTGAAACGCTTTGGTGTAGACTTACATTAGGGAAAGTAACGTGCATAAAGATATTTATTACATTGACTATATAACCATACGTTTCTGTTATAAATATTTCAGGTTACTTGTTAAATTTTTAAATAATTTTATGTTTTCATACAGGAGAACACTTATTTCTGAAAACAATGTAAATTTAATATTTAAATAAACTGTTGTTGCAAATTTTTAGGAATATATATTTGAAACTCATTTTTATTCCTAAACAAGTGTTCACCTTGTATCAAGTGCACACTTAGAGTCAGTTACAAAGAAAATTAAAATATATAATTTTAAATACCCTATTTAACTTCGCAAAGTTAATTATACAGGATGTCCCAAATTTTAAATGCTAAATTAGTTAATTTAGGAATAATAAAATGCAATTTTTTTCTTTTTTATTTTTAAATATACAGCAAAATGTATTCTTTAAAAATAAATAAAATACTTAACTAATATTAAACTTGAAAAATGAACGCCAATAAAAACTAAGACACTACAGTTTGACGAACAAGAATTTATTAAAAAATGTAAAACAAAGCCTTATATCACCCAGTGGCGCAGCTCGTATTGTATTCTGGGAGGAAAGGCTTAACATTTAAGACTGTATTCCACATACTGCAAGCTAAATATTTATATACATATTGTATGTATATTGGTTAAACATTTTGTGAGATCCTGTATATCCGCCAAATATGTACACAATGGCAAAATATTGTCATTTCTCTCGTACTTTTTTAAAACTTAAAGTGTGCACTTTTTTAAGACAAGAAAGTAAATATTTTTTTAATTATCCCTATATTTAATCCTTTTATTATTAAATTTGATACTTTGTGGTAATAAAAGCGACCTTTAACCATCTGCTTACCAGCAGTAGCCGGTGACAGGCCGGATCAATACCCGCACCATTGTTAAATTTTTGATTATTACAGTATACAAATTACCTTAATCTGTCAATTACTTTTTACTTTGTATTAGATTGGCACTTACAATGGACTAGTACTTATAATACAAGGTTTAAATAAAATTTAAAACAATAATTTAACTATGGTGCGGGTATTGACCCAGTATTATCCCAAAACAGTTGCCTAAAAATCAAAATGGTCATCATTAATTTGTAACAAAATTCCTAAATTGTTGACATACCCTGTAAAATGTAAAGAATATATTTACTTTCACATTTGTTTGAAATATGTTGTACGTCTCAAAATAAAACCAAATTGATGTAAATATAAACAAAAGAATATACAGGGTGATTTAAAAATCGATCACGAAACTTAAGGGGTGATTTTACTTGACAAAATAACGGTAGAGCTTCATATATATTTTTTTAAATGTCATTCGTTTTCGAGTTACAAATCGTCAAAGTTCAATTTTTTTCGCCATATTGCATTTCTTTTTAACCAATCCAGTTGATATTTGGTACACAAATCGAGTTTTGCAGATTCTAAAATTTTAAGACAAAAGTATTTTTCTTTAAATACCACCAAAGGGCACTTTACCTAAAACTTAAAAATTTATTTCCATCATAACTTTTTATTTTGACAGATATCGCAAAGCTGGGGACGCCATTTTATAACCAATCAAAAACTTAAAAAATAAGATACTCTTTATTAAAGTCGATAAACCTCACCGTTTAGGTACCAATAGTCATCAAAGTTTTCATCAATTTCAATCAAATTACCTACATACATGCAGGGTGTCCAGTAACTCAACCGATCAACTTAACCAAACGATTCTACAACAAAAAATAAGAAAAAACTTCATATAAACATATGTCCTAAACATCTTAGTTAAAAATTAAAAAAAAAAGTTTTTTTTTTTAATTTTTAACTAAGATGTTTAGGACATATATTTATATGAAGTTATTTTTTTATTTTCTGTTGTAGAATTGCCCTGTAAAGTTTGTCGATTGAGTTACTGGACACCCTGTATGTATGTAGGTAATTTGATTGAAATTGATGACAACTGTGATGTCTATTGCTGCCTAAACGGTGAGGTTTATTGATTGGCGCCCTAGCTTTGCGATATCTGTCAAAATAGAAAAGTCATGATGTAAATAAATTTTAAGTTTTAGGTAAAGTGCCCTCTGGCGGTATTTAAAAAAGTTCTTTTGTCTTAAAATTTTAGAATTTGCAAAGCTCGATTTGTGTGCCAAATATCAACTGGATTTCTTAAAAATAAATGCAATATGGAAAAAAAAACCAAAATAAAAATTGAACTTTGACGGCTTGTAACTCGAAAACGAATGAAATTTTGAAAAAAATTATATGAAGCTCTACCTTTATTTTGTCAAGTAGAATCACCCCCTTAAGTTTCGTGATCGATTTTTTAATCACCCTGTCTATAGAGTATAAAAAAATGTAATACTGTTTACAATAATACAAATTTTTCTACCTTAATAAATTAAAAGACAGCGCTAAAAATAATAAAAATCATTTATAATAAGTGATGCAAAAAAAAGATTTGTATATATTTATGTCACGGTAAGAGAAGTTTTTTGAGACGTACTGCGTAAAATTTTTCGTTAAGAATATTGAAAATTTCCCAAAAAGGGTTATAGTTCTTTTAGCTAACTAGAAAAATAGGTTATAGTTTATTGTTCTAGACGAGAGTTAGTTGCTTGAATATCGCAAAAGGGCGCCATTTCATGACAGTGTCTGACCCATCGCATCACGCTTCTCTCTTTAATGTTTTGTATTTTTTTGTTTGCAGATTCAGTTCCAAAAGGTAGGTGGTGTTGCATTTTAGCTTTTTTATTTATGTTATTATTATTACTATTGTTACTATTTTCCATTGGGCACTTTAAGCAACGTACTTAAAAAGTCACTATAATCACAATTACCAATTAAAATATCAGATCAGAGTCATTTAAATTAATAGGTAAAAATATAAATTTCTGGTTCTGTTTCACTGGAAGAAAAACTATCCTATGGAGACCAAAAAGTATTATTACACCTTCTATTTTTGAAAATATTTCCATTTTACACAGCCTGTAAAAAAGCTTTATTAAATACTTTCCTTTGTTTGTGTTTTGCTTCAAGTGTCCCATATTTATTTTGAATTACATTGTTCCTTACTGAATTTCCCAGGTAAATTTACAAGCTTTTATCTGCTTATTTTTCTATGATTAAAATGACAAAAAAAATAACAAATACAAGCGTAACATTAATATTATTTTTATGTTTTCTTTTAGAAATCAATTTGTAAGAGTTTCCTTAAATAAAAAGATTATTGAGTTATTTAAGATTAAACTAGGTCATCTTCTTTATACAGGGTTAGTTAAAATTCTAAAAAATGAAGGTGTACCATTAATCTATCATGCAGAATCACTGCCGTAAGTTTTTGATCGCTTTTTGAATCACCCTGTATAATTCAGAAGTTTTTCTCTTAACGGCTAAAACAATAAATAATAGGTTACTTTTGTCATAAAAATTATACAGGGTGTTTCTAAACAAGTGTGAAACATTTTAGGTGGTTATTTCTTGATCAAAATAAAGGGTAGGCACTTTGCTTTATAAACATGGGGTCAAAAGTCGACATTTAAGAAGATATTGCGAAAGAATTTAAAAAATATATATCTATTTTTTTTTGCTGAAAGAACAAAATAAGTATTGAATTTAACCTATTATGTAATGTCAAATAAAGACCTATTACAAATGCTTTAATGGGTGATAGCAAATAAATAAATTTTTTATAAAATATATTTCCCTGTCCCGGCACGTTATGATTTACATTTCATTGTTTTATTATTAATTTTTATGGTTTTAAAATAAACCAGTCTATCCAAATTTATAGTTTTAAAGTTATTGCGTAAGTGTCTCTTTTAATTTAGTTAGCAAGAACAATAGGGGTACTATATTTACACTACTTCCATTAATCCTAAAACAGTGACGAAATATTCAGAAAGTGTATTTTTATAATAGCAACATTTTCTTAGAATTTTAAAACTCTAGCGCTTTTCGTTTTTAGTATAAAAAATAAAAACGTTATTTTTTTTTGTTATTTTTGTACCGTGATATCTTTCGCGATATCTCCTTAATGGTTGACCTTTGACCGCATGTTTATAAAGCAAAGTGCCTACCCTTTATTTTGAACAAGAAATCACCACCTAAAATTTTTTGCACTTATTAGAAACACCCTGTATATTTAAAATGATATATTGATTAATATAACAAAAAAATAAAACTACTACAGTTTTACTCAAATTTTACTACAGCTATACAAATTGATTTAGTCCCTTGATTCTCTTCCTTCTCTCTACACAATTGATAGGCTTTTAAATCACACGCTGTATAAAAATGACAATATCTAATGGATTCCTTCTTTTTCACTTCACAGAGTCTATAATGGCCCCTACAGATCTAGTCCGGAACATAAGGGTTCCAGTCAACGTAATTATAGGGGCCCGTATTCACCAGGCTTCGATTTCGAAGACGATTCACATTCCAAGTTTATGAGTGAACACAACCGAACAAAGAGCATGTACGAACATGATACGGAAGATAGTGAGATGTTAAGAGCTGAATATAGGAGGCCTAGGTATGTACCCAGATTTTACCACGTTGACTGCCATGAGATTTACATGTATACCTCACCAAAATGTTTAGCTGGGGCTCTGAGACACATTTGTTGTCCCTCACACACTTATACTTTATTACTAACCAAGACACACAGCATACCACCCCAATGGCCTATAATTTCAATAGGAGAAAACATTTTTTTATTCTCTGGTGGCAGTCAACGTGTTAATAACATAAAATAAGTGAGTAAAACACGTATTTCAAAAATACAGATGCATAAAAATAGTATATTTCCTAACTAGTTGACTGCTTGACCGAACTCCGCTATGCGTCGATCGGTCAACTACAGTCGCGTGCGGAAAAGGCACTTTCAGCACGTGTTAGGAACGCTATTTTTTCTACGAGTGTGTGGACAAAGTCAAAGTGAAAACAACCATTTGATAATATTTATTTTTACCATTACTGCTTATTATTATTAACAACATTAATCGTAACAGTTGGTAGCATTTTGCAAATGAATCGCAGAGGCAAGTTGTTGTGGGTAAGTTGCGGAGTTGGAGATTGCCGTTGAGGTGCAATTAAACCGGTCGTCGTCACAGGTAACAGAGACACATTGTTGCTTGCTCGAAGACGGTACAATGGGCCTTGAGTGCGTTTTGCTGTGTTCAAAGGTAGATGAATTTTGGGATAATATTTTGTTTGATAAGTCCGTCTTGAAACATGTAGAGCTTTCTAGGTAGCCTTCTGCAACAGATGATGACTTCCAACCTCCAAGTCTTTTAATATTCGTTATGCCTTTACCAGAATTGGCTAACATTGTAGCTGAGGAACGGCGAAAGCTATGTCCCGTGTAAAGTTCTGGGTTCGAAAAACGTAAATAGGCAGCTATTTCAGAAGGCATCTTGACAAAATAATTAATTCCTATGCACTGGACAGTACAAGCCAATTCTTTTGTAATTAACAAAAATCTTCTGTGTGGTGTTTCGGGCTTTCGTAAACTGAAATACTTTTCATACAAAGCTAGATATGTATTTTCCATTTTCCTCGGAAATGACAAAATTTCGGCTAGAATGGGTTTTGGAGTCTGGAATATTTACAATTAAAAGCTTCCCCTTATCGTCAATATCATCAATGCTAATTTTCATCAATTCTTCACGACGAACCGCACTAGCTAGTCCGAAAATTGTAGCTACCTTCATCGCTAGATAGACATTATTTGGATTCATTAATTAATTTTTAGTGAATAATTCGTTGATTTTACACCTAATTTGTATTACTGCGGAAAAGTGATTATTTTCCGTATTAGTGCGAAAAAGTGACACTTTCCAAACTAAATTGCGTGCGGAAAAGTGCTGCTTTCCACACGCTAGTAGAAAAAATACTTTATAGGGAGATACGAAAATAAGTCTTTTGACTCGTTAGACTTTTAAAATTGTTGTAGGGATGTATTGTTATCGCTGGTGGGTGAATTTGTGTTGAAAGTCAACGAAAGAATTGCGGATATTGTTAAAAAAGAAGGCGAAGGCAAAGTATCCGAAATATTAGATTTTCGATCCCATGTGGTAAGTATTTGGGGTTAAATACAATTATATATCATAATAAAATATTGTATTCATGTATTTCTTACTAAAACTACTCACTTTATTTGTAGAGATTGGCCGATATTGCCCATGCACTTTTGAAAGTATCACCGTACGATCCCGAATCGATGGCGTGTAGAGGGCTACAGTACTATATGTCTTACGTACTTCCATCTACCGACTGGGGAGACGACGCTATGAGACCAGCGTTTGTTACTCTCCTAAAGAGATTAGAAAAAGTTTTTAGTAAAATACAGAAGAAACCATCCATAAGGGTAAAAATTATTTAAATTAGTAAGATCAGAAACAAATTAAAAAAGTACTTGTTCAATTTATACAAAACATTTCAAAAAACCAAACTTTTTTGTCCTAGTATTATTTTGTTTTCAAAAAGGTACTTCTTAACTTTATTAATACCCTTTAAGTTATTGGCTTTTTTAATTAAAACATATTCTAAGTTCTTAGCTTATTATACAGGGTGTTCCTTAAACACATGCTAATAGTTAAGGGGTAATTCTTGGACTCATTTCAGGAAAAAAACTTATTATGGACATATGCCCTAAACGTATTAACTTTTGAGATACAGGTTGTTAACATTTTCAAAAAACAAAAAAAAAAAATCAAAAACGCTTATTTTTAGTAATAACTGTGATACTGGATATAACAATTTAAATAAGCATTTATTATTTTTATTAAATAATTGCTAATAAAAAAATATAAAACCTAATTTTTAAAAGAAAAAGATCTATGCGTCTAAAAATATGCAATTAAGTAAATTTATTTTTTTCTCTTAAACTAAAACCGATACGAAAAAATTAAGAGACATAAAAGTAGTACTTTTATGTGCTTAATCTAAAGAAAGTACAAACATTTTACACACATTTACACAGTCAGTGGCCTACCGTTTTGTTGTTACAAATATTCATTCAGTTGGCTCTAAAGACGGCACTGAAATTTAAGTGTGAAGTTAGTGATAAATTACCCCTCTAATGCCATTATTAATATTACCAAATTAAAACAAAATTGGTTAAAGGATAGTTTGGATATTTATTTTTTTTTTATTTCACTACTCTGTATCTCAAAAGTTAGGACGTTAGGACATATGTCTATAGAAGGTTTGTTTCTACAAATAAGTCCAAGAATCACCCCCTTAAATATTAGCATGTCTTTAAGGAACACCTTGTATAAATAATTTATTTCCAAACTTAACTTGCAGAGAAATACAGATTGGGATGCTGCAGCTGGGTTGCTAAAGGGAGTCTACAACACGATGGTGAAGTATCCATATATTATAAATTGGCACCAAATAAAACAACTTATTGGAGTATGCCAGGTAAATTAGAAGTTTTAAACAAATTCACATTTTTTTTTCTTACTAATAATACTTTAAAAAATTATAGTTTTACAACGTTAAAAGTAACGATTTACATATTCTTTTAAGAGTTGATGCTTTCACGATCTTTGAGGTAACGACACACATTTTTTTAGAGTTTAATAGTAACAGAATGTTGTGTGGAGGGAGTATCAGGAGCAACAGCTGCTTTACTAAGTCAAGCTCCTCCACCAAACTTTTGTTCCATGGTAGTTCGGCTTTTAGCTTTACAAATACAAGATGGTCAAGTAAGTTATTCTTTAATTAGATTAAAGGCGAAAAATAATTTTAAAGCCTAAAAACTATTAATTTTATATTGCTACATATTTTTGCTTTATATTTTTTTCTAGGATTTTTGTACACTGGAGCAGGTCTGTGGAGGTTCAACTTTCCCAACCCAAGAAAAGACAGAAAGCATGATCATTAATTTGATTATGCCTTTATGTTTAAGAGTTGGTAGTGGAAGAAAAGGTAACATTGTTATATTTAGTGATGCTTATTTTATCCATTTTGAGAGTTTAATTAATGAAATTAATAATATCGACTAATAGAACTACATTAAAAAAATATAATTTTGTATTTCATATTTTAGATGTCCCCTCAATAAAACCATCAGATGTAAGTTTCGCAATAACTTTAGTTCTTCATGCGATGAGTCCACCCAACATGAAGACAGCCACCCAAACCGGAGCAAATCCAAAGGCTACTGCTGAGACTCGTACTGGCAGTCTCACCTTTACAGGAACTAGAGACACCAAGACTGCTTCGAAAATTAATACCTCATTATACCAAGTATCGTTTTTGGCATTAAAAATGATAGCGGTGTGCTTTGAAGAACACTTAATAAACGATTGGATTAAAATTGGCAGGACCATGAGAGAGTTGGGCAAACGAAATGAGGCTGCTACATATTTATGGGACTTTTTAGATTTTGTTGTTACTCACAGAACTCCGCTGTATATTTTAATGCAACCCTTTATCTTCTTAAAGGTTAGTTTTTTATTTAAAAAAATAATAATTTGGATAATAAGTACGCAATTAACTTCTCAATACATTACATAATCACTTTTACTGGCTTTTTTAGCTTGCTCAACCTCCCATATCAGATTTTGAAAGAAATATGCATCAGAAAATAAGAGACAAGATACGCAGCATTGGCCTGCCTCTTCCCAAAAGTAAGGGTGCCATTTTAATGGATTTGGCCAATCAAATGAAGCAATTAAAGGAAGAATTATCCGAATGTAAGTTCCAAAATGTCTTAAATAATTATTCTAATGCCAAGCGGAAAAAATATAGGACAAAAAGAAGTGAAAAAATCCGTATATATACTAGAAACTCTATATTAAGAATATATGTTTTAGCTACCGAATCAGATGACTCAAGAAAAGAAAATCCTCAACCCACAGTTCATATGACAAGCGAAACTACTCAGAGACCTCAGAGGCAATCGCTTATCGGCCTTTTAACCGGAGAATTACATCATCAGAGGAGCTCCACACAGGAACATTTACATTCCCAAGTTAAAGGTAAAAACTTAATAATACAGAAAATATATTAAAAAGTACAGTTGTTACCTTACTATTTTAATCGACCTTTAGTTACCCTTATCACAGTACTAGCACAAAACAAGCCTTTTTAACAATTTTTAAAGGGTCTTCGACCAGCACTAGTCATGCGTCAACCCCGGTGCAAAAACATCTGCGCCAAGCGAAGAACATAGTTCTGGTACCGGTGGTTCGACTCCTTGTAACGCTCAAGGTATTTTTTGTGTTTAGATGTGCTTTGTAACCGATATTTCTTTCTAGATGCCTAATTGTACATATTTACCACTGTTATTGTTTTAATCTAATATATGTTAAGGATAAGGATGATTAAAGATACTATGATCTAGTTTTTAAATCTTAGAATTATGAAATGTTTTTTTTGTAAAGCCGGCTTTCCACGACGTGAAAACCGAGATTTGTTGAGCTTAAATTGATCTGTCTGACACAATATTTGGCCTTTGATCAGTGAATAGGTGCGTTAGGAACTACAAAGCTTTTTGAAAATCAGCTGATAAAGTCACGTCATAAAGTAAAATCGTTAATAAGGCGAAGAGATCACGCGACATGGATTGCTGACTTAATAAAAATAAAAGTTTAGATATATGTTAATTTTAGGAAATGTATATAGACGTATTAGCTATCCAACATTTCAGATCGATCGGGCTCTCTTGATTATGAAAATTTGAGTTAAATTTTTTAGTCAGTGTATTTTAACAATTAATTTAAAATATAATCATATTGTCATACTGGTATTTTTATTGTTTTTGAAAATCTGAAAATATGTTTACCTTACGTTTAACCGTACATTGAGTTTTGATAAAATAATTGAAATTAATATTTTTTCCTAATTAAAATGTTGGATGGACTAAATAAACTTTTTTAAATATAATGTTTATGCACGTTATGCTTTTTAAAAATGTTTGCATTTTTATGCATCACAAAATATATTATTATTTTTTACGATGTTGATAAAACCTATTTAAACTAGGCAGCTCCTAGATGTTGCAATGTTTTTTTCTTTTTGTGTTAAATAAGACAAACTATAACAAACTTTTTTTTCAAAATTAGCGCACTATAAACTCAGCCGATAGTGATATTGTATATATTTTTATTAATAAATCAAATACACATTTTTAAAGTTTCTTGTGTTGTTCTATTTCTTGTCGTGCATTAAAACCTATCCGGAACAAACATGAGTAATACCTAATATGTATAACAGTTAATGCATAATATTAATTAAAAATATTTTTTTTTAACTTTTAAAAAATCTGTGAAAACTAAGTTACCTTAACTTGACAAATGGCAATATGTCCTAAATAAAAAGTAAATCTTATCTAAAACTTTTGTCTTATTTGATATAAACATCAATGTCTAGCTGTGGCGCCGTCCTGCATGTAGTTGTTTCAGATCGCTCCATATCGCAACGGTCGTCGGGCAGCGATGAGCACCACCCACCCAACCAACCACCAACTACCACCCAACTACCCAACCATCATCCACCCTCTTCTTCTCATAAGACTGCTCACAAACTGCGCTTTGTTTCTTCCGTAGAGTTTAGGCACACCTCAGGTAATCTTTCAGTCTTCAAACAACTGTTTTTACTTTTACCTCCATATTGACCAGATTTGGGTTGAATTGATGTTGACTTTTCAGTTTTTTTACCGTTTAGACGTTACATGTTACAGAGATCATTTTAGCTAAAGATAGGATGATCGTAAAGATATATTTTTGAAGAACGAGGCAGATCAGATATGTTTTCTTTTAGGAGAAACATCAACAACCCCTCTAAGCCCAACCAGTCCCGTTGAAGAAGAGGAGGTGCATCAAAAATCGCGACTACAGCGAATGATGCCACAGAGCAGAAAAACTTTTCGATTGAGAAGTAAAAGTCGAAGTAAACGATCATCTGAGGTAAGCAGCATTGGTGTATATGACTAACCAACAAACCGATAGTCTGACAGACAAACAAAGCTGTGAGAAGGAGTCAGAAAATATAGTTGAAATATACAGACTCACCACGAATGGGGTTAAAAGAGGACAAATGGACCAAAAATGTAATTTTTCGAAAAAAAGTTATTCTTTATAAAAATTTTAGCTCGTAAAAAAAATAGAATTCACGAAGAGAAATTGATGTTGATTTTCTTACAGGATTCGCGAAAACTTAAAAGAAAAGAGTAAACGACCTTTATTTTTTATTTTTAAGCAAAACACCATTCAGAAAATTTATAGGATAGCATTTTGAATGACTTTATTAGTTTTACAGGGCTATCAAAAAGTTTCATGAAACTGATTTTGGAGTTATCAAAAATTATTTATTTTAAATTTTCATAACAAATTGACCTAAAAAATACCTATAATTTGCTTTTCACACACCGGCTTCTTTAAATTCCTACACAACACTATTTTTTAGCTGTAAACAAATGTGATCAAGGCGTTTCCACCAAATTATAAAGTTTAATAAAATTTTGTATTACTGTTTTCATCGATAACAAACATTATTCTTAATATATTTTTCTTATGACATTTTGCTTAAAAATGAAAAATAAAGGTAGTTTACTCTTGGAAAAAAAAGTTTTTGCGAACCCTGTATTCAAAATCACCATTTTCTCTTCGTAAATCCAATTTTTTAACAAGCAAAACTTTTTATAAAAAGACCTTTTTTCGAAAAATGAAATTTTTGGTCCATTTGTCCTCTTGTTAACCGCATCTGTGGACAGTTCGTATATTTTTTAGTACTTTTACTTAAAAGATTCATTAATTTAATAATTCTTCTAAAACTTACTTTAGGTATACAGGGTAATTAAAAAATTGGTTACAAAACTAAGAGCAAAAATGTTACAGTTCTATATATTCATAAATTGTCACTAAGTGTGTAGAATTGGTCATCCATACACCAACTTTTACAGCATGTTTAAAATAATATCAAGTCCATTGAACAATTTTAAGCGCCTCAAATTAATCATACATGGTTTAATTAAAAATGTTGCAATTGGTCACAAACTGGTCAAGATTAGCAAGAATAAAGAAGTTCTGTGTAAAATGAAAGCATATAAGGAAGGGAAAATATCCGAGAGTCCCATAATTAAAAATTTTAAATTCAAAAAACAAGTTCTAAAAGCTTGTTACAATTAGAGAATTGGTCATAGGTATTTAATGTTTGGTCAACGATACTGTAAAAAAACGTTTAAAATTTTAAGGTTACTAACTGCTATATAAATATATTTAGCACCTCAATATTAAGATTCGGAGGTCGTTTCATGCTGTAACAATTGGTCACGAATTGATCATAATTGGTCATTAGGTCACAGTAATTGGTCAGCAGTAAAATAAAATTAAGAGATAGAAAAAGATACAGAATCAGCTAAATGAAGTCGAATGCAGGCATGTAAACATTTCGGACAGCATAACTAATCGTGCTTTCCTTGTTTTTGCTTTACCTGCCGATATACCTTTAAATATTTCTTATACAGTATATGAGGTTTAACCATTATTTTACCATTTAAAATCATTGCCTTACGTTTTGTGGTCGATTTTTGAATCCCCAGTATAGAAATTTTCAAACTTTTTTTTCTACAAAAGTACTTACTTATGTTTTAATCACTATAACACGACTTTTTTCAGCTTGCTCATTTAAAACTAGAATCTGAACAGTTTTCCCCACCTGGATCTGCAGTTCAAACTCCTACCCAATCATTTTCTAACAGTCTTCAACTTGATTCCAGTACTCCGTATTCCCCGTTACCAAATGAATCTCCTAAATCACCCACTTTTCCACCCCCACCTCAAGTAACATCTCAACAAGGGGTTCAAATTCCGTCAGCAAATCATTCACACGTTCATACGCAATTTACCAGTCAGTCCAATACTTACGAAAATCAAAAGGTAAGTTGGTTTTAAATTTGAAGGAGAGTAAAGGTCGATTTATACATATCCGTGCTGTGCCCGTTCCGTGTTTTGTCAGTGCCGGAGAGAAAAAACTATGTATATGCACGGAACGGACACAGACTATTTTTCTTCCTTTCTTACTTTCATCTCTTTTGTTTTTGCTCTTTCTCTTTATCCAGTAATAAAGCCAATACGGCAAAATTTTCTCTTCTACCCGCCCAAACACTGCCGCCACTCGGATATTTATAAATATCACTACAAAAATACCTGGACCCAAACACACTAACACCAAACGCACAGATGTGTAAAGGGCGATTCATTACAAGGTACTATTTTAAAAAATTGTAAAAAGGAAAAACATAAATTTATTAGGTAATATTTATTATCATACGAAAGAATTAAATCTTAAAATTATTTTGTAAAGATTATGGCTTTCAAATTTGGCCTTAATTGCACCTAACATGGTCTGTTCTTAAGCTCCAATTTCCGAGCGCCAAATCAATTCGTTAGAATCATCATGTACATTCGCAGCTACTGCCCCTATATTTTCTGCACTACGTGCTGGATGTGGCTCATTTGGTCAAGAATTATCCAATAATGAAAATTGGAGTCCAAATTTTTGTGATGGTACAGAAAAAAGTCTGGACCATAAGTTGCCCGAAGCGCACGATGATTTTCAGAATACAGTTGAACAAGATTTAGACGTTGTGTCGGGGGCTTAGTCTTCCCAGGATAAATTTTCAAACAGTACTAAGCACAAATACCATAACAGTTTGAAGTTTGGACCGTCCCATCTATACAAAAATACGTACTAAAAAAGTACCTCTAAATGAATTTTTATTAGAATAACTTGTAATTCGACAAATTAAAAATGAAATACCCTATTTCAACTACAAATTATACTTTTCAATCGGGCATTAGTGAAGATTATTAATTTTTTTTAGGTAAGTAGTAAAAATAGATACCTCGTGCAATCGATGGCGAAACTTTGAAAAACGATTTTAATTTGACGCGATCAAAACTCAAAAACCAAGATTCCTTTTAAAAGTTGTTTTTTAAGTTGTTTCTAAATAATGTTTAATTTAAAGGTGAAGAGGCTGCAACTTAATATTACTAAAAAGTGTTACGTAAACGGCAAGTAATACTATACAGGGTGATTTTTTTAAGTCGGAACTATTGCTAACTCCTTAATATTGGAGAAGTCAGGTAAATTAGTAAAGTTGTAGTATTTTTTCCAGTGATTAACGTGATGTCAACAGAAAAACAATTGAACACCAGGTTTTTGATTTATTGCAAAAATGTACTTTTTTCAAATGGAACACCCTGTATATTATATCATCATTCGAAAAAATTATTAAAGAGCTTTAAAAAGTCCTTTTGTGTTATATCCAATTTTTTATATTTTCGGAAATATGGCCATCCTCGGGAATTAGATAGTAAACTGGCTTTTTAAAATAGAACACACTGTATATTGCATCACCATTTAATAAATATTTTAAAAAGATTTAAGAAAAAACCACATTTGATATGTTCGTTTCTTATAGTTTTGAAAATTTGGTCATTAGAGTTTGGGAAATTGTGTTAAATTTTTATTATCGCTAAGGTAAAATAGACATTAAATCTACTAATTTTTAGATTTGAATGGCCATATTTCCAAAACTATAAGAAATAGACATATTAAACGTGGTATTTTCTTAAAGGTCTTTAAAATATCTATTTAATAATAATGCAACATACAGGGTGTTCTATTTTTAAAATACCAGATTAAAATCAAATTTCCGAGGATAGCCATATTTCCAAAACTATTAAAAATTGGATATAACACATGAAAACTTTTTTATGCTCTTTAATAGATCTTTCGAATGGTTATATAATATGTTGTTCCATTTTTAAAAAGTAAATTTTTGCAATAAATCGAAAATCCGATGTTCAATTGTTTTTTGATGGCAGCACGGTAATCAGCGGAAAAAATACTAAAAATTCATTAATTTAACATATTTCCTATCTCCAACAATAAAGAAGTCAGCAATAATGCCGACTTAAAAACGGTCACCCTGTATAAATTATATTTCTCCAGCACTGGCGTTAAGACTTGTTCATAACATGGCTGCTGCGTCGTAACCTTTTTCAAAATTAAATCTGGTCATATATAATTTTTTAGATGAGTTTTGCAAATCAAAGTGGGGGTCTCTCAGCAATGGATTCACATAGACTGAGGATCGCTACGAGAGGAAAAAGTGCAGAAGGGTCATGGGATGAGGACTCTGCTATTTCTCAAACATCCAGTACTTCTGGATACAAAGAATCGTATCCAGTGATGCACTTGAAAGATCCGCTGGAAGCAAGTCCGAAAACTTTTCCACCATTGGCTTCGCCGGATCTACATTCTCTGCCCTCCACAAGCAGTGCAGCTACAAATAATTTCCTACATCTTGATAACAGGTATTAATAGTATAGGAGAAAGCAACGTTTTCAATAAACAATTTTGGGTCAGCTCATTTCTTGATGTGTTGTTCTCCTTCCTCTTCTGGATAGACCCTGTTCGACTAGTTTGCATCCCACCCTGCAATCTAATTTTTAATTTTTTGTCTTTAGATAGGTTTACCAAACATATTTTTTTACTTTCAGGCACTTTTATCATTACAAATTATAAAGTCGTATTTCTAACTTCTAAACAGTTCGCTATATTTTGATAAAACTTGAAACGATAATAAATAACCAAGGTCTGCATTTTTTGACATATCAGTGACAGCTCTAAATGTCAAGGTCACAGCTGTGGCCAGACAGCCGTGGATCTACCCGAAAGAGGAGGGAGAACAACATATAAAAAAATCAGCCATCCTGAAATTCTTGTTTTCCCTACGTTGCTAGCTCCTAGGCTAAAATTATATTTAAAACGCCAGTAAAATAAATCATTTTTTTACAGTTTAAAATATTTTTGGTATTTTGTTCCATTTGTTCCCGCATTGTTGGTTTTTTAATGCATGAAAAATAGGCGTAGGCTATTTTTCTTGCAGCTGACCAGCTCTTAAAATACTAATTTTAGTGATTATGTCAAACATATCCTTTAATTTTCTTGTAGTTCCCCTGATTGTTCACTAAATGACAATGGAGAGAAAACAGCTCTTTTGGAAAAGGAGGATCAATCTTCCTCAAAAGATTCCTTGCTGATGGTTTTCGATCATGATGCACAAGATGAGACTACACTTATATAGCAAGAGAAGTAATCTTGCGGAATAACTCTGCAAGAATAATGATAGATGAACACCATAAGTCACACCTAAAATATAGTTAAATGCTCCATATTTTAGTAAAAAAATCATAGAAAACCTAATTTAAAACTCTATAAAAATATTCGTATTTTTCATCGAAATGGTAAGGCTTTCCGCACATGGGTCGATAAAACAGTACGAGTACGCGATTTTTTCAGGCATCGACAGCACGTAGGCATATTAGCGTGTTCTTTAGAAAACAAATGCAATAGAGAACCATTTTGTATTTTGTTTTCAGTGTGTGATTCATATTTTTGTCTGTAAAATAATGTTCGGTAGGATTCAGGCCTTGGGAACTTGTCTCTGAGAGCTTTATTATGGCACTTTTGATCTGGTGGGAGAATCCAGAGGGGTAGTTTTTACCCCGATGTGGTCGGGTTCGAGGAACATCGGCGCTTTTCAAAAAATGGATGATTTCATTGGCTGAGAATAAAGTAAAAATTGACCATTAAACATATGCTCGTCTCTGTAGGGTTGTCGCCACCTCAAGCACGAATATATGCGTACATACTGTCAAAAGCTTATCGAATTTCTGTCTCGTAGCTGTTTTAACCATCGATGTGCGGAGCGCCTAATTGTTATATTTTAACAATGTTGTGTTCGTTAATTTTTAACATTCATAAAATGTTTTTTAAATATACCGGGCGACACAGGATGTTGCTACCCCCAATTTTTTTAGTTTTTAAGAAGGACTAATAAAAATTTTACTGTAATATTATCACAACAATTGACATTTTTTGACATTATCACAACCTCAAAATCACTTCCGGTTTAACCGAAAGTACCATTAACTTTCTTATTTTAAATATAAGTACGTACTTTTTTCCTATATTTGTAGTCTGTATAAAATGTTCTTTTTAATGATATATCATACAGGGTGTTTTTTTGCAAAGTGGCGGCCAGAGAAGAAAATTAAATGCCGCCATTGTTACTGTTTTGGATACATTTTTTTGATAAGTAGGCTTTAAAAACAAAGAATGGCCTATTTTACTTTTACATGTAGTTACATGTTCATTTTCTTTAATAAATTTCTTAGATTTCGAAATTTTAGTTTTTATTGTAATTAATAAACCAAAATTCAAAATTTGACAATTATTTTAAATGAAAATACCCCTATTTTATTTTATTTTTAAATTTTACACTAAATTTGTTTTTGTAATGACGTATCACAACATATTGTTTATTTTCAAGATGGCGGCCATAGATTATTTATTGACGACATTCTGAATATACGGAATGTCGTTAATTAATGATCTATGCCGCCCTCTTAAATATAAACAATATGTTGTGATACGTCATTGGAAAGAGATTTTAATGTGAAATTTAAAAATAAAGTAAAATAGGGGTGTTTCCATTTAAAATGTTTGTCAAATTTTGAATTTTCTCTTATTAATTACATTAAAAACTAAAATATCGAAATACTAAGTAATTTATTAAAGAAAATGGACATGTCACTACCTGTAAAAGTAAAATGGGTCATTCTTTTATTTTTTAAAGCCTACTTAGCAAAAAAATATATTTAAAACAGAAATAATGGCGGCACTTGATTTTCTTTAAAATTTTCTCTGGCCGCCATTTTAAAAAAAACACCCTGTATGATATATCATTAAAAAGGGAATTTTATACAGAATACAAATATAGAAAAAAGTAGGGACTTTTATTTAAAAAAAAAGAAAGTCGATGGTACTTCCGATTAAATCGGAAGTGTTTTCGAGGTTGTGATAATGCCAAAAAATGTTAATTTTGTGATTATAATACTGTACAATTTTTGGTAACAACATCCTGGGTCACTCGGTATAGTTTATTGGTAAAAAAATATTATTTTCCTACGACCACTTGTGAAAATAGCAAATAGCACACTGGTTTCATGCATAGAAAATGCGTTATATCACACTAGTGTTGCAAAGTACTTTACAACACTCGTGTGATATATATTATGATGTCATTCTAAAAACTGCTATTGGTTTTGCAAGTGACATATTTATTGTAGTGACAGTAAAAAAACATTTTACTTACCTTAAACAGTAGAACTCAAATTAGCGAAAATCATCTTATTAACAACACACAGTATAAGCTTTCTTCTAATATTAAAAAGAGTAATAATAAAATTTCCAAAAAAATAAAAACATGTGATGTTCAGTTTCATTAACTCATATTACCAATTTTACCCCGTCCAGCACCCCTTTCACTCCCCGGTCCCGTTAGTTTGTTTACTGATATTTATAAAAAAACGGAATATTTTGGATATGCGCCACTTACGTTTTATTAAGAAGAGTGTCTGAAATATGTAAGTATCAATAATTTTTAAAAGACCCTTAAAATAGCAGAAAACCGTATTAAACTATTAGCGTTAGTACCTAACCAAACCATACAATTTTTATTAAGTGGGGCCTTTTTAAATTCCAAAATGATAAAAGTTATATAATGCTTCTAGGTAGGTGATTTTCGATGTAATATTATTGTCAAAACAGTATAATATAGCAGTGAGGAAAAGTACATATCACACTATTGTTACAAAGTAAAAATTACCCTAGTGTTGCAAAGTTCTCAATTGTTTTTTATTTTTTCTTTAAAGACAAACTTTAATTTTTTTTTGTGAATAATTTGTGGTCGTAGGAAAAATAGTGTACAGTACTCGTGTGAAAATGACTTTCTTACACTCGTGGGCTTGTCGCACTCGGCTAACGCCTCGTGCTAAAATATTCCCACTCGTGTGAAATTAGTCATTTTTCACACTTGTAATATAATATACTATTGTAACATGAGCAAAATCTTGTTGAAACGTTCAGGAAATGATAATACAAAATGTGTTTGTAACTTTAAATTAAACTATACCTAATATAAAAAGATGTTAAAAAATGTTTTAAAAGAAAACTGTCAGTATTATGAAAACAGTATTACTATGTTGTTAGAAAGTAAAACAGAAAGACTGGTATAGGAAAATTTTGTGATGGAAATTACGCAAAGAATTGTTAGTTAAGATTAATATTTTTGTAGGTTTGTTATAGCTCAGAATATTTAAAAATATATTTAAATAAAATAAATTTACAATATACATTTAGGTAAGAACTATTTAGCCAATAATCTTAGAATGATTGAAAAAAATGGATTGTAAAGACCAGTTTGCACAGACTGTAAAATGAACAATGTCTAGAACGATCGTGCGATGGGTTTGAACGTCTATGTAGGCCTTTATGCTATAAAATTGACTTGCAAATGGTTAGTTTAGAATTAATGGTTTCAAGGTATATTTCTACCTTCAATATTTATTGTTAGTATTAAATAATTGTGCCAATATAGAAATTAAATCTACATATACATATGTTACACAATTTATGCAGTTTTATTTTACCTGGATTTCAGGGAATTGAAAAAATTGCAAAAAGTAATAACTTTTGGCATTTAAAGTAAAATCACTTAAAAGTTAAAATCAAAGGAGAATATGGGTAAAATGTGGCCTCTCCCCCTTTTTTGCAGACAATTCTTGATTTAAAGCTAAATAGGCACTCAATATTTGATTTCCATCTCCTAAAAACTCAAGAGTTGCGTGCAAAAAAAGGGTGAATTTAGGTTAGTTTTCTGTTCAAGTTTAATGATGAATATCTCATGAACGAAACGTGTCCGACTAAAAATTTATGGATTTTTCAGATTCGTAATCAGCGCCCCAAAAAAAGCCGTAAACCAAAATCGGCGATGCGTCCGGTTTGTAAACAATTTTCGAAAAACCCCTGGATCTTAAGTTTTATTACAGTATTCATACCAAAAGTTATTTAAATACATACAGTGCTTCTCTAAAGTCAGGACCTCCCTCTTAACTTTTGAATTGTTTGGTAATAGAGAATTATTGCACAGTGAAATAAGGCCAGGCATTAATAATACCGGCCTTATTTTGACATCTGAGCTTGCGCAGATGCATGGCAGGATAAGGACTCCCTTAATAAGTATAGTGCCCGGCTTTATTTATGTCGGTTTTAGGTCTTGCCTTATTTTGGCCTTATTTTAACTTCGGAACTGTTCGTCAAACCGAACGGCTGCCGATCACAAAATCGATAAGTTTTTAGAAGTAAAAATACTTAAAACCTTGCTTTTCAAATGTATTTCTATAATTGTGTTATAAAAAACCCTACAACACAAAACAATAAAGAAAAACTACTAAAATTTTTTCCCTTTTTTTAGGTTAATGGTACTGTCAACATGATTTGCAATAACTCTAAATTTTGGGTACAAGCACTATTTAAATAAGGCCGGTATTAATAATTCCCGAGCTTAATAAGGCAAATTGCAATAATTCTCTAATGTTTCATGAAAATTTAAGGACTTCAGTAAGACAACATAGACCAAATTTTAGACAAGAAATGACAGATATAAATGTTAAACTGACAGATGGGCGCCATTTTGAAAAGAGAAATTTAATGGAATGGATGGAAAGGGGGCTATTGTGGCATATCATTTTAAAGTTTCTAACTAGTTTTTTGTAACCCCAGAGTATAGAGTAAATACCTTTACAGTCCAAAAAATTGCAGTACTTTCAAAATTAGAGAAATACCTTTTTGGATGGCCATATCTCCAAAACTAATAAAGGTAGATATACCTTATGTGGTATTTTCTTAAAGGGTTTTTAGGTATATTTTTAATGGTAATATAATATACAGGGTGCGTCAATAAAAATATATACTTTTTGTCCTACTCTGTATAGTATCACTAATTTTACCAATTAAGTAATGCTTAAAAGAGCTTAAAAATATCACATTAAAAATACCACATTAAGTGTTTCTAGCTTTATTAGACTCAGAAATACGGCCATCCAAATGACGTATTTAGGGTATTTTCAAATTACCGCTTTTTTGTAGTAGGTAAGGGTATTGACTTTATATTTTGGGGTTATAAAGTACTCGTCAGGAGCTTTAAAATGATGTGCCACAAGACCCCCGTAACTTTTTTTCCAAGATGGCGTCCAGCTGTCAGTTTGACATTTATATCTGTCATTTCCTGTCTAAAATTTGGGGTAATTTTCTAGAAACCTGCGGCAACTCCGATTTTAACGAAACTTAGTATACGAGGGTTTTTGGGGCGCTGATCATGAATCTGACAGAATTTTTGGCGGAAACGTTTTGTTCTCGAGATATTTATCTTCAAAGTTTAAATTTGAACTAAGCTTATTTTTACTATATTTCCCCTTCTTTTTGCACACAATTCTTGATTTAAAGCTAAAGTGTCACAAAATATTGATTTTCACCTTTTAAAACCCTGTTTTTCTACGTTTTTTACATTATTTTTGCATTAAATTGCGTGGATTGTCTTTAATAATCCGGCAACCATACATACATATAGGGCTTCATGGCACACTGGGATTAAAATGATTCAAAGTATAGTTATGCAATTTAATGCAAAAATAATGTAAAATACGTAAAAACGGGGTTTTAAAAGGTGAAAATCAAATATTGTGTGCCACTTTAGCTTTAAATCAAGAATTGTGTGCAAAAGGAAGGGGGAATATTGTAAAAATAGGATTAGTTGAAATTTCAAGTCTGATGATGAATATCTCAAGAACGTTTCCGCCAAAAAATTCTTTCAGTTTCGTGATCAGCGCCCCAAAAACCCCCGTATACCAAATTTCGTCAAAATCTGAGTTGCCGCAGGTTTCTAGAAAATTACCAAATTTGGTTTATGTTATCTTACTAAAGCCCTTAAAATTTCATGAAAAAATGAAAAAATTTTAAAGTTACATAGAAGGTCCTGAATTTAGACAAACACTGTATATTTGTGTACCAATAATTAATGAACATCCTGTATATAAATTAGTCAATAACACCTGATTTTGTACGACGCGACGTCTCTGCAATAAATAGGTAAAAATACCTATTTCTGACGTAACTTAAGGAAATTAACAAAGTTTTACCATGAAAAGTTGTGAATGACGTTACCAGATAACAATCTAACGCTCAAATGTCACATAAATCAACCCTGGAAAACAGGGTTAAATAAAACTCGTTCTAAAATTCTAAATGCATGACCTGATTACGTTGATTGTGCACTTGTACGACATTCGGTCGTTAAATAGCATGTTGTACAACGATTTATTTGTTTAGAATTGTGGTGACACGCGCGAACGTTTCCACGGGGAAAATTACAAAAGTTCTGCTAAACATGGCTGCAGGTAAGTAGGAATGAGCGATATTATTTTCTAATTTTTATTTGATTTCAGTAGATATTTTAAATCTTTGATATCACTGGTCAATATGATTTTTTTACACGTAAACTGGTCTGTAATTTATAAATTTATACTTAGGCACTCCGCACATGGGTCGGGTATGTACGCATATATTCGTGTGTGAAGTGGCACAACCGTACCAGGGGGGTCATATCGACTTTCTGAGGGGGGCCGAGAAAAAGTGTGTGAGGTGCCAAGAAGCAAAAATCTTGGCGCCCCTAGAAAGAAAACTAAATTCTCAAATTTTTTGAAGAGCAAAAAAATCCCCTCACCTATTTTTATTGTTGTTTCTTTCATTCTTTAATGTATAAAATTACACAAAAATGTCCCACGTATTTGAAAAGCAAAAAAGAAGGTTCTCACTTCTCACTTCTCAATTCCATGATCACTCTTACCCTTCAGACCAGCCCTGAGGGGGGCATATCATCATTAAATGCCCAAAATGCCCATATTTGCCAGTACATATGTATGAAATACAAAGGATGTGGCATTAAAGGGTTAAAGGAGGGGCCATGGCCCCCATGGTCCCCCCTATGACCGCCCCTGAACCGTACACAGTCAATGAAATCATATGTCGATCGAAGAGCGCCGATGTTTCCCGAATTCGACCGCAACGGGGCAAACAACTACCCGTTTGGATTATTCCACCTGGTCAAAGAGTGCCATAATAGAGTCTAGTAAGACAAGTACGCAAAAGCCTGAACCTACCGAACATTATTTTACAGACAAAAAATAAAATATTTACTTACCTGACAGGTTGACTCTTTCTGATATTTTATTCCAAGGTCTCTCTATGTAGTTTTTTTGTAAGTATTCTTTTAAAGTATAATTATAAAGCACAGGACATTTTTGAACCACCTTCACAAATGTAATATTAAACAAATCCGTGTTTGGTCTTAAAATTTCTTGAGGTAACACTAACTTTCCCGTGTAAAACCGGACACAAACATATGAATCACTTACTGTAAACAAAATACAAACCGGTTCTGTACATTTGTTTATTAAAGGACTTGGATGCTGAGATCGGACACGCTAATATGCCTACGTGCTGTCGAAGCCCGTAAAAATCGCGTCCGCGTCATTGTTTTACCTACCCATGTGCGGAGAGTCTTATCTACATAGTCTAAGATCCGAATAGGAAGCGTGCACCCATCTGTTTACCGGATAAAAACTCTTATAATAAATATAGTATGTATTTAAACAAAGGTGATAAATAGACACCATTTCTCGACGGGGTCCTATCATTATTTAAATAAAGAAGAAGAAATAAAGGTAATTTTTTTACTGCAGATTTTCATACCAGCAATTAGCAACGACCATGTCAAAAAATAGTTTTTATTTATTTACGCGAAAACTGTACATGAAATAAAAAAGTCAAGACATCAAATTTGTTCTAAAACTACAGACTGTCCACGGATGGTGTTTACAAGAAGATTAATGAACCAAAAATAACATCTTTCATTTTTTAGAGAAATTAAATTTTTGGTCTATTTTTTCTCTTGTAAACCCCATCCGTAGACAGTCTGTATATAAAATTTTAAAAATATATTTTATAGAGAAATGCAGTGGCGTCTCTTTTTTTTTGCTTAAAAAAATATTTATCTTAAACCCTTCATGGACGACAATGGTGATTTTTTTTATGCCAAAAAATGTCTTCTGATCCATAGGAGGCGTCCCCCAAATTATTTAAAAATGTCTTAATTGGTATAAAGCTAAAACAAAAATTTTTAAAATTTCTGACACCCTGTAGTTCAAGAACGAAGACGTTTAGGACATGATATGTTGTATACAGGGTGGTTCAGAAATCGATCACGAAACTTAAGGGCGTGATTCTACTTGACAAAATAAGGGTAGAGCTTCATATAATTTTTTTCAAAATATCATTCGTTTTCGAGTTACAAGCCGTCAAAGCTCAATTTTTATTTTGTTTTTTCGCCATATTGCATTTATTTTTTAACCAATCCAATTGATTTATTTGGCACACAAATCGAGCTTTGCAGATTCTAAAATTTTAAGACAAAAGTACTTTTTTAAATACCGCCAAACTTAAAATTTATTTACATCATAACTTTTTTATTTTGACAGATATCGCAAAGCTTGGGGCGCCAGTCGATAAACCTCACCGTTTAGGCACCAATAGACATCAAAGTTTTCATCAATTTCAATCAAATTACCTACATACATACAGGGTGTCCAGTAACTCAACCGACAAACTTTACGGGGCGATTCTACAACAGAAAATAAGAAAAAACTTCACATAAACATATGTCCTAAACGTCTTAGTTTTTGAACTACGGGGTGTTAAAAGTTAAAAAAAAGTTTTTGTCCCCGCGAAGCTCGGGCAACAACTTTCAGCCGCGGGCGTAAAAGTGCTATTTTACGCCCTCGGTACAAAAATAACTATTTTTTATTGTAGAATACCTTTAAAAGTTTGTCGGTAGAGTTGCTGGACACCCTGTATAAAAATACCCATTCCTATCCACATTTTTGACCTTATTGCTTCTTTTATTTAGGTCGTATTAGGAAATAGAGGATGCGTCCCCTATTTAGAGGGGGAAGGGGTGTTTACCAAACCGATAACGACGGTGGAGTACAAGAAGGATTCGTGTTTCGACCCCAACATGTCTCCATTTCAAAGAATGTATATGCACCACACGTTGGCCAGTGCACGAAGATACGCGCATTTTAAGAATTTTGAGTAAGTTTAGTTCATATAGTTTTTATAGATAATATAGGTACTCCTCAAAAAATTATCGCATAATCTCAAAATTTTCTAAATGCTTATATTTCTTTTAATAATTAACGCATTAACACAATTAAGTGAAGAAAATATCAGGAATAAGTAAGGCCGCAGACACGATACTAAGTGTCAGCGTCAGCGGCTAGAGCATTGGGCGGAATAGTTCTTTTATTCTCGCATAAAGATCAAAGACAGCGCTCTCACATTTTCCACTCAATGCTGGCCGCTGACGCTTAGTATCGTGTCAGAGGCCTAAGGGTATAATTTATTCACAAACGTATAATTATTTTCTTTCAACAGCACATCATACAGGGCGATTAAAAATGATTTAGTTTTTTCAAAACAGTATTTAAACAGCAAATAATAACGGTTACGTCGAAGTTATAGTAGACCTGTGTGCCGAAGCCTTTAAAAAAATTAAAAAGTGAAAAAAATTTTAGTAGAATGAAACTCACTGAAAAAGGTAAAAAATATAACAAAATTTATAGGAAAAATAAATTCCACTTGATCTGAGGTTCGGAAGGGGGCCGAGGGAGGGGGGTTAAAGTGGAAAATACGATTTTTCTAGATTTTCGGCCAAACTACAAGCTAAATGAAAAAAGTTAAATTGCAAAGTTGTACGCAATGTAAAGGTGCACAGCTTTTGTATTTAGCTTTTTTACATAACCTTACAATTTATGTGAAAAATTTAAAAACCAAGTTTTTGGTTTCTTATATTAAACAATTATTTTTTTACGAAATTTGGTTAAAACGTACCTTTATTTGTCCCAAATATGCTGTGAGTTTTTGGTTCTAAAGTATTTATTTTTATAAATTTTTTTGACTGAATATTAAAAAATACCCTTATTTTCAATCAAAAATTCACGGATCAAAATATTGGCATTTTTCAAAAAGTCGAATGTCGTTTTGTTCGATAAAATCTCTACTTTCTAATGGTGTAAAAAGCTATACATTTCAATGGTAAATGTTCTCAGAAAACGCAAAAATTTGGATCCGATTTTTTAAGGTTATTTAGGGGTCAATAATTTTTGAAACCAAAAAAAAGTATAGAAGGATAAAATCCATAAAAAAATATAAAGTAAATATCAAAAATAAAAGAAAAAATAAATTACAAGCGATTTGCGATCAGAAAGTGGAAGGGGATGAGTTTTAAGGGTAAAAACGGTTTTTGTCGATTTCCGGCAAAATAACTAGTTCTATGGAAATTCATTTCCTAAGAAAATTTACCGTGGTAATGTATACTTTTTTACACCATCAAAAAGTAGAGATTTCAACAAACAAAAAGCTTACCGACGTTTTTAAAAATGCCGATATTTTGACACGTGAATTGTCGATTGAAAATAAGGGTACTTTTTCAATACTAAGTCAAAAAATGTATAAAAGTAAATATTTTAAAACCAAAAAATTGCAGTATATTTAGGAAAAATAAAGGTAAGTTTTTACCAAATTTCGTGAAAAATAATTATTTTTGTAAAAGATAAAAATGAAAAACCGAAAACATGGTTTATTAAAATTTTTCACATAAATTGTGAGGTTATGTAAAAAATCTAAATACAAAAAGTGGGCATCTTTACATTGCCTACAACTTTGCAATTTAACTTTTTTCCATTAAGCGTGTAATTTGGCCGAAAATCTAGAAAAGCCGTATTTTCCACTTGACCTCAGATCTAGTGAAATTTATTTTTCTTATAAATTTTGTTATATTTTGTATCTTTAACAATGGGTCTCATTCTACTATAATTTTTTTTCGTTTCAAAAATTGTCTACCCTGGTCTATAGCTTGACGTTTCATGAACATTTTTTTTTATTGTCTTGATAGCTTAATTATCAAAGAAGATATGGCCATTTAAATTAAAGCATTTTTGTATTGAAGCTTTTGGAAAGAAATGAGCATACGCAATAATTTTTGTGGGGAGTGTATTTTTCAATATAAACTACCCTAAAAAAGCCACATTAATAAATTTTAACCTATTTAAACCGCAAATAACTTTAAACAAATAAAGTTATCAAAATGTGGTTTTCGCAGTTAAGCTAAGATTTGTTATGGGTTTATTCTCATATTTTTGCTATTTTGTTGTGCCATTTCATTAGTTCAACAACAAAATGGCCGATTTTCTGTATATGGGACAACTTTTTTAAAATGGGGCATCCTGTATACTTTTATATTTCTAAAGTTTAATCTTTCCTTTTTAAAATGTAAACTAAGTTACGGTTATTTTTTAAAATAAAGTATTTATTGATCTTCAAAAATTTGACCGCACGGTCATTCAGAATATTATTTAACAATAAAAATTCCACACCACTGTTTTTTGACCAATTAAATGTGTAGTTTTGGGTGCATTACCATGACAACACAAGTATTTATCAGAAATTTTTTTCTCCTGCCTAAGGTACCCTAGAGCGAATTATAGTGGTCATTTTTTGACATAATCATTGAATTTGTTTAACTTCATGTCTGTCATTCACATACATAATTAAAGAAAATATTATTTTGTACCAGTTGTTGTTTTTGTCAGACATAACATAATATAAAATAATGTAAGGTTTTAAGACCCTAAATGACAATTTTATACAACTACAGTTAGTAAAATAATATCATAAGACTGAAGTACTAGACATAAGTGAAGAGCAAACGAAAGCAAGGTATGGGTCTAAAAAATTAAAATAAACTATTTGTAACAACTGTATTAATATAAGGTATAAATAATATAAAGAATAAACAATGATAAGCTCTAAAATTACATATATTTGCAACTACAATTGGTAAAATGAAAAATATTTATTTATTTTATAGTAAAATTTTAAAGCTCGTGTCAAAGATACAAATATTAATTTAAAAGAATATTATTTAACACAAACTTGGTGTGAAATTTTCTTACCGAATACCCCACGTGCCTAAATTATTCCGGGAATTTTTTTCTCGGCCACGAAATATAATGGCCTTGAAAAAATTCCGGAAATAAATTTTGCACTAGTGATGGTATTACAAGTGAAAATTTGCTTAATACAAAGTAAAAACAGCAACTAAGCTATTGAATATTTTTTTTGTGACATGTAAGAAGGCTTACAGTATCAGAGTACTGTGAGTGTGTGGTTAATAAATGATTAATCATATTTATTTATTTTCCCCGCTTCGAAAACGATGTCAAAGCACTGAAACATGCAGTTTTTTCATTTCACAGCACCTTTTAGATAACGCGGTAGTGCCACCATAAACGTTATTTTAAAATAACTATTTCCCCAAAATGTCTCCCCAAATAGGGATCAAACCCGCTCCTTCTGAGTTAAACATAAAAGACACTGTGCACTGCGCTACCGGCGAGGCAAAATAAATATTTACAGTAAGGTGTTTTATTAGTTTTTATTTTTATTAAATAAACTTTTAAACAATCCAGGCCTATTGGGAATTCAAATTAAGGAGCACAGTGTTGCAATTCGGTCAAAAAGCTGATAAAAATGGGTATCTAGATTCAATTTGGGGAAGAATATTTTCATAAATTACCTGATTAGTTATTAAATATCACGAAAAAAATTTGGCATCATTGTCTGACAACCTAAATAACACAAAGCAGGATAAAAGTCAGTGTTTCGAGAAACTTCATATATAGCCATAAAGCGTAAGTTCTTCGTTATTTAGACTTCAACTGCAGATAAACTAAAACTGACTTTGCACGTTTTGCTTCATTGCTGAATTTTTATCAAATCAATGATGGCAACCACTTAAACGCTTAACACTAGTTGTAGACTAACTATATTTTTATTATTTATTACATTCATCCCATAAATCATAAAAATTCTTTAAAAAATAGTATATTAACTGCAACAACAAAAAGCAAAACTTGATTATGAAATATCATTCTGTTCTAAATTTGCAACTGCAACGTTGCCAAGTCGCTTACTTTTAGTTTTCAATATCTGCAGCAACTGTATGTTGATAACTTTATGTATTCCAAAGTTAATCGCGATTAGAATGGGTCAAAATATGAAAGGCCACCCTATAAATTGTATGTTTCTTACCTTACACATAATCTACAATTTAAGCAACCTTATCCCAAAAGATGAACTGGACCTCATTTTGTCCGCCACTTTTGACCAGTCCTCGGAAACATTTCCGGAAAAAGTCGATACCTTTCTCCAACCCGAAACTCAGAATATAATCACATGGAGGAGACTCAGAAATACCAGAGATTTAACTCCAGACAGAGAACAAATGGCTCAAAGTCTCAGAGCACAAGAAGAAGGTAGCGATGAGTACAAAGAAAGTAGTGGAAGAAAAGGAAGACACAAGAAAACTGTAATACCTTACAGATATAATTTTGTAAGTATATTCTAGTTTTTTAAATACTATTTTGGTTGTAAAAAGAAAAAAAATCAAAATTTTTTAATTGAAATATATTTTATTATTTAATGTTTTACCCATCTATTATTGATCTGTAATACCTTAGAAACGGAATATGTTATGGTAGCAATAATACCTGCTATCACACCTAGGGCATTATAAGCGGGCATTATGATAATGCCCGCTTATAATGCCCTAACGCGCTAATATGGAAATTTTATTGCTTATCCAATTTTATTTCTCTCACAATAAAGATTAAGTTTATACAAAAATAATTTTTCTTTAAACAATACTAAAAATTAAACTTTATTTCCAAAATAAAAATTACAATTAGACCTTAGGGTGGAATACTTGGTCCAGAGAGAGTTCGGACTGTATTTTTCCGACTAAAAATAATAAAGTTTGTTAAACATATGTATTAAAATAAAATCAATAACTTACCAGTTCCTGAAAATATGCCATTAAAACGGTTTCGGTTATTTGAAGAATTGCGTTCGCATCTTTCCAAATACCAAATATGTCATACTCCCGATCATACTGTTGCCTTGATTTAACTGGCAAAAGATTTTCGGTCGCTTTTATGGCCTTTTCTCTTATATTTTGTGGAATTTCTTCCATTTTGAGCAAATCGTTAAATAAAAAATGCTAACTGACTAACTGATAGAAACATCAAAGTCAAACTTAACACCAGTCATTATCTACTTACGTATACAGGTACAGGTGCAACTTATTTTTTATATTGCGAATAAATAATGTAATTAGTCATTGAAAAACTCTTTTTTGGGTAAAACATAAAGCATTAGTATGCACCACGGGCTTTACTGGACTATAATGCCCATCAGGTCGACATCTAGCCCTCGGGACAGAGGCCCTCGGGCTATTTCGACCTTCAGGGCATTATAGTCCTAGTAAAGCCCTTGATACATAAATAGCTATATTCATATCATCGGCCTTAAATTCAAAAACCTTATCAAAGACTTTTCTAATTAATAGATTCCGAAATATTGTTAAAATGTCCCTTTAGGCTGCTTTTAGCTGTGGGTCCATTATCAATTGTTTTACACGCAGTCATTTTGAGAGGTTAAAAAATCAAAAGTTAGAGGAAGCTTAGTCTGAGAAATGAGATGAATGTTTTAACAATTTGTACTTTACTTATGCTAAACCAGATTCTTTATTATTTGCAGGCTCACCAACTTTTGATAGGCGGCGTTACAGAAAAGAAGCATCCAAGCAGTATCAAGCTAATGAATTCCTCACATCACTCCCCTCAAACCAACGCTGGATATTCCAGACAGCCATCCGATGGAAACTCCTATCAGTATTAAATGAAATAATAAATACTCCAAAAATACTGGATTGACTTGCCCAGTTGTTACTTTGTGATAATTTATTTTAAATTAATAAATAAAACAAAAACTTTGTCTTTGATCTCTATCTTTGTAGTACACTGATGGAAAGCAAAGTTATTTGTTTCTTTTTTTTCAAATAAATAAATTGTTTGTTGTTATAAGAAATTTATTGTTTAAAAAATATATCAATAATACAGGGCCTTCTAGTTTTTCTTTACTCTAATAATAATTAAAATACAACGCTCCCAGACATTGCTTAGTTTCAAAAGAATAACTTTTTACCCTTAAAACACTTCATAATACGGTAAATACAACGCCCCCAGACGTTTCTTGGTTTCAAAAGATTAACTTTTTACCTTAAAACACTTCATAATACGGTAAATGGTGTCAAAGGCTTTAGAAAGATGGAAGAACACATCAGATTGACATCCTGTCGACGTGTTTGGACTATAACCAAACTGGTGACAAGCCAGTATGTAACGTCAACGTAAAACCTCATCAGTATATCAAGGATTACATACCGTCACCAATTTTATTTTCTTTTGGCATTAGTATTTATGGCATTAAGGGGTAATTTATTACCGACCTAATTACATTTAGTAAGTTCAGTGGCGTCTCAATTGGCAACTGAAGGAATATTTCTAACAAAAGAAAACGTACGCCACTGACTGTAAACGTGTGTAAAATTTTTGAGCTTTCTCTAGATTGAGCAAATAAAACTACAGCTTTTATATTTCCCATTTTTTTTGTATCTTGTTTGGTTTACGAGAAAAAAAATTACTTAATTGTATGTTATCTGACCACAAAAGAAGCATTGCAGAAAATGTTTCTTTTAAAAATTTGGTTTTATAATTTTTTATTAGCAATATTTTTTTACTAAAATAAGTAGTTTCGAATTTTTTAGTTATTTAAAAAGTTTAACACCCTCTATTGTGAGAACAAGAAATTTGCGACCCATATTTATATGAATTTTTCTTTAATTTTCTGATGTAGAATCTGCCCCTAAATTTTCTTAATAACATTCTTTAACACCTTGTATAGATCTTGTTCAAAACTTATAGGAGCTTTGGAACAACTGACCCAAGTATGGAAGGCTAGCCAGCCGTTTTTTTTGGGGGGCTTAAGCACCAAATAATAATTAGTCCCTGGGCCAGTAATGAAATATACTTCATAATAACAACACTTTTAAAATCTTTTTAGGGAGGTGCATATCGCCAAATATGAAAGCGGCGTTTTAACCCAGCCTGTCAATGTCAAATGTTTTGAGTGTCGGACTGGGCAAACACCCCATATAACATTTTTTGCCAGCGTTGTACATTTAATTTTCTGGCATTGCCAACACCCTTTAATGGCAAGGCATTGGCAAAAAGGTATCAAAATGGGCAATTGGCCGTTATTAGGCCACGTGTTGCAGATAATGTGATGGCATCCGTCATTAATAATTTATGATGAAAAAATGCATTTAGAATGATGGCATCCATCATTAATAAGTTATTGGCAAAAAATGCGTTTAGGATAATGGCATTTATCATTAAATAAGTATTGCAAGTTTTATAAGTTGAATGTCCCAAAAGTTAAATAACATATTTAGAATTTTGTAATCAAAAAAAGGGGAAAAAAAGGCAGGAAAACTTTATCAATAAAAAAATTACATTATATAAATTTTTATACCGTAACAATAAACCAAAAAAAAAAAAAAGTATGTAATAAAATTATAAAAATATAGTAAATCAAAAGAAAACACTTTAAAATAGTAAGTATGTAAGGGACACTTACACTCAATTTTCAGATCCAAAACATAGGGAGAAATATTTTAAAGGAGTTAAAAAAAAACTATTAAATATATATAATTTTTTTATTAACACGTCTTTAAAACTTTTAATAAGGCAACTCCCTGATTTCATATAATTTTTTTAGGTAACTACAAATTTAAAAGGTTTTAAACGAAATGTTTATAGCTCCTAACAGTCTATTTGAATAACCCGCCTTCTTGACCAGCCATCACCAATTAATTACACAACACACACTAATTAGGTAATGAATACACTTAATTATGTCTACTAAAAACTCTTTTCTTTAAAAAAGAAACTAAAAAGCTAGAAAACCACGTAGAAAACAATTGCACAAAGCGGCCAAACAAAAGCAAGGTTGCTTCATCTGTCAAATTGTCAAATCTTGTATTTCGGCTAAGCGGGAAATTTGAATTTATCACCTTCGGTCGAAATCGTCGAAATTAACCTAGCTAATTTTATCATCATTTTATTTTTATTCTCTCAAAAATACATAATAAATATTTTGTTTGACTTAATTTTTATTTGCATGATTTGTATCAATAAAATGTTAGGAAAAGGCCATTTCCTTTAAATTATGTAAAAAACATAAAATAATGTTGTTTAGCCGCCATTATAAATAAAACAGATCAAAAAAATTGCTCGAATGTTAGTTAAATACCAATGTTAATAATATGGTTTGAAAAGTATAAATATGCGTTGAAGGTTTGCCTTCAAAAGTCCAATATTTATTTGCCTGCAACAAAAAGGCATGCTTTATTTAATCAGGATTGGTATGCCGCCATTTTTGTATACTTGCCGGCAATTCGCCTGCATGTAAAATTTATTGGCAATTGAGTGTTTATTTAGGGTTAACTTTTTAATGCGTATTAGATGTTGGCATAATATTGCCACCAATTGCCACCAATTGCCAACGCTTTACCGTCAATGCCAATATGAAAAATGTATATTGCCGGCAAATAGTGTTTGCTAGGGCGTCACTTTTTTGCCAGACAAGTTCACCACAATGTTTTACATGCAATTTTTAAACACTTCGTCGAAAATGATAAGGATTACAGTCATGAAACCATAAGGCTTTAACACATGTTTGAGTATTGAACTAGACTGGTTTCGTGACTGTAACCCTTACGATTTTTGGCATAATGTTTATAAAATGGCATGTAAAACATTGTGGTAAACTTGTCCGACAAAAAAGTGACGCGTTCGCCCAGCCCGACACCCAAAACATTTGACATTAGCAGGCTGGGTTAAAGCGCCGTTTCCATATATGGCGGTAGTCGTGGTGGACTCATGAAAAGGGACCCCCTAAAAAGGTTTTAAAAGGGCTCTTATCATGAAGTAGATTTTATTACTGGCCCTGGGGCTAAATGAATATGTGCCAAAAACACTAATATGTCTTTATTGCTCTTTGATTTTGAAGGGCGGAAGCATTCGGCGGCTAGGATGCAGTTATGTAGCGCACACACAAAACAGCACATTATTAGCTTTGTTCGCGGGTCTAGTAATGAACCGATTCTAAACCAGAACCGAACTGGTTTAGAATTGTTTTAAAGCGCATGTCTAGTTATTTATTAGTTCGGAATTTTTATTTATCGCGAACGATTTTCTATACAGCTGAGGATGTATTCTAACCTAGCCTTTTGGTTAGGATTTTTCATGGTTAAATTGGATACTATACAAAAAAATTAAATTTAAACAAAAAGGTAAATTGTTATACTGTCGAATGCCACTCGAGGTCTCTCGGCGGAAGACGAGGGATTCCTGCCTCCTCTCGTTTTTAACATAAGTACCTATGTGTATTTAACTAAAGATGAAATTCAAACAACAAGAAATGGTAAAATCTTGTAATATTGTCTATATTTTTTAATTAAATCTTTATTTACTTTATTGCATACATACATTCAAACGGAATACAATTAAAAATCCTTTGTTTATATACACTCCGAATCACAAAAATATAAAAAAAATATTCAACAGGTATAAAAAGTGGAAAAAACAAATAAACTGTAATACAACGGTTTATTTCTGTACAACAAAAACAGAAAACAGCTGACCATGTCGACAATGCGCATGAAATTCGAACTGAACTTTTAGTTCCAACAAAAATCCCAGGACTGCTAATAAGGTTACGAACCGGTAACAAACTGATTCCATTGTAACCCGCGAACACAGAACTGTTACTAAAAATTCAGGATTTTACTAACCGCGAACGCTGCTTTTTCACTGCGCATGCGAATAGTCCCAGAACCGGTTCAGAATCGAACCCGCGAACAAAGCTATTGTTTAATAATTTATTTTCAATACACCAAAAATCGCACAAAATAAAATAAAAATTCCAAGAAACACAAGTAAGTTAAACGGCTATACAGAAAAATATCCCCGTAAAAATGTTGCCAGTAGCTTATTTGTCACTAGTTAAAAAGTAATGTTACTAAATATTAGTGCATTGATAATCAGGTGTAATATTTTCTAGGGTTAGATGATGAGTTGTTATTCTAGTTAATTATTAATATAAAGGGTGTGGCGGGACATAAGCAGGGCGTTATTTTTAAACAGAGTGAAAACCCCAAACCTTTTCTTTAAACCGATAAAAAGCTTTATACAGGGTGATTCAAAAATCGATCACGAAACTTAAGGGGTGATTCTACTTGACAAAATAAGGGTAGAGCTTCATATAATTTTTTTCAAAATGTCATTCGGTTTCGAGTTACAAGCCGTCAAAGTTCAATTATTTTAGTTTTTCGCCATATTGCATTTATTTTTTAACCAATCCAGTTGATATTTGGCACACAAATCGAGCTTTGCAAATTCTAAAATTTTAAAACAAAAGTACTTTTTTAAATACCCGCAGAGGGCACTTTACCTAAAACTTAAAATTTATTTACATCATAACTTTTTATTTTGAGAGATATTGCAAAGCTGGGGACACCATTTTATAGACAATCAAAAACCTAAAAATAAGGTACCTATTATTAAAGTCGATAAACCTCACCGTTTAGACACCAATAGACGTCAAAGTTTTCATCAATTTCAATCAAATTACCTACATACATACAGGGTGTCCAGTAACTCAACCGACAAAATTTATGGGGCAATTCTACAACAGAAAACAAGAAAAAAACTTCATATAAACATATGTCCTAAACATCTTAGTTTTTGAACTACGGTGTGTTAAACATTTTAAAAAACTTTTTTTTTAATTTTTAACACCCCGTAGTTCAAAAACTAAGACGTTCAAAACGTATGCTTATGTGTAGTTTAATTCTTATTTTTTGTTGTAGAATCGTTTGGTTAAGTTTGTCGGTTGAGTTACTGGACACCCTGTATGTATGTAGGTAATTTGATTGAAATTAATGAAAACTTTGATGTCTATTGGTGCCTAAACGGTGAGGTTTATCGACTTTAATAAAGAGTACCTAATTTTTTAAGTTTTTGATTGTCTATAAAATGGCGCCCCCAGCTTTGGGATATCTGTCAATATAAAAAAGTTATGAAGTCAATAAATTTTAAGTTTTAGGTAAAATGCCCTCTGGCGGTATTTAAATAAAGTACTTTTGTCTTAAAATTTTAAAATCTGCATAGCTCGATTTGTGTGCCAAATATCTACTGGATTGGTTAAAAAATAAATACAATATGGCGAAAAACCAAAATAAAAATTGAACTTTGACGGCTTGTAAGTCGAAAAGGAATGATTTTGAAAAAAATGTATGAAGCTCTACTATTATTTTGTCAAGTAGAATCACCCCTTAAGTTTCGTGATCGATTTTTGAATCACCCTGTATAAAATATTTATTGTGTTATTTTATAGACATTTTAACCACTAAACTAGCCAATTTAAGTCCATAAAAATCGCATGTGCACATGAATTCCTTAAACATCTGGTGCACCAAAGCAGAACATAAATGAGCATGAAGACGATCTGATGGAGATGAAATAACTATATGAACCGTTTTTCGAAAATTAACAATTTACACTCTGATAATCGTAGACATGTTTAACAAATATATGCCTGTATGGTTGGAGAATTACACAATTACATATAATGAATTATATATTATTTCTAAAGATTTGATGTTTTCGTAATTTTAATGAATTCATACTCTTAATTTTATTAATAAAAGTTAAACCGGTTGTCAAGTTATAAATTTACAACCACTTAACTTTTTTATTTTATAACGTATAAAACAAATAATTACATCGGTTTGTTGGATTCATTCTGTAGTTTCTAAATCAATCATTTGATTTTTAATATCTTTTAGAATATACAGGGTAGGACAAAAAGTATGATTTTTTTTTAAACAAAACACCCTGTATATTATATCACTAATTAAAAGATCTTTTAAAGCGCCCTTAAAAATACTATAGTCTATTTTTTTGCAAGAGATAGTAATAAAAATGTCTCGGGACGGTTAGAAGGTTGTAAACCATAGGCGCACCAGTCTCTGTGTAAAGAACAGGTAGAAATACACCGAATTGCGTTAAATAAGGATTATAAATTTTATATATATTTTAGTATCTTTCCGTATGTGCAACTGAGTGGTTATAAATTGTTAGAGTATTGTTCAAAGTATTACAGTATTGTAAAAATGGCTTCTCCGCAGAAACACGCATGTCTCGGCCATTTAACTGAAAAGCAGATTGTTAAAAACGTATTCGATTATACAGGGTGCGGTAGAATGGACTCCCACATTTGGGTAGCAAATAAAAAGTCTACTATAAAATATGAAGCTAAACTTTTATTATTTTCAAAAAGAGCATACTTTAAGGTTTTTTTAACTATGTTTTCAAAATTATATCGTGTAAGTGACGGCCGTTAGCAGCGACACACATGCGAAGGCGTTCCTAGAAGTTCCGCATCACTTTTATCACCATGTCTTGAGGAATAGCAGCAGTTAAATCTCGGATCGCTGTCTTGATTTAGGAAAGTCAAGAACCAGTTGCCCTTAAGTTAGCAACCCATTTAAAAATTGTTTTCCGGTCTGGAACAGAGGCAGGAAGCGCGTACAAAATACTCTTTTCGACGCGGTGACACATTCGTCATTTTTGAGTAATAGCTCAATAACAAATCCACGTTGGTCACCAGACCAAGACATAGCGCCTAGTAACAAACCTTATCAATCGCCCAAGCGAATGTGACCATCCCCACCAATGTCCAACTCCCATTACCGATGTTCTAGCCTGATGAAATGTGGGATTCCATTCTGCCGCCCCCTGTATTAGAAATGATCAAAACTCTAATTTAAGTGTGGACGATTGTGTTCAAAAATGTGCGTTGATGAGTGGGGTGGAAAAAGCGACAATTTACAGAATTTTTAAACAAGAAAAAGAGGGAGGTATATTTCCACCAAAAAAGCGATGAGCACAAGTAAAAGGTGAAGTAGCCAAAAATAATTACGTTTAAACTAGTTAGATAAAAACAACTATTTCAAATTGCCATATCTAATGCTTCCCCAGAAAACTGGAAAAAATGTGTCGAACATGTATTAGAAGTAGAAAATAAAATGTGGTCTTTGGATATAATAGTAGATACAACTGTTGAACCTCTAATTATTATACAAGTAGACTCATATATGACTCAAGTAGTGATAGTATGTCAGATATGGAAGAATGTGAATAACTAGTTGTAGATTATGTAGCATATTTAATTAGGTATAGATTATATTTTAAATAATTATTTTTTGACTATGCATTTTTAATGTGTATTATTAAAATGGTTATTATTAACTACAATTATACCAACTGTACAATATTGATATACTATAAATTTTAAAATAATTTTTTTACACATATAAAAGAAACAAGATTTTCATTTTACCTAAACTGTTTAAAAAGGGTAAGTTCCCAAAAATAAACTCAAGCGCACCGCCACTGTCAAGGTTTTTATCACATTATTCCCACGTAAATACAGGTAAACATCTGTTATTCCTTTGTATTTAACCCAAGAGGTTGACGAATATTAGAACGGAGTCTGCCGGCCTAAAATTATAATGCCTTATCAGTACATTACAGGTAGAATTGAAGAAAAATATTTATACTCGGACTAACACAGAAAGCGAATTGCCATAAAATTAAATGATTTATTACTCTCTCTTGCAACGAAACAGGGTATAAATTTGATATATCTATCTTTATTAGTTTTGGAAATATGGTCATCCATATCTAAAGAATAAGTGTAAATTTCATCGCAATAATTGCCCAATAATTTTATTCATTCAATTTCTTAAATATAAAATGCTTTTTAAATTATCTTTTAAATGGTGCTTTAATATACTGGGTGTTCCATTTAAAAAATCATACTTTTTGTCATACCCTGTATGTCTTAAGAGAAAAAGGAATTCTAATGAAAGGTACAGATACTAGAGAATTATCCTAATAAAATGGCGTTCTTATTTCTTTTCAGGGCCGTATTAACTGTTTTAGACGCACTAGGCTAGAATTCCCAAAGCGCCTATTTTCCACCACCAAAAAAAAAAGGTCCTTTCCTCCGTAGCGCCTATTTTGAGTGCCAGACGCCTTACTTCACCACCCGAAATAAAATTTGATGACCAAAAAAAAAAAAAAACAAAAAAAAAAAGGTTATTTCTTTCTTTTCGCGCCTATTTCTTTCCACAGCACCTTATTCGCACAGAGAAATTAGTCACCAAAAACCCCACCCGCCCTAAACTTTTTTAAAAACTCCCCTGTCTAGCGCCTATTATCCCCCTGTCTGGCGCCTATTTTTTCATGGCACCCTAGGCTGTAGCCTAGTCACCCTAATGGTTAATACGGCACTGTTTCTTTTATACGTTAAAAGTAGGGGAATGTAAGTTTATTACGTTTCTAGTGGAAATAAAAAAATATTCTTCAGATGTGTAGATTTTTAGTTTTATTATTGTTTTGAAGTCAGTTTAATTTTTTTTAACTGTTTATAAAGTAAAAAAAGGTTTAAAGGCAGTTTGTATAGTAGAGATCTGCCTTTAACAAAGTGGACTTTGTTTTACCAAAATTGATTGACAATTTTTTTATGTTTTACCCATCTATTATTGATTTGTAATACCTTAGAAATGGAATATGTTATGGTAGCAATAATACCTGCTATCACACCTAGGGCATTATAAGCGGGCATTATGATAATGCCCGCTTATAATGCCCTAATGCGCTAATTTTGAAATTTTATTGCTTATCCAATTTTATTTCTCTCACAATAAAGATCAAGTTTATACAAAAATAATTTTTCTTTAAACAATACTAAAAATTAAACTATATTTCCAAAATAAAAATTACAATTTTGAAATGTCCCGGAAAATGTAGCTGATCCCACTATAGAATGGTCGGTGTTTTTTGTGATGGTAGCAGCGGTGGGAGCACTAACGCTATTTTGTATAGAAGAACAGTCCATTAAAGAATTTTCAATAGTCGATACGAAACTAACCTCGGAATTAACTGAATTGGCAATCATTTTGGCTACTTTGTTTTTGGATGAAATACTTTCTTCTATATATCCTTCTGCTACTGAAGAGCTTTTCCATTTCCCATGTTGTTTTAGCGTTTCAAACGAAGCACCTGCCTCAACAAGTAAAGTTGACGATGTGCGACGCAAACAGTGGCCGGTGTAAGCTTCTGCATTATACAATTTTAAAAATTTTGCTATCAATGTTGGGACGCTTCCTATAATATTTTTTCCAATGGGTTGTACTGTACATCGACCCTTTCTATAGGTAACAAAGAATATTTGCTCCTTTATTCCAGCTGGTCTTAATGTTGTGTACTTTTTATTAAATTTAAAGCGCCTAAATCTTCTTCAATGATAATAAAACTTTTTGAAGTTTTAGTTTCTGGTACCTTTATAACCAAGACTGTTCCTCTATCTTCAATGTCATCAATAGTCATTTTGACCAACTCATCTCGTCTTAAATCCCTAAAAACACCCATTACCAATATGACTTTCTGTACCAAGTAGCCTTCTTAATAAATTTTAATATTTGTTCTCCTTCCAAAACTTTAGACTTCTTCGGGACGTATCCTTTCGACTTAACTTTTTAAAAGATATGAGACGATGGTATTGCGAAATGTCTATATTTTCATAGACCATCAACGTAGACCTTAGGGTGGAATACTTGGTCCAGAGAGAGTTCGGACTGTATTTTTCCGACTAAAAATAATAAAGTTTGTTAAACATATTATTAAAATAAAATTAATAACTTACCAGTTCCTGAAAATATGCCATTAAAACGGTTTCGGTCGCTTTTATGGCCTTTTCTCTTATATTTTGTGGAATTTCATCCATTTTGAGCAAATCGTTAAATAAAAAATGCCAACTGACTAACTGATAGAAACATCAAAGTCAAACTTAACACCAGTCATTATCTACTTACGTATACAGGTACAGGTGCAACTTATTTTTTATATTGCGAATAAATAATGTAATTAGTCATTGAAAAACTCTTTTTGGGTAAAACATAAAGCATTAGTATGCACCACGGGCTTTACTGAACTATAATGCCCATCAGGTTGAAATCTAGCCCTCGGGCTATTTCGACCTTCAGGGTATTATAGTCCTAGTAACGCCCTTGATACATAAATAGCTATTACGGTCCTGAAAAACTGACACCTTTGACTGACACTGATTAATTCAATTTATTGACATAAGTGTATGTAGAAGAAATCTTTAACAATTTTTGAATGGGAAATGGGTTTTTAATTTCTAATTTCTGTATACAAAAATAGGTAAGTATAGGAAATAATATGCTGGTAAATTCAAATAAAATACAAGGTTTGTTGCAATAATATATGAAGAGAAATATTTGAAGACCTATCATAAGTCTTCACTATTAGTATACATTCTCTAAAAAGTGTAGCTTTAGAAGCCCAGGTGTTTTTCTTCGGTAACTGCTTATGATAAAGATGACATGGATTATTGCCTAGAAAGTTGCGGCAACTCCAATTTTGACAAATTTTTGTATACGAGGGTTTTTTAAGACGCTGATCCCATATCGGATACGTTTTGTTTTCGAGATATCCATCATCACTTCAAAATTAAAGTAACTTTATTTTCACTATATTCCTTCTTCTTTTTCACACAATTCTTGATTTAGCAATAAATTAGAACACAATATTTTATTTAACGCCAAAAAAGCCTCTTAAACCTTTTCCTTTTTATTGATTTTAAACCTTTTTTTATATTAATTTAAAACTTTAATTTAGATCAAGATGGTAGTGCTGCTAAAAGAAGCATATATGCGTATAGATGGTTGCGGCATTTTTAAATAAAGTTTTGCAATTTAAGGAAAAAGGGCGTAAAATAAATAAAATTATTTTTAAGGGAGTAAATTAAAGATTGTGCGCCAGCCACTTAAGTTTTTAATCAAGAATTGTGTTCAAGAAGAAGGGGGAATATAGTGAAAATAAGGTTAGTTTATAAAATTCGGGACTCTTTGTTTGACCTCCGGACAGTGAGGATGTGCGTATAGGACTATAAAGTTCTTCTCGGAGTGGCGGCTAGAGGTGTCGTACGAACGTTTTTACCTTCGGGGATCAAGGAAAGGTTCACGCTAAATTGACGGCATCTTTCTTCTGGATCTAAGCGCTGTAAGCGAAGATTCCTATAAGCTGATGGTATCCTGTTTGGTGGTGAACACGAGGTATTTCTTAAATGGCGGGAAATAGATGGGCGTGCCATGGGAACTGTCAGTAGTGAAAGTGAAGGTTATACGTAACACCAGATGCAGATTTTGGTTTGACAGCCGACAATTTATGCATTGCATCGATTGTTGAATTATTTGTTTTCTTTTTGGAATTTCTGGGAGCTACGAGCTCGATTATCTAGATTTTTCGCCGACGAAGCCCTGGAAAGCATAGTCCGGAAGGGGAGAGTGGTGGATTGGACCTGAAGGGACCAAAACCAAGAAAAAAAAATAGAAATAGAATAGAATATAAAATTCGGAGTTGCCGCAACTTTCCAGACAAATACTATACCTTCAACTACAAATTTATATAACTTTAAATGACATATCAGCCGGTTTAAGGGAAAGAACAATAGTTTCGCGATAGCTTTATTTTTATTTTAACAAATAGTAGCAGTAGTTTCTAGACGAGCACCAGAAAAGTTTAATATAAAAGGTATTAATTCTCCCTATTTTGCGACCTCCGTACTTAAAAACTACGGGCCGCCACTGTTGTTATTAAAGATGTTTTAAAATTATCATATAAAGTGCTCGCCAAAAAATCGGGACAAGCAATTTTTAGCACCATATTTAACTTGTAGTAACTTTTGAAATAAAATATATTTTTAGCTGCGGATTTCGGTTTGATAAAGCCCATTTCGTCTAATAATCAAATGTTCATGCTATACAGGGTGGTCAATGAACAGATGCAAAATTACAAAAAGTTTAGAAGTGTGTGATTCCGGTAATATTTTTTTTTCGAATTTAATTATAGGTCATTAGTAAAGTAATATCAATATCTCCAGACGTTTTTGCCAGTTTTTAATTACAGCCCTTTAGCCACTACTAAACAAAAAATGTGTCAAAACTTTTCTACCAATATCTTTAAAACGCTGTAACTTTAAAACGGCTTTACCGATTTCGACCAGGTTTTCACATTCTGAAAGCTTATTTTGTATTACCTAACCACTTTATCGGTAAATGGCCATTTCTATAAAATACAGAGGTCAAACAAAAAGTAAAGATAAAATTGCACAAAATATGGCTATTGTTCGTTTTAAGCTATGACAGTTGGGCTGTACGTTGTTGTTTGGTTTGAAATTTGGTCAATATGCAGTTTCGGTCAATACCTCTGGACGGTTTTTTTACTTTTTCGATTAGTGCCTTTTGGCCACATTGGCAAATTTCAAATCAAACAACAACGTACAGCCCAATTGTCATAGCTTAAAACGAACAATAGCCATATTTTGTGCAATTTTATCTTTACTTTTGTTTGACCCCTGTATTTTATAGAAATGGCCATTTACCAATAAAGTGGTTAGGTAATACAAAAGAACTAGAAAATAAGCTTTCAGAATGTGAAAACCTGGTCGAAATCGGTAAAGCCGTTTTAAAGTTACAGCGTTTTAAAGATATTGGTAGAAAAGTTTTGACACATTTTTTGTTTAGTAGTGTCTCTGGGGCTAAAGGGTTGTAATCAAAAACTGGCAAAACTTCTGGAGATATTGATATTACTTTGTTCCTCCACTTACGGTTCCCAACAGAGAAACTCGTGGTTCTGCGCGTATGCATCCCTATACGGTCCAACTGGACAGGCCCCGAACTTCCCACTTTGTTCGTTCTTTTATCCCTAGAGTTTCTAGGTTGTGGAACCTGCTGCCCGCGGAGGTCTTTCCTTCCCCCAAATCTTCAAGTATTTAAGTCCCGTGTCAACAAGCTCCCTCTTACCTCGCTTAAGACACCCACGGTACGTTAGTATTTAGGCTTTTAGCCTTCGTGGTTTGTCCAAAGATAAAAAAAAAACTTTACTAATGACGTATAATTAAATTCGAAAAAAAATATTACCGGAATCACACACCTCTAAACTTTTTGTAATTTTGCATATGTTCATTGACCACCCTGTATACCATGCACATTTGATTATTTTTCAAAAATCATTTTGCGCCACGTCATCTAGACGAAATGGGCTTTATCAAACCGAAATCCGCAGCTAAAAATATATTTTATTTCAAAAGTTACTACAAGTTAAATATGGTGCTGAAAATTGCTTGTCCTGATTTTTTTGGCGAGCACTTTACTAACAGTAAATCATTGCAAATTATAAGATACAATACAAACTAATCAGATAAAATTAAAAAAAACTCGTAGCCACTAAATTTTCTAATAACCCATGTGCCTAGCCAAAAACATTTTGGGCAATTAACAATCTGATTTAATTCGGAGTATCAAAGCATAAAACTAAAGAGCGGTATATTTGTAATAAAATCTTAAATTCTTTCATTGACCTTAAAACCAGCCTGGAACTCGCAAAAGCAGAACTAATTGTACGTTTGTTACCTTAAGGAAAACAATTATTATTTTTTTATTCAAAACAACAATCAAAAATTAAAATAACAACATGTTTTAATTATATTCTAAAAGTTAAATATTAAGAATTCCTTTTTCTTTAAGTTTTAAATTTCGCTGAATAAAATGACTTTTATCCTGAAAGTCAATTGATCCTAAAATATATTAAGTAAGTTATCTTATGGTTATTGTTTACTTATCGGACACCACCAGGGCCGGATCAAGCGTGAAGCGACCGTTTCAGCGCCAGGTTGGAAGGGGCGCAAAATTAGGGGTAACAAGTATGGTGTGTAAATAAGTAAAATAAGTAGTTTTGTTAAGAATTGGCATGTGACTGATGAGGTGAGTTGCTCAGACCACAGGTACATTAGCTTGCTACAATTTCAGGTCATAGTCCTGAAATAGAAACCTATCGAAATCCTCGGAAAACCAATTGGGAAGCTTATCAAGCAGACCTAAAACATGGGTTAGAACAGAGTGAAAAAGTCGATAAGTAATACGGCAAGATCTGGACCTCGCAGCGGAGCAGCTGCAGGACGCAATCCTGACTGCCTTCAACCAAAACTATCCCGAAATTGCAAGGAAATCCAACAGGAATGTGCCCTGGTGGAATACAGACCTCGCAAAACTAAGGGCAGAAACCAGAAAAAATATAATAAGGCCCAAAAAACAGGGGAGTGGGACGAGTACCGCGAGACCTCTGACTGCTATAGCAAAGCTTTGAGGAAGCAAAAGGAACTCATGGAGAAAGCACTGTGAGGAGGTAGAACAGACTCCAGAATGTGCTCGGCTCCAAAAAATCCTTTCTAAGGACCCTCAAAGAACAATTAACTCTCTAGAGAAACGAACAGGGGTACACACAAAACGGAAAGGAAACACTAAAAGAACTTTTCGGAGTGCACTTTCCTGGGTGCGAAATAATTGATTTACCACCAGACACTGAGCACTATTTAGACCCGATACCAAGAAGAGGTACTGGGGAAAATTTGCGAGTGGCAAAAGAAGTGGTAAATCAAAGCAAGTTAAAATGGGCGATAGATTCCTTTGAACCATTTAAATCACCAGGTCCTGACGGGATCTATCCGGTTATGTTGCAGAAAGGCGACATAACATTATACACCAGGCTTTGCGCGATTCTCAGAGCAAGTTTGGGACTGGGATACATACCAAAAGTCTGGAGGCACATTAGGGTGGTCTTTGTTCCTAAACCTGGCAACTCAGGGACAGGATAAAGCAAAGTCCCTAAGAGCAATAAGTCTTATGTCGTTTGTACTAAAGACACTTGAGAAACTGGTAGATATGCATATTAGAGGGGTGTCTTGGTAAACAGACCACTACACAAGGCCCAATATGCATACACAGCAGGTTTGTCAACGGAAACGGCACTTCATGACCTTGTACAAGGGTGGAGTACGTTCTGGAAAACAAAGAGGTGTTGTTGGGAGCTTTTCTCGATATAGAGGGCGCATTTGACAACACCTCTTTTGAAAGTGATCACAAGGGCGATTCGTCACAGGCAAGTTGACGAAACATGCTGCAGATGGATAGGCTGCATGCTAAAGACCGTGTGATCCACTCGACACTCTTGGGTGAAACTCTGTCGGCGCGGGTAGCAAGGGGATGCCCACAGGGGAGTATTATCTCCCCTTCTCTGGAACCTTGTTGTGGACGGGCTGATAGACAGACTTAAGAGCAACAACCATGAAGTTTTAGGGTATGCGGATGACATAGTCATTGTATGCCAGGGCAAATTCAATACTACGGTCAGAGAGCGAATGCAACAGGCTCTGAATATAGTAGCTACTTGGACGGAAGAGGTTGGTTTAAAAATCAGTCCAACCAAATCCAGAATAGTGCCTTTCACAAAAGAAGAAAACTAGATGGGTTGGGTCCTCTCAATCTTCAAGGCACTGAAATACCAATGATGGGGGAGGTTAAGTATTTGGGGGTTATATTGGACTCAAAACTCACCTGGAACCACCATTTCGACAAAGTAATCAAAAGAGCGGAAATAGCATTAATTCTGGCTCGCAGAACATATGGCAAAAGGTGGGGACTAAGACCACAAATGGTTCACTGGTTGTAGCAATACTGTGGTGAAACCAGCCATAACATATGCATCCATTATTTGGTGGACCAAGACCAGACAGCACACGGCTATGCTTCGGCTGAGCAAGGTGCAAAGACTAGCCTGCCTTGGCATAGCGGGATGCATTAAAGTACACCAACAGCGGTCTTGGAGACCCTACTTGACCTCCCGCCACTGCATATAATGGTACAAGGGGAGGCGAGAATGGGGGTATACAGACTGAAACACAACCTGAGCAACACAAAAGTTAGATCAGGACACATGGAAATAAAAATATCATAAGAAGTCCCATAATGGATATGAGACTATATGACCCCACAAATCGTACCCAGAAGACCCTTTCAGGTGACAATACACCCAAGGGAGAACTGGGCAAACGAAAATTTCAGACTCTCTCTTCGAGGTTAAACCTGGTATACGGACGGGTCCAAAACCGAAGAAGGGTCAGGAGCAGGTGTCTACAGTGAGATGGGAAACACTCGTTTGACCTTTCCACTGGGAAACCACGCCTCTGTATTTCAAGCAGAAATTTTTGCGATCTTACAATGTGCCAGGATTAACAACCAAAGGCCCCGCACAAATTGTACAATCAACATTCTTACGGATAGTCAAGCAGCCCTTGGTGCACTAATTAATCCCAAGGTATCGTCTTGGCTGGTACTAGAATGCCTCGAGGAACTCAGGGAACTGGCGGAACGCAACAACACGAGGTTGATGTGGGTGCCAGGGTATTGCGGAATTCGAGGCAATAAAAACGCAGAACGAACTGGCTAGAAGGGGTCAGCCACGACATACGTCGGGCCAGAACCAGTCCTTGGAGTGCCAAAGAGCACCTTCCGGAGTGCGGTACAAAACTGAGTAAAGGACCAGCAAAGACTGCACTGGGAAAGGCTTCCTCAACACATGCATGAGAAAATATACATCAGTGGACCATGCACAAAAAGAGCCAAAGAACTACTCAAAATGGGTAGGAATCAGCTAAGAACGATCACAGGTTTCCTCACCGGACATGCTCCAGTGAAAGAACACCTAAATAAAATGGGATTATACAACGGAGATCTGGACTGCAGATTATGTGGAGCAGAGACCGAAACAGTATCCCACATACTGTCAGAGTGTGAGGCACTGGATCACAAAAGACAGACAATCTTCGGGGATATTAGAGTGCCCCCGGAAACATATGGTACGCACCCAGCAGACCTATACCGCCTTCTTCAAGGAACTAGGGTACTGGAATGGGTACAATAAAACGGGAGTTTGGTACAATAAGCCTTCAGGCTGCAGTGCCACCGGACATGCAGACGGCTCCCTGGAAAAAAAAATGGTGTGTAAATTGCTGGGTAGAGGGTAAACCTGGGGGTGGGCGCCCGGGCGCCACATGAACAAATTTAAAGGTAAGACCTTTAAGGTCTTAACTTTTAATTTTAATTAAATTTGAGTCAATTAAACATACAGAAAGGGACCAAGGAGGAGGGCGCGATTTTTAAAGTAAAAACTTTTTTCGTTTTTTTTCACTCCTCAATTTTATTTTCCGGAAACAAACAAAAGGGCGCAAAATTTATGTTTTGCTTTACAAAAAAATTTCCCTATTCCGGCATTGGACCCCACGCCGATTTTGATGATTTTTTGCGTACTGGGGCTTTTGGGGCGCTGATTACTAATCTTATGAACAATCAAATTTTAACAGTTTTCGAGATATTCATCATCAAACATGAAAAGCAAATTGACCTTATTTTCACTATAGCCCTTAGGTTTAAACCACCAATTTGTGGTTTAACATTATTTTTACTGTCGTTACTACATATATTATATAGACATGTGTATCTAATAAGTTGATTTCTATCTGTCGCCGTTTTAATTTCACAATTTTATTATTTAATATTTATTTACCAAATAAAGCAGAAACGAAAACAGATTATATATATTATAAATTAATAATGCATCCAAAACACAATCATGTACCTTGTCGCGAAAAGAGTCATCAAATACTCATCCTCTACTTATGAGCGGCCAAGTTTTACAGAGCAAAGACACCTTTAATCTTGTGGGCGTCACATTTGAAAGTAACCTTAACTGGCATAAACACATTGTATCTATAGCCACGGCAGCTTCAAAAAGCTTGGATTTCTCTTTCGAGCCAAAAAGTATTTTTCCCCTTCTAATTTATACACTTTGTATAATATAATGTGTCCCCCTTGAAATATTGTTCTCATATCTAGGGGCCTGGCGTCCCCCACAACCCTAAGCATTCTTGATTCTATTCAAAGAAGAGCTATTCGTCTCATTAATGATCCTTCACTTACAGAAAGGCTTCCTTCTCTTGCACATCGTCGGGCTGTGGAGGATTTATCGCTTTTTTATAGGTACTTCCATGGCTTCTGCTCTGAAGAATTGTCCAGTTTAGTTCCTCCACTTACGGTTCCTAACAGAGAAACTCGGAGTTCCGCGCGTATGCATCCCTATACGGTCCAACTGGACAGGCCCCGAACTTCCCACTTTGTTCGTTCTTTTATCCCTAGAGTTTTTAGATTGTGGAACCTGTTGCCCGCGGAGGTCTTTCCTTCCCCCAAATCTGCAAGTATTTAAGTCCCGTGTCAACAAACTCCCTCTTTCCTCGCTTAAGACACCCACGGTACGTTAGTATTTAGACTTTTAGCCTTCGTAATTTGTCCAAAGATAAAAAAAATATTTGATTAAGGGAGACTATCGACATATACAGACCGTCCCAATTTTATTTATACACGAAATAATTTAATAATACCTGTACAAGATAGAAAAAGCAAGTTAAAATAAAAAACGTTGATTTGGATAGACTAAATTTATTCTTAGTATTGATAAATATACAAGGTGTCCTAGAAACAAAATTGTCATTGTCAAGTAAGTTTTTAAATGGAACAACCTGTATATTGTAAATTTTGACTTTATTAAATTTTATGTCATAAATGTATAAAACATTATATGTCAAATATTGTTGGTTATTGGGTTAATTAAGTTAATGTGTATCAACATAAATTAAAATAAATATCTGACTTACCTAATAGTAGTTTTAACAATGATTTATTACATGTAATTAGAGTATTAATCACTCTGACAGCTATACAGGGTGATACAAAAATCGATCACGAAACTTAAGGGGATGATTCTACTTGACAAAATAAGGGTAGAGCTTCATATAATTTTTTTTTAAATGTCATTCGTTTTCGAGTTACAAGCCGTCAAAGTTCAATTTTTATTTTGTTTTTGCCAGAGGGCACTTTACCTAAAACTTAAAATTTATTTACATCATAAATTTTTTATTTTGACAGATATTGCAAAGCTGGAAGCGCCATTTTATAGACAATCAACAACTTAAAAATTATAGTACTAGTTATTAAAGTCGATAAACCTTACCGTTTAGGCACCAATAGACATCAAAGTTTTCATTAACTTCAATCAAATTACCTACATACATACAGGGTGTCTAGTAACTCAAACGACAAACTTAACCAAACGATGCTACAACAAAAAATAAGAAAAAACGGCTTGTAACTTGAAAACGAATGACATTAAAAAATATATATGAAGCTTTACCCTCATTTTGTCAAGTAGAATCACCCTCTTAAGTTTCGTGATCGATTTTTGATTCACCCTGTATATTTATTTAAATATTTGTTTTTTAAGATACCCTGTATACTTACCAATAGAGTCAATGAAATTACTGTGTCCAAACACATATTTTTATTTAAAATTTCTTTTTGAACCTGGTATAAGAAGAAGTTATTTCGTGTAGAAATAGAGTTGTGACACCCTGTATTTTACGCTGATGATGTGGTAATATTATAATTATTACACAAAATTTTAGTCAACATATTACTTAGATAACCTACTAAAATTTCTTGGGTTCCTATTAAATCCTTCTAGGTATTCTTGTTTTTTTGTATTGTAGAAACAAATTTTGAGTCTGCGGGATATGAACAAAGACAAAAATTTCGAGAGAAGAATGATTGTGAGCAAATATAGTAACAGGCCCCCTTTTGATTTGAAAAAAACAAAAGAAACTCCCAGTATTTCCGATAAAATGAAGGATTACCCAACGGAAGAGTGTAAAAGTTGTTGCAAAAATAGAGCAAAAAACTGCAAGTAGGGTTATTATTAATACCTATACTATTTCAAAAAAAAAAAAAAAAAATATATTTTTATTTATCCTAAAAAGTAATTTTCCAATGTAAACTATAAATCTTTACCTATAGGCAATTTCAAACTTTCCAATCTTTAAGAACTAATTACAACTGCCTCTTACTTTCCTAAAGAGTCTAACCATTTTCCTGGTTTATGGAAAACAGCAATGGTTACACCACTTTACAAAAGTGGTGACAGAGATGATGTTACTAATTATCGTGGCATATCTGGTTTGTGTTGTATTGCAAAGGTTTTCGAATTCATGGTAATTGACTCTCTGTTCTCTTCCTTTAGAGATATAATTACACATGCTCAACACGGTTTTTTTCCTGAAAGATCCTGTCAAACCAATTTGGTACTGTATACTATCTTTCTCTGCTGTGCTCTTGCTTCTGGATTGCAGGTTGATTCGATATATTTTGACTTTCAAAAGGTCTTTGACAAGGTAAATCGCGATATAATAATCCTAAAACTTGAGAGTTATGGAATAAGTAATCCACTACTATCCTGGATCAGTAGCTATCTTCGAGACCAAACCCAAATAATTAAGTTCTGTAATAGGAAATCCAAAGAGATAAAGGTGTATTCTGGAGTGCCTCAGGGATCCGATTATTTTATTGGAGATTCTAAGTTAGGCAGAGTTTCTCTGATTCGTGATTTGGGTGTTTTGTTTGATAGCGAACTGCGATTTACTCTACATATAGATTACATCATCGAGAAAGCATTTAGAATGGCAGGGTTTGTTATGCGACAGTGCTGGGACTTTAAGAACGTCGAGACACTTAAAACATTATATTATGCCCTTGTGAGGAGCCACTTAGAGTACTGTTTTGTTGTCTGGTCCCCTATGTATAATGTGCATATCAAAAGAATTGAGCGAGTGCAATCGAAGTTTACGAAATTTTTATTGTATAGGTCAGAGGTTACCAATATTTCCGATATTCCATATCCGGAACGACTAAGGTTAACCCCTATAGAGCCTGCAGCCGTCGTTACAAACGTTTGATGGGCAGTATTTCTCGTTAGCTTTTGTGTGTTTTTTTTTAATATTTTTTTACTGTGTTTTTAACTATGTAGGTATACCTTTTTAATAATGTTTTTCTTTTAATTATTTGATTTTCATGTTAGTTTTTAAAGTCTTTGTTTCTTTTTTACTTTTGTGTTTTTGTGAGGTTTTTCGCTTTTTCCGTCTGGAGAAATTTTTATATTTATCATCGTTTTTAGCAATTATTTGTTTTATTTTTTGTTTGTTATTGTATTTTAAAGTATATAAGTATATGTTTTAATTATGTTTTATTTAAACGTGTGCAGCAGGATTTAACATTAGGGATAAAGTTATTAATAACTTCGTCAACTGTTCCGAACTCCTGAGTTTGTTTACTTTTAGGGTCCCTCTTCGCTCTACAAGGCAGACAGATTTGTTCTTCTTGAACCCTATCAGAATAGACATAGGTAGTAACGACCCAATTAGGCGGATTATGAGATAGTTAAATGGATTACCAATGGAGTTAAATTTTAACTGCCCTCCGGATAAGTTTAAGAAGGTCATTAGGGCCGTCGTTACAAACGTTTGATGGGCAGTATTTCTCGTTAGCTTTTGTGTGTTTTTTTAAATATTTTTTTTACTGTGTTTTTAACTATGTAGGTATACCTTTTATTAATGTTTTTTCTTTTAATTATTTGATTTTCATGTTAGTTTTTAAGGTCTTTTACTTTTGTGTTTTTGTGAGGTTTTTCGCTTTTTCCGTCTGGAGAAATTTTTATATTTATCATCGTTTTTAACAATTATTTGTTTTATTTTTTGTTTGTTATTGTATTTTAAAGTACATAAGTATATGTTTTTAATTATGTTTTATTTAAACGACTTTTATATTAGTTTTTAAGGTTTTTTTGTACTATTTGGGCACTGTCTGTAATGTAAGTTTAAATAAATGAATAAACTTAGTAGGCAAAAACTAAGAACTTTTAGTCTCTGGGTCAGAAATGAAATACACTTCATAATAATAACACTTTTAAAACCTTTTAGGGAGGTTCCTTTTGAAGACTCTACCACAAATATTTATACCGCCATATATGGAAGCGGCGCGTTAACCCAACCTGTCAATGTCAAACGTGTCACGGGTGTCGGACCGGGCAAATGCATCTCTTTTTGGTCGGACAAGTTCCCACAATAGTTTAAATACAATTTTTAAACATTGTGCCAAAAATTGTAAAGATTACAGCTACGAAACCCGCCCAATCCGATACCCAAAACATGTCAATGAGCCTTATGGTTTCGTGACTGTAACACTTACGATTTTTGGCACAATGTATAAAAATTGCATGTTTAACGTTGTGGTAAACATGTCCGACAAAAAGAGTGACGCGTTTTTCCAGTCCGACACTCAAAACGTTTGACATTGATAGGCTAGGTTACCGCGTCGCTTCCATATATGGTGGTATGAATATTCGTGGAAGACTTGTCAAAACAAACTCCTCTAAAGAGGTTTTAAAAGGGTTATTATCATAAAGTGAATATTATTACTGGCCCAGTGACCTTTTTATTTATTTTTTTAGAAATATTTTATCAAAGTCAAATAGAAGTATTGTAACAGAAGATCTTGAAGAAAACAGCAACACTCATCCAGACAAAAAAGTTATTTCAAAAATTATAGAAACGTTTAAAAAAGCAAATACCTCACAAGAATCTGATAATCTAACAATGAGTAAAAATACCTCGATACAAACACTTTATCGAAACACCCGTTCTTGCAAATTGGGTAAAAATATTCCTAAACATAAGTTAATGAAAAGCCTGCTTCAGAATTTGGACTCTGAGGTGGATTCTTGCAAAAAAGGGTTGACTAAATCCAGCAAGGGAAGATTGAAGTACAAAAAAGTGTCAACACAAAGCTGATTTTCGATCCAAATCAACCAATCCAAACAGATTTTAGTGTTAGTTGTGAAAAAAGGAAAACTCCAACACATCGACTGGATATTGTTGTAGAACGGAATTTCAAGCATCCAAAATTGACAAGAAAACTAGTACTACTGGTTTAGTGTGGCCACCAAAATCAAGGGAAGTACTTCAGTACTCTCATCAGCCTTATTATAGTCAAGCTAAGAAGAAATCTTCTCAAAAATTGGGTCTGGACCAACAAGATACATTTCCTAGTTATAGTACCATTAAGGAGAAATGCTCTAAACATGGAGTACCACGATTATCGTCAGATAGTTTTCTGGAAGAAGAACCAACTAAAGATGTGACTAATAAACACTACATCGAACAACGCAAGTCTGAAAAACTGATAAGAAAACACAATACTTCTAATACCCACTTCAGGTAATAATTTAAAAAATAAATTCATTAAGCTATAGAGCCATATACAGGGGGACCAGTTGCTCCTCCCCCTCACAGGAGCCAAAAAGACTAAGACTTTTTATAGTTGAATCGCCAACTACAGAAAGGGTACATGTCACATTTTAAAAATATTTAAAAATGTATTAGGCTTTAATTTTTTTACATTACATTGTTAATGATATTTTACAAATAACGACACATAAAAAAATCAAATTAGCTTTTTGAGCTTGGCGTAGCTGTCATTTTGATTGATGGTCATGTTCCCTTTCTGCAGTAAAGGGGAATTAAAAAGATTATTTTTATCTTAAAAATTTTTTTTTAACAAAGGAGTTACGTACAACTTATAAAATGGTTTATTCAATGTCACATTCTCTGTCGGCGGTTGGCCATGTCGAAATTTATTTTCAAAATGTCAAATAGGCCTCTGGTATAAATTTCATTGTAATGACTATATTAGGCATTTTTTTCTTGTGTATGGGTATGGAATTTTTGTGGTTGGTTTATTTCTGTGTAGTTGTGCAGAGTGTAAAATCATGTTTAATGAGCTGCTTTTTATTAAACCGAAATCGCGGTCACAAGGCATAAAGAAATGTCCTCTTATTGGAAAACATACTTCTATCTGTTCAAATCGTCTTTGCTCAATCAAATTCATTAAGAACCGGATCCCATAGTAGTGTTTTTGTTTTGTCCACAATAATTATCACAAAAATATGAAATTTTTTATACTTCTGTAACTCGCCTTGATCAAGGTAATGCTTCAAAAATAAAGACACTTCGTTTGCTCACTGCCTTCCCTTTACGGTACACATAGCACGTCATATTTTTTGATTTCAAATCAATCTTATATTCCAAAGTTACATACAGTGAGCTCGCTCGAAATTTACCTCAGAAAGGAGGTATCTCCCGGACATGCCCCTTTTCTTTGGTAAATGAAAATTATTCGGTACACAACGTCAAGCCTATTAAAGCAATAAGTACTATTTCTGCTGTAAACGAAGTATTTAGCTTTGAAGACCATTAAAATACATAAATATAAATTTTGTAAAAGTATGGACATGTCCCCTTTTAGCAATTCAGTTGTTCTGTAGAGCTGGCGCCTATGCAAAACCTTTTTTTTTGTTTTTGCGTAAACAAGTCAACATATTTTTGTGGCTATTAGGGGATACCAAAAAAGATACTAGCTAATACTTTAAGTAAACCATCTTATTAAAATTTTTATTTTTTAATATGTTGTAAAGAAGATCTATAGTAAAGTTAAAGTTAAATCGGGCCCGATAGATGCAAAGGCAGGTATAAAGCTAGTTCATACAGACGCGAAAAGCGAATTGCGAAACGCGAATTTCATTCTCATTGGTCAATTTCACATAAAATTAAAGGCGGGTAATTCAAAATAAAGATAGTTTAAAGATGTTGCGAATTCGCAAAATTTAAAATCTAGTGGGCGGGAAACTTGAGATCATTTTAATTTCTGGCGAATATTCACTTTCGCACATGCGTAGAAACAAAAGGTTATTTGTCATATGTCATTTCAAAAACAATTTTGTTATTGTTATTTTTATGTCATTCTATTAGATGTTTGAAACGTTATTTTTGTGTTCATTTTCTTAAGTATTTTGTGTTTTTTAATTTAAATTTATATTAACTTTTTTGGCCCTTTCCATTTATAACAAATTTGCAGCGTTTCTACGTCTTAGTTGCCAAATAAATGTGCTATATTCTTTGTTCATCACATCAGATAAATGATATATTATTAAAAGGAAAAACAAAGATAATCTCACAAGAACCCAAGCGTAGCGTCACCACCGAAATAAAAACAATATAAAAATTTGTAGGTTATGTTGTTGCCTAGAATTTCGGCGAATTTTGCAGCTGTATGAACAAGACAAAAACGCGAATTTTTTGGCCAAATATTTATAACTTATACACGACGTGCTACAAAACGTTCAATGCGGGATTTTTGCCCATGCGTGGAAAAGGACGGTCTAAAGCAACAACAAAGAGTGTCCGATTGGTCATCCTATCCGGAATGGGTTACATAAAGAATTTTTTTGTTTAATGTCTACCTGCTAGTGTTAAACAAACTTAAGATTAATTTAATGGTATCAAGTTGGCACTTTACAAAATTTTGCAAAAAAAATATTGACAATTTACCTTATTGTATGAAAAATCTCTTTAATTAAATATTCTACTAAAATTTAAAATAAGATAAATCGAAGGGCATCTAACATTTTTAAAAGTAATTTTGGTTTTAACTGGAAAAAAGCAGCTAATAATTTAAGACTTTAGTATTGCTGAGGTCTTTAATGCACAGAGAACATTATGAAAGGTAAAAAAAGATCTTTGTGAGCCTGAAGATAGTAAAAACGATTTGTATAAATTTTGTTTTGTCACCAAATATTATTTAATTAAATTAAGGTCTTAAGTAAAAATGCTTCTAATTTATTTTAGTTTGTTCCCACCTACTTATACCTTTAAAACCTTAAAGCAATTGCCAAACTCGTAACCGACATTTAAAACCAGATATTTTTACTATTTTTGGAACAATATTTTCAATAAAGGTCTAGCCACACATAACCGCAACGAACTCGCGGCCGTGCGTCTACCTGGTGAAATGTAGGGGATGCAGTAAAAACAGTTTTATATTTAATAAAATTGCAGTAAGTGGAGTCTGTTATACTAAGCTTTAAATTACTCTTTGTCCTAAAATAAACCTTTACAAATAAGCTAACACAGATTTACCTATACTTCACTCAAAGTTTGGATAAAAAGGAAAATAAATAAATAGGAAAATATGTTTTATTTAAACAAGGGAATAAACATACATAAAAAAATAGACTCAGCTTGACAAAAATGCATTTAGCGCTGTTAAATTTTCCGACTTATTCTGTCCCACTTTCCTCTATCATTTAAAATGCGGGCTCGGTGCGGCCTTGGTGCGGTTATGTGTGGCCAGAACTTAGGTTATATTTATAAAATTTTAGAAGAATTTTCTAAGGTAAAAATTAGCAACTTTGTAATAAATATAGTTTAAAATTTGAATACGCAAATAAAAATGGTAATAACTTTTTTACCTATTTAAGACAAAAAAGTTTATCCGAAAAGAGTGAGAATGGTTTAGAATTAAAAAACAAAACGGCAATTCCCAAGAAACTACAAGCTAGGGAAAAAAGTTTCGTTCAAACTCAGGTCGAGAAGTTAAACAAAGTAATGAGACCCATGAAAATTCCCGGACCATCTATAACCTGGGCTGAGAACTTTAATGGTGGTCCACAGAAGAAGGGTGAATTGACTCAGATGGCTGTTAGAGGACGATGCGGAAATCTGAGAAGAGAAGAAGCAACTGCAAACTATCTGGGGCTTATGGATAGAATTCGAAGCAATGTACCACGGATTCAAAAATCGGATAACTATGAAAGCTATGAAAGCGGTAGGCAAATTTTAATGACTGTAACTGAATGCAAAAAAATGCAAAAGTTTTAATTTACTTTCGACTGTTGGACGTTTTCTTTTTTAAATTTTTATATCAATAATAAAACACTTGGGTTTTTGATAAAGTAAAAAAATATATATGCTTAATCTAAAGAGAGAACAAAAACAACACATATTCACAGTCCGTGGAGTACTGTAAAAACTAACTTTATTTCTTACAGAAATATGTCCTTCTTAATTAGGTTTTAGGTAATTATTAAAATACCGCCATTTTGTTGTTGGTGAAGGTAGACTTCTTATCCTAAGGCTATAAAGTTCTTTTAAGCTTTAAAATAATACATAGACCACTACTTTCTATTTAACTTTTATTCCCAATATGGCACCCAGCTGTCACTTTGACATTAAAGTTGACGTTTTCATGTCAAAAAATGAAGTTCTTGTTTATATTCTATTGTTCAAAGTTTGATTAGAATATACCAATGGGTTCGAATTTTAGAAAGGTGGGGGCGGGTGGAGCGACCTTTAGGTCTTTACTGTATGTTTTTATCTTTAGGTCACGGTTGGTCTGATTCAACGGAAACAGACATATGTCCCGAACGTATCAGATTCCCCAAAGAGACAAAGGCAGCAATAGGTCAGCATTTGAGTGAGAAAAAGATTAAAATTCCCGTTTCCAAATTTGGCATAACCCACGATAATCTAAAACCAGCATATCCACCACGAGAGAATGAATATAATCGAATTCAACATGGATGTCTCGAAGGTAAATATGGATTGAAAAAGAAAATAAATTTATTAGTTAAATGGCCACCACGCTCGCCAGATTTATATGTGTGTGACTTTTTTTTGTCGAACGCTCTTATAAAAAAGTTTTAAAAACTTCAAAGCGCACATTTATTTTTATGCGTGCTATTAACTGTATTTTATAATATTGTATTTTCCAGAAATCACAATATTCTTTAAAATTTTCAGTTTTTATTTTTTAATGGTACTTTCTAGGTCCTGGACAAAGGGAAAATCATGTTCATTCTACAGTATGTGCTGTTAGAGACAAGTTAACACAAATAAAAGACAAAAATGATAGAAAGTCCAGACCTGTACATTCCAAATCAATAAATATACCGTGCAAAAAGAATTTACTTTGCGATAAGGGAGAACGGCACTCTGGACCATGTGGTTATACTCATAATCAAAATAAAGTTGTTTACTAATTATTTATGTTTTGTTTATTTGTTTTGAAAGTCTGACAAGATATAACAAATTTTTTAATACCTGTTTATTATCTAAAATTAAAAAAAAGTTTCTACAGGGTTTGTTAAACTTTAGGGGGTGATTCTGCAATGAAAAAATAATAAAAAAACCTTATGAATATACACCGTGTCTACCAGGTCCGCATCATAAGGAAAACTTTTTTATTATTAACTTTACGAAAAAAGTTATTCTTTAAAAAAGTTCTGCATGGTCTAAAACCCAAAGGGCAATTATCAGATGTTAATTTTTTGCAGTGGTATACGAGGTTTGAAAAAATATGAATTTTGCTCAAGAGAAAACTTTTTTACTTTTCATAATATTAAAAATTTTTACACAGAAAGGCTGCTTAGGATTAAAAATAACATTCAAATATGCAAACTTGAATATTTTCAAGATTTTTAGTTTTAAGTTAACGGTTAAAATTTAAGTTTCTACATTAGTGCATGCTCATTTCCAAATCTATACTGCTCTGAATCACCTCGTATAAAAACACGTACCTTCGTTTTTATACCTTTATTACTAATGTAACGTAACTATGGTTACAACGACAAAATTTTCGGCTGTCAATGTCTCGAAGTTTACAGCACAAAAGTCGAATCTATACTAATAATTCGAAGGTTTTCTGTCGCCCTTTTATAGTAATGTGGAAGAGTGAAGAATGATCTAGAATTTTGAAGAAATATTGCGAAAATTCCATAGCACAGGATGGCATGAAAGTTCTCAATGGATAATTCGGGCGTTTTCGGAAACCTTCGAAAGTGATGAAAGAACTTGGAAAAATTAAGGTAAATTATTTAAATAAATTAACAAACTAAATTAAATGATCCTAACTTGCTAAAATTTTTTAACCTAAACACATTTTTGAAAGTCTGTAACAATACTAATATATAAAGAGGTAAAGTTTGTAACTTTGTAACTAAATATATAACTATAATTCGATATTGACGTTACTTTTCTCAAGAGATTTTAATGCGTTTTTCTTTTAATAGATAGTAATTCGAGAGGAAGGTTTATATGTATAATAATGTCAAAAAACATATACAGAGTGTTTAAAAAAATAGTTTATATTTAAAATTCAATATTATTCAACAGATTTGAATGCGAAAAAAAATCGATATTGACGTTACTATTCTCAACGAATTTTGATGCGTTTTTATTTATAGATAGAGTGATTTAAGAGGAAGGTTTATATGTATAATAAAATAAAATAAAAAAAACATATACAGAGTGTTAAAAAAATAATTTACATTTAAAATTTGATATTACTTAACGGATTTTGATGCGGTTTTCTCTAATAGAGAGATAGAGTGACTCAAGAGGAAGGTTTATATGTAAAATAATATTTAAAAAACATATACAGGGTATTTAAAAAATAGTTTACATTTAAAATTTATTATTAACGTTACTACTGCAATTGACAAAAAGTGTTTATAGGAATTGTGCACAGGTATCTATGGTTCATAAAAAAATATAGAATTGCCACACGGGGTGGGTCAAAAAGATGTTATATTAAAAAACCTTTAAAGCCAAAATGCATTCTAACTACTTATGGTATTAAACCATTTAAAGGTTTACAAAATTGTTTGAATATAAAAATTTGCAAAATAATTATTAGTATTTAAAAAAAATATTATACAGGGAGTACAAATTTTTTTTTATTAAGTTTCTTATCACTATTCAATGGATTTTGGTGTGTTTTTTAAAAATAAACTACATTTCTAATTATTATCTAAGGATTGCATTTTAGATTTAGGACCATGCAGAACTTTTTACAAGGAATAACTTTTTTGTAAAATAAAAAACAAAAAGGTTCTGCATATGGTGCGAACTTAATTAGAGATGCTATATAAAAACGTTATAATTATTAAACTATAATGGAGGGGAAGGGACTTTTAATATCCCACTGTATATTTTCTAAAAATTTTTACACCCTATAGTTACTATAGGGTGTACAAATTTTTAGAAAATATACAGTCGTGATATTAAAAGTCCTTTCCCCTCCATTGTGTGTGTGTGTGTGAGTGGACTTATAGTACGTTGCGAGGATACACATCAGATCTCCACCGGCGCTGTGAGGACCTTTTTCGTTGAGAGGACCCATTTTGGGTCCTCGGAAAGTTTGGACCTCATAGCAGTATTCTAAATCCGATAACCAACATATTGGTATAAATTTTATTAATTTTTAATTTGTCCTCACAACGTATGTCAGCGTCGGATTTGTAGTTCTCCATTTTTAAACGAGTGTATCGCAGATGGCTCTGCCGTAGAAATCTTGAGTGCAAACCGACTTGACTTAGATATTCTTGTGAGGACATCGATTTGTGTATGAAACAGTTACACACTTTGGTATTGTTATAGTTATTTGTTAAATGATTTAAATGCTTTATTTTTATAAAGAACAACCAAATAGGTCTGTATTCTATTGAGTTCTTTGTAGACCCGTTTTCCATTCTTCTAAATCAGCAACAGAATTTGATGATTTAGTTTATATCAGATAAACATATTGTATATTTCTGATCACTTTTGTGAAAAGTAAAAATTGAAAAAAAACTTCTTACGACCAAAACTTCTTTAGCAAAGCCAGAATTATAAAGTTAAAGTAATGTTATATGGCAAAAATTTGTTAACCAGATTAGTCTGATCCAAATTTTTAAATAAATTTTTATTTAAATTTATAACTGTTATTGAAATAGGGCTAAAAAGTGTGCTGGGGAAACAATTAAATATAAAATTTTGGGTCTAATGATTTTTTAAAGGTTTTGGGGGTCATGATATCAAAAATTATATATTTTTCATTATATTATTATACCTGTTACGTTTTAAATTTAAAGGAGTTTTAATAATAATCTTTTATGCGAGTTATTGAACATTAAATGTAAATTATTAGGTGTTGGGACGGGGAGAATATTCTTAGGTAAAAAATATTTTTCTGCTGTTACACGTTTCATAGACTTTATTATTTTACATTACATGGAAGTTTAAAAAAATATTTTCGTTTCTAAGATAAAATGAAAATGTAATTTATTATTTGACTTTGACTATCTTTCTAAAAATTTGTTTTTGACCCCAAATTTGTACAATAAACTGACCCTAATTTTAAACAATAAATTACCTTCTAAATTAAAGTAAAAAATTAAGTGTCCTACAAGGAACTGCTGCCATCGATTTCTCGAAAAGTAGGCCATGAAAATTTTGAATTTAGATTTGAGATCCGACGTTTCTTCTTTAAGCCACCACCATCAACATTGTTTTTTTTAATGTGTAATATATTTGGTTTTAAACGTAATATAATAGTATTTGGAATAGTCCAAGCGCCCGTAAGCGGCAGACCTTCCGTTATTTTGTAAAAGCTCAAAGTTTGTCAGTGCATGCTCCCAACATATAGAAGCAATGGTAGACTATAAAGTTTGATTCATAGTGGCTTTGGCAGGTACCAGGTATCAAATGTTAATGAATTAAAACTAAACATTCGTCATTTTGTAAAAACTGAATTTAATATAGATATGACAAAATGTCTTATACAGCGTGGCCATTTGAACAAGAAACAAAGATAATTTTGGTCACTTTAGGTCATTTAAGGAAAAACGCTCGGACCCGTCAATTTTTTATTTTAAGGGGAAACATTTTTTGCCACTTTCACCCCCTGAACTACAGCCGTCTGGAAGGGTGTGAGACTCATTCCCAAAATTTTAAATGGAAAGAGGGGTCGAGTGATACCTTATTTTAAAAGCCTTTTTACCATGATTACAACTGCCAAGTTTAAAGTCTCTGCTATGATTTTCTTTGATATGACAGCTTGTCCTAATTTTTATTTTTATTTTTTTATTGTATATAAACTATATAAAATTAAATAATACAATAAAGGGAAACAAGTTCAAAGCAAAAATTAAAACTTAACATAATTTTAAGACTAAAATCTCATACCTAAAGATGTTCTATGCATACTCGAACAAACAATCTATTCATTCATTGAAAAATCACAGTGATATGCAATGCCATTGTATAAGGAGCACATTCTTTGAATTGGTGACATATACAATGCATTAGTACTGGGCGATGGCAAATAAAAATATCTACTGTTTCTACTTGCGATCCTCGGGAAATTAATTTCACCTAACAGAGATGGACAGACGATGACCCTATAAATTAACTTATAGTTTTTTCGCCCCAATAAACTCAGTCGGCATAATCTACTAATAAAAATAACCCTTTAAAAAGACGATTGCCTGCAATAAAATAATAAACGGTAGTCGGAAAGGGCACGGTTATATTGTGAAGGTATAATACGACCGTCCTCTTCCGACTACCGTTTATCGTTTTATTGCAGGCAATCGACTTTTTAAGGAGGTATTTTTATTAGTAGATCATGCCGACGGAGCTTATTTGGGCGAAAAACTATATATAAAAATACCGTGCTATGAAGATTTCTTCTTTTCTCTAAACTTTCCATACAAAATCTGCATCGCAGAAGGCCACCTTCTGGAAAACTTTTTATTATTAATTTTACGAAAAAAGTTATTCCTTATAAAAAGTTCTGCATGTTCTAAAACTCAAAATGCAATCATGAGATATTAATTTTTTGCCGTGGTATACGAGGTATGTCAAAAAATATGAATTTTGCTCAAGAGGAAAGTACCCTTATTTTCTATAATATCAAAAGTTTTTATAAGGAAAAGATGTTTAGGAATAAAAATACCTTTTAAATATGCAAATTGGTTTGGAAAAAAACTTTTTATTTTTTTCTGCGATAACAAGTGTTTCTGTGACTTTTTGCTATTTTGAAACTTCTTAAGCTTTCTTTACATATTACATTTCGAAATAAGTGTGCACTAATGTACAAACTTAAATTTTTACCCTTAATGCATAAAAAAATTATAAAAAAGTTTTTCTTGAAAGTGAACAAGTTTGCATATTTGAATGTTATTTTTAATCTTAAACATCTTTTCCTTATAAAAATTTTCGATATTATGAAAAATAAGGGTACTTTCCTCTTGAGCAAACTATTTATTTTTAACATACCTTGTATACCACTGCAAAAATAATATCTGGTTATTGCATTTTAGGTTTTAGACCATACAGAACTTCTGTTTCTGTTTTCTTCATAGTGTTTTTATTGGTAATTACTTAAAGCAGTTTGCAAAAATTGTCTTAGTAAATAATAAATTCCCTTAAAATGAAAAAGCAAATGGTTTTCAGAAAGTGATAGGAATAAATTTAAAATTTAAAATGAATTTTTAGTAACGTAATCTTTAATACATTTTTTAAATGACTTTTGCTCAAAAATTAAAAAATAGATGTATTTTTCTTTTAAAATATGTTTTTGAGAACCCTATATATAAAATCAAAATTTTCTCTTTGTAAAACCTACTAACTTCTTTTCCCAAAAACAAAATTCATTATTTATTTGTGTCCTTGTCTTGATTATGTTTTTTTATTTATATTTTCTTTTCATATAACAACATGTTTTTTAACATTATTGTTTTTATCAGTTCTTTACGTCAGCCATTTCCAATACTCGGTATGACGTTTGATGTTTATAGTGAATATTTTAAAAAGTGGTTATTATTTTAGATCTAAGTCCTCGTAAAGTTTAGACCTCATAGCTGCCTTCTATGTCTGATAACAAACACATGGGTATAAATATTATTATTTTTAATAGGTCCTCACAAGGCGCACTAAATTGACAAACATGTGACTTGGCGGCGAGGTGGAGAGCTAGTAGCAATTAAAATTTTTCAAGTCCTTAAAAATAAAACAATTTGGAGACTAGTAGTACCCAACTAATATCACACACTTACCAAAAATTATGCTCGAATCTGCATTTGTTAACGCAGATTTTAAAGATTTTACCTGCCACTGGCTGACCCCCTCGCCGCCACGTCACTTGCTTACCATTTCACTGACCAACAAATGCCTACGTCATACCATCCCTTAGGCATTGCTGTTAAGCATAAAAATGCACAACTTTTCCCCAATTTAACCAACCCTGTATCTCTGGCCACCTCCCAAATCCTAATGATGGCCATTGAATTTGTAACACCCTGTATAGGCATGTTTTACAAACACAACGTAATAATATGCCCCAAATACAACATTTCCGGAAAACAGAAAAACCCAGGTGATGATAAGATTTTGTGGTTTTTGCGACAACATTAAAAGTTTAAGTTAAGTTAATTCGCAATATTTACGTCACGATTCTCTTGTTGAATTTTGGCGCATTACTTTGGGACCACCTTGTATAAAGGGTTTTTATGTAACTGATGGTCTAGAACCTGTCTATCGTATTGGGATTTGGGTCCTCTTAAATTTTGGACCTCATAGCTTCCTTCTATGTCTGACAACAAACACATGGGTATAAATATCATTATTATTTAATAAGTCCTTATATATCTTTCAAACCCTTGAAAATTAAACATTTTGAAGACAAGTAGTATCCAACTAATGTCACACAGTTGCCAAGCACCATTTTACCGCCACTCTTAATGTGCGCATCTGCATTTGTTAACGTAGATTGCGTAGCTACTATGGAGCTAGGTCGGGCAGTGCCCCAGGGCCGCCAAGCTTAGGGGCCCCTTTGTACTTAAAAATGGGCCCTCGGGCAAACAGAAACAGAAATACTGATGTGGAGAACTTTTTTCTGTTCTTCAAAAATCTTTCGTGTAGTCTTGGTTAGTATGTTTGAGTTTTTTAAACTAACCTACCATTGGCTTACTACCTCGCCACCATGTCATTTGCTTACGATTTCAGTGTGCTTCTACGCATGGCGTGTGATGCATAGTATATATATATATATATATATATATATATATATATATATATAAGGCGTGTTTTACAAACAAAACATATGATGTCCAAAATACAAAATTTCCGGAAAACAAGCGTCAAAATTTTGACTTCTTAGATCTTCGAATATAATTTTTGGAATAATATTTGACGGTCAGAAAAACATCTCTTTTTTGTAGTTGATTGTTTTACTAACTTAACTTTGGTTAATTTGGACTTTTTGTAAAATACGCGTCTCATTCTGGTCACCAAGTAAGGCTGCATAAACTGAAATTACCGTTTTTTTGAGTAAAAAATATAACGTAATATACAAGAGAGTTGTCTAACTTCAAATAGCTCAAGTGCACTTGCAGTTTAGTGGGTCGCATTACAGAATCCTCGTTTGCAAATAAATTTTAACACATATCCTCGTCAATATCACGAAGCGGCGTATCTCATTTGCAATTTCTTAAAAGTATTTTTAGGTATATTTTTGCGAGACTATTTTTCTTAGTAAATAAATGAATGAAACATACTATAACTTTAAAGCTATCAAAATCTAACTTATGCCAATTAGTAATATTAAGGAGCAAATTTTTTAGGCAAATATATCGGCTCTAGGCAATTTTCCTATTTTTTGAGATATGCCACTTCGTGATATTGCCAAAAATCTTTCTTAATCTTGTGTATTTCCGAAAGTCAATGTCAGTTATTCCAAAGAAATTTCGAAATAAACTCCATTAAATAAGTTTATGAAATCGTATCAGTATTTTTTCAACTTTTGAATCGGCATTTTCGGGAAACGTATGGTCTAAAAATAAGACATATAAAAGTTTCCTCCAATTGGTAATATACAGGGCAAAATATAACTAAAAATATAAGTAAATGTACATCGTTATACTGAATCCGTTTCAACCAATCGGATAAAACTATGGAAAGTGTTCGGATTGGTCAGTTTTGAACAAACCTTCGAAATCAACCAATTAAAACACGTTGCTAAGTTCTATCCGATCAACTCAACTCAACTTAAAACAGGGCTTTATTTGTAACTCAATATGTTTTACATTTCATATACTTTTACATTTTATTGTGTATTTCACTGTTTTTCCTCGAATTCAGTATAACGATGTACTCGTACCGTATGAAAAATGACCAAGAGTAAAGTAAGTTTATTTTTAAATATAGAACAAAATTGTATAAGCAATAAATATTGTAGAGAATTCAATTTTCTGTCACAATTTAAAGTTAAAGAAATACAGAAAAAAAAATTTTGTCAATTTTTTTTACATTAACACCTAAATACTTAACACAACTGAGCAAATTTTACAAAAATCTCTAAAATATTTTCATTTTCTTTTAAGTTTTGCTCCTTCTTACCTAGGTATTAACTTTAAATAAGTAATATTAAAAATAACAAAAACATTTTTTTTTCACTTTAATCCTGTAGCTTAAAATTTTGACATCAAATTTAGTTATCTACAATATTTACTTTTCATGCACTTTTGTTAGAATTAAAAAAATAAAAGTATTTTACTTACTTCATATTTTTACTCTAACTTGCCCTGTATAATACCAATCGGCTTTTCTTAGATTTGGATCAAGCGACCAGTTTTCCCAAAATGCCCACGGACTTTCAGAGTGTTTTCCTACATATTTTTACCCGCCTAATTCGAATTTCAAACTTACTTTTATGTTGGAAGTTACAGGGATTTGTTTTAAACAATTTAATTGTTTATAAAGCTCCAGCTTGTAAACTAAAAAAGATGGAAATATTTTTTTCAAATAAAATTTGTTGTTTTGTTTTAATATGCAAAATGGCGTCTGGTAAACATTGATCTGATGTTAGAAACAGAGATATGGCAAAATTGGTGCAAAAACATTCATCAGATAAAGCGTTAAAAAATTGCAACGAATTTACTAAAAATCGCAAAATTGAAAATTTTAAATTGTTTTACTATTATTCTGGTGCGACGATATCTTGCGGGGACCTCTATGTACTACATGCCGTGCATACAAAAATAACTATTCTGTTAAACTTGCCTTAATGTTGTCAAAATAACTATTCTCTTTTATTTGTCAAAATACTTTTCTAATTTAATCATATTTCAATATTCGTCATCGTTTAACTTTAATACCAATAATTAATTAATTAGGTCCTCGCAGAGTAATCCTCGTAACGCATTGTTTTCGGGATTCTTGCAATGTGTACACATTTTTTAAATATCGTTTGTTGGTCATAAAGTTGTGATACTGTTATACTTAATGTCTTTTTAAATAATTGTGTATTTATTGGTAATAATATTAGTTAGCTAAAGCAGTACTAAAAACATTTATTGTATTTATTGTGTTATGTAAAGGCCGTATATGCGTTTTTAGGTATTTGAGACTTTAAGGCCCAATTTTACAGTTTAGTTAGTAGTTCAGTTTAGGTTTAGTTGACCCCAACTGGTACATGAACCTATTCATTTAACATATATTGCTGTAACTTTTGGCCTTTATTTCACAATTTTTTTTAATTAAATGAACAGGTTTATGTACCATTTAAGTTTAACTGAACCTAAAATTAAATCGCAATTGTAAATCTGGGCATTAGCAACCGGTTCATTCCCCTTTTCAAAATGCTTTTTTGTTTAATTAAATTTAAAGTGCGAATTCTGTACTATTAAACTACAATAGCCCTAAATTAGGTACACACAGCATAGACCTCGCAACGTAGTCTTCCCAATGTAGTCCTCGCAACGTAGTCCTCGTAACGCATTGCAATTTCGGAGTCCTCGCAACGTGTACACACTTTTTTAAAAATCGTTTTTTTCTTATAAAAAATAGACAGTTACATTAAACGTCGCTTTTAATAATACAGTTTGCATATAAAACCTTATTAAATAGGGTATTTCTTATGGTCCTCTCAACGAATGCAAAACGATGAAGGCCTCGCTACGTAGCCTAGGTACGTATAGGTGTGTGTGTGTGTGTGTGTGTGTGTGTGATCCAATTTAGATAAAAGGATGTCACTTAAACTATCTTTTGGCATAAAAATAATTTTGCTAAAGGGGCGTAGTGCCAAGGAGGCACTAGCAACTTTTTTCAAATGGAAAGGAGGCTTATGTGGATAGCACCTCGATTTAAAAGCCTTTTCATTCTTTTACTTACAACATACATTATTAGCTTTTTCAAAAACATTTATTTTTGTTTTCTACGTCTAAATCTATGACCAAAAGTTTGGCATTGTTTTGTCTGTCTATAGTAAAAGAAACACAATTTTCTTTGTTGCTACTCGTTAAAAAATCTTAATTTTATTCTGTTTTTTAAGCTATGAGTCGCTAAAATGCAATAAAATTTTGATTATCTTACTAAACCTCAGTAACGAGGCGGGATCACACTAAGTAGCAAACTACATAACTAATAGTCCTAGTTAAACTAATTAGGGATAATTAAAAAAATCATGTATTAAGACGCCTAAAAATTAGAGCATAAACACACATCATTTATATTAAACACAGACTAATTTACTCATTAAAAATTTTTGATTATGGTAATTAACAACTTTATTATAGAAAATTAATATTCCTTACCTTTCCGTTATAATATGAACTATGTATTCGGCAATGATAATTTGGCTTATATTATAATCTTAAACTTTGAAAAGAACTAGAAATACAACTTTTTACGCTCTTGTGTTTTCTTGGTATCTAGTTTCATTTTCGAAAAAATTAAAAATTTAAAAAAATTATTATTTTTTAAATTTTGGTTTTGCTTTATGTTTGTCATGGATACTTTCTAGAATGAGGGTGGCTTTATTTTTTTTTCTCAAAAACAAAGCTAAATACAAAGAAAATACAAGAGATTTAAGAATTGTATTTAATCGAAAAAAGTAGAAAGTAACAAAAAATGTTAGTGACGTACTTTGTGCTGTGGTACCCACTGAGATGCCACTGTACCCAATAATTTTATTATAATTAGGGCCAAATAAACATCTTATTACTTCCCATATAACATTTTTTGCCGGGGTTGTATATTTAATTTACTGGCATTGCCAACACTCTTTAATGGCAAGGCATTGGCAAAAAGGTATCAAAAGACGCGAAAGTGGGCAATTGGCCGTTATTAGGCCACGTGTTGCAGATAAAGTGATGGCATCCGTCATTAATAATTTATGATGAAAAAATGCGTTTAGGATGATGGCATCCATTATTAATAAGTTATGGTAAAAAATGCGTTTAGGATGATGGCATCCATCATTAATAAGTTATTGGCAAAAAATGCCAAAAAGGCAACTCCCTGATTTCATATAATTTTTTAGGTAACTACAAATTTAAAAGGTTTTAAACGAAATGTTTACAGCTCCTAACAGTCTACTTGAATAACCCGCCTTCTTGACTAGCCATCACCAATTAATTACACAACACACACTAATTAGGTAATGAATTTATCACCTTCGGTCAAAATCGTCGAAATTAACATGGCTAATTTTACCATCATTTTATTTTTATTCTCTCAAAAATACATAATAAACATTTTGTTTTACTTAATTTTTATTTGCATGATTTCTATCAATAAAATGTTAGAAAAAGGCCATTTCCTTTAAATTATGTAAAAAAACATAAAATAATGTTGTTTAGCCGCCATTATAAATAAAACAGATCAAAAAAATTGCTCGAACGTTATTTAAATACCAATGTTAATAATATGATTTGAAAAGTATAAATATGCGTTGAAGGTTCGCCTTCAAAAACCCAATATTTATTTGCCTGCAACAAAAAGGCATGCTATATTTAATCAGGATTGGTATGTCTCCATTTTTGTATGCTTCCCGGCAATTCGCCTGCATGCAAAATTTATTGGCAATTGAGTGTTTATTAAGGATTGGCATAATATTGCCAATGCTTTACCATCAATGCCAATATGAAAAATATAAATTGCCGGCAAATAGTGTTTGCTGGGTTTTTACTTAAACCAAATCGTTTAACCAGGGCTTAACAGCCAAAAAGGCTAGGGCAGGGGCTGTACGCCCTTGGAAGCTTTCAATTGCCTTATGACTTCCTTAAAATGGCAAGAGGTTGGGGGTCCAACAAAATAAAATTGACCTAAAATTGATGACCAAAAAAATGGTCCTTCTCTTTTTGCCGCATCAAATCTTAAAAAGCGAGTACCAAAAAAATAATGAAAGGACTTTCCCTATGTTATCCCTATTTAATTACACGGTGCTCTAGGCTGTAAAAATAAAATTAATGGGCAAGAAAAAAAAAAGTCGTTTTCTTTCCCTTTTTGGTCGCATTAACACGCGACGCCCCTGAGAAGCCTTGGGCTAGGGCATGTTTGCCACAACCAAAATGGCATCACATCATAGGCACCACATCCAGCAAACAACCCACCTTAAATGGGTATGTTTTGGGCTTCTTGGGAGGAGGCAGTTACCCCCATTGCCCTCCCCTTCTTACGGCTCTGAGTTTATAAAGGATATTTAGGCTATTTATAAAATACCGCTTTTTTAACTTTAACGCTCTGTATCCCAGAAAAGAAGTAAATCTGGACATTTATCCTATAAAAAGACTTAAGAAACCATCATTTAAAGTCTCGTAGTTGGGAAACACCCTGTATAGATAATTTAAAAAAACTTGGGATATGTTCATTAAATTTGTTTAAATTACGAAAATAATACTAATGGAGAATTCGTTCTTAAAACTTTATTTTTTTCTGGAGGGAAGGGAGGCAAAAAAGATTTTCCTGCAAATTCCAAAATATTTTTTTATTTTTTTACAAAAGTGTTCCTCTTTAGTCCAATACCATCTTGTCAATATTTGGTGTTGGTTTAATGTCTTACTACTTCGATAAAAAAACCGCAAATTCTAAGACCACCTCTGCTATAATTAAGCTCCCACGACTTGACTGCTTTCCACTCATATTTGCTTATATTAAATCTTCTAAAAATTAATTTAAAAAAAAACTACAAAATTCTTCTGATTTATCAGCTGCACTTCCCTTTGTGAACGGGACTTTTCGCCTTCTTCCCCACCTTCGAGCTTTAGCGAGACAGAAACTGTGTTCATTCACCGGCGTTCGTCCGTCGTACAAGTTCATTTTGTCCCACTGTGTGCGAGTCTTCAGTCGATACTGAAAATAGCCGTGCGCGACGTCGCGATTCGCTTATCGAACGGTTTTGCCGGCATATCGGGGTGGTGTTTTCCTGCTTTAGCTGACTCAGGGTGAAATAAAGAGAAATTTGGGAAGTTTTTGGTGAATCATTGGGAGTTTCTTTCATTAAATTCGTAGAGAAGATAGCACAAGTAAGTTAAGTATTAGTAAAACATTTGTGAGGCTTGGGTACCAAACGAGATTAAGATGCATTCCTTTCATGTTTTTTTTTGTGTTATATTTTTTTTATCAAAGCCTTTTTGACTTGACGGTTTTACTGTGTTTATTTTTTTGTCAAATATACAATATTAAATTTATATTATATGCTATAATGTTTAAAAATATGTATATTTTTAATAAGAATAAGCCAAAATAAAAAAAAGGTTAAAGTCAGTTCTGGCTAACTAATATTACTAAAAAGTCAAACGAACTATTGTGCTTGTAAAAATATGTATTAACAAAAAAACGGTAGATAGTCTAACACTACAAAGACAGAAATTTAGTGCTATTTGTTATGCGATCTTGGTCATACATACTCGCATATACAAGGTGTTTCTTAATTTATACGCATTAACATGAAAAATAATTGCCAACGACAAACAAGGAATAATAAAAGAAAAAAACTTGGTTAAATATTTTTAGCTAGGGAGATATTCATTCGAATTCTGAGGACAATTATACAGTGTGCCCAGGATAGGTGTTCCAAGAGGACAAATAGATAAAAAAATAATTTTAAAACGAAATTTTGAGAAAACCGGTCGCTTTGTCCAAAACTAATAAGCACAAAATTTTTCTTTAATTGGTATTATACAGGGCGAGTTATAACTAAAAATATGAAAAATTTCCAGGAACTAACTACTTTTGTTTTTAAAATAGAACATAATTGTAAGAGTAAATGTTTTAGAAAATTGAATTTTATGTCAAAATTAAAGGGAAAGCATAAGAATAAAAAAAGGTAATTGGCAATTTTTATACAGGGTGATTGAAAAATCAATCACGAAACTTAGGGGGTGATTCTACTTGACAAAATAAGGGTAGAGTTTTATATCATTTTTTTGGTTTTTTCGCCATATTGCATTTATTTTTTAACCAATCCAGTTGATATTTGGCACACAAATCGAGCTTTGCAGATTCTAAAATTGTGAAACTAAATGTACTTTTTTAAATACCGCCAAAGGGCACTCTACCTAAAATTTAAAATTTATTTACATCGTAACTTTTTATTTCGACAGCTATCGCAAAGCTGGGGGCGCCTTTTATAAACAATTAAAATCTTAAAAAATAAAGTACTTTTTATTAAAATCGATAAACCTCACCGTTTAGGCACCAATAGACATCAAAGTTTTCATAAATTTCAATCAAATTACCTACATACATACAGGGTGTCCAGTAATTCAACCGACAAACCTAACCAAACAATTCTACAAAGAAAAAAACTTCATATAAACATATGTCCTACACGTCTTAGTTTTGGTTAGTTCTGGTTAGTTAAAAATTAAACAATATTTTTTTTAAATATTTATCACACCGTAGTTCAAAAACTAAGACGTTTAGGACATATGTTTAAATGAAGTTTTTTTCTTATTTTCTGTTATAGAATTGCCCCGTAAAGTTGGTCGGTTGAGTTACTGGACACCCTGTATGTATGTAGGTAATTTGATTGAAATTGAGGAAACTTTAATGTCTATATGCGATATCTGTCAAAATAAAAAGTTCTGATGTAAATAAATTTTAAGTTTTAGGTAAAGTGCCCTCTGTCGGTATTTAAAAAAGTACTTTTCTCTTAAAATTTCAGAATCTGCAAAGCCCGATTTGTGTGCCAAATATTAACTGGATTGGTTAAAAAATAAATGCAATATGGCGAAAAAACCAAAATAAAAATTGAATTTTGACGGTTTGTAACTCGAAAACGAATGACATTTTGAAAAAAATTATATGAAGCTTAACCCTTATTTTGTCAAGTAGAATCACACCCTTAAGTTTCGTGATCGATTTTTGAATCACCCTGTATTACGCATTACAACTTAAATAATGGGCAAGAGCACTGCCATCGTGAATGATGTTTCAAGATGGCAGTGGCAAGAATTAGCAAAATTAAAAAAATAATAATATTTTATTTTTTTTTTTAATTCGAAGATTCAACCAAGTATTTTTAAAACTGTAAGTAAATCCATAATGTAAAAACATTTTTTTACTTTATCTAATTCTTTAACTTTAAATTATGACATAAAATTTAAGTCTACAAAATTTACTTATAAAATTTTGTTCTATTTTTAAAAATTAGGGTATTTTTCTCTTGGCCATTTTAAATATTTTTAGTTATAACTCGCCCTGTAAATTTTGAATCGGAGTATAATTTTGTAATTATCAGTTTTGGACCACGCGACCAATTTTTCCCTAAGGACGTTTAAAAATTCTAAAATTTTTGGCTCATTTGTCCTTTTGTAACACCTATCCAGGAACACCCTGTGGACTTATAATGCTTACTTTTTGTGTCAGAAATAATTTATATCATAATAATTATAAGTCATAAAGTTAATTCGAATTGTGTAAAAACTAACACAACCACAACTAAAAGTGGAGTATGTACTGTACTAATAGACATGCCAAATATCGTCATACCTTGTGGATTGGTTTAGCTTTTCATAAAACAAAAAATTAGCTAATAATTCTGAACAAAAAATAATTAATAAGCTTATTGTTTTTCAATATTAGTTATTATTTTTGCTCAGAATTTACGTTTTGTTTTATTTAAATAATGGTGATCTCCATAAGTAACAAAAATGCTTACTTTTTTTTAATTATTAGAAAATTTGTCCTAACATATTTTTCTTTTATTCCTCTATTATTATTACTATTATTATTATTATTATTATTATTATTTTTCTTGAGTGTTACAGCTTGCTGTTACAGTCAGGTTTTTAAACTTATTGATCACTATCACTATTTATTAAATGAAATAAAAAAATGGAACATTTTTTGATAATTAACTTGGAGTTTATTTCATAAAATTGGCAAAGAAGAAAGCAAAAGTATATGAGTAAAATAATAATAAAACATTTGTTGGGTACCTTTTATGTTATATTTTTTTATTGAAAACCAGCCAGGAAGTTGTTCTTTTGTGTTGTGTTTTTAAGTGGTATGTATAATTGTATTTTCTTGTAAAGATGGAAAATAATATTTCTATTATTTGCGAGATTATTTGCTATAAAAACCAAAATATATTTTTAATGAAAATGATTAGAATTAAATCAAAAGAAATTACAAAAATTAGTTCTGCATGGTTAATCAGCATTATCAAAATTGTCTAACATCACAAAGATATAATTTTAATGCTATTTATCATACCGGCTTAAAATATTTACCCCCTATTGATTTTACAAACAAAATTGTAATTGACTATTTTGAAGACATTAATAAGAAAAGCTTACACAGTAAATTTCGTTATTTTCTAATAGATATGCCTAATATGGAATACTGGCATTTCTCTTAAACGAAAACTCACACACGCAATTAGAGGGTTTGTCTTTTTTTTTTAATTCCATTCACAAGTAAAAGTGGTTACATGCCAGTAGAGCAAGCACTTTTATCGGAGTACTTAATGTGGTATTTTCTTAAAGCTCATTTAAAGATCTTTTTAATGGTAAAATAATATACAGGGTTCTTAAATAAAAAATTATGTACTTTTTCTTCTACCGTGTATATTACTACCAGTATCACCATTTAAAAGACCTTTAAAAGAGCTTTAAGAAAACACCACATTAGGTACATCTAACTTATATTATAAAATATGGCCATCCAAATCAGGTATTTAGATAATTTTTAAAGTACCGCCATTTTGTAATAGGTGAAGATATTGACTTCGTATTCTAGGGTTATAAAGTACTTGTCAGGAGCTTTAAAATGATGTATCACTCGACCCGCCTTCTCATTTAAGAATTTTGGGGTGGTGGCCCTGGTGGTTAAGGGGTTAAAGGGGCGCCGTCAAATTTTTGTAAAACGTTCCCCCTCAATAAATATCTTGACGTGTTTCGGCGATTTTTTTAAATCTGTCTCGTTTCGAAGATAACTTGAGTGGAAAGTTTTTAAATGAACACCCGTATATTAATATTAAGGGCTCAATTTTTTACGATATTTTCTTTTTGTCACCCTAAACAATATTTTCAATATATTTTTCAAAAAAAAAAAAAAAAAAATAATAATAATAAAAGTCGATTTTTGGCCCTGTCTACTGTTTATAGTATTCCATAATTGGGATACCTATTCCATATTTAGCCACCTTATCATTTTTTAGTTTTTTTAAATCCTCTTTAAAATTAATCAATGTAACTTAAAATATTTTACAAAATAAAGGACAAAAAGTTTTTTTATTTATAATTTTTATGCAAATTATGTGTAAAAAACAAAATGGAATTCCATATGTGGTCACTTTCCTCTACCTAAAGTGGCTTCAGGAATTTTTGTTAAAATAAGAAAAGTCTAGTGACTATGGACATAAATGGGAAAGGTTTTTTAAGACTGTCCTATTTTTTGCTTTTTTTCGCCCAAACAGCATAATTATAAGATGAGAAAGAAAAGCTAAAATCTGCGCAAAATATGTTTTTCGATATCAGACGACAAGTAAGTTAAAATTAAATATCAAACAAAGACCTAAACGCCAAGGAAACAGAAATGTTCTCGCATTCGGAGTTGAAAGGCAAGTTCAAGGCCATCAGACCATCAGAGAGGTCTAAAAATATATGAGTAAGCAATTCCAATGCCCATAATACAAATAAGGCGTGGATTTTTCACGAAACACCTATGGAATTATTAACTACACATACTGACATAGGTACTACTATAAAAATATTTACTACTATCAAAGACAATTATAGTATACTGAAAGTATAATTGTCTCTGCTACTATAAAAAATACAGGGTGTTTGGAAACTCTAGTGCTAAACTGCTGTGGCAAAGTCCTCTTAATCCTTTCATTAAATTATATGAAAACAAGATTCATTTCGTTTTCAAGAAACAGGGTGTTAAACTTAAAAAAAAATGAAAATCACTTATTTCAGTAATATTTGGTATAAATACGCGAGCACCACGAGTTTCTCTGGTGGGAACCGTAAGTGGAGGAACTATACTGAACAATTCTTCAGAGCAGAAGCCAAGGAAGTACCTATAAAAAAGCGATAAATCTCCCACAGCCCGACGATGGGCAAGAGAGGGAAGCCTTTTTGAAAGTGATGGATCATTAATAAGACGAATAGCTCTTCTTTGGATGGAATCAAGAATGCTTAGGGTTGTGGGGGACGCCATGTCCCAGATATGAGAACAATATTCCAAGGGAGGTCGGATTTGGGACACATATAAAGTGTATAAATTAGAAGGGGAAAAATACTTTTGGCTCGAAAGAGAAATCCAAGTTTTTTGAAGCTGCCGTGGCTATAGATACAATGTGTTTATGCCAGTTAAGGTTACTTTCAAATGTGACGCCCACAAGATTGAAGGTGTCTTTGCTCTGTAAAACTTCGCCGCTCATAAGTAATGGATGAGTATTTGATGACTCTTTTCGCGACAAGAAACATGATTGTGTTTTGGATGTATTAAAATGGATGAGATTTTTGGCGCCCCAATCCAATATTAATTAATTAAGGTCCGAAAGAGATATCTCCATCGCTCTGCGTTTGTTTTCCAAATCAGGTTTAGTGATGGGTTTAGGAACCTAAATACTGGAGTAAAGGGTACTATCGTCGGCGAAACTATGAATATAATTAGTTGTGGACGAGAGAAGGTCGTTGATGTAAAAAGAAACAATGTTGGTGCCAGAATTGAGCCCTGAGGTTATTTAATTAGGTATTTATTATTGTAACATAATTGCTAATAAGAAATTATAACCTAATTTAAAAAATACATTTCTCCAATATTGTTTTATAGTCTAGGAACATGCAATTATTTAGATCCTTTTTTTCTCTTCTCTTAAATTAAACAAGAAATAAAAATAATTTATGATACATACATACACATAGCTGTATTTTACTTTGCCTAATCCAAAGAAAATATTATATTTAAAGACATTTCCATAGTGAATAGCGTACCATTTTTTTTGTTAGAAATTATCGTTCAGGTCCACTCCTGACGCCAGTGGACCTATGAAATTTAATTATATTAGTGCTCAATTAACCTCTTTATGTCATAAATAAAATTGCCAATAGTCTGATACCCGAAACATGTGTTTGTGTCCGACAAAAATAGTGACGCTTTTGCCCAGTCCAACTACCGAAACATTTGACATTGACTGCCTGGGTTAAAGCGACGCTTTTATATATGGCGGTATAAATATTCTTGGTAGACTTGTCAAAAGGAACCACCCTAAAAAAGGTTTTAAGGATTCTTATCATAAAGTCCATTTCATTACTTGCCCCCCACCTTACTGCGGCGAAGCAGCAGCGTAAAAAACGACAATGCCAACAAAACGTCAAGTTTATAAATCGCCAATTAGAAGCTTCTATCTTGTCACTAAGGCACCCTTAAAAAAACATATCCTCAACTTTTAGGCTGTTCGAGGTCGGGGACGCAAGGAAGGCCACTCCACGAAGAAAAGTTGGCAAGACTGGGTAAAATTAAAGTTGATGATAAATCCAGTGGCGTGTAGAATTTACGCATTTCATTTTGCATTGTTTTGGAAGTGATATTTGTTGAAAGATGTGATTCCAAATGTGTTTTTATTTAAAGTAAAAGATTTTACAACTTAATAATAATTAAAAACTGTTGTGTAAACGGTTGTTCTAATAATACAATACTGTATATCTCCGGCACTGAACAACATGGCCGAAAAATGGGAGGTGAGACGTCATAACACGTCAAAGCAATATGGCCGAATGTCGCGACCCTATATAGACCGACTTTATCGTATTGAAAAAAAAATAAATAAAAAATAACTACTATTTATGTATAAATTTCTTATTACTGTTATACATCTCTGCATACATGTTAAGGTAAATGACTACTAGTTTCTATACAAGGTCATTACCAGATGTCAATAAGAGTGAGTCCAACCAATTAACACAGGTAAATTACACTAGAACATGTAGTTGGTGCTCTTGTTTTTGCCTTTTTATGGAATAGAGATAAAAAATATGTTTTAAAATTTTAATTTTATTAATTTAACGATTTTTTGCATTTAACTGGATATAAAAGGAAAAGTTTAAAATATTTTTGTTGTGTACTTAAAGGATCCCAATAAGTAACCCAACATCCAACTTATGTTTCGATTCTGTAAACTTTGGGTTTAGTTTTTTGAGGCACAAAGTTTTTCTTACTTTATAAACCGAAAAGAAATCCGCAATATTTTAAAATTTATTAAATATTGGTGAGTACTAAAGCAAAACTGACCAAGAATACGAGTATATATTCAGGGGCCTAATTTTCGACGGTAAGGGAATAAAAAGCTCCCCAAAAAACTTCTCTCTTTTACCAAATTGCATACTTTTAAATGTATTAGTAAGAGGCTGACAAAATAATTTTTTTACCCTTTCCATTAGAAATTTCTACTCTCTAAGTTAAGAATTGGGACCCAGGACGTTAAAAGATACTGAAAAACGTATATCGAATGTCTATATACATAAGATTATCCATAAAGAATCTTCAGAATTTTCCTTTCTCATTTCCTTTTTAATATTTTCAAAGTGCTCCGTCTATATGACAAAATATTATTTTGGGAAATATTAGCAGTCTTTATGGTAACATACATCTATAGCTTCTCTAATTGGCTCAACATAGTAGGAGAAAAAAAATTTACAACAAAATTTTCAAGTTCATAATTTTTAACTGAAGAAAGATCTTAATCTTATAAATATTCAGAACACGGAGTGCTTTGACTATATACAAACGAAATTAAAAATATACTTAAAGCGAATACTGATGAATGATTCATTAAAACCCCTTTTTATTCTAAGGCTACCTACTATAGACAGGAAACGTCTTTTTTAAATTATACCTATCTGTAGTTTCGCATTTCATAATAACTATAGAGATAATAGAGTTGTACCTGAAAAAAGAAACGTTAAATTTACCATTTGATTATTGGTAATAACCTTAACCATGATAAAATAAGTGGTTGAGAAGCGGTATTTTTGGGGTTTAAAACCCCTTCCAAAAGATATTAAATGACAAAAAGAACTAACTATTGTTTAATTTTACACTAACTCTTAACTACAAACTTAAAGTTTAATGAACTTCATATGGAAACTAATAATGTTTGCCGTATCATTTTGTTCTTAAAAAATATTAGGAATAAACTTCTGATATACGATACTGATACAAATTTATTTTTTATTCTACGTTAAAAAAATCCTTAAATCAGCGTTTCTTAACCTATGCCCCCCTCCTATGGAGGCGTATTAAGTTAATGGAGCATGTCAAAAAAAATACCAGTGGCGTTCGAAAAAGATTTGTAGTGAATTTTTTCCAGAAAAAAATAGTGCGCCACTGCTTTTTCTTCGAACCAATATTATTTTTTGAATAATAATTCAAAAAATAATATTCATTAATCGCTTTACTGCACAAAATCTCAGGTCTGGTCAAATACATACAGGTAACCTTACACTATCTCTCTAACCTAGATAGGGATTTGACGATGCCGAGAAATGGCTTTTATTTAATTAAGCGAAAACTAGGGCAGGCAACCGAAACCGGTTTTTCGGTTAACCGGTTTTAGGTTAACCGCGGTTTTGGCCAAAACCGAAAACCGGTTTTCGAATACCGGTTAACCGGTATTTGAAAACCGGTTTTTGAATATCGGTTAACCGGTTTTAAAAAACGTTGAAAACCGGTTTTTCGGATAATCGGTTTTCGAATACCGGTTTTTGGATAATTGGACCAAAATCGAAAAGCGGTTCTTCGAATATCAATTAATAGGTTTTTGGTTGATTGCGGTTTATACAGTGGCGTATTTACCGAAAGGCTGAGCAGGCTTTTAGGGGGCGGCAGACGTTGTTTAGGGGGCGGAAATTTTTTATTTAGTACGTCGAATTGAAAGAAATGAAAGTGGGGACATTTTTTTTTGGTCTTCAAAATTATTTCAAGAATAAAGGAAAAAGAAAGGAGCGGCGAAAATGAAATAGATTTCGGTGTAGTTTTTCAGTTTTAATACCGGTTTTTTAATATTCGGTTAACCGGTTTTAACCGAAACCGATTTTTTAAAAACCGGTTTTGTTTTTTCCAGTTTTTGCCAGCCCTAGCGAAAACCGTGCAAAATCAGGAGATCAAAGTTGTTCCAAACTTATTGAAAATTTAAAAAAAAATATAGAAAAATGCAGGGGCGTACAATTTTTTACTTAAAAATATTTAACTTAAACCTCTCATGGTCGACACGGGTAAAAATTAAGTTTTTTCTTGTATGCCAAAAAATGTCTTTTGATGCATAGGAGGCGTACCCTTATTTTTGTTTTAAATATCTAATTTGGTTTAAAAGTTATTATAAAAAACATTTTTTTCAATTTTTAACACCCTGTTGTTCAAAAACTAAGACGTTTAAGACAATATTTATAAAAAGTTTTTATTATATTTTTATTGTAGTTTATTAATTTATACTATTATTTAGCCCTCAAAGTTTGTCGGATAAGTTGTAAAACACCCTTCATACACATTGTTATTGTGTGAGGGGAGGGGGCGCGGTGAAAGTAATTATTGAAATTTGGATTGCGAATCCGCAAATAGCAAAAGGTTGGGAAACGCTGCCTTAAATACATGGGAAATGACTCCCAAATTTTCAAAAAATATCTAGAATAGCAACGAGGTTATTTTAAGAGAACCATTAGGACACATGTTCATATCAGGTATTTTTTTGTTTCGTTATAGAATTATCCGTTAAAGTTTGTCTATAGAGTTACAGGACACGCTGTATATTCCTTTGTCAAACTAGAATCTCAGAAATTAACCGAGTTCTATGAACTTGGCTATCTATCTAATAAATAGACATGAGTCTCTAGAATCAGTTTTTAGGGGCTTATTGGATACCTAAAAACACACTTAGACACTCAAATATTTTTATTAAACACAAGGTACATAAAAATTAATCCTTGCATTTATGATAAACCTATCTAAATTAATATCCAAATTAATGTCATATAATAAATATGGATTACTTATACCTCATATAAATATTTCCGACATAAGAAAATTATAATAGTGAAAGGGCAATCTTGGGTATTTTTGTTTTTGTAAAAATTTTAAAAAGCTATTAAAAACATGTGTTATATTAAAAAAATATATACAGTGCATTTTTGTATACAAATTTACATTTTTATTCCCTCACCAACACAAACGACAAAAGTTTAAGCGTTTTGGGGGTAAAATATTATTTTGTCTTTAAAATCGATTAAGTAGAGCCCAATAACTTTTTTATTATTAATTTTACGAAAAAATTACTCCCTATAAAAAGTTCTGAACCTAAAAGGTAATAGTAATTAGTCATCTACGAGGTTGCTCTAAATGTAATTTTTGCTCAGAAGTAATGTACCTACCTGTATTATTGCTAATATCAAAAATTGTTGTGTAAAATTAAAACTAGAATTTAAAAATGACATTTTGTTTATTTAAAAAAAAAAACTTTTTTTTAATTTTTTTTGTCAAAATACTGAAAATTTAATATAACAATAATGCATCGTATATGTTCTTGCTTTCATAACAGTTAATTAAGCAGGTTTATTTAGAATTGTCCTATATCATTTATAATTATTACATGTATTAAACTGATATACTTACTTAATTTTTACATTTTCGGATCGCAGAAAAGAAAAATTTTTTTTTCTTGTAAATAGACCAAATTGCATATTTAAATCTTCTTTTTAATTCTTATCATCTTTGATTTATAACAATTTGCGATATTGGCAAAAATAAATTTTTGGCCACACCTCGTAGATGACTAATACAATTTGATATCTGATAGTAACCTTATTTTAGGTTTTGGACCATGCAGAACTTTTATAAGAATTTTTTTTCGTAAAATTAATAATAAATAGGTTTTCCATATGACACCAACTGTCACACCGTCAACACTGTATTTGATTTCTCGTTGTACACTCCCTTCTCAACACCCTGTATAAATATCTCTGATCCCCCTCTGTAGTTTTGCTCAATGCACCAGTATTGTTAATCTAGTCGAGAAGTTGATTTCCTGTGGAAAATAGTTACAAGTCTCCTAAAAATATGGTTAGTGCCTTTAATGATCCGAAAGGTCCATCATCCGGAATGGCATCTAGAAAAAGACGTATTTTGGATTTTTTTCTGCAAAAAAACTTAGGCTAGTTACTAACAAAAAACTGAGAAAAAAAGTAGCCGTCCAGCTTTTTGCCAAAATCTTAAAAGGTATAAGTGATAGCTTACATATTTTAAAATTTTTTGAAAGAGCAGGAAATTTTAGTACAAAATTTTTGGGTTTCCGGAGTTGTGGCTTCAATATTTATAATTTTTATTTAACGTTGAAAATCGGCCTTCGCGTGGAGTTTTCGGCATCCGCCGTTGTAGTGAGCATAGGTTTAAAATATTTTTTAGGTAATAAAAAATTAATTTTAAAACAAAAAAAAAATGAGTGTCATCTAGACATTTTAAGGAATATGATTTCGCGAGAATAAAAGTTGTATAAACATTTTTCAAAAAGTTATTAATTTATTATTAGTTTTTTTACGGGTTTCAGTTGTCATAAAAGGCGGTATAAAAGTTTAAATAAATGATATAGAAATTTTTGCTTCGTGAAGCTTTTTTATTTAGCTATGTATTTTTGATTCTTAGGTTTATTATTTTAGTAAATATATATTTTTTTAATCTAACAAATAATGAGATTTTGTTTAAATAGTGTCAACTTAAAAAAAATCCAATTACCAAAATAATAAACTTTTAAAACATTGCATAACCTAATTAGGTACCTAAATGAGAAGAACTCCACAAAGCGAATAATTTAGAGATCAATTATTTAAACCTTTATACTTGTATGACAGCCAAACCCGTAAAAGAACTAATAATATAATTAATAAATGAATAACTTTTTGAAAAATATTGATACAGCTTTTATTATCATTTTTCATATTCTTTTAAGTGTCTAGATGACATTAGATTTTTAAATTTTTCAATTAATATTTAATTGCATAAAAAAATTAAAACTTATGCTCACTACAGAGGCGGATCGCGCATGCCGAAAACGCCGCGCGAAAATTAAATAAAAATATTGGAGCTAAAATTCTGAGAAGCAAAAACTCTTTACGAAAATTTTTTGCTCTTTTAGAAACTTTTATAATATTTAAGCTATTTTATGTTTTATTTGTTTTCTGGGAGATTAAATTTAAACAAAATATTATTTGGCTTTTCTCCAGAATAAAATTTAAAAAATTTATTTAACATTTTACGAAAATTAAAACTTTTTACATTATGAAGAACTATTCTGCTAAAAAAATTAACTTACCCACTGAATGAAGTATTTCAACCGAGTGCCAATGAACCTTTGTTTATAGATTGAAACCTTTGTATTGTAAGTAACTTAATATTAAATATTTCATTATTTTATTTCTTTTAAAGTAATAGTAACTTTTATTATATTATGTAAGAGCAGAATAGTTCTTCATAATGTATAAAAGTTTTAATTTTCTTAAAATGTTAAATAATTTTTTAAATTTTATTCTGGAGAAAAGCCAAATAATATTTTGTTTAAATTTAAGCTATTATTCATACTTTTGGAGATTTTGGCAAAAAGCTGGAGGGCTATTTGTTTTCAGTTTTTTGCTTACAAAGTCCAAAATACGTCTTTTCTAGATGCCATTTCGGATCGTTTAACCCTTTAACCATATTTCTAGAAGATTTGTAACTCTTTTTCGCAGCAAAATCAACTTTTCGACTATAATTTAGCCACTATAAATTAATAATGAATACCTAGTAAGTAATTCCTGTTACTGTAGTTTTAAACCAATAAAATACATTTTTATTGTGGTAACTAGGGTTACTTACTTTTTAAACCAATGAAATCCATTTTTTGTTCAGGTGTTTTTCTCGATTTATAGTAAACAGAGTATAGACCATTTACCCCAGTCATCTTAGTCAAATTAAAGGGTCAATCTCGGAATCTCACGGAATAAGCTGAATATCTGTACATAACTTTATTTTGGTACAAAAAATACTCTCCTAAAATTCCCCTATGATATCGTGTAAGGAACTTGAAATATGACAGGTCAAATGTAAAAAAATCAGTTTTTTGCGAATATCTAGTTTCTTTTACTTTTAATTGCATTTAAATTTATTATAAAAGTTGTAGAACACAAAATTTTTACAAATTTGATTCCAAGCATTTTTGTCAGACCAACGGATCCGATAATAAAGGGCGCAGAGTGTAAAGCACTTTACTGTATGTACTTAGCATGCAATTAATCGTGATTTTTAGTCTAATATGTCATCTTTTTGCTTAAGTATTTGCTAAATATTACGATTGATTGTGTGCTAAGGTATGTACATACACTAAAGTGTTCTACACTCTGCGCACTCTATTTTGGATCCGTTGGTATAACAAAAAATGCTTAAAATGAAATTTGTGAAGAATTTTGTGATCTACAACCTTTATAATAAATATAAATGCAATTAAAAGTAAAGAAAACGAGATATTCGTAAAAAACTAATTTGTTTGACATTTGACCTGTTATATTTCGAGTTCCTTACACGATATCATAGGGCATTTTAGGAGAGTATTTTTTGTACCAATATAAAGGTATGTACAGATATTAAGCTTATTCCGTGAGATTCCGAGGTAAAAGTCTAAGTTTATTGGGCTAATTATAAAATTTGTTTAAATGTAGCTTCGTTTCAATCATCCCAAACAACCTGTAAACATTATAAATAATCATAAAACCAGCTTTGTTACACCTTTAAAGCGAAGCTTTGTCTTAGCCATAATTTCTAACACTATTTCGTCGAATTGTTGCAGGTATCGTTAAAACAAACATAAATATCGTGCACAAATTAGTAACAACAATAAACTATTGTTAGAATTGTTCACAGTTGCTAATGGTTTCTTAGTAAAGCGCGGTAACTCGTAAAAATGATGATTTTCGCACTATTCGTAGCCTACTTTAGTCGTTTTATAGTTAGATTTGTCAGGCAATAAAAACGGTTTCTAGATTTTATAGTTTTAATTTCCGATATAAATGTTTGTAAATTAGTAACTCAGGTACTTCCTTATACATTAAGAATTCCGTTTTAACAGGTCAGGCTTAAACAGGCATTTTTTTCAAAAATTCAAAAATTCTATTAAATCAAACCATAGTTTAGGATTTTCCAATTATTTTACCTACAAATTGAGACCAGAGTGGCTTTCCAGTGACGCATATAGAGCGCTCTCGAGTAGCTCAGGAGCATTTCGTTCTACTTTATGGCGTTCCAGTGACGGAAAGTGCTATGCACCTGAGCTACTCCGTTTTTCTTTCCCCTTGCCCCTCATGCACCAACCCCTCTTTTGGTTTTTGTGCTTCAAACGTGTTTTTTATGGTTAAGGATAGATTTTTAAAATTATTTATTTAAAATTGAATTAGATATTAAAAAGAGATTATTATTACCTATAAAGCCAAGAAAAGTTAAAAACAACGAAATTTTAAAATTTCTTAAAGTATCTCTCTTTCCTTGTCTAAGGATGCGTTCCAGTGACTAACTTTTTAGAGCAGTTCAAGAGCTTCAAGCCCTGGAGCGTGACGCACAAAATTTTTCGTCACTGGTAAGCTACCCTGGTATCAACACCGAAGATCCACCTCAGTGGGAACATTTTAGTAAAAAAAATATAGTTTGATATTTGCAACAAAAATTTATTTTTAGGTTAGTCTCCTTCCCCCTTTCCAGAGAAAAGCTAAGTTTTAGGAGCAAATCATTTATCTGTATTTTTGTGTAATTTAATCTTTTGTCGTCAAATCAAAAATTTGGCAATGATATCTTCTTTTTTCCAATTAGAGGCATCTAAAAGCCTGTAGAATAGTCTAAAAACTGTAAAGTAAAAAAATTCAACTGGCTAGAGTTTTTTTAAAGATGTAGGTTATTTGGTAAAATTTAAAATTTGTTAATACATTTTTTTATCAAATTTACGAAAATAAAAAATGCCAATAGAGGATTCTCTTTCGAAACTAAGATTTTTTCAGAGGGTTAACCAAAAAAATCAACTTTTTCATCATGTTAATTTGATAACTCTAAATATTGGCTCCCCTATTCATTTTACAACAAAATGGTATTAGACTATTTTAAAATATTGATAAGATAAACTTACCCACTAAATTTCGTTATTTTCTAATAAGTCAATTAAAAGGTATAGATGGACCCATATTTAATTCATTCTGAAAGCGATGCCGCCAAGTATACAAAAAATGATAAAGTAAACAAGCCTTTTCGAATGCACATAGCCTCGGACAGAGCCTGATTACATGTTTTTTGATAAATAATAAAAAAACATTGCTAAAACACGTATCACCTACTTACAAAACATTCTCTTATTTCGCCTCTATAAAACCGGTGGCACGTGGCGTGGTACTAGAAATGCGTCGGGTTAAATATTTTTACTGCAATAAATCATTGTTCACAAAAGGGTTTCTTTACTTTATCATTTTTTGTGTACTTGGCGGCATCGCTTTCAGAATGAATTAAATATGGGCCCATCTATGTTTAAGAAAAACAGTTAATGAAATTGTTGCATACCTGATACAGACCATAATGAATCCACCTAAAGAATAAAAAATAATGAATAACTGATAGAAAGTTAAACGCCAATTAAAATATGAGAAGACATTTTTTTCATTACTGGTAGAATAATTAAGACATGAGGTATGCACCGATTTAACAAATAGCTTTTTTTAAATAACATTTAATTGGCTTTTTACAAAATTTGGTATGGAGGTAAATCTTATCAACGTCTTGAAAAAAGATTGATAAAACTTTGTTTTAAAATCAATAGAAAAACCAATATTTATAGTTATTTACGTATCAATGCTTGAGGTCGATGGTGTGTTTTCAAGGGCCTTTGGCCCGAGGAATATACGTTGACCGAAAGCGTTATTATCCTTAATACCCGTGGTGCTTTCAACGTTTAATTTCTGAGCAAATATTCTTTATATAAGAAAAATTTAAAGAATTTTGAATGTATTAGTTTATACCAAATCGATTGACAAATAATAATAGTATATCAAAGTCGTTAAATACGAAATGTTACCCTAGGGCGTTATTATTTATTTTATAGCTATTTATGTATCAAAGGCGTTACTAGGACTATAATGCCCTGAAGGTCAAAGGCTAGATTTCGACCTGATAGGCATTATAGTCCAGTAAAGCCCGTGGTACATACAATGCTTTATGTTTTACCCAAAAAGAGTTTTTCAATGACTAATTACATTATTTATTCGCAATATAAAAAATAAGTTGCACCTGTACCTGTATACGTAAGTAGATAATGACTGGTGTTAAGTTTGACTTTGATGTTTCTATCAGTTAGTCAGTTGGCATTTTTATTTAACGATTTGCTCAAAATGGAAGAAATTCCACGAAATATAAGAGAAAAGGCCATAAAAGCGACCGAAAATCTTTTGCCAGTTAAATCAAGGCAACAGTATGATCGGGCATAATGGCATATTTGGTATTTGGAAAGATGCGAACGCAATTCTTCAAATAACCGAAACCGTTTTAATGGCATATTTTCAGGAACTGGTAACTTATTGATTTTATTTTAATACATATGTTTAACAAACTTTATTATTTTTAGTCGGAAAAATACAGTCCGAACTCTCTCTGGACCAAGTATTCCACCCTAAGGTCTACGTTGATGGTCTATGAAAATATAGACATTTCGCAATACCATCGTCTCATATCCTTTTTTTTGTATAAACTTGATCTTTATTGTGAGAGAAATAAAATTGGATAAGCAATAAAATTTCCATATTAGAGCATTAGGGCATTATAAGCGGGCATTATCATAATGCCCGCTTATAATGCCCTAGGTGTGATAGCAGGCATTATTGCTACCATAACATATTCCGTTTCTAAGGTATTACAGATCAATAATAGATGGGTAAAACGTAAAATAATATTTACTATTTTTTTAATAACGCCCTAGGGTAATATTTTGTATAGAACTGACTTTCACATAATATTATTATTTGTCAAATAATAAACCAGTCGGACATTAAAACTATTAAAATATGGGATTTCCTATGCCCAGTCCAGTCTGACGATGCACCACCCTGTATTAACTGGTTTAAAAGGTATTCTAATTATTACAATAAAAAATACGTTGTTATTTTGACAAACAAGAAATAAAATGTCCTTGGTCTATAGATTTGACATGTATTAAATCAAAGGTTAGATTTACATTGCATTGACATGTCCATTAGGAAGGTTTCCTGTAAAATAGGTAAACGAAGTAACACTAAAACCTTTAATGGAAAATATTTAACAGATTTATTTGTAAGTAATTTAAATTTTTTTAAATTTTTGTTTTGCTACTGGAAGAATCGACATTACAATTTATCAATACCTTTAATAATTTAGACGATGCTGAAAAATACATTGGTGAGCGAGTAGTGCGAATACTGTAGCTCAAAAACCATTTAACTCTGCTTGTAAAGAATAAAATTAAATGGATAATTTACTTAAATTTACAAAATTTTAAACTTTTCTTTTATTGGATATTTATAAAATATCATAGATATTATAACATGTACTTAACTAAATTT